>CM044440.1:45260481-45288253 GCA_024363595.1 Xenopus borealis
ACTTGAGCCACGCATTTAGCTCCCTAAGCTCCCGCTGTCTTCCTAAACTTGCATGTGGCAAGAAGTCTGCCCAGGGGGCATACCTACCCCTGCTGAAACTTGATGATGGATGAAGGAGTATATCCAAGATAACCTTCAGCGAGGATTCATTAGACCCTCTTCTTTTCCTGAGGAAGATTATCGGTGAATATCCAGATCCTCCTGCTTGATTCTTATTCGTAGGAAAGAAGCATGGAGGTTCTGATGACATTTGGATCTTCTCCAAAGACTCTCACTGAACCTGGGTGAAAGAGTGCTTTCTTGGCTGAGACAAAACTCCCTCTTTGCCAAGTGTGTCTTCGATGTTCCCAAAATTCCGTTCCTGGGGTACATTATCTCTCCTGAGGGGTTCAAGATGGATCCTTCTAAAGTCAAGGCAATCCAAGACTGGTCTCTCCCCACAAGTACCAAGGCCATACAAAGATTTGTCGGCTTCGCTAACTAGTACCGACAATTTAACAAGGGGTTCTCCTCCCGTATTGCTTCTATCCTGGCTCTCATCTGGAAGGGAGGAAAACCTAATGCCTGGCCTCCTCATGCTCTGGATGGCCTTTCAGTCTGCAACCCTTCTTGAAGTAGATGCGTCCGACGTGGGGGCTGGTGCCATCCTTTCTCAGAGGCAAGTCGCAGATGGTGAACTTACGACGTGGGAAATCATGAGCTTCTGGCAGTGAAACTTGCACTTGAGGAGTGGTGACATTTCCTAGAGGGAGACCCTCACCCTGTGACTATTTATACAGATTACCAAAATCTAGAGTTCATCCAGACTCTCAAGTGACTGAATCTCCATCAGGCTCATTGGGCACTCTTCTTCACCCTATTTAATTTCATCCTTACATACAGTATCGCCCTGGCTCCAGAAACCATTAGGTGGATGCCCTATCCAGAAGTATTCTCCCTGAGGGGCGCCAGTTGTTCCTCCTACAAAAATCATTGCTTCCCTATTCCCACAACTGGCCAGCCAGATCCTATCTGTCCAGTCGTCTGCTCCTGCTGATACCCCCATTGGTATGGTTTACATGCCACCCAAACTCTGCATACCCATCCTTCAGCAAATCCACTGCTCCAAGCAAGCTGGACATCCAGGTACTCAAAAGACTTTTGAGCATGTCAGTCGACTTCTCTGGTGGCCTTCCATATGGAAGGATGTGAAAGACTTTGTGGCAGCCTGTGCCATTTGTTCTTCTTCCAAATCCAACCACTCTCGCCCTAGCGAGCTATTGCAACCTCTACCCATTTTATCTCGTCCTTGGACTCATTTAGCCATGGACTTTATTGTCCAACTACCACAATCCAAGGGAAACACCATAATATGGGTAGTAATTGACCGCTTTAGTAAGATGGCACACTTTATGCCTCTTCGCAAACTTCCCTCTGCCATTGAACTCTCTCAGCTGTTCATTCAGTTTATTTTCATCTACATCAATAATAGAGTGCTCTAACCACATGCAACTATATCCTTTCTCAGGTCAGGTGCTTGTACAGTGCTAGTCCTCAGGTTAGGTGCTTGTACAGTGCATTGTGTACAGTGTACAGTGTATTGGACATTTATTTTCCGTCTACATGGCTGGTTTGTGTCCAAATTCTGGTGCTCATTGTGTAAAGACCTGGGTATCACTCTTCAATTCTCCTCTGCCTATCACCCTCAATCCAATGAGGAAAAGCCCTGGAACAGATCCTGAGAAGTCATGTATCCCTCTGCCAGGATGATTGGCCCAATCTACGCCCCTGGACTGAATTCGCTCACAACAACGCTTGCCATGCCTCACCCTTCCTGACCGTGTATGGACAACATACTCAAGCTTTCCCTCAGGACTTCCTCTTGTCCATTGTTCCAGCAGCAGATGATCATGCAGCCCACATGTTGGCCATTTGGTCGGCTAACAAAGCCAACTTAGAGAAAAGTTCCATGTCCCACAAGAAGTATGCTGATCAAGGACAGAAATCTTCTCCCTTATATAAACTCGAGGACAAAGTGTGGCTCTCTACGAGGAAGAGTCCTTCCCCAAATTTGGGCCCAAAATTTGTTGGTCTATACTCCATTATCTAGCCTGTGGCAGTCAGGCTACAACTTCCCCCTGAGATGCAAATCCCTAATGTATTTAATTTATTTATCTTGCACTACTGTTATCACTGTACAATAGAGTGACATCTGTTTCAAGACTATACAATTGCCCAAAGCAATGGATGGATGGACACAAACAGCATTTAGGGTGGGATCTGGGGTAAATGAGAGTTGGGTATTCTATATTTTCTGGAAACCTATCTTGGGCCAGGTAGGGTGAGATGTACGGGGATATTATCAAAGAGTGAAGTTAAGAGTGAAATTCCTCCACTAGAGGGAAATTCTGGCACTCTCCATTCATTTCTATGGGATTTTTAAAGGCGTATTTATCAATGGGTGAACTTTCACTTCACCCATGGATAAATAGGCCTTTCAAAATCCCATAGAAATGAATGGAGAGTGCCAGAATTTCCCTCTAGTGGCAGAACTTCACTATTTGATAAATTTACCCCTTGAGGTGAATACTTATTTGCTTTCTTAGATATTCATGGAACTATGGCTGAATGACAGCTAAAGCTGCATTGTAATACATCTTTAACATTGTTATGAGATAAATGGGGGCCTGGATCACATTTTAGAACTGAGGACTAGGTTTTCAGGAAATGTTGAAAAAATAATAAACAAAGCCTAAATAATAAATTAAATGGTAATTAATCAGAGAAAGGTCTGCTGCTCACTTTTGCCTATACATGGCAGTGGAATATTTTTTTAGTTTAGGGCATTAGATTTCCTTATCTCTGGCTAATCAGTTTTTTTATTCAATTATTGACTTTATAATGCAAATTTAAATAGGGATGAGTCATTAATTCACCAATACACACATTTAGGAGCAGCAGGACCAGGAGCAACTAGGAAGAGAAAAAAAGCCATAGCTAAGGAGGAAAAGGATAATCTTATCTTGAATATGTAAACTAATTGTGTCCCTTCCAGACTATTCTATTCATTATAGCTTTAATTGAGTTTTTTAAAAGAATATATTTGGGAACACACCACTGTTTATCATATTGCTTCTGCAATTTTATAAGCACCAA
Organism: Xenopus borealis; assembly: GCA_024363595.1. Lineage (NCBI taxonomy): Eukaryota > Metazoa > Chordata > Amphibia > Anura > Pipidae > Xenopus > Xenopus borealis. Next base: position 45,263,617 of record CM044440.1, read on the forward strand.
ATTTAACAAGCACCACATCAATAAAAGCGGGGCTCTTCCTCTTTCAGCATAACTGTAAGAATAATGTATTACTTTTTCCCCATTTTTTCTTTTATTTGAAGTGTAAGATTTTAAAACCAGCACTAACCTTATCTTGCTTAATTCCACTGTCAAAAGTTTCAAGAGACTTTTGCATATGCCTTTGTGCTAGTTCTGATAAGAAAAAAGGTAGGCAAATAATCAGAGTGTAAAGATGCTAAGTTGAAATATCCACAAAGCCAGATGTCATGCTTCCTTATTATTAATATTTTGTTACGTATAAACCATGATCTGAATGTATTATGGAAAAGAAAGATTATGAGCAAAGCCACTCAAGCTACAATATTGATTAAGCTTTCCTTTTAAAATTGTCTTTATGTTAAGACTTGCAAGGTTCTCATGCCTTTAGTAATTTTGTATACTGTTTATTTATTCCATGTTCAAAAACTGGAGGAGTTGTTATACTTTCGCATTTTAATTTCTAGGTACTGTTCTAGGCACTGTTCAGTGTCATCAGTATTCAGTAATACTGCCTGAAGTTATAAGCATACATCTCACATCTCTAATAGTTTGCCTTGTTTGTATTACTTATTATTTTATCTTATATTTATTTAAAATTCTGTTTATTCTGTTATATTCATAATATTGCATGCATCTTATTATTGATTTTATATTTTAAACCTTACTTAGGGCAAAGGATAATACTTGCATGTTGTTTATATAAGCAGGATAGGATTTTAATAGTGATGGGCGAATTTATTCGCATGGGGCGAATTCGCGCGATTCGCCGCTGGCGAATAAATTCGCGAAACGGGCAAAAAAATTCTCCAACAAAAATTTGCCGCGCAAAAACGAGTCGCGCGTAGTTTTTGACGCGACGCAACGCGTCGAAAACGCAGCGACGCGTCGGAATCGACGCGACGCGCGTCAAAAGCGACACGCGTAAAAAACGACGCGCGACTCGTTTCGCGAATCGGCGAAAAATTCGCGAATTTCTCTGGAAATTCGCGAATTTTTCGGCGAAGCGAAACGCGGCCGTTTCGCCCATCACTAGATTTTAATAATAAATCTGATTTAAAGTTAGCATGGTGTTAGAAGCCCTTCAGTGGTTCAGGCATAGGTAGCTAGAAGGATCCCTTGAAGAAGTGAAAGGAATATGGTATTACTAACTATATTAGAAACATTTTTTTATTTTGCACATCCTATCTATTTACCCAGTTTTTATTTTTAAACTGAACTGTTCCTTTAACAATTATTATTCAAGGGGCTAACACAATTTAGCTTTTATTGAAGAATTACCTTATCTGACTTCAAGTGAAACATGTATTAATCCTAATTGTTTCCTATCCCACATATCCCAAGTAACATTATCCTGCCAGTCCTCTCCTTGAGTAAGAGGAGCAAAGATGGAGGGTTGTGTAAATGATTATGTTGTCACAGTTTGCTGAAGAATGTTTGTTAGATGGTGGGATCTAAGGCCCCAGTGTTTGGCACAGGGATATCAAAGGCAGATGGTAATCTCCTGGGATAAGGGTCCCAAGAAGGTGGTGTACTATGGTTTTCCTGTTCTCTTTAACAAACCTTGGCAGGTACAGTAGCAATTGTTTGTGTGTTCTTAGTTGGCAATCATTCCACTGAGGGTATAACATTGTTTTATGTCAGAGGTTTTCAAATCTTGTATTTTTTAACTTTTCCAGTTATCTATTTATACGTATCTTATATTATGGTCTGTTTAGTAAAAAGCTTTGGCCTCTTTACATTCCATCATGGACATCATTATTATCTCTATCAAAGCCTACATGGTAAATTTTGACTGGAATTAATGGGTCAGACTTTGTCTTGTTTTGTCTTGCAGGAGTGCAAAATTTTGGGGAATGCTACAAAATCTCATCCCCACTGTTGCAATGTAAGCCGGATCTGATAGGATTGTTTTGCTTCCATTAAGGATTAATTATATCTTAGTGGCGATCAAGTACAGGGTACTGTTTTATTACCAGAGAGTAAAAGGAATACATTTTTATTTTTTCACACAAAAAATTAAAACCCGTTTTTTTAAAAGTCCTCCAAACAACTACAGATTGATTGTGGGCTAAAACACCAATTCAGCAGGTTTTAGATGGCAAATAGTCTCATTCAAATTCTTGAAGGGACAGTACATGATAAAATTTAGAATTTTTTTAAAATTCAAATCAAATTTGCACAAAATATAATTGTTTTGACCGCACCTCCTAACACATCATTTATAACAAATTAATTACCTTAATAGAATGTGCTGACAGCTTCCATTAATTTACATGAACATAGAAGGAGAAGGAGAAAGGGGAAGCTATAGATGTCGCACCATTCAAGATGTTATAACACCGTGTATCCAGAAAATTGAGGCCTTACTTGTTCAATCAATTACCAGTTATGATCTTATAGTGAAATAAGCCCGACTAATTATTCATGTATGATATCATATCAAAATCAAAGTGCAGAAAATTCATCAAAAAATTCATCAAAGAAGTGAGAGTCCAAATTCATATCAGTTAATTCATCAGTTGTTGCACCCATGAAGATGATTAACGTGAAAAATGAAAGTGAAATTGATTAATTGCAAATAAGAAATAAAAAATATATAATGTGCAAATTCATTGTGCAGCTGTACTTGCAAATTAATAAAAGTTATTTGATTCAACGTAGATAGGTCTCTATTTTCTCTATTTCATCGGTAAAGTAAGGAATTGTGGCTTTACTAGTCGCTCATTGCCACCCAGAATGGTTTCAGCGATCATGAGCAAAAATAAGTATAAAACTTAACCTTTAATTCATTGTGTTAAAAATCCACCAATAATTTAGTTAAAAAAGAGCATCACTTAAAAACACTTAAAACACGAAGGATGGACTGGTCTGAATTATAATAAGGAAATGATTGTGGCTACAAGTAGGGTAATATCCTTATTCAGACCCCCGCATCCAACCTATCAAGAACCCAAAATAATTATCGCACCTCCTAACTGTGGTGGTCTTGTAGGGTGCATTCAGCTGCGGTATGTGCTGTGGGAAAAGTGACAGCGCACCTTTGGAATTAATCACTTGAAATTATTATTATATTCGCTATAAGCCAGATATTGTCCAGGCGACCCGATTGCCTCTGAATAGTGCACTCTCTGGTCCTCTCAGAGGCACCTAAGTGTAATGGTGGCCTAGTCCCTACTACTAGATTCTGAGGCAGTCAGGCTCACAAATGGCAAAAATTAAACTGGCATTCAGCGACTATGTGCTACAAATTATTGCGCTGTTGCGGAAAAAAATCCCATCCATACTTCCCTCATGCTTCCCACAGACTGAATCTCCGACCAACCACGATAATAACAAACAAGGAGGCCCAAGTTTGGGATGAAAAAAACGATGCTCTGCGCCTGACGCGCGTTTCGCCAGAAGGCCTTTGATAAAGCAATCCCATGACTGGAGCAAAATAGTTAGGACCACCATGTAGGGTTTACCTTGATGTGGCTTAACAATTGTGTGATAATAATTTTGTAAATAATTAATTAACTGTTATTGTCTACTAATAAAACAAGGGACCAGGGTATGTGCATTGCTCATCACCCTCTCTTTTGTACATCTGCAGCACATTAACTGGTGTGTCCAAAAGGTAAAACACTGAAAAATTAAAATACTACTTAACTAATACCCATCTCTTTACGCCTTTCCCTTATAAAGAATGAAAGTCTTGGAAAGGAAAAACTGAATGATCTAATAGGATGGTTGGCATTGACATTTGTAAGAAAAACTTAACTGAAACTTATTAGGTACAAGAAAAGAGGAAATCAGTCAAGCAAAAAATGGTAATTGACGCAAAAAAAAAAAAACAAATCTAACAGGTGTGCAAATAAACTGATAAAATTAACTGAACAATTCTACTATTAGGAGATAAAAATTGAGGTCACTCAAGTCACTCACAATTGGACATGACTACTACAATAGAAGACAAAGGACAAGAATACACCTTTGAGGTGCAGAAATTTAGCATGAAGGAAAATAAATTGATAAATAATTGTTAAAAGTTAAAATAAAGTACCGTGTAACTTACTGGTGCTGTATAAATAGATGGCAAAACAAAGTCTCTGTGGTTAAGGCTAAAGGCAAAACAGGTGCTTCCTCCTCCTATATATACTTTTACTGCTCCTCACACATCCTACTGAGCCAATATCAAGCCTAGAAAAAAAAGAAGGGATGCATTTTGAATGGAAAATGAACTACTCCCAATACATTACTGCTTTTACAGTAGTTCCAGCTATATCCCCAGTTGAATCATTAATAAGTTCCTTATCTCTATATCTCAACAATACCTATGGGATATTTCACAAGAATTATTAAGAAGTTAATAATGTAATGCACTCCATTAAAGATTTGTGTCAGTGTGGTGTGTACATTTTCCAGATTCAGTGGTGTAACTAGGGGACCATAGGCCTGAATACAAATACTACACCCAAGCTGCACACACAATCAGTTAGTCATTGACAGTTAGATCCAATATATCTTAAAGGGGGGCTTTCTTTACTAGCAGATGTATTAGAGCTTGTTTAACTTATTCCAGTGATAACAAAATCTATCAAAGTAACTGCCTTTTGCACAAATTCTGCATGTAGAGAGACATGATGGCTGGTGAGCTCTAATACATCTTTTAGGCAAAAGGAGACCACATATAATATATATTGGTTCTAACTGTTAATGATTATCTGACACCCAACTGAAGAGAGAATGAAGAGAAACAGATGCTGAGAGAGGAATAGTGAAGATAAACTTTTTTTTAGAAACGGTTCAGAATTTTTAATTGATTATATTTAGAAAGTTTCTTATTTCAGTATGCTGGAGATTATATTAAATGCTCATTCTCGTGATAGTTCCCCTTTAATCTGTGAATTTTTCTGGTTGGACAAAGGGGAAAATACAATTTTCTCTGAGAAAATAATCTCAAATTTTTTACGATATATTAAAGTCTGATTATTTAATGATAAACAGGGGCAAAAACCAATGTGGATTTGGTCAGCATAGTTTAAAAATAGTTAAAATAGTGAGAACCTTTTTATGATTTTGATAAATAACCCCCACCGTGTGGGCAGATTGTAAAAAACATGAGCAGACTATACAGTTAATACCAGGTTGCCTTGCATGAAACTGCAATTCTCTCTGTACCTTGTGCTGGATATTTAATCTGGTGCAAAGTACTGTATAAAGTCATTATGCTGTACTGGGCACATTTTTGCAACCCTTACCAGTTACACTTGTGAGTTGTAAAATAGGTTTTCAAAACCTATTCTGGCTTTTTTACCAATGTCAAGAAGGGTGCAACTGCATAAAACAGACAAAAGATGACATGTTTTCGCACTTTGCACCCTTAACCAACATTTATGCTTGTGGAGCTTTCCAGATGAATACATTGCTGAATGTGTTCACCAGTACTGTATTCATGAGGGCCAGGTTTGGGGAGGCACGTAGGCAACACATATTCCCTCCACCCACTCATCCCTTAGCTTGCATGTCATTTAAATGAACAAATTAGGGAACATCACTGAGCCCAGGGTACAAAGAAGTCATTTTCTTAATGCCTGCCCTATGGCGCAAGGTGCAGACCACAGCCCCAGATGCAAGTGGTCAGCAAAGGAATTTTATGGGTGTAAATTTTCTTCCCTTAATGCCCTATCACTTGTTTCCTGGCTTTCTTAAATGAAACCCATAGTGATTGATTTCCCTTGAACGTGATGGACATGAGCCTCTTTTCAATCCAGTTTAACTTAATATATACGAGATGATACCAAAGTTGTTATTTAAAGTAGATTTGTAATATTATTGAAGCAAGACAATTTGTTTGTGATGAACTGCAAACAGTTTTCCCATAACCCTTCCCCGCAATGTTGAATTCTATTGACTAAAATGCAATTTCAATAAAATAAATATGTTCTGCTTGAAGATCACTATGTAATATATCTTTGTTTATATGCGTATCATTCATTCTATTTGTAAATGAATTTCACAAACACAATTTCCCATTTTCATTTCCTTTTGTTATTAATGATTCCTTATTTTGTTTAACATAACACAATTTGTTTTCATTATTTTAGCGTTGAGCAATTTATTCCATAATTTGGCCCACACCCAGATTTTCCTGGTGGTAATGTGATTTATGGGTTTACCGATTCTCAGTTGTATCAACCATGAAATAAAATTCCCTGTGCAAGATAAATAATTTGCAATTTCTCCATGCAACCAGATAAATGTGGTAATTATTTTACACAACAGATGGGCTGTCACCTTTCATAGTAGAACACAATTCATGGCATGCCAAGATTTAACTTATAATAACACTTAGGGCCATTTTCAGTTGTTAGCTAAACATGCAAACATCAGTATAGACATTTTTTACAATTTTAGTTAATAGGTTTTAGGAAAGTGTACTGTTACTACTTCATTATTCTGTTGTTGCTCTGACAGGAAATTTGGTAAATTTATGTTTAAAAAATACATGTATTATATATATACTGTAAATGTTTAATTTTTAATAGAATCTGACTTATTGCATATCCCCCCTCACTCTTGATCCCAATAAAATCAAGTCCAAGTGGCCTTAGTCATTTTCCTAAAAGAGAAATATCCCCCCACCCCCCGTTCGACATGAGCTCATTTAGTTAGGCTTTTGTAAAATAAGGTGCATCTAAAATTTTGAAAATAAATATATATGTGTTTTCCACAGACTAAAACCATGACACTACTACAAACTATTTCCCAACCCTAACCAAGGGAGAAATGGACTTCCAGCAATGCCAGGAACAGCAAACATAATATGTACTATTTTATACCCACTTCTGCCATGAGGACTGGTGAGAACCTCAGATGGCAGTTTGCGACAGGTTACTGTGTCAGCAAAAAGCAACCTCTGCTAACCTTAAAAGCCAAAATTATGTTTTTGAAATCTATATTAATGTAAGAGTATCTTGATAAGTGTGGGATAGTGGTATTAGGGTTTCTGACTCAGGCTACATCAGACCCTTAGGGATTCCTAACTACAATACTGCTTCCATGCTATGCTGTTGATCAAATAAGATAGAAAAGGCCATATCACACAGGAGGTGGATGATAATAACATGAAAATGTGCAGATGTGATGATTGTCAAAAGTATTTATCAATATCTTCAGTTTGAACCTTTTCAGTCTACTTATTATTCACAAACATGAAGGTGTTTGGCCCATGAGTGTGCGGTAAGTAGAATACTTTAATACTGTAGTCCTTATGAAAAATACATTATTTTTATACAGGGACTGGGAGTTCTACCCACCTTTCATGATGCTTGACCATTCTGGCTATACTGTAACTGATTAATTGCATGTCTGTGGACAGTTTGAAATAGGAAATTCAACATAATGTTTCCCTAAAGCCCCTGCCCTGCCCATAGGGCTGTCTCATTTTTCTCCTTTTGCTTAATAATATTTTTTTGGGAAAAGGGATAGAATTCACGTTGAGAATAAATTTGTGAATACATTTTGCAAAACAAAATTAGCAATGTAGTATTCTTCATTAGGCTTTTATTGCACTGAAAATCTTAATTGTATGTTGAGAACATTTAAAGGAACTGTTCAGTATAAAAATAAAAACTGCATAAATAGCTGTGCAAAATAAAAAAAAATGTTTCCAATATAGTCAGTTAGCCAAAAATGTAATCTATAAAGCTGAAGTGACTGGATGTCTAACATAATAGCCATAACCCAACTTCCTGCTTTGCAGCTCTCTTGCCAGTAACCAATCAGTGACTTGAGGGAGGGGCACCATGGGTCATAATTGTTTGCTTTTGAATCTGAGCTGAATGCTAAGTGTCCATTGCAAACTCACTGAACGGTTATGTCCCAAGTGCCCCCAACATTTTCAAGTTGCTGACTAATGCTGGCCATAGACCCCAACCTTTTCAAGTTGCTGACTAATGCTGGCCATAGACGACTTCCCCATCTCCCGACCTGCCACTAACCTTCAGATCAAATAAAGTAGCAAAAACACAGATCAGCCGACGTTCTGCCCCTGAAAGGGATCGTACAAAAGTTGTAAAATTAAAAACCTAGTGACGGTCTCCCACTGAAAATCGTACGATCTGCAATAGACGCAAAGATATGATCACCAGCCGACAGAAATTTTCTAACCTGGCCGATCGACCAAACGACCGATTGGCACGGCATGACAAATGTCGGAACACTCCACACACGATCCGAAAATCGCACAAATCGAGGATTCGTACGATCGGATCGTTGCGTCTATGGCCAGCTTTACTCAGAGCTGCAAAGCAGGAAGTAGTGTTCTGGTATGTTAGACATCCAATCACTCCAGCCTTTATAGGTAACATTTTTAATTTTGCACAGCTTATCTATTTAAGAATTTTTTATTTTTGCACCGAACTATTCCTTTAAGCCCTGCTTAGCAAACATAACTTTTTTTATTAAGAAGTGTTATTTCATACACACTGCACACAGGGAATAAATTGAATATGGGGTGTGATCATTGCTAAGCTTTCATGATACAGGGGTGTTATCTTTACTCAAGTAGTATTGTATATTACAAATTATTCAATCAGTAAGGGGAATCGATTACTGTGTACCTGAGTAGACTGAGTCTAAGCTTAATAATGGAATGTTTATTTCAAAAGTTTTTGTGTTTTTTTATTAATTCTTGTAATAATAAAGTGTGTTTGATAATTATAGTGTCTATACAGTTTCTTTAAAATATCATAAAGATCCCACTGAATGGACAGTGCTATTAGGGTACTAATAGCATACAGGTATGGGAACTGTTATTTAGAAAGCTTTAGACCTGGGTATTTCTGGATAATGGCTCTTTCTGTTATTTGGATATTCATACCTTCGGTATAAAATCATGTAGACATTAAATAAACCCAAGTTGTGGGAGCACTCCAAGGCTAAACAAAATGCCTTTAAAGGCAAACAGAGTTTTGGTTCCGACGTTACTTGTAAATAGTTCAAGTAGCTGACATTATTCCCAGGGCTGTGCAACCCCAACAGTAATCCAAAGATTTGTAGAGAATGGAATAAGCAGCTTCAGGCAGTTCACACTTGATAAAGGGTTCTTACCCGAAACATGTAGTGTGCTATACACTGCTTCAATAATAGAAATTTGCAGACAATAAGAACTGCCTGAAGCTGCTTATTCCATTCTCTACAAATCTTTAAAATGCCTTTAAATACAATGGAAGTGCAATATGATTTGTCCAATTAATCAATGCACATTCCCAGGTCCCCTGTCTCACAAGTAATTCAGTAAATATGCAAGTGTATGTGTTTACAAAAACAGGGATAAAAGGGTATCAGCTTCTGTTCTGTGTGTCCTTTTTTGTCTGACTTACACCATTTATTTGCCACAAAAATCCCTTGTGGCATATTTCACCTATTAGCCAGTCAGTACTACTATACTCAGCAAGGTTATACTATTAATATCCATATAAAGCCTGGAGTCTGTACTATAAATAGGTGAGGGCCTAAATAAAAAGATTAGCAATAAAAATAGCTATAGCAATAAATGTGTTGCCTTACAGAGCATTTTTTTAGATAGGGTCAGTGACCTCAATTTGAAAGCCAGAAGAAGGCAGGAAGGCAAATAATTCAAAAACTATAAAAAAGAAAAAATGGAGACCAAGTGAAGAGTTATCCATTCTATTACATACTGAAAATTGATTTAAAGGGGACCTGTTACCCTAAGAAATAATTCAATCAAGTTAGTTGAGCAATATAAACTTTACACTAAATTTATTATTTAAACTGTTTTCTTCAGTTTTGCAATTACAGATTAACAGAAAGCAGGCAGCCATATTTTTGACACTGTTATTAAGACAAATTTTGTATCACCCCAAAATTTTGTGTCTGCACCAGAATGGGGAACTTAATGCTCATGCACTGCCTTAGCCACTTATAGAGTGTGAGGAGAGAGGGGGAATGTGGGGAGAGCAGTAACATCTAGAAATAGCTGAATGGAAAGTGAAAGTAAATGACTGCCCCACCTCTATGCCACCGGCATAGAGACGGGGCATGTAATATTTGATTGACAGCTCAGATATTTTAACACCTTTATAACAAGTAGGGAAGCTTTAATGAAGAAAATTATTTAGGTTCCATGTTTAATTTATAAAGGTTTTTCATTATACAACTTTTTACGTGAGGGTGACAAGTCCTCTTTAGAGGCAAACCACCCCTTTAAAAAAATCAATAAAATAGATAAATAGATAAGAAAGTCCACCAAAAACATTTTTTAACACATTTGATGGGATCATGTCTGGAAGCTATTAGGGGTTAAAGTCCAAGTTCATAGTACAAATGTGAACAGGAAAAAATTTGAATCAAAGTCCAAGCAAAAGTCCAAAAGGCAGGCCGAAAAAAGTCGAGGTTCTGGTAGGGTCAAGGTCTCGGAATCAATACAGTAAGAATTATCAAACACCAGTGGCCTGGAACTATTCAAATTTCACGCTGGGTGCATAACGTCATCGTGCCAGCATCACGCGTGGGACAGGGGCGCCACCATCTTGGATGCAGCATGAATAGGAGTGGAGTGCTATCAGGTGCTCCTGAAAGTACACCCTCTCTCAGGGGGGGAGGGCAATGGACCACCATCTTGTGGTTTCTTTGGTAATTGCTTGTAGAATTCTCTTACCAGACGAGGAGCATGGACATCAGTATTTTTTACCCAGGAACACTCTTCGGGACCAAAACCCTTCCAGTAAATCAGGAATTGTAGAGACACTCTGGAGATTCTGGAGTCCAAGATCTTCTCTACCTCATATTCCTGTAGGCCATCTACGAAGATAGTAGAAGGAGGAGATTGTTCTGAAGAGAAGCGCTTAGTGATGGTTGGTTTTACCAAAAAAGACATGGAATAAATAAGGGATTCGCTTCTCAGGGGGAAGTTGTAGCCTGACTGCCACCGGATTAACATTCTCCACAATTGAGCATGGACCAACTAGGGGGAAGGAATCTTGAGAGGGAGAAGATTTCTGTCCTTGATCAGCATCTCTAAGTTGGTTTTGTAGCTGACCAAATGGCGACATGTGGACTACATGATCCTCAGCTGCTGGAACATCGGACAAGAGTAAGTCCTGAGGGAAAGCTTGAGGTTGTTGTCCATACACTGTCAAGAAGGGTGATCTACCAGTGGAGGCATGGCAAGAAGAGTGCCCAACGAGCCTGATGGGGGTTCAGTCTCTTGAGAGTCTGGATGAACTCTAGGTTTTTGTGATCAGTGTAAATGGTCACAGGGTGAGGGGCTCCCTCTAGAAAATGTCAACACTCCTCGAGTGTAAGTTTCACTGCCAGAAGCTCATGATTCCCCACATTGTAATTTTGCTCTGCTGGAGAGAACTTTTTAGAGAAATAAGCACAAGGTTGAAGCTTCCCATCTGTGACTTGCTTCTGAGAAAGGATGGCACCAGCCCCCATGTCAGATGCATCTACTGAAGAATGGTTGCAAAAGGTTAGGATGTCACATGACAGGAGCCGAAGCTGTCCAGTCTTTGATTGCTGTAACTTTGGAAGGATTCATCTCGAACCCCTCATGAGAGATACCCCAAGAATGGAAACTTGGGTTCCCTCAAAGATTTCTCCAGCTTGGCAAAATGGAGTTTTCTCTCAGACGAGAGCACATCTTTCACACTGGTTCAGAGAGTTTCCAAGTCTTTGGAGAAGATAAGAGTGTTGTCTAAGTACACGGCTACAGATAGCTCCAAATGATCTCTGAAGATGTAATTTACAAATTCTTGGAAGACGGCAGGGGCGTTGCAAAGGCTGAAGAGCATTACCAGGTACTCATAATGCCGATAGTGTTGAATGCCATCTTCCATTCGTATCCTTCCCGGATGCGAATTAGATTGTATGCTCCATGGAGATCCAACTTAATGAAATCATTACCCCTTTTAGTTTGTCAAAGAGTTCGGAGATGAGAGGTAGCGGATATCGGTTCTTTACTGTGAACTTATTGAGGCAGTAGTATTAAATATAATTAAATATTTGGTCGGGCAAACCGCTGTCTTCCAACAGTAGGAGCTGTACCTAGGTCCACATATTATAACTATAAATAACTTTCAAATATGTACAGCTTCATACTGAAAAACATTTATTTATGCAATCTCAGCAAAAAATAAAATTACAAACACATCTTTTTTACAACATCCACAGTGCAGTGTTACCCCTCTGTCTGCCTACCTGTGTTAGCCACTCCCTCCTGACGCGTTTTGCGCTATTGGGCGCTTCATCAGAGGAGGTGTGGCTATCAACAATTGTGTCAATTAGTAGCTTGATGAATCTGTATAGGTAGGAGAAACCTGAGAGTATCACCTTGGGTAACTCCCCTATTCAAATTGACCTAAGCAAAAGATTACTATCAAATTTTCGCTAGACACAAACAAACGTTAGCGAATATTAGCTATGAAATGCTTGCACTGAAGTATAGCTAGTCAAAAGTCGCCAGTGTTCGGTGCCCAGGATGCAACCTTGCATTTTAGTGAATTAGTATAATGGTAACGAATTTGCATCTGGCAACCTAGCAGGTACACTGCATTATTCATGTTGTAATTTATATGCTGTTTAAAAGGGTACTCTTTTCCTGTCTGTTGAGAAGAAAAGAAAGTTGTTTTTTCCCTGTTTTTCAATATTTACCTGCAATAGCTTATTTACTTGAAATGCTTAGACAGGGTTTTAAATACTTAAGTATTTTCAAGTTTGCCTTAGGTGTGCACCCACAATCCCCCTCTTTTTTGGTTTTCTTATACTCTTGATCTGGAGCCTATAAGAGCATCTAACTCAGCATCCATTTTTAAAACATGCCAATGTTTACCGAAGATTTGTTTCAATTTCATGTGTTCAGTACTATATTGTATGGTAAATCTCACATACCCTCTGTTGCTCACTGCCATTTCCCTTCTTGCCCCACATACATTTTTTCTATCCTGGAAATTTAGCCTATTTTACTGTCCTGAATGACACCTTTGTAAAAGACTTTTGAATATAATTTTGAGCCAGATTGTCACATGTTGTTTCATAGTCTGTCTCCTTTGTGCAGTTTCTTTTGATTTTACCAAACTGGCCCGCAGGTATGCCTTTAAGCCAATTTATATGGTGGCATCTAGAGTATGGAATAAATCTGTTTGTAGACACAAAGATGGTGAGGTCCAAAAAATCCACTTGATTATAGCTAAAGTCACTCATAAATTGGATATTCCAATAGCTAGGGTTTAAATATTACAAAAATATTCTTGGGGTAATTTCAGTACCGCCCCAGACTAACATACAATCATAAGTTTACACACAAAGATTTTTAAAATGTTTTAAATATATTAATACAGGCAATGGCAATGGCCCTAAGGCCATGCCACATAAATTAAAAAATGTTTCAAGAGAAATACAGTGAAATGTTTGTTAATATTATCACAAAGTTTTTTTTAATGTTTTTAATATTTTACAATATTTACTCAATACACATCTTAACAGTTTTATAAATGTATTTTCTTTATTCTTTTTAACCATACATAGTTATTGAAGTAATAGCTTTAGCAATTCACGCCTTGTTCTATGAACACTGTCTACTCTCAACCTGTTATTGTTAATACTTCCATTTGGTTTTGTTTGTATTATATAGAATATTATTTTTGTAAAAGTCTGTAGATAGTATTTAAGTTTGTTCCAAATATGTATTTCAAAAGTTGGGCTTTTGTATGGCAATGCTGCTAATACTTAGAATATTATTGATTGCCATGTCATGGAACACTTCTTTTCAGAAGCCAGGGAGGTTGCAAATTAAGTTGATGTATAATCTTTCTGTGAGGCAGAAGTAAATAAAATTCTCTTCATGAGTTTCCTGTCAAAAGCCTTTGGCCATGACAGACTTCATAAAAGATTTAGAACACTTAAAAATTATATGAGCTATATTCTCTTGGTGTAACATTATAGCAAGTGACTGGACCTATAATTTACACACAGTACAAAACCTTTTTCCATCAAAAGTGCTTGACTTGTCATTTTTAGCAAGGCAATCAACATGTTATACCCAGATTATCAGATTATATTTTCAAAATGTCAATATATATATATATGTGCGTGTGTGTGTGTGTGCTACATTATGTCTTGTTGTATTAATACATTTTGCTGTTGGTGTTTGAAAATTAAAGATGAAAACTACAGTACATGTAAATATATTCAAAAATAAATTGTTTGCTGATATATAGAAGCTTTTATAAATGTCTCAGTAGAACACATGTTTAAAGGGATAATATCATCAATGTGTAAAGCTTAGTTCATTAAGTAGTGTAGATATGGTCATTTAATATCTGTTTTAATAGGTAAAATATTTAGTTCTTTTTTTTCAAAGAGGGAAATGTGCATGGTTCGTGATTCTTATTTAAAAACATAACAGTACTTTCAAATGAGGTAGCTAAAGCTACCTGGATCCTTTTTATGTTTACATGCCCTTACGGGCGCACTTGGGCAAGGACTCGATTAAGGGCATTTCTTTATTTGTACAATTTAGGGTTTGGCCAAATCTAACCTTAGATGAGTTTTGGAAACCTAGTGGAAGAGAACCACAACCCAAATGCAGTTCCCGTTGACATTGTTTTTCAGATGGATATATGACTAGATTATGATCCGAAAGACAATAGCAATAAGCTGCTCCAGCTAAGGGGCATAGTCAGCCAATAGTATACAAATTAAGACGCCATTCTGCCAATCCCTGCACTGGCTTCCACTACCCTTCAGAATTAAATTCAAATTAATGACCCTGACATTCAAAGTACTTCATAACTCATAACATACCCCTCCCTACATCTCTGAACTCATCTCTAAATACTCACCCAACTGCTTGCTACACTCCTCTACTGACCTGCTACTCAACGCTTCTCTCATTACCTCCTCACATGCTTGCATTCAAGTCTTTGCAAGAGCTGCACCCCTACTCTGGAATTCTCTCCCACGGTTTGTCCAAATTTCTCCCAACCTTTCTGCTTTCATAAAATCTTTTAAAATGCACTTCTTTCAAGTGGCCTACCCTTACTCATAACTACCAAATGCAACACATACAGTACCACATTTCTCACCCACTTATTTTGATCTTGCCCATTCCCACACCTTATGTGTAACTCCATTACCTTTAGATTGTAAGCTCTTTCTGCATAGGGCCTTCCTCACCTTTTGTATCGGCATTGATTGTGATTCAATGTAACTCCATAGGTATGTAATTCATGTGATTTTGTTGTATAAACACATTTACTTTAAAGCACTACGCAATATGTTGGCACTATAGAAATACAAAAATACAATAATAATAATGACAGACAAGACTTGATAGAATCACAGCAGAAACTAGTAGATAGATTGATAAAGTAAAAGGAAATAGCTGTGCAAAAAGCGGCAGTAAATTTTTTCTATGCCATTTTTAAATTGATAATAGTGTCCATGTGAATGCATCTATATTTTTGTCTTTTGTTTATACAACATGCAAATGTTTTCAAGAGTCATTGGTCCACCATTAAATCAAAAATGCAAAAAGGAAAGGTTGTTGGAGCACTCCATGGCTAAATACTAAAATACAATGGAAGTGCTACTGACATGAAGAAAAAGAAGAGAGTTTGATCAATGCACATTCCCTGGTTCCCTGTCACATAAGTAATCTATGCTTATGCATTTATTTACAAAGACATGTATTTTTCAGTTACAAAATTATGATCATAAGATTGATAAGCCACCATACCATGTCAAGGTAAAAGCCATATGGCGGTCCCTAACTATTTAGGAAATAGTTAGGAAATGGGTGTTGGTCTGGGCAGTTTCACTCTCTTAAAAGCCGCAAACGGGGGAGGATTAATCTCATGGAACCAATGTTGTTGTGTAGGTTATCTCACTCCTTTGAAAGCTAATGGCAGGGGTGGACTAAGCCCTATGATTGAAAGCAGGTCAGGAGACCTTTATTTCAGGTAATGCATTTATGCTAGGAGGCTTTAGCATTTGAGTATTATGACCAGAGTCAAATAGACTGTCATATGAATCTTACCTTGATGTGTTATGGAGGCTTATCAATTTTTTTATCATAATTTTGTAACTGAAAAAAATCATGTCTTTGTAATAAATGCATCTACATAGATTATTTGTGTGACAGGGGACCAGGGAATGTGCATTGATCAATCGATCTTCTTTTTCTCTATGTCTGTATTAAATCAAAAAGCAGCTCTCGGAGAAGTATTTCAAACCTTCAGTAGACACATATTATTGCATAATACTTGAATTTTCAGAAAACAATCTTTGTCATACTTGGATTAGTGATGGGCGAATTTATTTGCCTGGAGTGAATTCTCAGCGAATTCCCGCGATTCGCCACAGGCAGTAGAATTTCACCTGGTGAAAAAAACGGACACTCCCCTCCAAAACGAGACGCAGCAGCGTTTTGCTTATTTTTCACTGTTTCAAGAATTTCTCTAGTAGAATGAGAAGTATGCAGTACTGTAGGTCACATTATTTCTATAATGCTGGAAAATAATTTTTTTTGGGTGGGAGTTGGTTTTTTTATTTGTTTACACTGGTATCATAGTTTTCAGTTTTGAATCTAAAAAAAAAAATCAATTTTGTAAAATTAACAATTTTAAAGCATCTCTAAGTTTAAATTGTTTAAAGGAGAAGGAAAGCTAACAGGCAGTTTATTACCAATAGCTTAGCCACAACAGTAAAAGCTTGAACATGATTTTTTTTCTTTAGATTGCATTTCCATACCTGAACAAACAGCTCTAAACGCTGTCTTGTTTAGGATTGTAGCTGCCATATTAGCTTGGTGCGACATCCCTTCCTACCTGAGTCGATTACGGGGGGGGGGGAGAGGAGCAAACTGAGCATGCTCAAGCCCAAGCCCTGGAGGTTTAATCTGAAAACAGGAAGTCCGATACAGAAGCCCATTTGTACACAGTAGAAGGAAAGAAATGCAGTGTTTCTTTTGACAGAGGACTCTGAGCAGCATTACTATGAGGGCTTACTATTGTATTCAAATATAGTATACCTTTCTGATAAAGCTTACTTAGTTGTAACCTTTCCTTCTCCTTTAACAGCTGTCCTCTGTGTGTCACATTATAAATGATAACTGTTGTAACATTTTTCTTTTTAAAAAACTTTCAGATTCAACTTGTGAATACACTTGAAACACTCCTTTAATTCTAAACCAAGGCATTAACTGGCTGCAGCACAACAGCCAGATTGTGTGTATATATTGTTAATATTTGTCTCTTTACCAAAGTCAAGGCAAACCACAAACCTGGCATATATATAGAGTGAGCTATAAGGAGTTATGTTATAGTAGCAAGAATGTTACCATTTTCTGCAGGAATACTGGAGGTGACAGTATTATTTACTTCTGTTGCTTGGTGTCCAAAGAGAGAATAAATTGCTATTGATTTTTTAAGACATTTAACTAGAATGTTTGAAAGGCCATAGAATAGCTGGATGGCAGGATAGACCTGAAATTTTGTTGACAGTATTCTTCAAAATGAAAATTAATTTTCTTGTTATTCTCTAAAGGTCTTTTGCTTTCCAGAACCAGTCCACAGAATTGGTTTATTTACTACCTATAAAAAGGGGCACTTAACAACCTCCATTGTTACGGTATAGCTACATGCTATTCATTCTTAGCAAGAATCTAGTGCATGTGCAATTTGAATAGACAGGGATAATATTTGAGCTATGTTTGGTATAAAGATTGTAATCAAAAATATTTGTAAGGATCAGGATTTATTTTACCAGATGTTAAAATTAGGCATTTCTCAAAGGTACTGCTAGATCCAAATGAGCAATCGGGATTAGAACAAGATATAGCCATGCATGGCTTATTATTGGTAAATTGGTAATATAATATTAATGCAATTGGGCAGCCATGGGAGAAACTAAAACTTGACCTTGGAGATCTGTTGATATGCCAACTCATAACACATACTGTATCAGTTAGTCCTTTCCTAGAGTAACAATCATTTTGCCTTTTGAAATGGATCAACTGGCAGCAAGGATATGCTTGCTTATCAAATATACCAAGGGATCTATGTAATGTCAGGGTTTATGTGAAAAGATTTGTTATGGGAGTCAAATTACAGGTTTTCTAATAAAGACTAAACTATGCTAAAATGTTCCTATAACACAGCAGGTATTAATAACCTGCAAAATACATCCTTATACTGTACGTTATGCTTAATGATGTAATCAGAATGGGTGCTTAGTTATGTCACTTGTGCCATATTAATGATTTTAAAATTGTGTGCAATAAAAACATAATGTGCCTTCTTGTTGTAAAATGGGAATATGGGAATATGTGGCCTCAGAGTTCCATGACCTATTTTAAAGCACCCATCTTGTGAATTTCTTCAGTGACTTTAAATATTCTTTTAAGTTTGTAATAAGGCGGTGCATTATTCCATATAGTGTGAATAAACTGCTAATTTTATGTGCTTTCATAATATCCACAACGCATTTTGTTTCAAAAAGCAAGCAGAATGCAAATGCAAATTCAGGCCTTGAACTGACATAAAATAGATCATACTGTATTTCTGGATGGGGATTCAAGAAACATCTGCACCTTGCAATCATACCAGGTCCTTGTGAGATATATCATAACCAAGCACCTTAAATGTCACCATGACATAAGAAAGGTCAATATCCCAAATTACATAACTTTTTTATTAATTCAATTATGTAACTCTAGCTATTTACAGAGCTCCAGTAAATGTCCCTGTAGATAAACATTGTCATTAACTATTCTGTTAAATAGCCTCAATATTTAATATTATTTGCTTATTTGCTTTCTTGAACAAAAGATTAATATTGGTATTCTGTATTTAGCTTTTGTTATAACTTTATTGATTATTGTTTATTTTATATAGTGTCATTGTTTGGTATTTGCCTAAGGGCATATTTGGCTGGCACTTGAATGAAGGCACTCTTCCAGCAAAGTAGTAGAAAAAGTAGAAAAGATTTATTTGTGTCCTCCGTCTTACGTGTTTCGTGTTAGCAAATCGAATTCGTCATCGAATACCGAATGATTGAACAGATCTAATGATTGGATATTCGATAATTCGATAATTCGATGATCGAAGGAATCAAAATTTTTAAATTATTCGGCTGCTTATTCGCTTGATTGAACCTACCGAATTGTAATAGAAGCCTAAGTCCTGCTTATCGGTTTTAGAATTTGATCAAGCTAATTTTGGGGAATAATAGTAAATTTGCCCCTTAAACATAGGCTCAGTACATAAGGCTCAAACATATATATAACATATTTATACAAAAGTCCACCAATCCCAACATCCCAACAATAAAACAATTGACCAATCCATATGTTTCCCCTATCAGATTGGCTCAAATGATCGTTTATCTCAGGTGTATCCATTAAGTGAGGGTAGTTAAAACCAAGCCTCATTCTGAGTAATAATCAAGCCTCTTTTCTTAGTGGTAGCCATCTTAGTACTCCTCAAAAGATGGATTTGAGAAAGGGTGTAAGCCTTAAAGTGGTACACATATATGGCTTGAAATTAAGTCCATTATTTGGGGGTTGAATATGGAAGAGACTATAATAGAAATGAGAACCTAAAGGAACATGGGCTGGTATGATAAAGTGTATTACAAAAGTACACAAATATACAAAATATAAATATTTAAATCAAATGTATAGATGTCAATCGAAAAGAAGTGTACTAAATAGATACAAAAATAAATCTGAAATTACAAATTGTATTGTATTCATTATTAGAACATTGTAATAAAACCATATAAAATAGCTACAAAAAAAATGTGTACACTTGCGTGGCACTGCGGTGGGTGCCAAGTTTGACAATCATTCGAATTGTTCGATCAAAATAGGTCCATTTCTGTGTGGCAGTACACCTGTTTTTTATGCAACCAAAACTTGCCTCCAAGCCAGGAATTCAAAGATAAGGACCTACTTTAAGACAACTGGGAGCAAAATTCAAGGGGTTGGTGAGCAATGTGTTGCTTACAAGCCACTGTTTGGGCATCACTATTGCAGTACAATGACTCCGTAAAGGTGAAACACCGATAGTTGTGATTAATCTCTTCCCTGTTATTTTACTCAGAAGTACTATTGAAATGCTGTGTATGATCTACAGATAACACAATGAGAAACATTATGCATAACTCACAGTGCAGTGTCCAGAAAGACTATACACAAGGGCTACAGATAATTAGTGTGAATCAAATATATTTAATGCAATTGAAGCAGGCAAAAAAATACAAAAAGTATTGTAGAAGTGATACTTATATTGGCTAACAATAAAAATAGTATAAGTGCTAAATCTCCAAACTATGAGGCTTACAAAAACAAGTGTCTAATCTTAGTTCTTCCAACCCCAACAAAAATTGTGAAAAATTTAATTTCCAAGTTGAAATTAAATGGATAGACAGATGAAACAACATTAGCCCTCATGGGTTTAATGACATGTTCTCCTTTAGTATGCCCTAGATGAGACCTGAGGTGGATTGGATAATATGGTTTGAACAATATCCTCATAAAGAGACTATTCCAATGAAGGCAGCTATCGCCAACGCAACTTCCTCAAGAAGGTACACATCTAATCAACTTTAAAAACCTAAGGGGAAGTGCACACACAATCACACTATTGTGCAACACATTCTAAAAGGAAGTATATAGGGGGGATAAAAATAACACTAGACTTGACGTTTACCCAAAATGTGTCCAGAGTAAACCACACAGTGTTAATTGTAATACATGCTGTGTGCCTGGTTACGCACAAGAAATATATAATCAAGCTATGCATTTTATTTCAGAAGCCCCTCTTCTCACACTTTTACAATTTTGTACACTATAAAATACTGAATAAAAAAAGTTAAAAATGCATTCTGCACTATATATATTCTCTTAAAGTAAAACCAGTGCCAGTGGTTACTCACAGACATACTGTAGGATGGGCCGTAAACTCCACACATCTGCTTAAATATACCCCATCTAATTGTAGCAAAATGGATCTTGAAACAGAACCATCCTGTAGAACAGGCAATCCAATCTATTATGTATCTCTAATGTTTCTGGTAATTTACTGTGTTGCTGCACATAGAGGGGTATATTTATCAAAGAGTGAAGTTAAGAGTGAAGTTTCGCCACTAGAGGGAAATTCCACCACTCTCTATTAATTTCTATGGGATTTTTAAAGGTGTATTTATCAAAGGGTGAATTCATCACCCATTGATGAATAGGCCTTTCAAAATCCCATAGAAATTAATGGAGAGCGGCAGAATTTCCCTCTAGTGGCGGAACTTCACTCTTTGATAAATTTACCCCAGAGTACCTGGACAGATCCATTTTCTCCAGGTGTGGATATTTGAGAACTATTTACAGTATCTGGACCAGAATGAGGGGGTATGGCAAAATGAATTTGGTTGTTTACCATTTTTGTCAGCCAAACACACAAAATTAAATCTTTCACAAACTTGGTATCAATTGCCATTTGCTCACCAAATAGCCAGTTGGACCTGAATGGTTTACCCTGTTTATGAATTATTGCAGTTGGAATTTTATGAAGAATTTTTTATTATATTTTCCATGCATGAATTGGATGTGCACTTTATTTGCTGTATTAATAATTTCGCTTCATGTGTTTGAATCAGAATTAAGTCAGCAGTCATTACACAATAAGCGGATTATTTATCAAAATAATCAGGATCAGGATACCTTCAGGACTTCTCCCATTGACTTCTACATGAACTCGGCAGGTCTCAGTTGGAGTACTTTTTTATTCAGACTTTTAAACCCTAGGTTATAATAAATTCTGAAATTTTTTTAGCTTTTTTCCACTAAAAATTTTGATTTTATAGTAGAGTTTTTGGCATTCAGACTCTAAAAAATAATTCCCAAAGTGTCCTTTTTCTAATTCCATTTGAAATCAATGAACTGTAAATTACTTTGTACAGGTTCTATCATTTTTGTATTTTATTGTATTATTGTATTGTTAATTGTTAATTATTTAATCGTTGTCTTGAATTATTCTTGTTAGAGTTATTTTTTCAATATGTGTGAGTCAGGGTGGGGAATTTTGAAAAATTGAAAAATTTGAAAAATCAAAAGTTAGGATCAGGTAAAGAGTAAAAAAAAAAAAAAAACAGAAAAGCATGTGGCTGAGAAACTCATGCTATAAAGTATATACAGTCTCCCAATGAACCTGTCTTCTCCTTTCTGAGAAATTAACTTTGATTTCTTTGCAGTTGTTATGTGCCATTAAATGTTATTTTGTGAAACCTACTGTGAATAAATAGAGGCGATATCTGCTGAGCCTCATTGTCTTTTGCCATTGCAGTGAAATGCCGCAATATACTGTAAATAGCATACAAGGGTTAAGTCAGTATTCAAGGAAAGTGAAATGTGTCAATTAGTGATGGGCGAATCTACCCCGTTTCGCTTCGCCGAAAAATTTGCGAATTTCCAGCAAAATTCACGAATTGGCGAAAAAATTAGCTAAACGAGTCGTGGCACGTTTTCATCGCGTCGTGTAGTTTTCGACGCACGTCGCGTAGTTTTCGACGCGTGTCGCGTTGTTTCCGTCGCATCAATAATGACGCGTGACTCTTTTTTTTAACGAATTTTCGCCGCGAATTTGCCCCTGGCGAATAAATTCGCCCATCACTAGTGTCAATATAAGAATAAAAAATACATTACTTGTAATTTATTGAATATGAATAAAACTACAAGCAGTAAAACTTCAACAAACTTTTTCATTCATTTTGTAAAAGCAAATTATTAAATTATCACAACCACAAAACATGAGTTGTCCATAAACATGATGAAATATGAAAGCATATTGATTCTCTCTGGGAAGCTTATGGTGACCTAGTTCCCTGTTTAGATACTTTGTTTTGTCAGTTACCTGTTGAAAGTAGTTAATGTTTCTATAATGATTTTGTTTTATAAATATATATATTATGTTTTAGGACATACCATATAATGAGAAAATGCAATAGAAAATACATATAATAACACAAAATCATTAAAACTACTACAGGGTGAATGAGTTGTGCTAATTGATTACAGTTTTATATTGTATGTAAATATTGTCTACATGTGGAGTGTATTCAAATGCTCCTATTACATAAGATTTAGGGAGTTATGTATTAAACTATGTATTACATTTTTTCTGATCAGACTTTTCAAGGGGAAAAACAATTTTTTCGTTAAAAAAAAATAGAATTTTTGGGGATTTATTAAACTCCAATGGTGTAAAAAGTCTCAATAAAAAAGTAAATAGCAGATGTCTCATTGATATCCTGGTCTGTTCTGTATTTCGTTCAATAATCCAAAGATTTTGTGTCAGATGGTTCAGCACTTTTTTTGTTTGTACTTTTTTTTATTATAAACTTTAAAAAAAATACCATGACAATCGTAATGTCAGGGTTTGTGAGTTTAGTCATGGTTTCAAAAACCTCTAAAACACTAAAATCCAACAAATAATAAATAAGCCTCCATTAGTTAGAATTGGTCAATTTACACCATGCCATTACCACAAAAAGAATTATTTTTAGTGGATCTTGCATGGTTAGAATTGATCCAATTCTAACTTTAAATTTACATTTTCATAGTGTGTGCATTGGATGCATCAATAAAGCATGCTAATCTATAGTTTACTAGTTTCTCTTTTTTCCATTGTGAAGCTGTTTTGGAAGTTCACGACAATTCATAACCTATGAATACAATGATATACATGTAGAGGCAAATTTACTATTATTCCCGGAAATTAGCTCGACCAAATTCGCAATTCGATAAGCATTCGATCATCGAATGCTTATCGAATTGTTTTAGGCTATAATTTTGCTCGCAATACGATTTCTCGATGAATTCGTACGATCGGATACTGATCGTTAGATTTCACGAAAGAATCAATACATTTCCTTTGAGAGTAGGAAAAATTCGTACGATTCGAACGATCAATTGCTCCGATCATACGAATGATATTCGAGCAGGACTTAGCCTCAGAAGCCTACCTATGGGGAGCTTCCCCGAACTAGGCAGTCAAATAAATTTAAAATTTTGATTCCTTCGATCATCGAATAGTGATGGGCGAATTTATTCGCCAGGGGCGAATTCGCGGCGAATTCCCGTGATTCGCCACTGGCGAATAAATTTGCGAAACGCCAGGCAAATTTTGCGGCCAAAAATTTGCTGCCAAAAACGCGATGACGCGATGCGCCGAAAACGACGTGACGCGCGTCGGAAACGACACGACGCGCGACTCGTTTCGCGAATTGGCGAAGAATTTCCTGAGAAACGGCCATCACTATCATCGAATGATCTATTTGATCTATTCGATATTCGATGATCGAAGAGGCCAAATTTGCATATACGATTTCACGAAAAATTCGTATGATCGGTATTCGATCGAACTTCGAAAATTTCACGTGAATTTCGTAAATCGGCCCCTTAATCTGCCTAAATTCCTCTAAGAATGTACTTGCCTAAATGCACAATAGAAATTACTATTGATGTACATTCCTATGACACCAGTGGCGTAACTAGAAGCCACAGGGCCCCCCTGCAAAAAAAAATTATGGGCCCCCC
>CM044440.1:45290676-45307984 GCA_024363595.1 Xenopus borealis
CTTAACACAGAATATTGTGTCACAGCATCCCATCCAATTAAAGAGTTTACCATTGAAAACCATGGTGCTTAGGTATGGTAATGAAAAGGTTAAATGCATTAAATGAGTTAAGATGACTTTAGATAACACAGTTTCTTCAATTAATCCTGAGTCACGAGTCACGACGCATTTAACACACAAATCCAAGTGGCTGCATCTGTATAATGAATAATTCAGTATGGGTAACTTTCATTCTAAGGATACAATTATAGTAATTTATAAATAAAGAATAACAAAAATGTACTTCATACTTAAATTCATTCTTTTTAAAGATTAGGTTATCTTACTTCTATTCCCAAGGATTCTTTGCATAGACTTGGGTTGCTGCTTGTGTAGTATAAGCACATTTATCAATATTAGTATACTGTGCATGCACAAGCTCAATGCTACTCAAGAGAACCCTAAGAATTAGGAGTAAGATGGCCGTACAGTCCTTTGTTAGAAAGAATCCTTGCCTAGTTTTTTCTTGAAAGAAGGAAGAAAAACTAGGGATTTAATTCACTATGGGGGTACCTAACATTTTGGTACCCCCCAATAAAATGTATTATGATACATCAAAACAATTATTATTTTGGGGACTTCAGATACTAATCTAATTTGATTAACAAGAAAAGATGAAATAGCTAGGAATCTTGCTGAAAACCAGACCATCTTTGATAATCATAAACCATCTTTGATAAATCTCCCCTCAAAAACTGCATTTCTTGGGGGTTCCCTTCTAGTATCCATTCTGTGTTTTGAATAGACTAGTGGGAAAAACATGCAAACCTGCTCCATCCTAGAAAGCAAAACATAAATTGTAATGCTAGTAAAACGTGAATCTAAAAGCCCTATAAAGGGATACTGTCATGGGAAAACATGCTTTTCTCCAAATGCATTAATTAATAGTGCTACTCCAGCAGACTTCTGCACTGAAATCCAATGCTCAAAAGAGCAAACAGACTTTCTCATATTCAATCTGACATGGGGCTATTGTCAGTTTCCAGCCCCCAGTCAGGATGGAACTACAGTACTTTCTGGCAGGCTGTCATTTCTCCTACTTAATGTAACTGAATCAGTCTAAGTGGGACTTGGCTTTTACTATTGAGTGCTGTTCTTAGATCTACCAGGGAGCTCTTATCTTCTGTTAGGGAGCAGCTATCTGGTTACCTTCCCATTGTTCTGTCATTAGGCTGCTGGGGGGTTGATATCACTTGAAGTATGCAGTAAAGCAGTAAATAGTGACTGCAGTTTATCAGAGCACAAGTCACATGACTGGGGGCAGTCGGGAAGCTGACAATGTATCTAGCCCCATGACAGATTTCAAAATTTTATATAAAAAGATTTGTTTTGAAAAATGGATTTCAGTGCAGAATTCTTCTAGAGCAGCACTATTAACTGTTGCAGTTTGAAAACAACATGTTTTCCCATGACAGTATCCATTTAATTATTTATTCAATTCAAGGTCAAGCAAAAAACATGAATCATAGTAAAAACCCAAATTTAAATGTTGATAAATCAGCCCCAAAACTTGGATTTATTAGAATAGCCACCCTCTGTCTTAAACAGCGTGTAAGGCAACAAAATAAAATTCATTTTTACTTTCTTTGATGAAAAAAAACCTATCTCCAATATACTTTATTAAAAAAATGTGTACCGTTTTTATAAGAAACCTGACTGTATGCAGTGAAACTTTCCCTTCATTTGCTGCTATGTATAGCAATTTTCAGACAGTCCGTAACTGCTCTGTAGGGAAACAATCATACGTATGAACAGCAGGGGGAGCCCCACTTTACTTCCCAGCTATGTAGAACTCAAGCAGCTTTGTTTGATTCTCAATAGAGCAGTCGGCAAATATGTAGAGATTTGTATTGGATTTCATTTTTGCCTTTACATTCCCTTTACTGTTTCCAACTCCAGCTGGAGGTCAAATATCATGGAGCCAGATTGAAACAGATAAACTGGGATTCTGCAGCCACTGGTTCTGCAGAGGTGGAGAAAGTTTTAAACAATTCAAAAACTATAAAATCCACATTAGGTTACATGACAACACAGGACCCAGTGCAGTCTGTATACTCTGACTATCAATCAGTAGTGATGTGCAAATTTATTCGCCAGGCGCGAATTTGCGGCGAATAAATTTGCGAGTTGCGTGTCAAAAAACGTGCCGCGACTCATTTGAAAGCATAAATCATTTGTTTAATTAGGCTTCTAGTGCAGTAAGTTCATATTTATGTTTAGTATACAAAATACAGCCTTTCTAGCCTTTAGACTTTAGTTCCCCTTTAACCTGTATCTATCTATCTATCTATCTCTCATTGATATGTTAGCTTTGGAGATTTGTTCAACCAAGTCCTCCCAGTCTCCCAGGTCTAGCTGGGGGAGATATTGGGCCGGTTTACGGCTGATGTGCATAATGGGATCAAATTCACCCTGTAATAATGCATTAACCCAAATGAGTGGCTTGGTAAACTCAAGTCTGTGGAGGTAATGCTCAAGGGTGCATTCATTGATTGCAGGGGCTCCCTCTGGGAACTGGCCCTGGAATGCATGTCTGATTTGGAGGAAATTAAACAGCATATGACTCTGTAGGCCAAACTCTTCATTCAGCTGTGGGAACTGCTTGAGTCCACCAGGGTGCATAATATCATTTAAGCATTTTACCCCTGCTGAGGGTCCATTTGGACTAACTAGTCATTTTTTGGTAGTATGCCCTCGCCATTTTGGTAAATATTTGGGTCAATGTTTTCATGGGGGGTGTTATAGGGTATGGAGATGGAAGACCTCTGTGAAGCTGGTTGGCTACTGCCTCAAATGAGGAGACCACCACTGCCTCTGCTACTGTTGCTTGGTTATTAGGGTCAGGGTTAAGCCACCACCATGCATACACTAATTGGCTGGCATAAAAGTAGGTTAGATAGGGTTAGGACACCTTTTTTGGACAGGAGCCTGAAGCATTGGCAGAGTGATTCATGGTTGTCATCCCCTTATACATTCTCTGACAGAGGTAGTATTGTGGATGCTTAACAGCCTCATAGTCTATAGAATCCCCCAAATTTTGTTACAGTAGTGAGGAGCTCTGATTGTGCCTGCTTGGGGTTGGCCAGGTAGAATATCATATTGTCTGCATACAACCAGATTTTTTCTTCAAGTCTCTGCAACTTAAGCCCCTCTATGCCAGTGTGTTGTCGGATTTTTATGGCCATGGGGTCAATGGCTAAGGCAAAGAGGAGGGTCAATAACGAGCATCCCTGCCCCTTGCCAAACTGAATTCTTGGGATAGTTCAGCATTTACTAAGATTCGGCTTTGGGGGAGTTATATAGAGCTTTCACCCACATTAGGAATTGATCACCCAGTCCATATCTTACCAGAGGGCCCATAGAGATGACCAGTCCATGGTGTTGAAAGGTTTTTCTCTATCGAGAGATACTACCATTCTTTCCCCCATGCCCTCATGAGTGGCCCATATATTTGTGAAAAGTCATCTAATATTGATGTCCGTGGCCCTATTGGGCATAAACCCAGTTTGTTCAGGATGGATTAGTAATTCAATCACCTGCCTGAGTCTGAGTTCAGAAGGGAAATTGGTCTGTAGATCCACATCTCTCTGGGGGTTTTCCTGTCTTAAGGATCATGGAGATGGTGGCATGCCTCATGGAGTCTGGTAAGTGTGTCCCGGGTGTAAGGACATTGAAAAGGTTGCATAGTCTAGTGGCCACTATACCTTTGTTTGCCTTGTATCATTTAATGGGAAAGCCATCAGATCCTGGGGACTTCCCATTGGGAAACGCCTCTATGGCCTCTATTACCTCCTCACGAGTAATCTGCCGATTAAGGGTTTTGGAGTCTTCAAGGTTTAGTCTGGGGATCTAAATCTCACTCAGGTACTGCGGTAAGGGGAACATTGGGATTTAGATTCATACAGGTCGGAGTAAAAGGTTACAAACTCTGAAAGGAGTTGTTTTTGCTCACATATTTCCTTTCCCCCTGGTCTCGGAATAGAAGTTATCTGTGTGGGTTCTCTGGCAGGGATGGCTAGGAGTTTACCACATTTATCACCTTTATCATACCAGGATGCAGTTTGTTTCAATACCCATTGAGAGTACAGTTTGCAAATTTCCTGTGAAATGTGTGAAATGGCGAGAAATGTGAATTTTGATGCCGGCGACAATTCTGACACACTTTAAAGTCAATGGGAGTCTATTAATTGTCATTGCCGTCAGAATTGTCAAATTTTTGTTGAGGTGATTTCACAAGTTTATTTGCCGGCGGAAAAACACCGAGATTTGCAGCGAATTCAACCCTAGCGAATGAATTCATCCATCACTAATGATAAATCAACATCCCCCTCACCCGTTGCCAAGGCCTCACCTGATAGATCTGTATATGCCGCCTCGGCTTCCCCTAGTTTATTTAGTAAAACTTCCAGGTCAGCATCCTGTCTACATCTGGCCTCTTTTATTAAAGTGCAAGGAACGGCAAAGAAATAAAATCCCATTTTTACTTTCTTTAATGAAAAAAAAATCTATCTCCAATATACTTTAATTAAAAAATGTGTACCGTTTTTATAAGAAACCTGACTGTATGCAGTGAAATTCTCCCTTCATTTAGTGCTGTGGATAGGAATTGTCAGACAGTCCCTAACATCTGGCAGGGAAACAATCATACTTATGAACAGCAGGGGGAGCCCCCACCTTACTTACGAGCCATGCAGAACTAAAGCAGTTTGTTTTTTGATCATTTATGATGATCCCTAAGAAGCCCAGACCACACTGAGCATGTGTATGTAGTCTAGTCTTTTAAAGATGTTACAAAGTTACAAGATGACAGCTCCCTGTGGCCAACTTTGACAGCATAAATAATTTGTTTGATTAGGCTTGTGGTGCAGTAAGTTCATTTTTATGTTTAGTATACAAAATACAGCATTTCTAGCCATATTCTATTTTAGACTTTCCTTGCCCTTTAAGGATATGTACGCCCCACATGCAAAAACCTTACTAGCATCCCAGACCACCTGGTCGGGAGCTGAACCATTGTTAGTGTATCAGAATTCTTGGAATTGTACCTTGAAAACCTCACTAACAAAGTCATGAGAGACCCATTTTGGCGGTAGTCTCGTTGTCGTGTTCCATGTTCGTCTCTCAACCAGAATTCCATTTGGAGAGGTGCATGGTCCGAGCAGAATCTGGAGATGTAGGAGGTCCTGCATGGAGGACACTGAGGTCTCCTGTGGTTCTTTGACTTTGTCCTGCTGTGGCTGCTGTTGGGTTTCACTCCGCGTAAACTGCTCAAGGGTGCGGCTGCCTCACAGCAGATTCGTTGGATGTGCTTCCACATATTCTTGCTCTAGAAGTTCCAGGAGTGTTCAGTCAGCCACCCGAGCACTGTGTGCTTATACTGGGTCTATAATGTGGCTTACAGGATAATGTAGAGCGGAGCTAACTGGACACACTGCCTCAGCACGGCATGCGACTCCACCCCTCATCCACAAGTGTGCAGTGCATTTAATAATTATGCTATTAAAGAATAAAGAACTGTCCAATTAACAACAGTTCAGATGGATTGATATAAATGTGAATAATGACATGGTAGCCATGATTTTGTCAGATATTTATTTTGGTATAAAATCAGCCATTTTATTAATTAATTAACATAAATTAAATGTACATAGGTTTGTTTCAGGTCAACAATGCATTTATTAAAGGGAGTTTTTGTTCATTTTCTATTTATAATATGGACAAATCTGCAGAAAAACCAGTAAATTCACCCATGGCAAAGATTTTCACAAATTTGCTGTGAAAATTTGCATCAAATTTTCATCTAGGCACAGCAGGCAGGATATGTTATCAGAATCACATCTCCTACTTCAACTGTCCATTATTTTAGTCTGCAAACTCTGTACCATACAGGAGATTATTGAGGACAGATATGACAGCAATGCTTGTGCCTAGGAATTGAATCTCCTGCTTGTCCTGGTTGTCAAAGCAAATGGCAGATATATTTCCATCAGTTCACTGTGTTTGAAAATCTACATGATTACATACTGGCAAAGTAAATGCCAGCAGATTTGCTCATCACTACACAGAATACCCCTCCTCTACATTTACTCTATATTTATTTAATCTAAAAAAGAAATGTAGTATTATTTATCTTATTGTATAATTTACAGGCAACAACAGCAAAATCACAATTGAGTTTTGTCCAACTGCTGTTTATTGTTGTGTGTAGAGAATGTCCCATACAAGGCAGCAGGATATGATTTTCAGATAATTAAAAATGTTTTTATTTTACAGTATGTATTTTCTACATTCTACATCTTGGGTTAACTTGATTACCATTGCAAAGAAACATTAGCTGTTTTTATACATTTATTTTCTTCCCAATTAGAATGCTGTACTGGTACAATCGCAAGCTATGTTCTTACTTTTGTTTACTATTTATAAAGAGATATTTGAAAGTCAATACTATTAAAGCAAGAAAGGAACTCTAAACAAATTCCCAATCCTTTGTTGTACTGCAATATTAGGAAATGTAAATGCAGTAGCCCAGGGAGGGTTTAAATGCTGGCATCTCAGTGAAAACTAATTACAGTGGATAGGCCAAAAAAGTAATTTGTGCTAGACTCCATTGGCTTTCTTAATTGATTTAGGTCTTGCAAGAACACCATCAAGTGGCCAAATAATCACTACCTTTATCGACTTTGAACATTAACCTGGCATTTTATGCTCTTTTTCCTTCATTGCTACAGTAATATAAAATCAGCCCTGATGTGATAATTACCTAAAAATCTGCAAGATGGGGTGTTTTTTTGTAACATTCTAATAACTATAACACCCAATGTGTGGCCATCATTCAGGTACAGACAAGATGTACAGTGAGAATTTTTGAGGCATCCCTATTATTCCAGAAGGTTGTAACTTTTTTCTTTCAAAATTATTTTACTTTTATTAAAATAGAGCAGCAAGTGAGAGGAAACAGATTTATTCAGTCAGTTGTTTGTTTTTAAAAACAGTCTTGTAACAAATATTTTTCTATATATTAAAAAAAATAGTTATTTTGGAAAGGTAGATTATTTTAGCATTTAATTTTCATAAACATAAGCATGTTTTGATCAGATCAAGTGGTTATGCTCTGAACAAAACATGTTTGGTGGTGTGGTTGCAAATATGCAAATATTTATCTGAAATAAAAAGAATATTTGTTTAGCCATTAAACGCTTTTTTGGCTATACAGCACAAAATAGTTAGTGTCCAGCTAGTGGAGGAACATGGGTTACATTGGACTCACACTTCAGGATCAGGGCCTTCACTAAGTGTAAGATTCCATTCAGATGAGGTAGTGTAACTACAACTCACAGGCTGTTGCTATAAAAATATTAAAAGATGGACACCAGGAGATTCTTATGATAAAAACAGTAACAAAGGTTTATTATGCACAAGGCAAATAACACCAGGTTTCAAATACTCACACAGGAGCTTGGAACATAGCAGATGATTAACACAGGCGTAGAAGAGATTTTAGCAGATTTCCATAAATGACATCCCAGTATGAAATATCCCTCAGAGTCAGGACAGTCAAGGTACATCAAATCCAATTCAAAGTGCCTGTTGCTGTAATGTGACTTGAGTGGAATGAGTCCCCGAATTAGGTCTCTAACAGTACAGATCCTGTTAGGGCATGTGGCTTACTGGGGCCTTGTTGATCCCAGGCTCAATGGGAACAACCAGCTAGATGAAGAACCAGCAGCCAAAGAGGAAGTGGCCACTCCTTCCAAGCACTATAAAGCTGTTTCTCAGGAAGTGGTTATTACACTCTGGGCTATAGCTATTGGGTAATAATACAAATTGTAACATAAGCTTTTACCTAGTGACAAGCTGATCAGGGACTTAACTCCATAGGTGCCAAGTAGAAACCTATGGGTTCCTACAGCCATTTATACAAATCCATTATGTGGTATTGTCTTGTCCCTTGGTTTTAAATACTCTAAAACTATCCAAATTTTTTCCAAATGACCCATGGACATTTTTTCTTATGGCGATTATTTTGTCTCAGTAA
Source organism: Xenopus borealis (assembly GCA_024363595.1). Taxonomy (NCBI): domain Eukaryota; kingdom Metazoa; phylum Chordata; class Amphibia; order Anura; family Pipidae; genus Xenopus; species Xenopus borealis. The sequence continues at coordinate 45,298,751 of CM044440.1, forward strand.
CAATTTTATCTTGCCTACTTTTTTTGTCCAAATGCATTAAAGTCAAGGGATGTTTTTTCTTATGACGACTTTTTTGTCTCTACAACTATTTTGTTGAGCCAACATTTTTTGTTTCAGCAAATTTTTGTCACAGTTTTGTGGAAAAATTTGCAGGTGGCGAAGTGGGGAATTTAGCCACAAATCCATGACTAGCAAATAAATCACTACCTATGACTGCCCCTACAGTGTATTTAATCATTCTTCTATTTACTTGTAATTTAACATCGAGCAGGACTAGTAGGGTAGTTTAGCTTGCTAAGTATAAATTATATGTAGTTATATTTGTATTTAACGGGCAGATTTATCAATGGTCGATTTTTGAGGTGATGGGAGTTCTTTAAACTCCCATCAACTAGAAATTTGAATAAAAAAAGACCAAAACAAAATTTATTTAAAAAATTGAATTTTTTAACTTCGAGTGAATGGGCTGTATTTGATTGTTCTAATCGAATTTGGATCGTATTCACTCAAATTCGATTCAAAGTATTTTTAAAAAAGACCTTACATTTTTCAAAGTCCACCAAATGACTCCAGATATATAGGAGGTCCCCCATAGGCTAAAACTGCAATTTGGCAGGTTTTAGATGGTGAATAGTTGAAGACTCATTTTAAAAAACAAAGTACAACTAAATTTCAATATTCACATTTTTTTCAAATTCAAATCCAATTTGGACTATTCCCTAGTCGAAGTACACTGAAATTAGTTCGAAATTCAAATTTAAAATTTTCATTTTTCAATTCGACCCTTGATAAATGTGCCCCTAAGAGTTTATATGTTCAAAATGTTATGTGTAGGTATGTCCTTCTGTGAGAGAAAAAGGCACTGTAATGGTCACAATAATAAATATAAGCTAATGTACAAAGGACATTCCAAAGATTTGTATATGTTTTAAAATCCATTTTGACTGGTTTTCACACACATGGATTAAAAAATAGAGATCGATTATACACATTTTGTGGATTGACTAAATATTATTGCTGACTAGCTGAGTACAGTGTGCAAACTGTCTTATCTTGCAGGTATCACTCCCTTTACACTGAGGTTACCCTATGAGTGTTGTTCCTCCAGCATGTATTGTCACATTACATCTGTTACTGTTACAGAGAAAAAAATTACACTACTTGTACTACTAATTATACTACATATAATGTAATCTGTAATACAGAATGCCTGGGACCTGGAGTTTTCTGGATAATGGATCTTTCCAAATTTTATCTTCATACCTTAATTCTACTAGAAAATAATTTAAATATTAAATAAACCCAATGGGCTGGTTTAGCTGCCAATAAGGATTCATTATATCTCAGTTTTGATCAAGTAAAATGTACTGTTTTATTATTACAGAGAAAAAGGAAATAATTTTTCAAAATCTGGACTATTTGGATAATATGGCAGAAGGCCTTTCCATACTTCAGAGCTTTCTTGATAGTGGATTTCCAGATAACAGATCCCATATCAGTATATAATATTATAGTAATATAACATTTATATAAACTTAGGGGCAAATTTACTATTTTTCACCTAAAATCCCTCAAATCCCCTCGAATTCGATAGTCGAATGCTTATCGAATAGTTTTAGGCTGTTATTTCCTCAATATTCAATTTCTCAAATATCGATTGCTCGAGTTCATGAAAAAATCGTACTTTTGCCTTCAAGCCTCCGAAAAATGTGTCCGATTCGAACGATCAAGGTGTTCTACCGTACGAATGGTATTCGAGCAAGTCTTTGCAAAAGAAGCCTATAGGGGGTTCCCATAGGCTTCTATTGGTATTTGGTAGGTTTAATCTGGCGAAGTAGGCATTCGAATGATATTAAAATTTTAAATCCTTTGAATATTCGGTCTATTCGATAATTCGAATATTCGGTATTCGATGATCGAAGATACCAAATTTGCATATACGATCCTCCGAAAAAATTGTACGATCAGTATTCGATCGAATTTGATCGAATTTCGATTTCTTCACACGAATTTTGGAAATTGCCCCTACGTACTGTATAGCTAGAGGCCTATTTATCGAGTGTGTCATTTAAGTGGTTTTAGAGGTTTTTCAAAACATGACTAAACTCCAGTTCTCTAAAATTCTCTAAAACAGCAAATACAAAAAGGACTGAAAAAAAAACATAAATATTGCTAAAACCTCTAAAATTTTTGTAAAAAAAAAGAGAAAACACCTAAAATCTCTGACTGATGAAACAATCCAAAAGAATCAGTGCAGTCCCCTTTGACTGCTATAACACTATCGACAACTTGGCTTTTCTTGGTTTTTACACTTTTTAAAAATTTTAATTTGTTAGAATTTTTAAAGAATATAGGAAAACAACACATTTAGGGGAAGATTTAGAAGAGTTGAAGTTAAAAAACTTCGAAATTCTACCATCTAATTTTTTTAAAAGTGCTTTTTCCATCGGATAGTTTTTGATTGAATCATTTTGAATCATTTGATTGAATCATTCGATTTGAACAATTTGAATGATTTTCACAAAATTCCATTTTCAAAAACAGTCCTTAAAGGTTCTAGGAGGTTCCCCATAGGCTAAAACAGCAATTCCAAGTATCAATAAGGTGTCGCACGGCAGCAACAGGCGGGAGAATCGGAGCGGCCAGCGTGAGTTGGTTACTAACAGACGCCGGAGCTGAAAACACAGGAGGAGATTACCGGATCTGCCTCTGCTGTGGGAAACCACCAACGAATAAGACCGGTACTTTAAAGATCGTATCCAGACAACGTCTGGTAAGTACAATCCCCGTGTGGGGCCCCACGGTCAGCTTTGAGGTGTCTGCACCATGTCCGCTTTCTCTCTTTAGATACCCTAACAGCGGGGAGGATTCCATCAAAATCGCTGCCTATATTGACAAGCCGCATATATCTATTCAATGTGTGAGTACCTACAAACCCACTTCTAATTAACATTGGAAGACGTTATTACACCATATAGCGTATTTTTCTCTTCACAGATACCACTCCTATCGGCACTTTGTATTTTTTAGCGCACGGACACTTGGAGTTAATTAACTTTTGTATCAAAGGACACGTGGATCCTTACACCGTTCGTGCAGCTTATTTAACCAAAGACTTAAGCGCAAAGCAATTCTTGTTTTATTGTCATAAAACAGCAATTCGGCTTAAGGTGGAGAAGAGACAGTACTTTTTCGAATGGTCAAATTTTAATCTAATTTTTTTCAATTCAAATCGAATTTTGACCTATTTGATAGTCGAAGTACCCAAAAATTACTTTGAATTTCAAATTTTAGTAAATCTACCTCTTAAAAAAGAGATTTTCTGGTGTTCTGGATGCTCGCTTTTGTGCAACAATACGAAAAAGTTGTACATTTCACAGCATTTCTGCCACTTTTCCCATTCATGTTTTTTCAGTTCAGATTTTTGAATGAATTTCATGACATTCATGGTTTTATAAAAAGTTTAGTAGTGGTTTTAAAAACCTCATGTTGATAAATAGGCCTCCCTCCACGTGTCAAATTAAATTTCCCTATTACTATTTAAAAAATAATATATATGTTTATATATATATATATATATATATAACATCTATTTTTTGTTAAATAAATATTACATATCTAAAAAGTAAGAGGATGAAAGGAGTTCATAATGTCAAGTTAAAATGTCACTCCTATGTTGAAATATTCATAATAATATAATACAAAAATAACAATAAATGGGGATGCACATATAGCAAGGGTCAAATTTTTTAAAACTCCCATAAACTCTCATGAACTCGAAATTCAACCAATCAAAATTTATTGTAAAAATCGAATTTTCTAAACTCAGGTTAAAAGGAGCTACCAGAAAACTTTAAAGGGAACCTGTCATAAGAAAACATGTTTTTTTTTAAACACATCAGTTAATAGTGCTGCTCCAGTAGACTTCTGCACTGAAATCCATTTCTCAAAAGTGCAGACAGATTTTTTTATATACAGTTTTGAAATCTGACATGGGGCTAGCCATTTTGTCAATTTCCCAGCTGCCCCAGTCATGTGACTTGTGCCAGCACTTTAGGAGGGAACTGTTTTCTGGCAGGCTGTTGTTTTTCCTTCTCAATGTAACTGAATAGTACGCAGTGTGACATGGGTTTTACTATTGAGTGCTGTTCTTAGATCTACCAGGCAGCTGTTATCTTTTCTTAGGGAGCTGTTATCTGGTTACCTTCCCATTGTTCTGTTGTTAGGCTGCTGGGTGGGGGAAAGGGAGGGGGTGATATCACTCCAACTTGCAGTACAGCAGTAAAGAGTGATTTAAGTTTATCAGAGCACAAGTCACATGACTTGGGGCAGCTGCGAAATTGACAATATATCTAGCCCACGTAAAATTTCAAGATGAAATATAAAAAAATCTGTTTGCTCTTTTGAGAACTTTTTTTTGAGAATTTTCCCATGACATGATCCCTTTAATTAAATTCGATTTGAGTTTTAAACTCGATTTTAATTTTTTTTTTTCAAAAAAACTTGAAAGTCAGGAAGGCTGCAAACATCACCAAATTGATCCCTGGACCTCTCCAAATTGCTGTATAACTCAATTGGAGAGGTCCAGGGATCAATTTTTTTTGGCAAATTTGAGTTCTTAAAGGAACAGTAACATCAAAATCTTTTTTTTAAAAATTCGTTAGAATACATCGAAAAAAAAACACCAAGACAAATTAAAATTTAAAATTGCAAGGTCTTTATTAAGAAATAACTTACCGAAACTACACTTCCTGTTCTCCTCAGAAAAGGCAACATGGCGACCATCCATAGTGTGGTGCTTGATTACTCCTCCTGGCTCTCTCCCCTATTGAACTGACATCAGGAAAATGGACACCTTCCTTGTCCGCATCGTCTAACGCGCTAACCGTGCTGGAAACCCCACTGGTGATGTCGACATGGACGCCGCTGTGAGCCTGAAGTCGAGCAGGAACAGCCAGAAGCCGGTGCACATCCTTCGCAGCCTGGGGTAGCACCGGGAACTGATGCAGCTGCCGGAGAGTGGACTTGCAGATCGGGGCTCTGGACACGCAGTGGTTCACGTCTGTATCATGCTTGGCTGTGTGTGAGCATTGCCGGCCACATTTATAGCCTTGGATGCGCTTCTGGTTGATAAGAGGATCCCAGCTTTGGAGTGACTGGCGTCCCCAGTGTTCAGCGCCTTGTCCAAGATCCTGTTGCTGCTGCAGATGCACGGGGAGGTGTCGCTGCTGCTGATTAGGTCTCCGCTGCACACACTGTCCGTGTGCACTACATCACTACCCACGAAATCCAGCTCTGTGAGGCCGACCAGGAGCCCGATTACCCAGATTTTGGCTTGGTTCCTTCCACTTAAGAGTCAAGCGGCCGACAGCGCTCCCTGCGCCTTTCTGGAGTACACGTCGCTTGACAGCCAAGGGAGCAGCCTGACAGATGAGGACTATTACATGAGAACCACCGGCAGAAGTAGTCGGCCTCACAGAGCTGGATTTCATGGGTAGTGATGTAGTGCACACGGACAGTGAGTGCAGCGGAGACCTAATCAGCAGCAGCAGCGACACCTCCCTGAGCATTCTACAGCAGCTACAGGATCTTGGACAAGGCGCTGAACACTGGGGAGGCCGGTCGCTCCAAAGCTGGGATCCTCTTATCAACCAGAAGCGCATCCAAGGCTATAAATGCGGCCGGCAATGCTCACACACAGCCAAGCATGATACAGACGTGAGCCACTGCGTGTCCATAGCCCTGATCTGCAAGTTCACTCTCCGGCAGCTGCATCAGTTCCCAGTGTTACCCCAGGCTGCGAAGGACGTGCACCGGCTTCTGGCTGTTCCTGCTCGACTTCAGGCTCACAGCGGCGTCCATGTCGACATCGCCAGTGGGGCTTCCAGCACGGTTAGTGCGTTGGACGATGCGGACAAGGAAGGTGTCCATTTTCCTGATGTCAGTTCAATAGGGGAGAGAGCCAGGAGGAGTAATCAAGCACCACACTATGGATGGTCGCCATGTCGCCTTTTCTGAGGAGAACAGGAAGTGTAGTTTCGGTAAGTTATTTCTTAATAAACCTTGCAATTTTAAATTTAATTTGTCTTGGTGGTTTTTTTTCGATGTATTCTAACGAATTTTTAAAAAAATTTTTTGATGTTACTGTTCCTTTAAAGGGTCAGAGTATGAAAAATCTCAAAAATGTTATTCAAATGTTTTTAAAAACTGAAATTGCATTTGGATAACTCCTCAGTTGAATCTGAGCCATAAAAAAACTAGAATTTTTTTATTTGTAATTCAAATTAGACCCTTGATGAATCAGCCCCTCAGTGTTACAAGTGCTACATTTAGGAAATGACATTTTATCTGTGATTAGAAAAATTACAATTATCAGTTTTCTGTATTTGGGCAAACCAATATGAGTGATATATTATTTTTGGCATTCTGCACTTTTACACTTTTCGTCATGAAAGCTTTATTTAATATTCAATATTGAATAATCATTCTTTATATATTCATTCACAGATTATTAAACATACAATGTAAAATGTAATTAAAATTTCAATAAATTACTTCATAATACAGGTCTATAGGAAGATTAAGAAAAAAAATAAAAAATCTATATTCTAGATTTATCTGAGGTTACACTGAATATTACATTTATGGGGAGAATAAAAAAAACACAAAAGAGATAGTATTTTCTTTCTACATGTATCAACAATGACAAGCATTTTGTCAAACGAGATATATCTGGAAAGACAAGATAGATTGTTTTTACTGTAAAAAGCAAATATAGCATTGCACTAGCATAGAATATATCACTCTGTCAGGTTTATAAATATTACCTGTGAATATAGTATGTTGCTATCAAATGAAATAATTATTACTCATTTATGGATGTCTGATTTATGTTGGCTTGTTCATCTAATGTATTTTAAAGTTAAATTCATAACATCAAGATTTTTGACTTTGCTCCAGTTGTCCCATATTGTAGTAATGTGCCGTTTTCATTTTCAAACATGTGACAGCTTGAATAAAATGAAAGCCGTTGACACAGTCATTCTTTATTGATTTGTTTGATTTTGTATAAATGATTCCATTTCAGCTGCCCAACTGCATATTTTCAATGTTAGATAATACATACTCTATGCCAGAACATTTAAATAAGAGCAAGCATAGCCTTGCAGTTTTTTGCGTGGGGTGTAAGTAATGCAGATTAAAATTATTTCAGTACCCTGCTGATTACAAGCACTAAAATGGATTAAAGGGGCTGTGCTCCTTTGAATGACTTTTTGCAATCTATTTTAGCATTTTAGTCAGCAGCTCTCCAGTCTGTAATTTCAAAACTCTGGTTGCTAGGGTCTAAATTACCCTAGCAACAATGCACTGAATTGAATACGAGACTGGAATATGAATAGCAGATGGCCGGAATAGAAAGATAAATAAAAAAAAGCAGCAATAACAATAACCTTAAAAGGTTCAGTGGTCAGTATAGTTGATGAGGAGACACAATGTGACACCTCTAGTGTTTAATGACTCATGTGGTGTGGGTCCCATATCACAGAAATGGATCAAGGAGAAGACTATGGAGGAAATTCACTAAAGAGCGAAGCGTCTAACGCTAGTGCTAATTCGCCAGCGTGACGTCAATTCGTAACTTTGTAATTCATGAACACCGACTCTGAGGATTTTACGCTAGCGAAGTAGATAAGACTTGGGCAACTTCGCACCCTTACGCCAGGCAAAGTTGCGCACTGACGAAGGATTGTAATTACGCAAATTCACTAAGATGACCATTTTACTGAACGTTAACACTTACGCTGGACGTTACTTTGCCAGGTCAGACCTGGCAAAGTTCAATACATTGGATAGGAGTTTGAAAAAAAAAATCCCCAAAAAAACGCTGGAAAGTTTTACCTTTCTAGGGTGTTAGTCTGAGTGAAATTTTTGGGGGGTTACCCTCCTTCCCCCCTACATTTCCTAACATATGGCAACACAACTATACAGGGGGCACATGTAGGGCAATAGGACAACTTTATTTTTTTTCATAAAAGGTTTCCTGGGCTTCTGTAGTGCAATGTAGTGGCTGTAACATATACTTCTATTATACTTTGAAATTCGCGCTGTATGCGAAGTAACACTAGCGCAACTACGCAACCGTTCGCTGACCTTATTGTAACTGCACTTTTGTGAATTTGCGTAGCAAAGGCAACGCAAGCGAATTTTCGCCGCTTATTGAATTTCCCCCTATGTCTGAACAACACTTCAGTACTAAAGTCCCTTTACTTAGGCAAGTAGAGCCTAGGAGAGAGCACTACCTACTCTTACTACTTAGATCTATCTGTATAATTTTCCTAGAAACATGAACATGAAGTAACCTGTATCTGACTAAAACCTTGTTCATGGAGTCCCTGTTCCCAGACTTCACTGGCGACAGGGTTCTTTTAGGGAAGAACACCTTTTGGGCCTTTTTAATCCCAGGCTCAGTAGAACACAAGATAAATGACAACCTCTTGTCAAACACTACTAAATACTATTTAATACTAAAGTGTTGCAGGAAATGTTCCCCATAGGGAGTTAACTTTATGGGTACCTATAAATATGGAATAAGAAAAAAAGTGACGTACTAATGGGAGCATCTCAAACAAAAATGTGTTTTATTTGTCAAGCATCTTCTGTGCTTTTACTCAGGGACAAACCAACAGACTACCATCCTAACAGACACTTAGGGGCTGATTTACCAATTTTTTGGGTTGGTAATTTTGGATCGATTTTCAAATGCCCGTTTCAGATTGAATTAAAATCATTCGGATCTAATGATCGCATAGTTCGGAACGATTTAAAGAAAATTTTTGATTTTCCAAGAACATTTTACAAGAAGGCTTCACCGCTGGCGAATAAATTCGCGAAACGGCAGGAAAAATTTGCCGTCAAAAATTTGCCGCCAAAAACGAGTTGCGCGTCGTTTTTGACGCGACTCGCCGAAAACGACGCGACGTGCGCCGAAAACGACGTGACGCGGAAACGTGACTCGTTTCGCGAATTTTTCACCAATTAGCGAATTTCTCTGGAAATTCGCGAATTTTTCCGCAAAGCGAAACGCGCCCGTTTCGCCCATCACTAGTTACAAACACCAGAGTTTCAAACTAAAGGAGGTTCAAACTAGGTCAAAAGTTTGTTCTAAACCGAATCTCTTTTTTTCTGGGATAATGAGTGCTAGCAAGATTGAAGGTCTGACCCAGTGCACAGTCT
>CM044440.1:45311768-45335420 GCA_024363595.1 Xenopus borealis
CTGCTCTAACATAGGTAATTTGAGTTGAAAAAATGGCCAAAGTCCATCACTTTCAACCCATTCAAATGAAACACAGCACACATTTATACACACACTCACAATGACCCCTCCACACACTCACATAAACTATATTTACCAACATCTATATTAATTGTAGATTTTAGTATCACAATAGCCTTATGCTTGTCCAAGAAATCATCCAAGCCCCTTTAAAAGGCATTACTGGGGTTATGTAATAAAAGGCACTAAGTTTGCCCAAGGGCAGTAACCTATATCGACCAATCAGCAGGTAGCATTCACTAGTCACCTGTTTAAATGCAAGCATCTTATTGGTTGCCATGTGTTACTGCCCCTGGGCAAACTTAGTGTCTTATATTACATATAGGGGTAAGAGAATCAGCAATCACAACATCATCTGGCAGTGCATTGCACAACCTCAATGTCCTCAATGTGAAGAAGCACCCACACTGCTTACATTGAAAGTTTTGTTCATTTAGTCTAAAGGGGTGACCTCTGGTGCAGTGATTCATTTTAAGGGAAAAAAATCTCCTGATATCTGTATATAATGCCCTCTAATATACAGTTGTACTCATAAGTTTACATACTCTAGCAGAATTTATGATTTCTTAACCATTTTTCAGAGAATATGAATGATAACACAAAAACTTTTCTTTCACTCATGGTTGGCTGAAGCCATTTATTGTCAAACAACTGTGTTTACTCTTTTTAAATCATAATCACTACATAAACTACCAAAATGACCTGATCAAAAATTTACATACCCCAGTTCTTAATACCGTGTATTGCCCTCATTAACATCAATGATAGCTTGAAGTATTTTTTGTGGTAGTCATGGGTGAATTCTTGGGCTGTCTTGCATGAACTGCACATTTGAGTTCTCCCTAGAATGGTTTTGTGTAGAAAGGTTTGAAACTTGTGCTGTTTGGCATATTGCAGGTGGGATACTTTGTGGCATTTACATAGTAATGGCTTTCTTATGGCAACTCGACCATGCAGCAAATCTTTCTTCAGGTGCCTCATTATTGTGCATCTTGAAACAGCCACACCACATTTTTTCAGAGTGCTTTATTCCACCTGATGTTGTGTTTTTTCCTTTTATCCTGAACAATTGTTCTGGCAGTTGTGGCTGAAATTTTAGTTTTATTTGGTTTGGTTTCAACAAAACTCCTAATTGTCCAGTTCTTTATTAGAGTTTGAACACTGCTGATTGGCATTCTCAATTCCTGATATTTTCTTATATCCCCTTCCTGTTTTATAGAGTTCAACTACCTTTTCCTGCAGAGCCTTTGACAATTCTTTTGCTTTCCCCATGACTTAGAATCCAAAAAACATTAGTGCAGCACTGAAAGATGCAAGGGTCTGTCAGGAGTCCAGAAAGTCATTGACCTTTTAATTACATAGCAAACAGATCAGAGGTGAAGATGGTTACCTTTAAAGGAGAATTCAACCCTGCTGGCACTAAAACCCCTCCCCCCTCCTTACCATAGGCCCAACCTCCCTCCTCCCCCTGGCATACCCCCCATGGGCTATTGCCCCTAATGTGAAAATTACCCCAAAGAGCAGGTCCCATTCTGGAAGGTTTACGGGTGGCCATCTTCTGCCGCACCATCTTCTTCATTGTTCCAACAGCATTTGCAGCACATGCACAGTAGGATGCATTTGCCAGTTGGTACTGCTGTGTATGCACTCGAAGTTCACAAAGTTTAATAGGAAAAGTAGGCCGGGAGGAGGAGGGAGGGGGGCCTACAGGAGGGAGGGGGGAGATGTTTTAGCGCCAGCAGGGTTGAATTATCCTTTAATAGCCATTCTAACCCTTTTGTGTCAAGTTGTGTGCATGTTATCAGGCCAAATCACCCGGGTATGTACAGGCCCAGATTTGTGGAAAGGCCACCTAGGTCTCTCCAGCTCATTGATATCCTTCTTAAGGACTGAAGCCCAAAACTGCACACTTAAGGTGAGGACTTACCAGGTATCTATAAAGAGGCAAAACTATGTTTTCATCCCTTGTGTTAAAGACCTTTTTTTATGCAATCATACTTTATTTGCTATAAAAGCCACAGAATGACACTGCCTGTAATTAGACAATGTGTTATCTACAAAAACTCCAAGATCCTTCTCAGTTATGGAAACCCGAAACACTTGGGTTTTTTTTACTAAACCTCACATTTATCTGGTTGTCCTTTTTGGGGCAAAAACTGAAATTTGCCATTCCAGACCTGTCAAGGTCCTGTATAAGTCAATGGGAGAGGCACCCAAAAAAGTCAAGAGATTTGGGGAAAAAACAGAAGATTTGGGCTTTTGTTTAATTTTTTCAGATTTTTCCAATACCAGTTAATTCAATCTTTTTAATTAATAAATAAATAAAGACAAATCGGGCATTTGAGTTTGGTCATGGTGTTTTGAAATAAAATGTCAGATAAATTCGGGTGTTTAGTAAATAACACCCTTAGGGGCATATTTACTAAATTCACGTGAATAATTCGAAGTTCGATCGAATTTGTATATTTTGCCTAATTTGCATATTCGAAGATTCTAACTCAAATTTAAAACAATTTCGATCGAACTTCGAATTATTCACATGAATTTAGTAAATCTGCCCCTTTAAGTGTATAATTTGCATTTATTTTACTTCTGCCAAAGTGCATAACCTTGCATTTATCAAAAAAAGGGTTCAAACATTGCATGGAAATATGTTCCAGAAACAGCAGATAATTCTCAGATAATTCTAATGCCCATGGAATGTAGTAACTGTTGATGTTCTTCCACGAGTAATGAGATTTTGCACAAGCAATATACCTAGGATATTCAGAGACAACAGAATTGTTATTTGAATGCATAGGAAATGTTCACATATTTAAAATTATGGTGGTTGAGTATGTGCTGTATCCCTGCCTGAACTGACCCTTGCCTGTTTGACTCTTCTGGATCCTTACTTTGCACTATGTTACTGACTTTGTACCGTGGTTTTGACTCTAGCCTGTTTATTCTGACTATGCTCCTGGTTACTGATTCTGTACTTTCACAAATTTTTCAGTCAGCACTCTCACCTCCAATTTGCTTCCAGGTGGTGTCAATCCCAACGGTTTCCACTTTGATCCGTTCAATCCATGTAACAAAAGTAATTGGCGGCACCATCAATATTTCTTCTTTAAAAGCCTTTATTGGGACATAGGGCTCTGACCCCAAACATTCAGCAATGTTTCAGACCCCTCACGGTCTTTTTTCAAGCTTGAAAAAAGACCGTGAGGGGTCTGAAACGTTGCTGAATGTTTGGGGTCAGAGCCCTATGTCCCAATAAAGGCTTTTGTTACATAATGATTCTGTACTGCCATGTCTGATTAGTACTGTCCCTGCCTGTTCCACAGCTGCACTCTCTCATTGGTGTAGGGGAGTTCTCGGCATATAGACTCTTCCAACAATCCAATCACAGTCAGTTGAACTGAAGAAGCTGCTCGGATGAGCAGTGAAACGTCATTAAAATATTTTAGCAAGTCCAGTTGCTTTGAGTTACTTTTGATATATATAGCTGCACTCTCTGTTCCCCATCCTTCCTGTATATGTAACGGTTCCCTTGCCTGCCCCGAACTTCCACCCTTTGTCCTCTCACTTGAAGACCTGGTAGCATCCAAGTAGCGGAGGGCTCCACCTGAAGTGAAAGGTGGTAGTGAAAGGAGGCAGAAGCATATGCTGAGACTGGGACCTTGCGATTTGTTCAGGATTTTGGGATACCATTTACGACATCTTGATGAAGAAATTATTTGTTTTGGAGCTTATTGGAATCTCCTCTTTTAAGTATATAAACTGATTAAACCAAGTATATTATATTTGTATTGCATGGTATTTAGGCTTAATGAGCAACAGGACAAAATTTTGTATAGAATCTTAGTAGCATTTATTGCTAGTTCTCCAATTTTATTAGCAAATGAAAGCTGATGAAAGGGGGCAGTTTTTTTTTTGTTGATTCACATTGCCAACCAGAGGAGACCAGAAAAGTCATTTTGCTTTTCCTTGCCAACCAGTGGGTCAAATTTAATAAATTACTTTTCTCATATAACCATGCTTCTTTGTGGTCGGCCATGAGGATCTCTAAGCACATGCATGAGGCAAAGCCACACTGGGAACACCCTTTCAATGTGGTGCCAACCAGGCCACATACCTACAAAATGTGCATCTGACCTAAAAACACCTGTGGGTAAATGGATGACACAGATTATACCTGAAAACCTCTGCTTTAAGATAAGAACAACTCTAAGGAGCAGATTTACTAAATTCACATTAATTCACATGAGGAATTTGAATATTCGATCGAATTTTCAAAAAGATTCAAATTTCAAATATGCAAATTGGCAAATTCGACCAAATTCGACCATCGAATATTCGAATTCGAATTATTTGAATATTCGAATTTGAATGATTCGAATATTCGAATTGAATTTTATTCGAATATTTGAAAATTCGATGGTCGAATACTTCCCCTTTAAATTTAAATTCAATCACCTACTTCGCCAAATAAAAAATGGGGATCATTCCCTAAGATTGAATAAGAAAAATTCGTTCAAATATTCGATTCGAATTCGATCGATTTGATCGAATTTTCCCTATTCGATCGTTCTATCGATCGAATTGCGATAAAAAAATTTGAATTCAAATTTTTTTGATTCCCCACTATTCCCTGGTCGAATTTCGAATTGTTTTTGCATTCAAAATTCGACCCTTAGTAAATCTGCCCCTTAGTAAAGGTATATATATAGTAGCAGGTACTAAAACATGTTATATATTTTTAAAAAATCTTATATCAATCTAATCATAACGATCAGGAACAAATATGGCTGAAATATATACATTAGTTTCAATTATAAAATGTGAAAATGTAATCTTAATACCTTCTGATTTGTCGATTTCCTCTTGAGACCAAGTTTTAATAAGCTGAATGCCCTTAAACCATAATTTAATAAACTAATTGAAATTAATATGAAGCAGTTAGCTTCATGAAACCAAAAGTCAGAACAATTATTTTTAAGCAAAAGTAATGTGAAAAAATGTCATAAACGTTTAAATCTATAATTTCATGTCTAAGCATTTTAAGCAAAGGGCTCTGTAACATGAGGGTTCCAATTGTTCATCTGCTTCATACAGCAGGTGGCAAAGTTTGGGAAATTGCCACCCTGTCTCCAAACAACTGGTGAAAGCCTCCGGTTACATTTCCCCTCACTGACATTGACAAAGTTCTACCAGACCATACTACAAGTTCACAGTTGGTTCAAAGATCCATGGCTATGTTATGTTTTTATAGAGCAACTTCTTTTAAAGGACAAGGAAACCCTAAAAATGAATAGGACAAAAAATTCCATGTTTTCTATACTGAACTTATTGCACCAGTCTAAAGTTTCAGCTTTTTTATTAAATTCTGATGCTAGCTGCACTGGTTTCTGTGCTGCCATGTAGTAATTATCCATATTAATTACTAATCAGCCTTATACTGTGACAGTTATATTCCATGTGCACTGTATATTTTGAGTCTGTCCCTAAGCTCAGTAACTGAAAGCAACACAGAGCATGTGCAGTGAATCCGCAGAAAAGAAGATGGGATCTACTGGGGCATCTTTGGCGACATAGATCTTTACTGCTAAAGGACGGTGGTTGCCTTGGGCTGGTACAGAAGCACAAAACATCATAACCAACATTTCTTTTATTTAACTTTCCTTGTATAGGTATAGGACCTGCTCTCCAGAATGCTCAGGACCTGGAGTTTTCTTGATAATGGATCTTTCCATAATTTGAATCTTCATTACTTAAGTCTACTTGTCTACTTGTTTTTTGGGGCAAGACTCAAAGTTTTTTTTTTTTTAACTTTAATTTTTCAGGATTTATTACAAACAGATGCTGCAAAGAGTCTGAATCCAAAAATCTGCCATCTTAGACCTGCAGAGGTCTTTATAATATTTTCTTCTGTGATCTGTGCTGGATCTGTGGGTAAATTTATTTGAAAATTCTGGCTTTTTGGGAAGAAGCCGAAAAAATGATTTGTATGATTCACATTTTTGCTGGATTTTATTGAGTTTTTCCCAGCTCTGATTAAATTATTAAATTTTTTATAATAAATAAGGTCACAATGTAGATTCCAGTTTGGTCTGAACCTTTTATTTAAAAAAAATCTAATTTTGATAAATAACTCCCAAAGTGTTTGCGGTTTTAATGTTCTTTACATTATAAAGAATGTTTGAGAACACATTCTTTGTGTTCTTATATTTTCATTTCAAAGCAGTATGGAAACATCAATCTCGGGAAGCATTAATAATTCATGGTCACTTGCTAAACTCACAACAGGGGCATCACGGTTTGGAAACAAGTCTTGCTGAAACAGGAAATAACTGATAAACAATGTAAAAATCAAAACTAAAACACAGTTTCAATGAATCTTGTAAGAGATGACAATCCTTTAAAATATACAGTGCATAAGCCATGGAATCTCCCTCTAAGGTTACTGTTATATGGTAATGTTATCAATTTAAAGTCAGCTGCACCAAAGAGAGAGGAAGATAGATTATGGATATTGTGTGAGAATTCACACAACTCATCCTCCAGTGCAAATAAAACAGTATTATATGAGTTTCATGCAGTATGAAAAAAAAAATGAAATATGTCCTGTTTCTGTCTGATCATAAACAGACTTGGTTTTATGAAGAGTATTGTTGGCCCTGTGACTGAGCATTCCTAGCCCTATTTCCTATTGGCTTCTCCTACTGTATGTCAGTTACATACTGTATGCCACTCAAGTTGAAGAAGAAACATAAAGAAATAAAATAACATGATTAAAAATTACTGAAAAAAATCTTCATAAATAAGACCAATCTTAACAAGTTAAGTCCTCTTAGGGTTCCGTTTACTCCGTTACTAAAGTTTGTAAATTGATTATAACCCTTCAGCCACTGACACTGAGACTATTCTTGCTTGAATCTTAACACCACACACATGTTTATTAAAATGACTAGACAAATTTGCTTTGCAATATGTGGCGTTAATTAAGCAAGCATAGCGGTTTGTTTCAGCATTATTTCTGGCAAACTGAGTTTTTTGGAAATCATTTAGGTTAACTGCATAATCTGCTTTAAATATTGTGATTTTTTTTTAGCACCACTGCCAATAGCCACACTAATGACTATAAGTGAATGAGTTTATATAAAATATTATTTATTACTAGTTTATAATGTATTATTAAATATACTTATGGCCAATTATGTACTATCAGAAATAAATTATTTTCCCATTATATAAATTTTTCTGAATAGATTCACTAAAAGTACATTTCTAAGTATCATTCTTCTCCAGTGCAATCAATAATTGTCACTGCTTTTACCAAGGCCAGTGGCCACTCTCTGGGTGGCAATAAAAATTGGCAACAATGTTGTCTATATTTAGCAACAATTCTGGCGATAATCTTTAATAAACCTTGCATGAATGTGATAATAATAGACATTAATATACAGATGCAGCCACTTGGATTTGTGTGTTAAATGTGTCATGACTCAGGCTTTATTGAATAAACTGTGTTATCTAAAGTTATCTTAACTCATTTAATGCATTTAACCTTTTGATTAGCATACCAAAGCACCATTGTTCAGAATGGTGAACACTTTAAATAGATGTGATGCTGTGACACCATTTTCTGTGTTAAATGGGACAAATGGGAAATCTGTGTTCAGTTATTCTGTGTCAAACACACAATCCAAAGTGGCTTCATCTGTATATGTTTGCCAGAGTATTCACTATTACAGTGCTCACACTTTAGTAACTTGCTCTTGCAGACTTTCTGGTGCTTTTTTGGGGGGGCAGGCTGTAATCACTGCTTGTGGCAACTGACACCTGTTTACATAAGTTAATAGGAAAGAAGAGAAAGGCATTTAAAAACTACAAGTCTATTGGGACAGAAGCTGCATTTAATAAATATAAACAATTGTCAGGAGGCCTATAGGCTCCACGGGGGAGTGGTCAGGACCAAGGAGGAAGTTGTAGGGTTTAGGTCCAGAAACGAGGTAAAGACAGAGTTCAGACAATATCAAGGTCAAAGTCCAGGCTAGGGTTCAAAAGGCAGGCAGAATGGGTTCAAGGTCCAGGAATCAATGGTTAAGAGTTAGAGCACCCAGGAATGTTAACAAAAAACAACCTATACTTAGGCATTGAACCAGCACAGTGCCTCTGTCGAGACGCAGTGACATCACTGCATCGGCACCGCTACCCACGTGGCGGCCATGGGCGCTGCCATTTTGGGAGTAACACCAGAGTGACAGGATGCGCTGCCCAGAGCTCCTGGAAATGCTCTTGGCGGCATTCGTGAGATATATATATATATCTCAAACAAAAAAGTCCAGACAACATTGTTCAGGTAATAAAAAAAGGTTTTACCATTTTCTCATGCAACGTTTCGAAGCTCCCGCTTCTTTTTCAAGCATTAAAATAAACTTGTGACATCACATCCCAACCCATTAACCCAAACACACCCCTCACTTATATATATATATATATTTATATATTTTTTTTTTTCCAAAGTACCAGCGGTGTTGCCAGCGGTGCACGATCAAATTAGGCATGTATACTTCTTCGATGGATCAGCACACACTGTGTAATGAAGTGAAGCAATAGTGTTTATTTCAAATGAAACACATTCTATGTAATTTTAAAAACTCCAAAAACATTTGATTGATTTTTCCCACAAGGAGTTTTTAACCCTCCCATATGAAATAATGGGATTATGATGGATTTTATCTTAAATTGTTTTAAATTATAAATTCTTTTTGTGAAAAAAATATGATTGTGTCAAAGTTTCAAAATAAAGTTGTGCATAAATGATAAGGGGCAACACAATGCTAAATAGTGTAAAACATCAATACATCCAGACAAAAACATTTCTACTCACAAATAAAACTTTAAAACAGCATATTACAGCTGTAGCTAATACAGTAGATTGAAAATGACTGATATTCTCAAGAGAAATGGAACAAAAACATTAAAATACCAGGACATCTTCTGCAACATTCTACATTCCTCAACAGGTAATTTGGGTCCTTTCTATTCCAATTTCTAAATTCTGCACATGCCAACCCTCCATTCTTCAATGGTTATTACATCATCTGAAAATAAAGGCCTTTTCCAGCACAATAAATGTTCGTGAAAATTTATCTATTAATTCGGGGGGGAAAAGTCTGTTCGGATTTGGTCAGAGTGGTTTTCAGAAAATTGTGAGAAAGTTTTGCATTTTGATAAAGAACCCCCTTAAGCGTGGTGGCTCCAAAAAACCTGTGTGCCACGTAAACTTAAATTTAATTCTCCAATTTGAATTTTCATTGCACACAGGGTTTTTGAAGATAGTGAGAACTCCCACCATTCCTATAACTCATAGCAACTGAAGAGTAGTAAGAGCTTATTATCATTCTAACTACTCAATCATATTGTAAAATATATAATATAATTGGCATCTATAGATTGCTGGCCCAGTGCAAATGTTGACCATCTTTCTCTATAATCCACTTAGACTGTTCTTAACTCTATAGTCATTATTTTCTCTATAAATCATTTGTACTACGCACAGGAATAAGAAGAATGCATTGGTCTGGGAGTTTCAAGCTCAACTGTATGCACTGCAGGGTGCTTGCACTTTTTTAGAAGCCTGTCATTGTTTGTCAAAGATATTAGACACCCATTGTGCAGCTGTACAGTTGGATAACCTGCTCTAATAAGTTTTAAGGGAAAAAGAGAAATTTGAATGAAGCACAAGTACATTTAATATACCAGTAAAGATATGCACAATATAAATCAGGGGTACATTTAATAAATAACAATAACAGGTTAAAAACTCAAAAAACATATATCTATATTATAGTTGCTATTATAGTTGGTTATGTATTTCTCTGTTAAAATATGCTCCGAAATATAAAGCACAGCAATTTCAATATTATAGAAGATTGTGTTGTATGGATTGTCTTATTTAGCCTATAATGCAGTATCTCCTTTGAACAGAAAAGCACTTGAAAAATAAAATACTTGAATCCTCTATCACTAGAACAATAATGACTTTCTTGTGCCTCTTGTATTTAAGGGTCACACAATGCAAAGCAAATATCTTTATCCAGGAAATTACAGAGCAAAGTGACAACATTTAATACTTGGAGACAGTCTGGGTGTCTTTGGTGAAACCACTGGTAATTATTAGAATAGCAATTAAGAGCAGATCATTTTACCAGACACGACAGTTGTGGTCCAATTAGAATATACTGGATTCAAAAAAGCATTAGGTGTAATATTATGCTAGCCTAATACAAGTATTCTTACAAGCAAAAGAATGTTTTATCTTTTTTAACTTTGAAAATGACAGGCTAGTATAAAATTTAAAAATACAGACAAGGTTTCTGTTGAAGTAAATCAGCAAAAATAAGAAATAAAAAGCATGAAAATATATCTTTAAATCAAATATAAATATTCACAGAATTGAATTCTGTTACTGAAGCTGTTAATACATACATTGTCAATATATAGTCAACCCAAAATGCCCACGATGATTTTAATGTAGCAAAGTGTAGCACACCTCTGTGGGTGGGCCTGAGAAGTGTGTGAGTAGTGTTGTCAGTATATTCCAGGCACAATGAGGCTATTGCCAACTCCCTGCAGCTCCCAGCAGTGTGTACAGGCCTGGATTTGTGGAAAGGCCACCAAGGCCCAGGCTTAGGACGGCAGGATTTTAGGGGGGGCATGCTGCCCAACACAACCATATTGACTCTGAAACACTGGGAATGCCCAGGAGATGCAATAATATTTTAAATGTCCTGTGTGCCAATCCCCATTGCTCCAGTCCTGATGATCAAAATTTGCACAAATAAAAGGGAAGGGACAGGGGAGACGAATGGCAGTGGACCTAGGGGCACCCACTATTTAATTCCAGCCCTTAGTGTGTAGTGTCCCTTTTAAGCACCTTACCCTAGGATTCGGGGTGTCTCCTGGTGCACAGATCAATCAGGCTAAAAGTAACAGCAGTCCAAGTTAATTGCTTCAACACTAAATACAATCACAACACAGTGGAAAAACTTTCTCATATTGCCAGTAGATTCCTCTCAGGGGGTAGTGCAGCCTGCCTTGGTGATTTTCCCCAGCACTAGGTATCCCATGGGGTATCTTTCTCTTTGGCACTATCCCTGCTCTGAGCTCAACCACCTGTGTCCCTGTCTGGTGGCTTGTTCACTGCAAGGGTGCTAACCCCAACTACTCTCCTTGCCAGAAAGCTGCTCACTTAAAAAATCTGCCACTATCTTTTTGCTCACAGGAACTCCTACCACTAAATAAACTTAACCAAACTTTGGGCATGATATTGTCCGGACTTACTTCTGTACCCACCTTGGGTGAGTAAAACCTTACCTAAACCTCAGGGTATTTATAAAAGTCTTTAAGTATGTTGGATTTTATTTTCTATTAAGCAAGCATGAATGATAACAAACTTCCCAAGAAATGCTAAATTACAAAAGAACCAACATATAACATACAATTATGCAACAAACTAAATATCTCAGCATTCCAAACTGCAAGAAACATGTACCAGACAATTAAAGGAAAGATTATACACTTAGATATTTAGAGCTTGAAAACTTCCACATTCCACCACCTCTACCATCCTAGTTTCAATCTATAAGAATATCACAATTCCCAAATCTGCAATGCAGGTGAAACAATGTTACTGAACATTTGGGTTGTAAGAACAATCCATACTCTTGTCTGTTTGACACAAAAGTATATAACCATAAGAGTTTTGGCCATGAAGAAATAATATTATTCTACCCAGTGTGAGGACCTGTTCGCTTAACAAAAGTGTCCAAGCAACATATTGTATCAGCAGTGCTAGCCTAGCAGGGGTAATAATTTGGGTTGAAAAATTATGAAAAATGTTCATCGAGTTCAAACTTTTGATCTGAATCAAACCTTCATACTGCTTGCTGATCCATCTGAAGTCTCTCCAATTTGCCTTAGAAGAAGAATTCCTTCCTGACTCCAAGATAGCCTCTTCTCCAGTATAAAAAATCTAGAAGGTAGTATGTAAAATGACAGAAGTACAGATGCAGTCACTTGGATTTGTAAGTTAAATGCATCGTGACTCAGAGCTAATTGAAGAAGCTGTGTTATCCAAAGTTATCTTAACTCATTTAATGCATTTAACCTTTTCATTAGCATACCAAAGCACCATTGTTTTCAATGGTAAACTCTTTAACTGGATGGGATGCTGTGACACAATATTCTGTGCTAAGTGGGATACATGGGATAGATGAGTTAAGTCACGATGCATTTAACACACAATCCAAAGTGACTGCATCTGTAGACTGCCCAACTGTAAACAAGTCAATTCTGTTAGCTAACTTGACCAAAGTTCAGTTCACTTTGCAAGGTGTATTTTCACACACATGTTTTTAAACTTTTATTGAAAATTTTTGAATACAAAACATAGATATTGTTTCACAAAATGTAGTTTTAATGCTTTTAATGCTTGCTTTACAGCTCCCTCCCACGTGGTGCTTTGATTCACTTGCATTGCAGCTTTTTATTCATAGGCGGTTTTAATGTTTAATAAAAGAGTTTTTGAAATAAATCTATTTTGTTTAATACAATAAGGGGGTTATTTAAGTTTTTTGGATTATAAAATACGATTTTTTTTTTGTGAAAAAAAAAACAATTTTTTTGGGATTTATTATACCCAAAAATGGAAATAATCCGAATCTGAAAATCCAGTATCTCAGACCTGCCAAAGTTGTATGGGAGTCAGTGGGAGAAGTCCCAAAGATATCTCAATCTGCACTGGGTTTCATGCAAAAATCCCAAGATTTCGTGGTTTTTGGGTGGAAAATCCATCCAAATTTTGAGTTTTTTCCCAAACTGGAATTTTTAGGGAAAATGTATTTATAAATAAGGGGAAATAACCCTTCAGATTTGGTTGGAGTATATTACAGAAAGTTATGAGATAAATTCGGCTTTTGATAAATAACCCCCTAAATCTGTTAAATATTTAAATGATCTATCATGCCTATAACAGTATTAACATTTCAGAGATTCTTCTTACTTACATCTCTAAAAACAAAGCAAAACGCAATTTACGTTAATGGTGAAATAATAACATAAAAACCAAGTCACGTGTTCTGCTATGGCAATAAATTGTACAATAAAGAAAGACTGGATTAAAACAAATGAGCAAATCAATAATTTTTATCCTCTTTGTGTGGGTTTTCTTCAAGTGCTCTAGATTCAACTACAGTCCTGAAAACACAATAGTATGTGGTGAAGCTGACCGTAGTGAGTCTTTGTAAGACTGAGAAGGTTTAGATACCAATGTGAAAACTATTCATTTAATCTGTCAGTGCTACTGGTATGGAATCTGTTATCTGGAAACTCATTGTCCGTGAAGCTCAGAATTAAAGGATGGCCATGCCCCATAAACTTAATTTTATCCAAATAATCAAAATTTTTGAGAATGATTTCCTTTTACTCTGTAGTAATAAACCAGTACCTTGTACCAAACTAAGATGTAATTAATCCTTATTGGAGGCAAAACCAGCCTATTAGGTTTATTTAATGTTGACATAATATCTGTTATCCAGAAAACCCCAGGTCCTGAGCATTCTAGATAACAGGTTTCAAACCTTTGGAGGCACGTTTATCAAGGGTCGAATTACAAATTCATGCGAGTTTTTTAAATCGAAATTTATTATAAAAATGTATTTAAATTTTTTTTTTTTTTAACTTGGTTGAACAGGAACGAACTGAAAACTTAAATCAAATTAGAATTGAATTACCAATTTTTTTCCTGGAAGTCTCCCATTGACTTAAATTGCAATTTGTCAGGTTTTAGGTGGTGAATAGTCGAATCCGAGTTTTTAAATTGCCACAGTATGATAAATCTCTAAAATCGAAATTCAAATTTATTAAAAAACTCAGATTGAACATGAATAACTCCTTAGTCCAGGGGTGTCCAAACTTGGCCCTCCAGCTGTTAAGGAACTACAAGTCCCACAATGCATTTGCCTAAATGTGGCTGGCAGACTCCTTCATTGCATTGTGGGACTTGTAGTTCCTTAACAGCTGAAGGGCCAAGTTTGGACACCCCTGCCTTAGTCGAATCCCCCTGTATCCAAGTGGGGGTATTTTTTCTCTTATTGTAGGTAAAACAATCCTTTTGGGTGTATTTATTATTTAAACAATCCTGCTGGGTTTATTTAGTGTTTAAATTGCTATTGTCCAAGGTCATTGTTGGCACGTCTGGTTCTGACTACATGTACAGTACCACTGTCACTTTGGTCTTTATAGTACCCATAGGGACCTGTTTCCAGAATGCTTGGAAAATAGGGTTTTCCAGATTCTGTCTGCAAAAGTCTGCTTAGTATAATTCAAACATTACAAAACACAATCAACATATATTGAGAAAATATATTAAATTTACCAAAAAAATGCTTCCCCCCACAGCCCTTAGCTTTGCTTGATACACTCCATTAGCCCTTATAACTGGATTAATGAAAAAATGTAAAGTAAATTAAAAGAGTGTCTTGAACTTGAAGTTTTACATGTAGAATATGTAACCCCATCTTGGCCATCCCCCCCTGTGTCATAGGATATGCACCATTAAATGGGACCTGTCACCTTAAGAAATCATTTCAAATCTTATTTTATAATGTTGAAAAGAAAAATAAACTTCACTTATACTATAAAAATTATTTACATTTGTGTTTTTTTAGGAATCAAATGATTGCCCACACTGTTGCAGTAAAACAATATACAATTTTATTTATGAATACGGAAAAGGCAAAGGAAGGAAAATTACAATAACAATATTGATAATACTCCTGCACTTCCCACTATTGGCACAGTATCTACCCAAAAAGAGTCACAGTCCCAAGACCTTTTACTTTCCAGAGGTGCCACATACCTCTCCTTTAGATAGAGGCAATAGCTCCCACATAGGTTATTGAGCACAACACATGTTGGGATACTTCCAATACCTTAACCCATACCTCCCAACATTTTAAAAACAGAAAGAGGGAAAAAAAGGTTTGTTGCGTGTAGAATGGCAAAAATGTTTGCCCACGCCCATTTTGTGGCCACACCCCTAATTATTACCATGTACATTTTACAACATTTGGCAGGTTGTGAAAGTTTGAACACATTTCTGTGGTTTACATGTGTTATTACAGTTTTTCTAATGAAGGTGAATTGTCCTTTAAGATGTGAGTATGCAGGCTGAGCTGTCAAAATCATGACTGTCCAGGGAAAAACATGACTGTTGGGAGCCTTTACCTCTGGAAGATCACTGACCAAGGGCTAACAAAGAGCTGGTACAGGCAATACCATTTCTTCAGGCCAAAACACACTGAGGGCTCACACAGAAATGGTACCGCCACATCTCAGCCTCTTTCACAGGGAACCGTTTCCCAAACGATTCCAAACAATTATCAGGGTCCCGTTATCCCTGAGCCCTAAAGGGCAGTACCACCCATATGGCTTCCCTCCATAGCCTGTGGCCTGATGCTGCCAGAATTACATTCGGAATAAAATGACTCCATTCTCAGTGAAAGTAGTCTGACACTGAGCACATGGTAGCTCAGCTATTTGAAGAACAGTGACACCAAGGCACAATGCACAGGGACAAAAAACTCACTCCCCCTCCCTTATCCAATTTAGGCCCATTAGCTGGCCACACTATGGGATTTCCAACCATGTGGGATTTTACCACCAGCACAGGGAAACTTAACCCTATGGATGCCTACAAAAACTGTAAATTATGATATAGAGTTTTTCTTTCTCCTGAATATAATTGGTATTATTCCTAAAGTATTCCTTAACAGAATATTGCTGT
This sequence comes from Xenopus borealis, assembly GCA_024363595.1. Lineage (NCBI taxonomy): Eukaryota > Metazoa > Chordata > Amphibia > Anura > Pipidae > Xenopus > Xenopus borealis. The sequence continues at coordinate 45,327,664 of CM044440.1, forward strand.
TATCTTATAATTTGTGTATTAGAACAAAAAATGTTTAATCTTTTCAGTCTCTCCATCAAGAGTACAAAATACAAATGAAAAGATTCTGATCTAGATAATTATATCATGATGTGCTGTAGAGCAATAAATCATGCTGTATTGCACAATGCATGCATTATATAATGATCTATTTGCAAAATGATGAGTAAATAATCAAAATCCTACTTACATATCTTTTTCAAAAGTACATGCTTAGAATGACAGATGCAAAGAAGGATAATAGAAACTCAACTATCAAGAATGGACACATGCAAATACTACAATAAACTTTGTTCATTATTATTATCATTTATTTGTATAGTACTGACATGATTACACATCCCTTTGCAGACATTGTTCATCATATACCTCAGTCTTTGCCTTTATTCTGTCTATATTAGGGGTGGGGGAGACAACATTACAACTGTAGGAAACACATGCAGCCACATAGAGACATAACTTTATTTGTAAAGCGATGTTAAAGAGCTGAATGCCGTACAATGCATAAAAGTAAAAGATATTTAAAAGTACACACAGGGAGGAAAAGTCACACAATCAAAACTGTACTTAGTTCACAGAACTTGAGTGTTATGTGATAAAATTAACACAGTAGGAAGTGTGATGTTTATACAAATTGGCTGTAGGTGTCACTGTGCACAAGACTTTCTATACAGTGTAAAACGTTAGAGTTGAAGTTACTGTTGAAGTGTAATGGCTGAATGAACCTGCTAATAAAGCACTGTTATACTATACATTCTCAGCTACCAAAACATAACAAATTGGCGACGAGATGTCTCTTCTACCTCTACAGCAGCCTGCAGCTTTTCTCCCAAACCCTGGTGATCCTAACATACCTTTTACTGCTTGGATGCTTATGTATGAAAATTACATTATTGTTGCTGACCAAGGGGAGATTTCTGCTGCTAGAAAGCTTGCTTTACTTATTCACTGCCTGGGAGCAGAGGGACAGTGAATATTGTGTACATTAACATTACCTGATGATACTTATGAAACTGCTCATGTAGTGTTGCCCTGCACTGTTAAAACTGATCTGTTTGCTTCAGAAACACTACTATAGTTCATATAAACAAGCTGCTAAGTAGAAACGGTGGAAATTTAAAAACGGATAACAGATAACATTATGTTCTACAGAGCTTATCTACTATCTGCTGTGTAACTTGAGCCTTTTCTACTTTGACTAGTTGCCCCCATGGCTACACAACAGATTATTTATATAAACAATAGTAGCGATTCTGAAGTTAACATTGCAGTTTAGCCAGTGCAGGGAAACACTGCATTATATTTTTATTACTTTAAAACAATAAAAATTTTTGATGTTACCGGTCCTTTAAGTTTACTTCACCTTAAGCTGACTGTACTAGTGTTTGTTTTAAAGCTAAAGTGCTCATCCTTGCGGGCTTATTAATATCTGGGCTGAAATATTCTTTTCTCTACAGGTCACTCTTCCCATTTGCAGTTTATTTGTTACAGTCTGGTAAGGGAGTGTGAAGTGGATAAGCTCTAATTCCATATGCTATCCAACACAGTGGAACCCTTATCGGTATCTTCACTTTTTTCTTTTTCAACAGTTGGGTTAACCTTACACCATTTTGTCTTGGTTTAGTTCAAACTATGTGACCTGACTGAATCCAGACCCCTGGACTATTTACAACCCACCATAATTACTTTTTATATCTTTTACATGTTATATCTGTCTATCAGTAACTTTCTAATTTATTGCCCGAGACCCTTTTTCAGTGATCTAACAGTATATATAATGTGCCTTTTCTGCTTTCATTTGTATTTTGCCTAGCGAAGGGGCCTGTGTGCTCCGAAAGCTTGCAATTGTTACTTGTTCAGTAAGCCAATAAAAGGTATCACCAAACTTTATATTTTCTGCATTTTTTTAATGGCTAACATGGTACTGCATCTTAAAACTAAAGGATAGTAGGAGATCATCAGCAAACTGCTATTTTGTAGTCAGTATGGGCAAATATCTGGGTGTTTTCTGATGTACAGTATGCAGCTAGCTTAATGCATACAAAAGCGGCAATGGGGGCACCCTTGTCTGGTCCCATTGCCCTTTTCACATATTAACCTTTATTTAATATCAGTTTTGCAAACTGCCAAAGACATTCCGTCAATCATCTGCATCTGAAAAAGGCTGCATAAGCAGCTCTTTATAAAGCATTATCTACAGTTAAAATGTTCTGTTTATAAAATATTCTCTGCCACTCAACCAGTCCCCCTCCCCCAAAATGCATGCATTTTCTCTTATCATTTCATGTAACAATCTGTCATGGGGAACAGTATCTGAACCTTTAGCAAAATCTATATATAGCTCAGCTAATGCATTTTTCCACTTCTTCACAGAGACTAATCATATTTGTTTTGCACAAATCTTCCTTCATAAAGTCATGCTGACTCTCTGTAATTAATTTATTGTCTATAATTTATTCCTAGATTCCCCCTGTTAATACTCCTTTAATATAATAATAACAGCCTCCCTAATAAAGTAAAGGTCATGCAAATTTAAAGCGCATCGTAAAACCTAAGCAATAATTTCAAATGGCTCACTTGCTCCATTTACCTTACAACAGAGCTAGAACTGTAACGCAGTCCCTCTAGTTGTATAAATATATAACAATAGCTAGACAGACAGAAAGGTGATTTCAGGAAAAGATAAACAGATAAATCACGGGCACTTACTGAAACACAGAAAGATTTGCATTTATTAATATGAAATTTACTTACTAAGTTTTAATTATCCTAAATCCTGTGTAGCATTGCTTCACTTTTTTGTTATTCATAAATTAAATTCCCAAGTGGCAATTTATTTTACACAGTGTTTCTATTAAAGTTTTTTCCCCTTCAATTAGATTTGTATCTGGCAGCCTTTATTAAATCCCACATCGAGTTTCTAATGCTAAGCGATTCATTCAAGTTTCAGGTAAGGGAGAAAACCTCCTGTGGAACAAGACATACCATTTTATCTCGCAGCCCATCTGTTACTGAAATTCGAGTGAGAATATTTTGTGGCTTTGCAAAGAAATAATTAATTTTATCATTCATTTTATAGTATTATTTTATTACCATTACAGTGATATATAATATTTATTTAAGACATTATGTCTTAGCTTTTATAGATGCTACTCCACAAGGCAAAAGTAAAATCTAACTAATTTCAACATTTCAGTCAAACTCTTGAACTAATGAAAGAACTTTATGAATACATTTCCAAAGTATACCCCACAAACTGCAAACCTTTGAAATGCACTTACTTTATTTGGACAGTCATGTCTAGTTATTATGTATTTAGTTGTATAACTAATCCTGGATATTTCAAGAAAAAATTATATAGCTTTCACTAAATATACTATTCAGAGTGCTAAAATATTACAGCTATTTATGGTAACTAAAATAATTCATGTAATACAATTCTCATAGATTATGTTATTTGTTTATGTTAAATTGAATCTAATCATCTGATTAAAAAAGAAAAGAAAATTTTTGCTTGAATAGACAACAGGATTAAAAAAAAGCCTAACTGTACCTGAATGACAGATGCAGTTTACTTAAGTGCTTCAATAAGCTCAACTGATTGGGTAGTGTCAAAGGAAGATGTTTAAAAAGATGTGTTTCTGCCAGTTGTCTCTTCGCTACTGTCAAATTTGACAGGCATTGATTCAAGTAATATGCTGAAATGATTTAAGTTCCAAGATTACACATTTTAACAACGTACAATTTCTTTGGCATTTTAATATCATTGAACAGTAATATTTCACTAATAAAACTTTGAAAGATTTTAAGTTGCATGCTACCACTTGCAACAATTTTTGAGAAAAAGGCAAGTGTAAAAGACGCAAGCAGGTCATCCTTCTGTAGTAAAATGGGTCTTATGTACTGTATGCATGCACTGAAAAGAAAAATATATTTTATATGGAGAATAATGTACCCCTATTGTAAAATACAGTGGTGGTCATTTATAAACTTCGGGCAGGGCAGCTGGTTATATTTATAAAGCTGAATAAGAGTGTTCAAACAGATTTGCAAATGTGTTTTTCACATTGCGAATGTCTATAGGAGCTTTTTACATATGGCAAAAATGACAAATTGCAAACACTCTGCGCCACAACTTTGGTGGCGGAGAAAATATTTGCAAATTGCGAATTTAAGTTACTTTTAACGCTATTTTCAAACAAAACAACCTTGCAAAAGTGCCTGTGCTAACGCAAAGACCCATCTTGTTTGCGGGTTGTTTGCGAAAATTCATTCACAATGCGAATTCGTAAAAACCGGAAAGATGGGCACAGTAGTGCAATATTGTAGCGTTCAGGAAAAAGCATAGGCAAAACTAACATTTGCAAGCAATTATGCACTGCGCAAACTTTATAAATGACCCCCAATATATCTATATATAGATCTATCTCCATATACAGCTTTTATACAGCTCATGGAGCTCTAAGATGAATTCTAATATCCTTGTATTTTAAAACAGGGTGTCCACAATTTTTTATTATTTCAGCGAGGCAAATGGCACAGATTACATCACTAAGCACTAGTAACATAACTAATACCTGTTTTTAAGCAGTTAATATTTTGAAGGGCAGCTACTGTTGAATGTTGCTGTTTACTCAAAATCTGACCTGGGTGAGATTTAGAGAGGATGCCTATTTGGTCCCCAATATACAACATAACATTGAAGATCAGTTATAGTATAGTTTTCAGTGAAAGCTTACATTGCATTATAGCTTACATTATATCTTTAAACATTATGAGTTTCGCGGGGCACTTTTTTGGCTATTAGAAGTCCCAGTGAATTCCATGAAGATAGAAAAGTCTGAGGCCTTCTAATTAATGTTTGATTTCACACACATTTCATTACTTGGTCTGTCCCCATATCCACCAACCATAATGCTCCCATTTGTCATGTACAATTCCTATTACCTTTATTTTACTATGTAAATCCCAGCACCCAGTCTCTGTACTTACTGTATGTACAGGTGTCACTGCTCACCTTGTAGCCTCCTTCACTACAGACATCTGACCAGTTTCCGCTCCAGGCACAGACTCAAGATGCTTTGCTCACACACCTATAGCACTGACTGTCAAAAAGCATTGAATAACCTGTAAAATATATCCTCATTATCAGTGCTTTTTTCACACAACTCACTAAACATAATGTTCTCCTGTTATAAACTTTGAGGATTTTAGGCTATTTGTAGCAGCCTTAGGGGTAGATTCATCAAAGAGTGAAGTTCCGCCACTAGAGGGAAATTCCACAGCTCTCAATTCATTTCTATGGGATTTTGCAAGGCGTATTCATCAATGGGTGAAGTGAAAGTTCACCCTTTGATGAATATGCCTTTAAAAATCCCATTGAATTTGACACCAGAGAAGATCGATAAATTTGATAAAAAATCATCCCCTTTATGCTGGAGAAACTGTAATGAAGTGGGTTCTCTTATTCATATATTCTGGCAATGCCCAAAAATTCTTAAACTTTGGGAAGAAATAGAAGAATTCCTTAAAAAATTACCTGTGTCATTTACAACAATTCCACCAGGTATGGCCTTTAAAAATCACGGACTTGCCTGCTAAAGAGAGGTTGATTTTCAATCACATCTTTATTGCTACTAAAATGGGTATAGCAGAAAATTGGAAATCCTCGGTAAGCAACCAAAACAGTATTTTTATGTTTAAAGAACATCTCTTTGCATGTTCTTTTCGTTAATAAACACTGACTGGATTTGGAACTTTCTTAGAAAAAATTATGTGCTGTTCTTTGCCAATTTGAATAATTCTACTTTTTAAATTCATGACGGCCATTGACCGCAGCTACAGTAGTATATACTTGTAGTATAATATACACTATATATATATATATACATACACACATATATAGTGATGGGCGAATTTATTCGCCAGGGGCGAATTTGCGACGAATTCCCGTGATTCGCCGCTGGCGAATAAATTCGCGAAACACCAGCAAAAATTCGCCAGCGAAAATTCGTCAAAAAATACGTCTTGCGTGTCGTTATTGACGCGACAAAAACGACGCAACGCGCGCTGAAAATGACGCGACACGCTTCGGAAATGACGCAACGCGCCGTGATTGACGCGACGCACGTCACAAACACGATGCGCGACTCGTTTCGCAAATTTTTTCGCCAATTCGCGAATTTCGCTGGAAATTCGCAAATTTTTCGGCGAAGCGAAACGGGTGAGATTCGCCCATCACTACACACATATATATATACAGTATATATATATATCACAACAGTTTTGCTGCTCTTTATTTTGATGGCTATAAATAATGGCACATACGAATTCTGTATTAAAATGGATCAAACACATTCTTTGAGTTTAATTGACTGATACTAGATGAAAACTTTCACTCATGGCCCTGTCTTTTTATTAATGTAGTGTTTGTGTGCTGTAATCAAAAGAAAAGATATCATTAAAAATGTATAATAAATATGTAACAGTTCATTATAAAAGAGATAAATGATATTAGCAGTAATTGAGACAGGCTGTGTTCAGCTTCTCTAGGGCAAAAACATTTCTTGTGAAGCTAATGCTATCCTTGTTACATAACTAATAAAAAAAGATGCCTATTAGAAGATGCATAAAACTATCTATATTAAGGATCATTTTTTTTAATTAATTTGTTTCTAACTTATGGAGAACACAGAAAGCAATAAAAAGGGAAGATTTTTTTCAAGAAAAGTTGTAACGGTTACCGAAATATATGTTATTTTAGTAAATTGCTAATTACAAATGTAATTATTGTATAACAAATATTGTATATATAGACTTTGAGTTAACATACACTATCCAGCTTTTCCAAAGCTGGCTTTTGTTTAGAATTGGAAATAGCTGATTAGATTTTAATGATTAAAAGACCACTACAAAATAAAAATTTGATGCATTTAAATATAATATATTGTTACCCTGCACTAGAAAATACGTGTTCTTGTTTCTGAAGTTCTAAAAATGTGTATTAATAAACTAAATAAGTGCTCTTAGACACAGGCATTTTTTCTGCATTTTTTAAAAGCATGTGGAGCACAAAAATGCAGAGATTGCATTTAAACTCTTTTTCAAGCAAGATTTACTAAGGGTCAAATTCGAGGGTTAATTAACCGAATTGTTATATCAATTTTTTTGTTTAAAGGGCAAGTACTTCGAACGTCGAATTAGAATTTTCGAATTTTCCCAATTCAAATAGCATTTTTGGCTATTCAATAGTTGAATTTTGCAAATTCAATGGTCGAAGTAGCCCAAGAAAAAATTCAAAATTTTAATTTCTTTAATTTGAATCCTTCACTCGAATTTAGTAATTCTGCCACTAAGTGCATTTTTTCCATTCCAAAAGCAACCCTCTTTTCAATTGATAGCGGAAGTGTCAAATGCAACAAAATGTTATATGCTTTGTCCAAACAAACACACTGAACACACAAATAGAGTAAAATGCAACTCAGAATGCTCATGGGTACAACCAGGCAGAATACAGTCATATAAAAAAGTTTGGGAAACCCTCTCAGCATGCATAATAATTAACTCCATGTTCCACAAAAAAGAAAACAATTCAGGTGCATGTTTCTTCCGCAGCACTGCTCAGCTGGCAGAGAATATAGGCATATGATCATGCACAATGACCTGAGATGACTGCCTACACACCAATATTACAGCTAAAAAATAAATATGTTGGTTCAGATAACATTTTGTATAGTAGA
>CM044440.1:45338567-45368560 GCA_024363595.1 Xenopus borealis
GTGCAACTGCTCCAAAGTGCTGTACCTGTCTGTGTGACTTCTGTGCTCCTGCTATATGCTTAACTCCTGTGTGAGTAAACCTGAGGTTATTTGTCCCTGACATAATAAACCGTTTTTCCTTGTTTGCACCAAGAACCTCCTGGCGCCCATCATTTTTGTAAGTTGCATGCACAGTGTCTGGGTGTTGTAGTTGCACTACACCATAGAGGGAATGCTTCCACTTAGCGAAGGCCCGGGATCCTGCAGAGAGAGTCCAATGTAACCCATGCTCATACCAATAGCTGGACATTTTAACTATCTGTGGTCTGGATAGCCCAGATTAGCGTTATACATCTATCTGGGGTAAAAGTATGATGGGGGGCAAATCATCATAGTCTTTGTTCCCTACTCACCCATTGCGTTAATGTGTGTACATTCCCTCAGATCTGTATCATTGTTATTTAGTCGCAGTTTTTTTTTTTTGCCCTGCAACTAAAATTCTATATTTTTCTTTTGATCTTCATGGGTGTTTTTAAAGAGTTGTTGATCAATGTAATTGCAGAAGATACTTTTGTTTCTTCACACTGATACTTCAGTCAAGACACTATTTCCCCCTAAACTATGCAACAGTATTATTTTCAGTTCCTATAATTTATTATAGATTGATTTAAATGTGCATGTAATTTGTTCTAAATGTGATTTGATTTTAATCTATTAGTTATGGAGTTAATATATACTATTTACTGGAGGAAGAAGTGCAGAGCTATTAGAAGCACAAGACTTTACTTTTCTCAAATTTATATTATTTTGGACAGGCACACTGATGGTTTTCAGGGGTTAATGTACTGTATAGGGGCTTTTGTGATACATAAAATTCAGCCAGTGTGTTTGCAGTAGTGAACTAGTCAAATTTCACAAGAATTATCTAACTTGCAGTCTTTACATGCCACATAATTGGGTAATATTATGAATACTGGATATTGCATTTTTGATGCTTTGTATTTGCAACTAAGACCATTTAGGTGATACTGTAAAATGCATGCTTTGTATTAGAAGGACATATTTTAAAATGTAAAACATTTTCAGACTTTTAAAAATGTATTACTTTTGGTGGTTATCTTACTGTTGTGTGCTACTAAGCTCTTCATTAAAAGTATTATTTCTAAAGCTGTGCTTTAAAATTACTGAAAATACACCTGTGGGGTTTCCATATAGGATTTGGTGATTTCTGAAGTTTTATAAACAGTTTTTAAAAACAATAGATTTTGGGGAAAATTTACCATAACACAATTTACACCTGTGTAAATATGTACATATTTATGTATTCAAAAGAATGAGGTTAGCATTGGATGTTGTACAAATATGTATGCTCACATACCACATCAAGGCACCTACTTATTCTGCCTACTGATGTACTGAATTTTATTATCCTCACTTTCTCTTTCTTTCCTGGTCCCTTAAAACCAGCTCTATAGTGAAAAAGGCACAGCAGTGTCTCTACTTTCTGCGAAAGCCGAAAAAAGCCCACCTCCCACCATCTATCCTCACTATCGTTTACAGGGGGTCCATCGAAAACATTTTATGTAGTTGCATCACTACCTGGTATCGAAACTGCTCAGCATCAGGCCGCAAGATCCAGCAGCGGGTGGTGAGGACAGCGGAAAAGATCATTGGGGCCTCACTTCCTGCCATTATGGATATTTATCACACCCACTGTCTCAAAAAGGCTACCAGAATTTTCAAGGACAGCAACCACCCTGCACATGATATCTTTACCCTCCTGCCATATGTTAAAAGATATTGCAGTATTCAAGTGCTGACTTCTAGAATGCGGAACATTCTATTTCCACAAGCCATCAGGCATCTCAACTCCCAAGGACTAAACTGAAATACATTCATAAGGAACTGAAATGTCCACCTTGCCAATGTGGCCATGTACCAGAGTTGCTAATTTCTTGTTGTACCCAGTATAGTCTCATGTGTAGCACCAGGGGTCCTGGAGAAACGAAATTTCATTCTAATATGTACTGTATTTACTGTATATGCTGAAATGACAATAAAATCCACTTGACTTGACAAGAAGCCACAGAAGTTCTAGTAACACATTAATGTTGACCAGCTGCCAATATACCAACCTATAGTCATTAGTGATGGGCGAATCAACCCAGTTTTGCTTCACTGACAAATTTTTGACGCACGTCACGTCGTTTTCGACGTGCGTCACATCGTTTTCATCGCGTTGTTTTCAACGCGCGTTGCGTAGTTTTCATCGCGTCACATCGAAGGTGAATTTTCGCTGCCGTTTTGCGAATTTATTCGCCAGTGGCGAATCGCGCGAATTCGCCCCTGGCGAATAAATTCACGCATCCCTTATAGTCATAAAATATCGTCGAGAGAAACAATATAATGATGGATTCCTTACTGGCTATCATTTTATTAATTGTTCACATGAAAAGAGAATACCAGCAAGGTGGTCATCAGTAATCTTGGTGGCCCTGACAGCTAAATACTTGGGTATATCTGTGACTATAACACTATAGCCTTCTTTAAGCTTCATTGGAGTTTAGATATTTATTGTCTTTCCAAGAGGATGAAGGCTGGTGATTTAAAAAAAAAAAAAAACAAACAACTGGATCACATTTTAGTTTTTATTTTTAATACAAAATCTTTTTAAAACAGGTTAATACTAAAAAAAATAAATAATAAATTGACTGACTCAAGAAGGAAAGAACAAATGTGAAAATGGTAAAATAAATATAACTTCAAAATACTTACAGCTGCATGACACGCATGCCTTTGAACTTTAAGATTATTGACATCATCCTGTTGTGCATTCAACAGTCAGTCAAATGTATTTGAGTGAAATTGACATAACCAGATTAAGAAAAATCTAATTTTTGTAAAATTTAGTCACAGTAATTTAATTGTAAAGCTTTTAGTGAAAGTGCAATTACTTAGAAGTTTTGAGCATATGTTTCTGCTAAAAGTATTCTACTGAGAGCTTCTATAAAAAATAACTCTCCTAAATTGCGAGCATGTAATTTTCATTTTTATTGTAATTGTTTTCCATGATATAAATAAATAATGCATAAGGTTTTATAAATGTTTTTTTCCTAAAAAATGTGGAAAGTAAACACATTTTGCAAATTCATATTTAAAATTAAATAACATTTCTTGTAAATAAACTTCTAACTTAAAATGGGAGGCATACATAACTATTTAAACAAGAATATAAAAATAAAACATGATTATTTTTATATTAGCTTGAAATTGTTTATTTAATTTATCCTCAGATTTATATGCTTGCACACAACTGGTACATAGGTACAAGATTGTACCAAGATTGTTCATTCTCTCAGAGACATTACACATAAAAAATTTACTAAGTGGCCGTCACTAGTAACAATTAGCCAAAACTAATTTGAGCTCAGGCAAATGATTTTTACGCCACACATTCACTAAAGTGCGAATTTTAAAAATGTTACCTCTTTGCCAGAGTTTCATTCATCAGCTTAGAACTGGTGAACTGATAAGATTAAACTAAATCCTCCACAATCTTATGTCAGTGACATCATATCCAGTATGCCGAAAAGTTATTAAAATTATACAAGGGCTGGCATTTTTTTCATATTTTAAAGCAGGATTGTCTTTAAAAGTTGTAACTATTAAAAATGTTTGTTTTAATCTTTTTTTTACCATTTGAGGGGCATGCCACATTTGTTTTAGGGTGGGCAAGGAGAATCTCTTTTGTCTTTATTTTGCTTCCTTGAACATTTTCAATAATAAGTGGCCACTTCAAGCATTTGCACTAACATCACTAATAAAGATGTCTATACGACCTATATGTACCCACACTATTCAAACTGACCTAAGCGCAAGTGTACTAATGAAGTTACACTAGGCAGAAACAAACGTTAGCGAAAATTCACTATGACATGCATGTGCTGACAAAATAGCACTAGCGAAACTTTGCCAGTGTTCTACTGCCAAGACGCAACTTTGCATTTTAGTGAATTAATGTCGTGGTAACAACTTTACACCTGGCAAATTGATGCAAAGTATGGCAAAGCCTTTGCAGGCAAAGATTCACCCTTTAGCGAATTTGCTTCTACTATATAAGAGGTGTGCCTTGAAATAGGTGCAATTGTAACATGCCATCTATAATTTTATTTGGCTAAATAAAGAATTTAATATTATCGTACAACTGGATTTGCTGAGGTTCAAAGCCTTGACTTGACCTTGTATTTATGATTGCTCCACAAAACTCACAGAATTCAACAAGATTAATGGTCTAGCACATTGGACACAATGAAAGGTCAAGTACAACTGTGTACCCATAGATTTAAGATTTGTTTGTCAGCTTTGTTTATGTCCTTCATGCTACAAATAGCCACAATACAAAGCCCTGTCATTTCAGGATTTAGCCTCAACTAGCTGCTGCCCACCCATCTGTGACATTCATACGACTTTAGTTACCTTCTGTTAGGGGCATGGAGCCTATAGGCAACAACAGCATTAGGGACAAAATAGATTCTATTGACAACCCCCATATCACAAGCACTAGTTCTAAAATGTATATTTCAGAGGTAATCTGTGCCTAATCAAAAAGGAAGGAGTGAACTGTCATTTTTATACCACATACAATTTTTAGCCATTCATAGTGTACAGCATCAAACCCTGGCAATACTAATTATTCAGTAAATGGAGTTGGTATGCTATTTGCCTAGTATGGAACATTGTATCATGAAACACACTGGGTTATATATTGCTGGAACCACTATGTCATAAAATGTTGGGGCCACTGTATCAGAGGGATGTAGAGTTTTAGTATGTTCCTGGTTCTGGGAGATGCTGAAGCCTTTAAAAAACATATGGCGGGGCACATAGCATCTCTTCACTTTTCTTAAAGGGATCATGTCATTGGAAAAAACATTTTTTTTCAAAATGCATCAGTTAATAGTGATGTTCCAGAAGAATTCTGCATTGAAATCCATTTCTCAAAAGAGCAAACAGATGTTTTAATATTTCATTTTGTATGGGGCTAGACATACAGTATTTTATATTGTAATTTCCCAGCTGCTCCAAGTCATGTGACTTGTGCTCTGATAAACTTCAGTCACTCTTTACTGCTGTATCACCCCCTTCCTTTCCCCCACCAGCATCCTAACAAAAGAACAATGAGAAGGTAACCAGATAACAGCTCCCTAACATAAGATAACAGCTGCCTGGTAGATCTAAGAACAGCACTCAAAAGTAAAACCCATGTCAGATATTCAGTTACATTGAGAAGGAAAAACAACAGCCTGCCAGAAAGTAGTTCCCTCCTAAAGTGCTGGCACAAGTCATTTGACAGGGGCAGCTGGGAAATTGACAAAATAGCTAGCCCCATGTCAGATTTCAAAACTTAATATAAAAAAATCTGTTTTCTCTTTTGAGAAATGGATTTCAGTGCAGAAGTCTTCTGGAGCAGCACTATTAACTGATGCATTAAAAAAAAAAAAAAAAAACATGTTTTCCCATCAGGGCCGGAACTAGGGGTAGGCAGAAAAGGCACCTGCCTAGGGCACAACGAAAGGGGGGCGCTGGGCAGGTACCTGTCTTTTGCCTACCCCTAGTCCAAGTTTGTTGCTCTGCCCCGCCTCCCTCCCTTCCAGCAGTCTATTCTGCCTCCCTCCCCTCCAGCAGTCTTCTCCTACTCCCTCCCTGCCTCCCTCTCCTCCACATTCTGTCCTCCCCTCCTGCCCCGCCTCCCTCCGGCATTCATTTGGGGATGTGCGCAAGCTTGGAGGGGAGCACGGTGGCCGGGCCAGGTCGCCTAGTGTGCCAGGCTTGGCCCGGCACTGTTTTCCATGACAGTTTCCCTTTAAGGTTCTAATACTGTATGCACTAGAGACAAATCAGGACTAATTTAGATTTCTAGGTTTAGCAGTGAAGTGGGCCTGTATCCAGCACCAGCAGGTCTCACCAGTTTGGGAATTAGAAATTATGTGAATCCAATGACATAAAACATACAGTTGCATCCTAGATGTACATTATAAAAGAGTATGACATTTAGAATAAATAACCAAAAATGTGGCGATGAGCTGCCAACTACACTACCTGGCCATAAGCATGTGGAAGCCCTTCAGATTATTTAGTTTGGCTATTTTTAGATATATCCATTAAATATAGCTGAATAAAATCATGTAGAACAATCATGCAATCTTCTTGGTGAAACATCTGCAGTACAATGGATCATACTGACGAGCTCAGTGACTTTTAGCATGGCACTGTCTTAGGATACATCATTCCAACAAATTAGTTCATCAAATTTTTGCCCTGGTAGACCTGCCCTAGTAGACTTGTCTGTCAACCTTTCTGTCGTACATGAAACAGAAGTAGGCCACAAAAACTCACAGAACAGGATCACAGAGTACTGAAGAAAAGTGCAAAAATATTCTGTACTTGACTGCAACTTTCACTGCAAAACTGCCTCCTTAAAGTCAGCACAAAAATTTTTTTTTGAGATTGGAGAACTGCTATGGCTAAAGCAGATTGCTCTTGAATTCTGTAACAGTGAAAAAATGTTTCACCATATGGAAATGGAGGGTGAATCTGTATTTGGTGGATGCCAGGAAAACACTACCTTTCAACGTGTACAGTACAATGGTTAAAGATTGGTGGCAAAGGAAGAATGGCCTGGAGCTGTTTTCCATGGTTTGGGCTATGCTATTGCCTATAATGACATTATAGAACAGTGGTTAACTTTTTTTTTAGGCAATCCAAAATTGGTTTAGAGCTGCTTATTTACCTGGGTATAATCAATATTTACTTATTTTTAAAATTAACATTATTTAGTTGGAACTATGAAGACCCATCCTGAAAAGCATGAGGACTCATGGGTCTCAATTTCAAATTTAAAAAGCTATTTTTTGTTAATAGTGATGGGCGAATAAATGCGCCCTAGATGAATTCGCGGCGAATTTCCGACATTTGGCGATGGGAAAGTTTCGGGTCTCGTTTCGTCGCGCGTCGAGTTCGTCGCTTCACTTCAAAACAGCACAATCTCTGCAGTGAAAAATATTTTTAAAAATAAATGAATATATATTAAAATATGCCTTTTTAATGTTTCACTATTTTAATTAATAATCACAGATGTTTTTAAGAAGCTGGCAAAATGGGAGTCTTTTTTTCTTTTGAAAAGATGAGTCAACTAACAATGCAGGGCATGTGTGTATATTAAGTGAAACACCCGTGTAAATTGCTCTTCTCATTGACTCCAATGCTATTCAGCACATTCAGACACAAAGCAAAAGATGCCATTTTTTAAAAATGTTTCTCACATTTCCATACCTCCCAACATTTTGGAAGTAAAAAGAGGGACAGAAATTTTTTTTTCCATACGTAGTGCTGCAAAATTTTGACCACACCCATTTTTGTGGTCACACCCACTAATTAACATGTTCGTTTTACCAAATTTGGCAGGTTATGAAAGTTTGAAAATATTTCTCCTTATCTAAACTGTTACAAATACAATCAATTACTTATTTTATCAAAATTGTTAAAAAGCATCTTTTATGCACCTGTTAGCTGTTCTTCTAGGCTCTCTGCCAAAAGCCAATTGAGTTAGAAACTTCTTTCTTTTTATGGCTATTCCGTGCAGAGAAAAGAGGGACTTTCCAATACAAATGAAATGAGGGACTGCAGGTTGCGCTGTCAAAAGAGGGAATGTCCCTCCAAAAAAAGGGACCGTTGGGGGTATGCATTTCACATGGCAGTTTTATTACATTGCACTGTGCGTCAAAACTATTCTGATGGGCGTCAAAATAAGAGCGCGCCAACTTGGGCACGCGACAAAACATCAGCGCGACTTGTTTCACTAATTTTTTTGCCGTTTTGCGAATTTTGCTGAAAATTCGTGAATTTTTGCGGCGAAGCGAAATGCCACAGATTTGCCCATCACTATTTCTTAACATTCAGTACAAAGCACCCTAAGCACTGATGTTGGGTAATCAGGCCCTGCAGTCTGCATTCCAATTCATACCACAGGTTACATACTGTAGTTAGATCGGTTTGTAAAAAGACAAAGTACATCAAGTTCAACCCCTCCACAATCATCCATACACCCCTCCATACTTTCACATTAATTATATATACCCATATCTATACTGACTTTAAAGTTTAGTATCACAGTAGCCTTTGATATTATGTACAGTATGTCCTAGAGATCATCCAAGCCACTCTTAAAGGCATTAACAGAATCAGCCATCACAACATCACCCAGCAGTGCATTCCACAAGCCCACTGTCCTCATTGTGAAGTTCCACCTATGTTGCTTCAAATTAATGTTTTTTTTCTAGTCTGAAGGGGTGGCCTCTGGTTCTGTGATCCTCTTTATGGCTAAGAAGGTCCCCTGCTATTTGTCTATAACAGGGGTCCCCAACCTTTTTTAACCGTGAGCCACATTCAATTGTAAAAATAGTTGGGGAGCAACACAAGCATGAAAAAGTCCCTTGGGTTGCCAAATAAGGGCTGTGATTGGTCATTTGGTGGCCCCTATGTGGACTGGCAGCCTACAGGAGGCTCTACTTGACACTACACTTTGTTTTTATGCAATTAAAACTTTTTTTCAAGCTTGGAATTCAAAAATAAGTACCTGCATTGAAGACCCTGAGAGCAACATCCAAGGGGTTGGAGAGCAACATGTTGCTCATGAGCTACTGGTTGGGGATCACTGGTCTATAATATCCTCTAATGTGTAATCATGTCCCCTCGAAAGCGCCTTTTTTCCAGTGAAAACAACACCAACATTGACAGTCTACCCTCATAAATTAAGTCTTCCATCCATCTAACCAGTTTAGTTGCACATCTATGCACTTTCTCCTGCTCATTTATATCCCTCTTAAGGACTGGAGTCCAAAACTGCACTACATGCTCCAGGTGAGGCCTTACCAGGGACCTATAAAAAGGCATAATTATATTTCATCTCTTGAGTTAATGCCCTTTTTTATGCAAGATGGAACTTTGTTTGCTTTAGTAGCCACAGAATCACACTGCCCAGAATTAGACAACTTGTTATCTACAAAAACCCCAAGATCCTTCTAATTTAAGGAAACTCCCAACACACTGCCATTTAGTGTATAACTTGCATTTATATTATGTTTGCCAAAGTAAATAATCTTACATTTATCAACATTGAACCTCATTGGAAACTGTTGTTCTGCTCAATTTAGTATCATCTGCAAAAATAGAAACAGTACTTTCAATGCCCACTTCCAGGTCATTAATAAACAAATTGAAAAGCAGGGGACCTAGTACAGAGCCCTGTGGTACCCCACTAACAACACTGGTCCAATTAAAAAATGTTCCATTTATCACAACTCTTGTAGTCTATCTTTCAAGCCAGTTCTCTGTCCAGGTACAAATATGTTCCAGGCTAACATTCCTTAATTTAACCAGTAACCCTCTGTGTGGTACTGTATCAAATTCTTTAGCAAAGTCTAAAGGTGACCATAGACAGGGAGATCTCGCCAAACGAGTGGATCTCTCCCCGATGTGGCCACATTGAGGTGGGCGATATCGGGCCCAACGATCGGATCATAATGGAGGCGATACAGGAGGTCAGATCGCGGGACCGCATACATGCAGAGATGCGCCCACAATCCGACTGGGTTTTTTTACCTGCCCGATCGAGATCTGGCGTTTGTTTGGGACTTCGAAAAAATTTATCTACTCTATTGCACTTTGCATGGTCTGAGTTGGCAAAAATAAGTCTGGCGCAAGAGGTAACATTCAGTAAAATCTGCATCTTAGTGAATTGGCGGAGTTATGCTTATTCGCCACAGCGAACATTCGCCTGGCGTTAGAGTGCGAATAGGTGTCTGCGTTCATAAATCGGCGAAGTAACAATGACAATGACATCACACTGGTGAATTTTTGCTAGCGTTAGTCATTTCGCCCTTTAGTAAATCTGCCCTTATGTTGTACCCCAAGGAAAAATCAGCCCAGTGCTCTATGAAATCAAACCCTTCCTTCCGACACCAAGACTTGAGCCACGCATTTAGCTCCCTATGCTCCTGCTGTCTTCCTAAATTGCATGTGGCACAGGGAAAAATTACATTGTACAATCTTCCCTTAGTCTTAGAGCCTAGTTCCCTGAACTCACTCTTTAATGTCTCCTATCTATCATTTATTTTGTCATTAGTACAAATACTGTATGTACTAAGACAGTTGGGTCATGACCAGTCCCACCCAATAATTTGTCTACCCGATCAACCGCATGCCGAACCTTGGCACCAGGAAGACAGCAAACTGTTCAGTTGTATCGATCCAGATGACAGAATACCCTATCCACTTTCTTAATAACTGAATCCCCTACAACCGAAATCTTCTTAGGCCTGACTCTGCTCTCCTCCCCACCTCTACTAGAGATACTGGTCTCCCGACTGTTAGAGAAATCAGCCCTATCTAGAATTGCCAATCCAGAGTTCACACTCCAATCTTCTTCACACAATATGGCAAATCTGTTGGCATGTATAAATCTCAGATCAGCCTCCATTTTCCTTTTGCCCACCTTAGATTTTCTAACTCACTCTGCTAGCTGCCTCAACATCCTGCTGCTGTTCTGTTCCCCCCAAACTATCTGACCCTGCTCAGTGAGCAAGAGACTCCTTTCAAGACTGTCAATCGACAGCAGTGATGCAATTTGTTGCTCTAGTGCTCTAACTCAGGCCTCCAAAGTGGAAATCTGCTCACAACCAACACAGAGGTAAGCATACATATGGCAGACATATGGGTCAGACCTTAAGTTTTGCTAGCACTCATTATCAAAGTAACAGATCAAACCAGTAATAAAACAAAAAATAAAAAGTTAGATTTTAGAATAAAAATTTTACCTAGCTTGAACCTCCTCGTGTTTGCAACTCCCCTTACAAATCCCCCCACTTGAAGAGTAAACACTTAAGAGCAGCTAACTTCTAGAGCAAGTTCCACTATCCCAGGGGTTCCATTTATACAGTTTGTGACAAACTTGCCGTATGCACAATAAGTACACCAAATTTTGCTATTTAGCACCCAAGACAGAAAAAACTATAAAAATATAACCACAGTATTTAAATATACAAATATGCACAATAGTACACCAAACTTTGCTATTTAGCACCCAAGACAGAACAAAACTATAAAAATATAACCACAGTATTTAAATATACAATCTTACTATAAAATAACAGATAATAACAAATACTTAAAGGACATGTCAACCCCAAAAATAATGTTTTGCCTAATCAAAGAAAACATGATTCTAAGCAACTTTGCAATACACATTCATTAAAAATGTTCTATGGTTTTTAAGTTATTTGTACATGTACTGCTCTTGAAAGCAGTGTTTGTCTGTCCCTTTCTATTCTCTGTACTGGTGGCTCTGGCTTTTGAAACAATGTAACATAAGCCAACTGATTAACGGACCTGTCTTGCTGGAGGAGACTTGCTTTTGCAACATTGTTTAAAATGTAACAACCAAGAATTATGCAAATGCTGCTTTCAATAGCAATTACATTTACAAATAACTCTTAAAGCACCAACAATTTTGAATACATTAATTTTGGAACGTTGCTTATAATTGTGTTTTCTTTTGTTAGGCAAAACCCACCCACCTCAGGTTGTGAAAAACTTGCTGTAAGCACAATAGCATACTAAACTTTGCTATTTAGCACCCAAGACAGAAAAAAGGTGTTAACTTTGACTGAGCATATGCCTTTTTGCAGCGGAGTAAAACTATTTCACCCCCATCTAAGCAAGCCAATTCTATATGCAAGCCATATGCTAGCATAAAATTGTCATGAATATCTGTGTATTTGATAATATTAAGGTAGATTTGCTTTCATTGGAACCATGGACCCTAGTTTAACATACATGTAATTAGACATACATACATGCATTTACACACAGAACAGTTGGTTGTTGTTTTTTTTTTATTGCCTCGCGTTTTTTTTTATTTTTCATATACATGCACATATTTATACAATCAAATAAACATATAAACACAGATTATAGAATTGTACACACATGTATACACAAACACACATAGGTTTTTTTACAGATTTTTTTTTATTTGGGGTGCGCACATGCCAGCTGCTTTGGTATATTTATGCATATTGGGCATCAAACTGTTCAGTAGACCATTGGCATCAATATTTAGGGTTTTATACAATTGTATGTAAGAAATTGGGTGAGAAAAATGCAATCAATTGCAATATTTTTAGGCGATTTTCAGAAATATAAAAAAACTGCTGCTTTTAGCGTAGGGGGGAGGCATTTGGGGTCGACAAGGTTTACTTCTCCTTTAAGGGGACACATGGGTCATAACTGTTTGCTTTTAAAACTGAGCTGCATGTTGAGGATCAATTGCAAACTAACTGAACAGTTATGTCCCATGTGGAAAGTCGCTGAGAGCTGAAAAGCAGGAAGTAGTGTTGTGGCTATTATGTTAGAAATCTGGTCACTCCAGCCTTTATACATTAAATTTTTGGCTAACTATATTAGAAACATATTTTATTTTGCAAAGCCTATCTATTTATCCAGTTTTATTTGCACTGAACTGAACAATAACACCCAAAAATGAAAGTGTTTTAAAGTAAAGAAAATATCATGTAGTGTTGCCCTGCACTGTTAAAACGGATCTGTTTGCTTTAGAAAGACTACTTTAGTTCATATAAACAAGCTGCTAAGTAGCAATGGCACAAATTGAAAAATGGCTATATGGCACAGGAAAAGTAACGGATAACAGATAACATTATGTTCTACAGAATTTTCTGCTGTGTAACTTGAGCCTTTTCTCCTTTGAATAGCTGCCCACATTTCTACACAGCAGCTGATTTATATAAACAATAGTAGTGCTTCTGAAGCAAACACTGCAGTTTTACCAGTGCAGGGCAACACTGTATTATATTTGTATTGCTTTAAAACAATTTCATTTTTTGATGTTACTGGTCCTTTAAAGGATTTACCCCATTATAAATGGTATGCTTTATGAGTGCACCAAAGAAATTGAATTGTACAGTATATTTGATTGCTGGCTCCTTACTGTTCACAGTAAGGTGAATAATTTTTGTGCTAACATCACATTTTATTTGGAGAAAGCTTTGTTAAATTTACTTTTTTACCGCAAAGTGATACTAAGAACAAAGTTAGTAAGTGTCTCTATGTGTCACTAGCGAAATCTGTCATCTAGATTAGATGTGAATGACAGACATAGCTATAAAGATACTTCTCTAACATGGATGGCGCAGATTAATTTTCACTGCACTGTTGTTTATTTTATCTAAAATAGCACAATATAGAATGTTGCTATTACAATATATGATATACTGGGAAGCAAAGAGAGAGCCAGAATGTACCATGACATCATAATATGAAGTAAAAGCCTATTGTGTAACATATGCATGTATGTATGTATAACTTTATTTGTAAAGCGCTGTTAAGGAGCTGCAGCGCTGTACAGTGCATAAAAGTACAATATACAAGTATACACGGGGTAGTCAAATCACATTATAAATATATACAGAATCATAGGACAAAGAGGTTAAGTGTTATGTGGTAAGATACATAGTGGGAAGGAGGTCCCTGTCCTGTAGAGCTTACAGTCTAAGTGGATGGGAGGCTAACATACAGGTACAAATTGCAGATGAAAAAGTGCACATGGTAAGGCATAGTCAGTAGGTGCATGACTAGGCTACTATTCTAGTGCTCCAAAAGGTAGGCTCCAAAAGGTAGGCTCTAGGTTTTTTTAAGAGATTGGGAGAGGATTCCTTATGGAGGAATTCAGGGATGGAATTCCAGAGGTAAGGATCAGCAAGATATAAGGGTCTGAGACGAGAGGTGGCAGTGGATGTGGGTGGTGTAAAGAGAAGGTGGCTCTGAGAAGTGCGGAGAAGACGACCAGGAACATATAGCGAGACAAGAGAAGAGATGTAGTAAAGACCAGAGGAGTGAAGGGCTTTGAATGTTAGTAGAATGATTTTATATGTTATCCTTTGCTAAACAGGCAGCCATGCTAAGGATTTTAGTTGGGGTTGAGCAGATTCATTTTTAGTAGAAGAATCCTGGTAGCAGAGTTTAAGATTGATTGGAGGGGAGAGAGATGGGAGCCAGGAAGACAGGTTAGGAGGAGATTGCAGTAGTCTAAGCAAGATAAGATAAGGGCATGGATTAGTGTTGGCTGTTGTTTGTGAAAGAAACGGGCATATCTTGGCTATATTGCAGAGGAAGAAACAACAGGTTTTGGCAGAAGATACAGAAGATAAACAGGAGGAGAGGATTTGTTTGCAGAAGTAAAAAAGAAGGAGCGGTCAGAAAGGTAGAAAGAGAAGCAGGAGGCAGCTTGATCAAGGATACCAATAGAATGGAGAACATAAGTGCAGTCTGTACAATAAGAGGTTCTTAACATGTATAGGAGTAAATATAGGTAAAACTATAATGCATTGTGTGTATGTATGTTTATGTATAAAGATAGATATGTATATTTTTCATGATTTAGAAAATGTCAATATAATATATAATGTGACTTTTCAGTAGAGGTCTATCAGAATCTAAAAAGTCAATGAATTTTGAAACTGTTTTTTAAATATAGTACAGTGACTTTTCATATACTTTTTAGAGCAGAAATAATACTTATAATTGTGCTTTGTGACAGGAGGGATCCATTGCGGAACTCTCTGCTTCGTGACAAAGGTGACAGCACCCAGGGCTGTCGAAAACTCTGCAAAAACTCTATATATATAGACCAGGAAAATAAGCAAGCTGCATCTGATTATTTGTATTTTTCATAATTTAACTTCGAGTCTTCATCCAGCCAATACACAGCACTACCAAAAACACAGGCCTCTACCTGCCAGTCATACATCTGTGGCCAGGTGTATGAAAGAAGAGCATTTCCCCTTGCTCGGGACCTGGGGTTTTCCGGATAATGGATCTTTCTGTAATTTGGATCTTCATACCTTAGCTCTGCTAGAAAATAATTTAAGCATTGTATAAACCCGATAGGCTGGTTTTACTTTCAATAAAGATTGAAAATTCTATCTTAGTTGGGATCAAGTATAAGCTACTGTTTTATTATTACAGAGAAAAAGGAAATAATTTTTTAAAAGTTGGATTATTTGATTATAATGGAGCCTATGGGAGACTGCCTCTCCGTAATTCGGAGGGTTCTGGATAATGGGTTTCTGGATAAGGGATCTCAATGGTGGGTTGAGTGCAGAGGACCTCTTGTATTTGTTTATATTTTGTGGTCACAGCCTCATTGCACCCCCGCCTAATGGTTTTATAAATTAGTGGTGAGCACAACATTTCCTCGTGTGTTATAGTTATACAGGAGCAGTGACCAGCTCCAAGTTGTAGCCCCCACCCTTCCCAGCTTTAGTCAGATCCCATTGGTGTCTAAAAAGACTTTGATGTAGTTGGCTAGCTTAAATATATTGCAATATATGGACAAACAATCCCTGTTTTGTTTAAAGGGTAAGGCATTTTTAGTAGCTGTATGCACAGAATGTCTCAATGTCTTAAATATGCTGATGGAGGGCTAAGTGCAGAGGACCTCTTGTATATATATATATATATATGCTTTTTTTATTCTGCTGATTTACAGCACATGCTCTGGGCTGCTATCAGTTACCAGTGCTTAGGGCCCAACTCACATTACAGTATAAATACAACATAAAAGTCAAGATACATGGCTAATGAATTAAAGATTATCATTACATAGCAGCATAGAACCAGTACATATGCATATGAATTGATTCATAATCAACCCTTTAGCTTTAGCTTCTATGACAGATATAGTTTAACTTTCATCTAATGTTTTGATAATTCCTGACTATCCCCCAAAGCTTAGCTTTTGACTGAAGATTTAGTGTTGTGGACAAATTTTAAAAAACGTGGATCATTTCTATTATAGGGCTGTTAAACCTCTGGGCTGGAACAATACGTTTAGTATGTCAATGACCCATTTTCTAGATATAATCTTTTTTGGGCTGCACTACTGCACTACTGCTTTCTATTACATAAAGACCCATTTTCTGGAAGACCTGCATAACAAAAAAACCCAGATAATAGATTCAATGCTTGCATGTGTTTCTGTCTGAAGTATTTTTAAGTGTGTTTCTAAGTATGTGTGAGTATGTGTGAGCATGACTAGTTTTTGGATTGAATGTTCTGCAGCATCATGTAGAAAACCCCACTAAAGATAGCACTGGAAGTAATACTTTTGTCTATGCTCTAAAAGTATACAGTAACAGTGCAATAATGTACCAGTGTTGGGTAATTAGGCCCAAAGCATTCAGACCCCTAAATGATATTTATTGCATAAACAAGACAAACTGTAGCAATTAAGTTGGATGCAGTACAGCAATATCTGCACATGAAGGCAGACCAGCTAAAAATAAAAAATAAAACAACACCCCATTAAATTATAAATTTGTGAATTAAGGTAACATGATCAGCTGTAAATAGGGGTAAAAAAGTTTTCTTCAGCAAGCCAATAGAATATTCAAGGAGAGGGAAAGATTATTCAGAATGCTCCCTATGAATTTTGCCTTTGACTTTCAAGATATAGTACTGAGCATCCAGCTAAGCCTAGAGGTCAAACATTATATAGTCAGGGATAATAAGGTCTCTAGCATTCACCAACACAAAATTCAATTACTTCCTCTAGGTTCCTAAAGAAATATGAAACATATTACTAACCACATCAGAGATGAATGTTCCAGCTGTGTTTGTAACAATTACATTTTCCTTTAACCTGTTAAATGATCAAATTGTGGTCTCTACCTGAAATCCTAAAAAGATGTACAATAATTAATAACCTATAATAATAATAATACTAATAATAAACAGCTAATTTACAAGCCCAACAGTAGCAGCGCCAACAGTAGCAGCGACAAAATAAAATACAGTAAATTTATAAACATTTTTTCTTTGTATTTTTTTTTACACAAAATGAAATAATACTGAACAGACTGGTATAAATTTAATGTCTAACTTTCACATTCTGACTAAGTAAATACTGTAGCTATTTCTGTATAACACTCTTAATAATTCATGAGACCTAAGCTAAATTAGCACCAAGTAAAAGTACTTCCACTCGAGTATACTTTCCAGGCAGGTTTAAGCCGTTTTTCTCACAAACAACTTCCTCCTGCATGAATATTTCATTAGAATGAATTCAGCTATTTGGTAATCCTTTAAACAGAAAAAGACAGGTAACAATTTTCAAAGAAAAAACACTACTAAGGTCAACAGATATACATAAAGGAAAATAGGCTCTGTTAATATGTCCTGTCCCTGAGCTGATTTATTACGAGGCTTTCCGTAATTTGGTGCCCTATGGCTAATTAAGCATATTAAATACAGTTTTTCTCCTCAATATGTATTCATGCTAGCAAGAACATGGTACAGTAAAATTATTACAGAGGATAAGCAAACCTGGACCTGAAAAAAAAATTAAGAAATCATTGTCATATTTCAGAGCTTTCTGGATAGTGAGTTTCGGCATAATATATACTTATATCAATTTCAAATACCAAAACTGGCTTTATGCGTAATAGATTTTGCCAGACTAACTGAATTACCTTTCACGAGGAGGTGAGGAGGTGAGCAGTGATGGGAAAATTGGCCGCGTTTCGCTTCACCAAATTTTTCTCGAATTTCTAAATAAATTCGAAAAACGCTACCGCATCCATTTTTGGACGCCGCCACCCGCCATTTTTTCTGCCGCATCCATTTTTGGACGCCGCCGCCCAACAAACAGACGTCCATTTGCGCGCGTCGAAAACGAGACGCCGGCGAATATTCGCCAGGCAAAATTTCGCTGGTGTTTCGCGAATCGCAGGAGTTCGCCACAAATAAATTCACCCATCACTAGAGGTGAGCAGAAGCATATATCTTGAATACTTACATTTTGCTAAAGATTTCAATGCATTGAAGCTCATTTATCAAATCACGATGAAACTCTATTTCTCTAAAATTACAAATGCAATGAAGGGTATTAAAAGATCCAAATATATAAAGTGTGAACAAAAAAATGCTTTAAATAATACAAAAACCAAAAGGACTAGCACAGCTTCCCATTGCCTTCTTTATGATCTTTACAGCTTTTACCTGGCACATTTTTTTTTGTGGCTTTTACACTTAATAGATCTAAAATGTTTAAAGTTTTAAGGTAATACCAAAAACCACAAATTTTTTGAGATTTGAAAAAAAGTAATTTAGTAAATAGAACCCATAATGTTTATTGGCTTGGAACACACAATTACAAAGAGTAGTGGTAAATGGAATATTTTCTAACAATAGCAATATGCATTGATCTGTCCTTAGTGCTATACTTTTTAAGTTGTTATTTGTGGTTGGTATTGAATGTAGTATTTCTGTTTGCTGATGGTAATAAGTTGTGCAAAGCTTTCCATGCAGGTTGTTGCAACTTCATTGCTGGTGATCTGGTAAACTTCCCAGTGAGAGGTCATGAATAACTTATTGGTCATACTTCAAATAAGACTTAAAAAAAAACAATTAGCTTGTTTAATTTGTTCTTTGGGTGTGCTTACCACCAGTCATTCCTTAAAGCAAATAGCCAGACATATTTCTTATTTTGTGAAGTTTCCCTCCTTTCAATGGATCTGCCATGTTTTTGATGTGTATTGTAGCTCTAATGTCACAGACATCCAGTTAACTAGACAACCAATGCAACTGTTGCCATTCTGCTTAAGAGATGGGATAACCGGCAGCTCAATCTCACGTGAGCCTGCAGCTTTCTTATAAGCTGGCCATAGATGTAAAAATCTTTAAAAGATCCAATCATTATCGTGAGACCACGATTATCTCGAATGATCAATTAAATGTACAATGTGTCCATCAAGTAAAAAGACCATTTCAGACGATATTGCCAGCAAAACTGAAGGGTAGCTGCCAGCTTGGCCCTGCAAACATAGGTAGATTGCACTGGGACCGATAAAGATTTTTAAACCTGGCTGATCAATTTTCTGACAGATGGACAAAAAATCGTAAGATATACGATCGTTCGAATCCCACTAACCGCACGATAATTTGACAGATTGGTCTGATTTTGCTAAAATCGGTAGTTCGACAAAGAAAAATCTTTGCATCTATGGGGACCTTTAGGCAGAAACTGCGCACAGACATCATGCTTCTCTTGCTTTGAAAAAAGACAAAAACTTTACTTACACATGCATTAGCAGACAAAGATCATATTTCATGACACTGTATCAGTTTCAGATTATTATGGGATGTATGAGAGCACACCCATTAATCCATATTTTAACAGTAATCCAAGCCACCTCTAAACTGCATGATGTTCAATAAACTCAAGTCATAGCACACGTGACTTTTTTTAATACACTTAACAGTAATGAATGCAAATTTTTCATGTACGTAATTTTACTGACAAAATCAATAAACCCTTTTATTGCTACTTATTTTCCCATTTGCATTGTTATGTCTACATATTTCTGTTATTGTGTTAGCATGTTTGACACAACATTAGGTCAATGACTTTATATGCAGTTTCTTGTGCTTATGTATTTGGTTCATATCTGATCACACAAACACTGTTTCAGTCAACTTTTTGTGTCCTTTTGTAACCTTTCTTGCCAGAGCAACAGGGCCTGATAATGCATAACATGTATTCATTCTGCCTGGTATGTGTCCCTGTTTCTGAATTCTTATAGCCTGCCCTGACCTATTGTATGTTTACTGGATTTTGATGTTTGCCTTCTGACCTTGAATATAATTGTGGTTTTTTTCTTAGTATTTCAGATATTTTGTCTCTCTGGGTGGTTTTGCTTCAGGCAACTTTAAACATTGTCAGTTCTTTAGCATTGCATATAACATTTTCAAGGGCAATGCCACTAAAAAAGTTAATTTTGTAGTGACTAGCACTACTGCCCACATGATATTATAACCAAGTGTGATTTTTGAAGCTAGAATTATGTAGCACACATATTTTATTTTTTTGGCATTAATCATCCTGATACAGTATCACAGTTCACTGTAATGTTAATTAGCCTGACAAGCAATTTCACAAAGTATAGGAGACATCACAAACTAGACATAATTCACAGATATATAATTGCAACAGCTTTTCTTGTATATGTGAATTGAGCATATTCAGCAATACATTTCATTCTAACAGTAAAAACTGCCATGACCACAATTTATAGTCTTATATACCACCTGCAGAGTACAATTAACACTACCAAAGTCTTCATAGCACTGTGTGCCCTTTCTTTGGTCAAGAATGCCTCACAGATTTCTACTATCCTTATAATGAACAGCTGGGTATACTTAGCTTATATCCAAAATTAGCAAACAAGACATTGCTGCATTTTGCTAGAAGATAAATATTACCGTTTGTCATCTCACTGTTTATCACGTAAATTAGGAGAAAAGTTTTTTTCTCTTTAAATTGAATCTCGTCCATAAGTTTTCAGGCTATAAAACCACTGAATTGAATCTGACCCATAATATATTAGAATATATATTATATATAATATATATTCTTATGTACAAATATGTGTGGTAAAGAAATAAGGGGCAAATTCACTAAGATGGGCAAATTCGCTAGCGTTCGCTGCACTTTGCCAGGCAAATTCCCGCCAGCACTACGCAAATTCACTAAGATGCGAAATTGCTCTCAGGGCGGCGAACGTTAGCGAAGTAGCGCTACTGTTCGTTCGCCAGGCAAAGAGCAGTTATGCTAGCGATGCCTAATTTGCATATGGCGGGAACTTAAGCGTAAAATAGAAGTATATGTTACAGCCACTACATTCCACTACACAAGCCCACACACAATACCACTGAATTGAAACTGACTCATAATATATTAGAATATATATTGTACTTGTGTACAAATATGTGTGGTAATTGAATATGTGTTCCAGACTGGGTTTCCTGGGTGGAGGGAACCAGAACTATTTTTTGATTGGGGGCTTCAGTTTGAACACCTGGCCGCTTCAGTACAAATATTCCTCATTGATTTGGTATTTAATACTGCATTCCTTTATGTTTATGGAGAATGCTTTTCCCTAAGTAAGCAATAGTGCATTACCAATACTATTTTCAAGATCTGAGTGTATTCTGCAAATAGACAACTGCATAATAGCATGCACCATGACATGGGATCCACAATCTGCTCCTGTTGATTCTCTGATTCTCTCACATCTTTAAATAATAATTATTTTTAAATGCATCAATCTACACTGTAATGGTCCGGTTTGTACCAACCATTTGAATTCTGAAAAGTATTTGCCTCGCTTAGGCTGATGGGCTCAAGAGTCAAGAGTGAGTTTATTGTCATTTCATCCATATACATTTGTACAGTACACAGTGACATGAAACAACGTTCCTCTGGGACCATGGTGCTACACACAACATAGTACCGGACAACAGACAAAAAGTGTATTAGTAGGTTCATGCAGCCATTGCATAACATCAGTAACTCTTATTCACTTTGTAAATGTCACATTTTGCAGTATTTGATTCAAATTGTACAGTCACCGGCAAGCAACCAAGCATCAGGGATTGGATCCTTTAAGTAACTGACCAGTTTCAGGGCAGGTGCAACAAGTGGATCTTTTGCAAAGTATTTCAAGAACATATCCTTTGGTAGTATAGAAACAGCTGAAACTGTATCAAGCATCAGGCTAATGGAGTGTCCCTTGTCAGCAGAAGCAGTATTGACACTGACAGTGCATATAAACTTGTCTGGAATAAATGTACCAGCTTTATACACACTTAATACTGTGACTAATATGTGTTGTAGTGACTTCATGGACATCTTTGGCAGAACTATGGCAGACCTTTCCAAAATGTCCTCCCTTTCTCCATTTGTGACACTGTACAGCTTTTGCAGGACATGTAGCATAATTTGCTATGTGTTGTGTTGAACCACAGAGAAAGTAGTATTTTTTATTTGTATTTGCTGCAGGGTTTCATAGTGAATCCTTTTTCTTAGCACTGTATTTTTCCTAGCACTGTATTTTTCCTGTGACTGCGCATGATTAGGCCACAGTTTTAAATTCACAATCTGTACATTCCCAGATTCACTACAAAACCGTGCAGCAAATACAAAATACTGCTTTCGCTGTGATTCAACACAACACATTGCAAATTATGCTACATGTCCTGTGAAAGTGGTACAGTGCTGCAGATGCTCAAAGGTCGGTCACTTTTCTGGGACCTGCCGTAGTTCTGCTAAAGATCTTCATGAAGTCACTACTACAAATGTTACAGTATTAAGTGTATAAAGCTGGTACATTTATTTCAGACAAGTCTAAATGCAGTGTCAATGTCAATGCTGCTTCTGCTGATAAGGGACACTCCATAAACCTGATGCCTGATACAGGCTCAGCTGTTTCTATACTACCAAAGGATATTTTTTTTAAATACTTTGCAAAATATACACTTGTTGCCCCTGCCCTGAGACTGGTCAGTTACTTAAAGGATCCAATCCCTGTGCTTGGTTGCTTGCCAGTGACTGTACAATTTGAATCAAATACTGCAAAATGTGACTTTTACATTGTGGCTAAAGGTGCTGCTATACTTGGAAGGGATCTTTTTGCTGCATTAAACCTACAATTAGTGGATGGTCTCATTACTATGGCACCAGTGCACACACCCAGTGTCTAAAATTTCACCACAAAGCAACACGTCACTGGGTTGTGCAAAGAACTTTAAGTTGAGACCAGATGTAAAACCAGTATGCCAGAAATTGAGGCAATTGCCCTACTCTATAAGGGAGACTGTATCACAGGAACTAAAGAAACTGGTAGAGCAAGATGTGATTGAAAAAATCTGAATCCTCTAAATGCGTGACTCGTTTTTGTGGCAAATTTTCGCAAAGCGAAATTTCGCTGGTGATTCGCGAATCTCAGGAATTTGCCGCGAATTCACCCCTGGCGAATAAATTCGCCCATCACTAGGTTTCACCAATTGTTTTAACAAAGAAGAAAACTGGAGGTATTCGATTGTGTGTTGATCTCCGTGAATCTAATAAAGCAGTTGTTATGGATAATCATCCCTTGCCACACATAGAGGAAATATTTTATGAACTCTGAGGAGCAAAATTCTTTTCTACTCTGGATCATCAAGTATTACTGCATGAGGAAAGCAGAGACCTCACTGCATTTATCACCCATGATGGTTTGTTTCGGTTCAAGCATGTACCTTATGGACTGGCTTCAGCACTGAGTTGTTTTCACAGACTGATGTCTTCTATACTGCATGGCATACCTGGTGTACAATGCTACTTGGATTATATAATTGCCTATGCTCCAGCTATGGATCTCCATGATAAAAGGTTCTGAAATGCATTGATTCTACAGGACTCGAACTGGACCTTTCCAAACACCACTTCAGACAAACTCAGCTGTCATTTCTGGGTCATATAATTTCACAAGATAGATTACAGTCTGACCCTGACCATGTCAACGCGGTTACACAGGCACATACTCCATCTGATTTACTTCTTGGTATTCTAAGTTTATTCCCAACTATGCTTCAATTGTGGAGCCACTCAGAGCACTACTTTAAGTCTGGTGTGGTCAGAATCTGCTCAACATAGCTTTGAAATAGTGAAACAGCTAATTGTGAACAGTCCAGTGCTAGCTTTATTTGATCCTGCACTACCCACTGTGGTTACTACAGATGCTTCAGACTATGGCGTTGGTGCAGTGCTCACACAGATCCATGCTAATCATACAGAGAAAACTGTTACATTTGCATCCAGAACACTCACAGAGACAGTGCATAAGTATTCAACTGTTGTAAAGAAGCTCTAGCATGTGCAAGCTTGCCTCACATGTCCAATTCAACTATGGCACATCTTATAATTACAAAGCAAATGGCCAAATTCTGAGAAGAACCTCAGCCCTGATCTTCAACCTTACTACAGGATTAGACACAAACTGCCCTTAGTAGATGGCTATGTTGTCCCTGGAGCTCACAGTTTATTGGTACCAGAGACCTTGCGAGAAAAGCTCATACAACTTGCACATGAGAGTCATCAAGGAATTGTACGTACAAAACAAAGACTAAGAGAACTATACTGGTGGCCAGCAATGGATGCAGATGTGGTAACTGCCATTCATTCTTGTGCTACTTGTCAGAATCATGACAAAACAGCTATCACACATACACCATTGCTTCAACCAGTATCATTTCCTGATTTTGTGAAGCTATTGATATTGTTGGCCCTTTTGCAGATGCTCCTATAGACTGTAGATTTGCTACAACCTTGATAGACTATTACAGTAAATGGCCTGAAATTGCATTTGTTTCTCATGTAACATCAGCTACAGTAATAACATTTCTGTCTACAGTCTTCAGCAGAGAAAGAAATCCAAAGGAGTTAATATCAGACAATGCACCACAGTTTGTCTCATATGAGTTTGAATCCTTTCTGAGAGAGAGGAATAATGTGCATAGAAAATCTTTAGTGTATTACCCACAAGCAAATGGAGAAATCGAGCGATTCAACAGAAGTCTGAAAGAAGAACTACAGACAGCAAATCTTAATGGGAAATCTTGGAAAGTATTTACAACAGAGTTCTTACATAACTACAGTACAGAGCAACCTGCCATGCAACAACCCAATCATCTCCAGCTGAATTATTACATGGCAGACAGATGCACACTAAGTTACATGTTGCAGACATCAAACTTCCACAAAATACTGTTCCTACAAACTCATCTACTGCTGACATTGTCAAATGTCACCAAGCCAAATGCAAGGCTTATCCTGATAGAAAACGTGGTGCAAGAGAAGTACACTTTCAGCCTGGATCTTTAGTCAGAATTAAGAAACCAGGAATACTGAAACAAGGACAATCTAAATTTACTACACCACTTGAAGTGAGTCGCCAGCGAGGACCATACACATATAAACTATCTGAAAGATGCATATGGAATGCAAGTTGTCTTGCTCCTGCTAGATATGACTTTGCAGACGTTCCATTTGATGAAGGACATTGTCCTACCCCTAATGCCAACTGCAATAGGCCTGAAGAAAATAAACCTATTAGGCGTAGTGAGAGAATCAGAAAACTATCTACATGGACCCAGGACTATGTGATGTGAATAGTGTATATTATTGCTTTAAGATACATTGTTGTTGTTGAGTACATTTGCCAAAATGCTTTCCTACTATAGGGAGAATATGTGGGGTTTATACAAATGGCCTGCGGTGTCACTGTGTATACACAGGACTTTCTGTACAGCTTGAAAGTGAAAGTAGGAAGTACTGCAGTTGTGTAATGGTTGCATGAACCTGCAAATAAAGCACTGTTATACTCTCCTCATCCTCGGTTACCAAACACAACAGTAATGTATAGAATATACGCTGTCCCTCTTCTCCCAGGCAATGAATACGTAAAGCATGCTTTCTAGCAGTAGATAATGTAATTATCAAACATACAGATCCAAACAGTAAAAGGTATGGTAGGCTCACCAGAGTTTGGAAGAAAAGGTGAAGGTGCTGCAGAGGTAGATAAGACATCCTTGTCACAATTTGTTATATTTTGGTAACCAATGATTAGTAAATTATAACATTGCTTTATTAGCAGGTTCATACAGCCATTAAACAACAGCAGTAACTTCTTACTTTCACTTTCAAGCTGTACAGAAATTCCTGTGTATGCACAGTGAAACCTGCAGGCCATTTGTATAAACACCACAAAGTGCAAGTGCAAAAATGTGCAAGACAGGACTGCATAGAGAAGGGACAGGACAAGACAGTGCACACTCAACAGATGTAATATGTAAAGTTAATAATGGTAAATGTCAGACATCATGAGTGTATCATTGTGATATGATAGTAGTAAGCACATGATAAAGTGCAGATGTGCTCATAGAGAACAATTATATTCAATGGCTATTCATTTATACAATGACGTACAGTGGCTGTGTAACATTGTGGTATATAATAAGGTCAGATGGAGTGTGGTGTGTGTGTGGGATATCTGTCTGGTCCCTCAGTATTCAGCAGCCTTATGGCTTGGGGGAAGAAACTGTTACACAGTCTGGTAGTGAGGGTCCTAATGCTTTGGTACCTTTTTCCCGATGGCAGGAGTGTGAACAGTGAGTGTGACGGGGTGCTGTTGGCTTTATCGATGCAGCGAGTGGTGTAAATGTCCACTATTCTCTGTAGGGTCTTGCACTCCATGACAGTTCCCAGCCCAGACAGTGATACAGCTGCTCAGGATGCTCTCGATAGTCCCTCTGTTGAAGGTTGTGAGTATGTATAGTGGGAGATGGGATTTCCTCAGCATGTGCAGGAAGTAGAGGCACTGTTGGGCTTTCTTGGCTAAGTAACTGGTGTTGTGGGACCACGTGAGGTTCTCCCAAGGTGGACACCAAGGAATGTGGTGCTTTTGACAATCTCCACATTACATACATCGATGTACAGTGACAGTGGTCACTCCCAGTCTTCCTCAAGTCAACAACCATCTCCTTTGTTTTGTCTACATTGAGAGACAGGTTGTTGGCTCTGCCGCAGTTTATTAACCGCTGCACCTCCTCTCTGTATGGTGACTTGTCATTATTGCTGATGAGACCAGCTTGGCTGCACAGTCATGTGTCAGCAGAGTGAACAGTATTGGACCAAGCACCCAGCCTTGAGGGGCTCCGGTTCTCAGTGTGGTGGTTCTGGAGATGAAGTCCAGAACCCAACTGCAGAGGGAGGTGTTCAGCTCAAACAGGCTTAGCTTTTCTATCAGATGCGGAGGAATGATAGTGTTGAATGCTGAACTGAAGTCTATGAACAGCATTCGAACATAGGTGTCTTTTTTTGTCCAGATGAGAGGGAGCCAGATGGAGGGTGGTGGCTATTGCATTGTCTTTTGAGCAATTTTGGCGGTATGAGAACTGTAGGGGGTCCAGTGATAGTGGCAATAGAGTTTTGATGTGTTTCTTGACAAGCTTCTCAAAGCACTTCATGATGATGGGGGTGAGTGCCACAGGACGGTAGTTGTTGAGGCAGGACACTGATGACTTCTTCAGCATGGGGACAATGGTGGTGGTTTTGAAGCACTTCGGGACAGTGGAGGTGATCAGGGAGATATTACCAGCTGATCTGCACATTCTGTTAGCATTCTGCCAGGGATATTGTCTGGTCCTGCAGCCTTTACACTTTCCAGAGTCATCCTCACATCAGCCACCATCAGACGCAGTGACGCTTAGATAGAGTGATGGTCTTCATCGCTCCTGTGTTCATACCATGCATAGAATTTGTTCAGCGCATCTACAACTGATGCTCACAGTCACAGGCAGATGGTGTTGACCTATAGTTTGTGATAGCCTGGATACCAAGCCACATGCCCTGTGTGTTGCCATTCTCCTGGAAGAAGCTGTGTCTCTTAGCTAGCTACTCAGATGGCACAGGAAAGTTTGGCTCTCGCTGTTCTCAGGGCGACTTCTTCACCTTCCCTGAAAGTCTTGGGCCCTCAGTAACACACATACCTCTTCAGTGAGCCATGGTTTTTGGTTGAAACATAAAGTGATGCACTTGGATACAGTGACAATGTCATTAATGCACTTTAGCTGATTACAGATGATGTATACTCATCCAAGCTGATGCAGTCGTTGTAGGTTGCAGCCTCCCTAAACATGTCAGTGCACTCAAAACAGTCCAGAAGAGCAATCATGGCTCCTACTGGCCGTGTCTTCACCTGCTTCAGAACAGGTTTAGAGTGCCTGACAAGTGGTCTGTATGCTGGAATTAGGATAACAAAGATGTGAACTGAGCATGCAAAGTGTGAGCGGGGCTCTGCTCGGTACACACTGGAAATGTTTGTGTAAACATGATCCAGCGTGTTTGGCCCTCTCGTAGCAAATTCCACATTCTGATGGAATTTAGGGAGCACTGACCTGATATTCGCTTGGTTAAAATCTCCAGCGATGATGATCAATGATAACCAGCCCATCTGGGTGTGTGTTTTGTTCACTCTGGGAGGAATGTAAACTTGAATAATATGAATGGAGGGAATCTCAGGGGGTAAATAAAAGGGTCTGCACTTCACAACAACAAACTCCACCAGCGGTGAGCAGTGGCTGGACACAAACATGGAGTTCCTGCATCATTTTGTGTTGATGTATACACACAGACCACCAATGTAATTTTTACCACTCAGAGCAACGACTCAGCTCAAACAGCGCCTAGCACATTTAGCTAAATGGCGAGTGGGGAATGGTGGAATTTCATTATAGAGAGCTTCACTCTTTGATAAATACAATACTTTTTGAAGCACAGAATGCTTTATAGCTAAAGCTGTCTTACTTTCCTTGCTGATTAATACTTAGCTGTTTTTTTGAGTTGTCATGGAAATTATGGGGATATATCTAACTTTGGAACTTTTGGGTGTTATACTGAAGAACTGCAAGGTGTGCAGTTAGAGTGCAGCCCCAAACTTTCCAGTCGAGGTGTTTGGAGTCTTTAAGATTGATAGATTGATAGATTGATACTAAGCAGGTTTTTTTAGTTGTCATGGCAATTTTGGGATGAAATCTTACTTTGGAACTTTTTTTTGTTTCAAGTGAAACCACAAACTGCTATGGAGAACTGTGCAGCAACTGCACAGCTGAATAGCTGCAGGTGGGCACTTTCAAGGAATATAGTTTGTGGGGTGTATTTCACACCCAAACTTTCCAGGCAAAATTTCCCTTATGTATTACCCTGTTTTGGGGTATTTGGAGGCTGCGTCTTTAGGTGCACCCATTCATGCAGGGTATTGTTTCATTTGGGAGAACTTGTTCGTTCATATTTGGGTTCAATGAAATGTTTAGAAAATTTTTGTCAAAATCTCTACTGACTTGTGACACTGATGGTATTTCAGAAAAAAAAATCCCCAAAAATATTGTTGTGTTTTAGGGTGATCTGTATGACTGCAGCTACATTTAGAGCACAAACTACAACACAGCTAAAAACGTAGAGTTATGCAGTTTATAAAAATACCTAACTTATTGTTAGTTATGCCACTTTAACCTATATATGCCCTTATCTGTTGTGTTCCAATGTCAAATTGTACAAAATGCTGTTTTATTATTAGGGTGTGTTGTGGACAAGAAAAGTGTAATACCAATACATATCTGGTATTGTTGCATTCAGCAGAATCAGGCCTTTTAAAAACAGTAAATATGTTCTTCTTTGGAAAAAAAAACACAAAATAAAATTATTTTATTCTTTATTTTACATATTTAAACTTTTTGTTATATCTCCAGAAAAGTACAAAATTTTGTTTTCCTTTGTTTTCCTTTTCCACATTCCAGTGGACTGCCTGAGGAATCCATGCCCTAACTTATTGATCACTGACCAATCAGAACCTGACACATGTACCTATGATCAGTCTTTTAGTTATTTCAATAGGCTAAGTTAGGCAGAGAGTACTGGGAGTTCCTGCAGTGAGGATACAGATGCCAGACCAAATGGAAGGATGAGTATCAGGGAGGCAGTGGATTTAGATTCAACATATTCATATTTGTAATTGTCCTTGTAAATATTTGTTATATATTATGGTGCAGATTTACTAAATTTGTGTGAAGGATTTGAGATTCGATCGAACTGAAAATTCGACTCCTCAAATTTTCGAATATACAAATTAGCCCACTTCAACCATCGAATTTTTAAAATTTGATCGTATCGAATAGATCGAATGAAAATCTATTCGATCATTCGACCATTCGAACTTCCCTTTAAATTTTTATTCGACTGCCTACTTCACCAGATTAAACCTACCTAATTGAAATAGAAGCCTGTGGAAATCCCCAATAGGTTTTTTTTTTTAAGTTTCATGTTCGAATACAAATCACACGATCAAACGTTTTTTTTTTGTAAAATCGTTCGATCGTAAGATTTTATCGAAAAGGCAAATAGCGCTAAAATCCAACAAATTCGATGTTCGATTTTGTCAGATTTGAATTCAATAAATCGAAAAAGGGTCGAATTTGAGGGCAAAAAGCCCTCGATATTCGACCCT
>CM044440.1:45387838-45400390 GCA_024363595.1 Xenopus borealis
CTGCTCCCAGGCAGTGAATAAGTAAAGCACGCTTTCTAGCAGCAGAAACCTCCTCTTGGTTAACAGCAATAATGTATTTATCAAACATATGGATCCAAGCAGTAAAAGGTATGGTAGGCTCACCAGGGTTTGGTGCAGGCTGCTGCAGAGGTAGAAAAGACATCCTTTTCACCATTTGTTGTGTTTGGTAGCCGAGGATGAGGGGAGTATAACAGTGCTTTATTAGCAGGTTCATGCAGCCATTACATAATAGCATAACTCTTACTTTCACTTTCAAGCTGTACAGAAAGTCCTGTGTATCCACAGTGACACCCGCAGACCATTTGTATACATACCACAGTCCCCATCAACTAGCACAAACTAGAAAATTTAGTACAAGAAAAACAGCTCTGCCTTTCAAAATATAACTTTACCCATATGTGCTTTATATACAAGAATAATAAAAATCACCCTTATAAAATAAATGACTCCAGGCTATGTTTCTTTATTTGGTTCATCCTCTTGGGCTTCAAATAAGAGCAGGCCTCAAATGTGGCCCTTCAGTGTATTTTCATTGCATCAAAACACCTTGATGGCTTTACATACTTCTTTTAACAGTTCAGCATAAAAACAAAAACAAAAGGTTTCTAATATTGTTGTGTTTAGTAGCCGAGGATGAGAAGAGTATAACAGTGCTTTATTAGCAGGTCATGCAGCCATTATATAACAGCAGTAAGTCTTACTTTCACTTTCAAGTTGTACAGAAAGTCCAATGTATGCACAGTGCCATCTGCAGGCCATTTGTATAAACACCACAAATATAGTTGGTTGGTCAAAAATGTAATGTATACATTTTTTAACAAAAAAAAGAACAATACTAACTCTGTTAGTCAGCAACTTTATGGGGGGCCACATGGGACATAATGGTTCAGTGAGTTTGCAATTGATCCTTATCATGCAGCTCAGATTTAAAAGTAACAGGTATGACCCATGTGGCTTCCCTTCAAGTCACTGATTGGTTACTGCCTGGTAACCAATCAGGGGAAACCAACAGAGCTGTAAAGCAAGAAGTAGTGTTCTGGCTATTGTTAAACATCCAGTCACTCCAGCCTTTGTTCATCACTGGGGAATGTAATAAAAGTTGCTAACAGAAAAACTATTCTCAATGCGAAACGTTATGCCTTTGTGTGAACAAATGTTGTTTCCCGCAAATTTAATATAGTTTTTGTGCGTCCGGAAACTGTTTAGCAAACACTTCCAATAGTGGAAGACCATTTGCAAATGTTATAGTTTGCGCCAATGCACAGTAAAGGTAATAACATTTCTTACTGAAAAAGATGTTATGTTTGCTCCAAAAGATTACAACACCTTCGAGAGTGCATAATTAAAATTTGCAATGCAATAGCAGTTTAAGGAACAATATTACATTGCAAGATGTGGATTTTTATTCTTATTGGTGTCAATTGTTTTTATCATTGTGACTTTAATTGCATTTCCCTCTACATATTTGGCTAACTATTAATATATTGAATTGTTTTTTTATTTTGCACAGCCTACCATAATCATTTTAATATATTGTGCCCACTCCCAAAAAATAGTATGTAACAGTAGTAGTGACCTTAACTATCCCTTTGGCAGCACTGGTCTACAGTATACCACAGTATACCACTGCAGTAGCGAATAAGGAAAATAGCTGCAAGCTGTTTATTTTAATCACCACAGCCCTTCCAAAAAAAGATAGCACTGATCAAAATGCTCTGGGCTACACTGCCCCTATATTTTCTAGGTTGCTAGCTGAGATGATAAATGATCAAAAATTACAGTACTGAAATTTTATTCTTTGTACTTTGTATTTAAGAATAGAATTGTGTTGGCTGTAAAATATAAATTAAATAGGACAGTGGAATATGCAAGTCAAAACTGCATTATGCTGAGCCATTGAAAAAATTAAAAGAAGCAATGTGGTCCAGCTTATCTCTAGAAGAATTTACAAAAACATTTTTGTATGGTACAGTAAAACATATCTTACTCCCCCATATGGTAAAACAAGTTTTAAAAGACCATACTGTATTATCAATGCATCCATTTGGGTTAACTGTATAACAGACAGCATTTAAATCTGTCAGAATGTCGCATAAAAGGCAATGTTATTTGAATACATAAAGAAGCAATAAATAAAAGTCTGAACCCAAAAATGAATACATTTTAAACTAACAAACTGAAAAAGTGTGAAAAACAGAAGATAAATGTTACTGTTTTTATTGCTTCCATATACATTCCTGCGTTAGTACGATGGTTTAATATTGGAAATACTAGAGGCAAAATTCCTTAATCGTTTATAAGTGCAGTCATAAAAAAGGTTATTTTTGAGAACATCAAAAAAAGGCTGTAAAATGGAGTTTACTATATCATCTAAACATTTTTATCACTGTTCTGAAAATGAAGAACTTGACAGTGTGAGAAACCATCCTTTTAAGTTCAATACAATGACTATGTTTTTTTTATTTACTTCCCTTCGTGGCCATTTCATTCCATAAATATTCCATTATATAACTTACATCTGCCAACCTTAAAGTACAGCAAAAAAAAAAAAGATATATTTGACTCTCACCCAAAAAAAAAACCAATAAAACAAAAGATCAATGTTTATTAGTTGCAGCAATACAAACTACAGAACTGGACATAAAGGAAGACAATCATTTAAAATCCCAGGGGTCATTGACAGATAAATCAAAATATGTATTATCTCAGATTTGCTGACATAAAAACAAATAAGAAATAACATTTCTATTCTAATTACATTTTTGCACAAAGGTCTGCTAAGAAATACATTTATGGGGCAGATTAATCAAGGTTTAAAGTGAATATTTGTTAAAAAAATAACAAAATAACAAAAGTAATTTTTGGGTACTTCAACTATCGACTAGGTCAATATTTGATTCAAATTGAAAACATTTGAATATTCGAATATAAACGTACTGTTTCTTTAAAAACTTTGACTACTTGTCGCCTTAAACTTGCTGTTTTAGCCTATGGGGGACCTCCTATAACCCCTATATGGAGTCTTTTGGGTAATTTTGAGAAGCCAAAGTTATTTTTGGGGAAATCGCTTGAATCATTTGATTCAAACTATTTAATTGTTTGATTTGAACAATTCGAACAAAAATGGACCTGTTCGATCAAAAAAGGGTCCATTTTTGTTCGAAAAACCATTATGAATGCTTGAATTTCGAAGTATTTAAAGTTCAAAATTAGTCCCTTGATAAATCAAAAAAATGAAACTTAAAAATATGTTAAAACTTTTATATATACTTTAAATAACTATTGCAGTGCTCTCTAATTCTTGGGGGCATATTTATCAATGTGTATAAAAAGTAGAAATATCGCCAATTAAGGAGGTTATTTAGCAAACTGTTTTAAATAAAAATGTGTCCAACCAAACTAGGATCCAAACTAGAATCCAAGATTTACCCTTGTTTATCATTAAAAAAACACAAAAAAACGGATCAGGAAAAAATATGACTATTTTGGAATGTCACATGAAAACCACAACTTTTTCTGATTATTAGGCAAAAAATGTTAATTTTTAAGATTTGATTTTTCATGAAATTGGCGGAAAAGCCTGAAATGTTCGGATTATCATTCGGAAACCTACAGTAGCATAGACAATAACATCTTAAAATTGCAAATAGGACTTCTGCCATTGACTTTTTACAGGACCTCCACAGGTTGAAGATAAAGTATTTTCAGTTTCTGATGGTTTTTAGCTGTAGAGATTAACAAATATTAAAATAACCCCAAGAAATACAAATCTGTAGTAGCAAAAACAATTGTCTGTCTGGTAGAGTTTTCAATTTTAGAATTCCTGCACTACAGCAACAGCTAGAAAGTGATCACTGCCTAATTTAGTTCCCACTTGACAGATGGGTACCAATTCGATTTCTCTGTTCTCTGTCTGCAGGGAGCTTCTAATGGCACTGCTGACAGTTTTCATAAATGGGTGGAATCCAGAAGAACATTTGCATACTTTCCCTCATCAGTTTATAATAATATTGATGGAGGAAATAAGGCAGCCGAAGGACACCACACTGTTTTAAAATGCAGGGACTGAAGTGGTTGCAGTTTCTGCCACCATGTATTTACCTCAATTTTTTTTGCTTTTTTAAACCCTGTTAAAAGTCTGAATAAAAAAGTACTCCTACTCAGGCCTGCCAAGTTCTCGTAGAAGTCAATGGCAGATGTCCTGAAGATATCCTGATTTGCAATGGGTTTCCAAAAAATTTGTGATATTGGAGCATCATATCTAAAAAAAAATTCACAGTTTTATCAATTTTTTCCCACACAAAAAATTTTTTGGGAAATTTGGTCAGAGTAGTTTTAAGAAAATTGTGAGAACGTTTAGGATTTTGATATATGACCCCCTAAGTTTAATTATAATTAATCTAAACATTAAGGGGCATATTTATTAAGGGTCGAATTTAGAGTTTATAAAAACTCCCATAAATGCTTATAAACTTGAAATAAAAAAAAAGTGACCAATCGAAGTTTATTAAAAAG
This sequence comes from Xenopus borealis, assembly GCA_024363595.1. Classification (NCBI taxonomy): domain Eukaryota; kingdom Metazoa; phylum Chordata; class Amphibia; order Anura; family Pipidae; genus Xenopus; species Xenopus borealis. The sequence continues at coordinate 45,392,375 of CM044440.1, forward strand.
TTCTTATTTTTTAAATTAGGGTGAATAGGATCGTCCCGCAAAGTCAATTTGAATCGAGTTTTTTTGCTAAAAGAAAATATTAATATGCAGAGCTTATTTGTTATCTGCTGTGTATCCTGTGCTTTTTCTCCTTTTTTCAGCTTTGAATGGCTGACCCCAGGGCTACACAGTCACTTGTTTATATAAACCATTCTAGATTTCCTGAAGGAAACACCCAAGTTGTGCCAGTGCATAGCTACAGGACATTATATTTTCACTTCTTTAATAAACTTTTATAGTGTCACTTATCCTTAAAACATGTGCAGGGTAGAGGTGGGAACACCCTATTCACACACTACACAATCAGCTGGGCTACACTACAGTCAAATGTTTCAACTGGTTGATTTTCAACAAAATGGGACTCAGCAAGGAGGGAATAGAAATACAATAACACTGAAAGCAGCATACTCACAAGACAAGCAATGAGCAGAAGCACAGTGTTGCCTACCCAAGAAAAAATATTCTTACTTACAATTCTTATTTTTGTTCATGTTATCATTAATTTCCTAGGATCCAACCCATTGGCATATTGCCAAAACTCAGCAGAGGCATTGGTTGTAGATTTCTAGTTAATACCATAGTATATTGTTTACAACAGATTTTATATGGCACTGTAGGGTAGTTATTTTATAGCAAAAGTTACATATTTAGTGTAAGAAAACAGAAATATGTTTCTCATAATTTTGTAACCTTGGTGCAGTGTTTTGTTGCTAGAGCAATCGCATTATACAGGTATATGACCTGTTATCCAGAATGCTAGGGACCTGGAGTTTTCTGGATAATGGATCTTTCCATAATTTAGCTCTTCATACCTTTAGTCTACTAGAAAATCATGTAAAAATTAAAGAAACCCAACAGACTAGTTTTGCTTCCAATAAGGATTAATTATATCTTAGTTGGGATCAAGTACAAGGTACTGTTTTATTTTTATAGAGAAAAAGGAAATCATTTTTAAAAATGTGGATTATATGGATAAAATTTAGTCTATGGGAGAGCCATTCTGTAATTTAAGGTTTCTGGATGATGGGTTTCCAGATAATCGATCCATACCTTACCCATATTATTTATTTATATAGTTATTTTATAAAAAGGCCAAAACGAAATTTGCAAGTAGCATCGTATTTTAATTAGACCTTTAATAAAGGCATGGAACTTGTTATCCACAATTTTTTGGACATGGGGTTTCTGGATAAGCAGTCTTTCCGTAATCTGGTTTGTCACACCCTACACTTACTAAAAAATCCTTTAAAAAAATAAATAAACCCAATGGTATTGTTTTATATTTATATAATTATATTTATTAAGTACTTGGCTGAAGTACAAGGCACTGCTTTATTATTACAGAAAAAAGGAAAGCATTTTTAAACATTTGAATTATTTGATTAAAATGGATTCTATGGGAGATGGCCCATAATTCAGAGCCATATATGTACCGATATACTGATGCCACAAACAAGGAAATGGATCAGTCTTTAGGACAAATGCATTGCTCAGGGAACCAAGTATGGATTAACCATATGCAGTGCCCTACACACTCCTTAGACATGCCCCAGCTCCACATAAAGGGGCAAATTTACTATTATTCCCCAAAAGAAAAATTTGTTTCTATTCGATTAGCATTCGATTTTCGAATGTTAATCGAATAGTTCCAGGCTACCTTTTATTCGATATTCGATCATTCGATGATTGAATACAAATTTATTCGATCAGCCTAATAAATCATTCGACTGAGCGAATAAATCATTTGATCATTCGAATGATTCGTACGATTCGAACGATCGAAGACTTTGATCGTATGAATCATATTCGATCAGGACTTAGTCTCAGAAGCCTATGGGAGTGCTCCCATAGGCTTCTATTGCAATTCGGTAGGTCAAATCTGCCGAAGTAGGCAATCGAATAAACTTTAAAATTAAAATCCTTCGCTGGTCGAATGATCAAATATTCGATATTCAATCGAATTCGATCGAACTTCGAATCCTTCACGTGAATATAGTAACTCGGCCCCAAAATGTCATATAATATGAGGCAAATTGGCTTATGCATTAATTGCTTACAAGTTACACCACCTACATACAGAGGCGGACCTTGACGTGTGGGCGCCATAGGCGACCCAGCCAACCAGTTTGCCCCCCCATGGCTGACATGCGATATGCGCATGCTCGGAATCAGCACTCGGGTGCGCATGCGCATCAGCTCTCGCATGCGTGTGCAGGGCATCAGCGTGTGCATGCACACCAGCAATGCTCAGGTTCACATATGCAGTATTACGCACTGACAGCTTTGAAGGGCGCAACCCAGCAAGTATAGTGCCAGGTGCAGACTAGGGGTAGGCAGAAGAGATAGCTGCCCAGCGCCCTGCCTACATAAACTCATACATAGCCATTAGTACCACACATATTCCATTTAACCCATACCCAAAAACACGTGTAGGCCATTCACAACAGTACAATAATCCTCTTCAAAGATTATTTCCATAACTAGCCTTGAACACTGTAATATTTATAAAACTCTGTAACTGTCCTGGCGCAAAACCTCAGTATAGGTTTTTCAGGAAGGAAGGCAATAAAGGTTGTGTACATGCAATAGGGAAGTATATTCAATAATATAATAATTAGTATATTCAATAGGCTGTTGGGGTGATTCATGTATGTTAAATACAATAATCTCGGGAAGAAAGTTTTGTCAGAATTTTGTCAGACAGTTTTTAGCTGGTTTTGACATTACTGGCTGAAGCTATGGGTATGTTTCACATCTCAAGGTTCAGCTTTAACAGGCAATACTGTAATCTTAGTGCATAGAACTTGGTTGAGAATCAAAATCATATATGCCAAAGTACCTCAAAGGTCAACAATGTATTGCAAGTAAGTGGAGAATCTCAGACAGAAAAGTGTTTAAAATGAATCTAAAACAAATTATGCTATTCAAGCTGTAATCTAATGTAACACACCATGCATATTCATGTTGTAATTTATATATATATATATATATATATATATATATATAAAATATCATAAATAATATACTCAACCCTCTCACTATTAGGGTTCTGGTTCTTTTGAACAAGCTGACAAATAATCCACACCAATAAGTGTATGTTAAAGGAATTGTTCAGTATAAAAGTAAAAACTGGGTAAATAGATAGGCTGTGCAAAATAAAAACATTTTCAATATATTTAGTTAGGCAAAAATGTAATGTATAAAGGCTGGAGTGACTGTAAGTCTAACATAACAGAGCAGAACACTACTTCTTGTTTTTCAGCTCTCTTTTGTTTACACTGACTGGTTATCCTGGTTACCAGGCAGTAACTAATCAGTGAATTGAGGGAGGGCCACACTGGTCATAACTGTTGCTTTTGAATCTGAGCTGAATGCTGAGGATCAATTGCAAACTCACTGAACAGTTATGTCCCAAGTGGCGCCCCTTCAAGTCGCTGACTGACTCAGATTTGAAGAGCTGAAAAGCAGGATGTTGTGTTGTATTCTGTTTTGTTAGACATCCAGTCACTCCAGCCTTTATACATTACATTTTTGGCTAACTAACTATATTAGAAACATTTTTTATTTTGCACAGCCTATCTATTTACCCAGTTTTTATTTTTACCCTGAACTGTTCCTTTAAAGGAATTATATTGTATACTAAATCAATGGATTGTTACACATAAACAATTACATTTAAACAAGCACAGTATTTACAGTTAAACATACATTTCTACATAGGTGTTACCAAAACAGCATGGGAATAGAGGTCAGCTGAACATGGCTTCCCTCTCTGCTCTGTAGTCCTCACATGCTGCCTTGTCCTAGGCTCCTCTGGCTTCTCCAGCTGCCGCCTTCTTCCTCCCAGCTGCCCAGCTCAAGCCCTCAGTCTTCTCCTGCTCTCCTGTGCTTGGTTCTTTTATCCTGGGTTTTCACCTGCCCCCACAGAAACACTCCCAACTAACAAGATGCTGAGATAAACCCCCAACTTGATTACATAATACATTCTGTATAGCAAGTTTTCTCACATACAGTAATTTTATTGCCCCCACAGCAGACATAAGATTTGGTAGTCGCAGGAAACCCTTTGTTATGATAATTTCCCAGGACAACTGCTATTCTATCAACCCAAGATGGTGCCCTATTTAATGCCCCTGCAAGAACCCTAAAGCTTTACCAACAAATATTTTGATGTGCCCCTCCAACCAACTCCAACACTAAAGTGAAATGGCCCTGGGTAAAACCACATAGACCTGGGGTCAAACGGGCTACAAATTCAGACTGAAGGGTGTTCTGATTTTTCTTTTGGCTTCGTATCAAACACTTTTGGATGACACTCATTTCAAAGCTTTTTTTGTGAAAATGAAAACTCTGAAGCAGTATTTGACAAATATTGAAAATGTTATTTGCAGATAATAAGTATGTGCAAGTTTAGGAGTGCTAAAGTATATTCTTCTTGAAAAGGTCTGAATCATTCTAAAAAAAAATGGTCCATTCCGCTAATAGGCAGTTCTTGCAACATCGAGCATGAAATGCAGCAACATTATTAATATTCAGGACAACCATGTTTTAGAAAAGTAATGCTTTTAGGAGGTTACCTTGACAAGAAAATTGAATGGTAACACATTTTGACAATACAACCCCCTAAAAAAAAACCTCAGGTCTTTCACTGTATTAGAGGAAAGACTTTCATATAGAATTTAATCCTAACTATTAAAGATTTTTCTGTTAACATTGTTCTTCAAAACATTTGATGGGCCTGCCACATTTGTTTTAGGGTGAGCTCATCTCTAGGGCATTAGAGGATATTTTACATCTTTATTATTTATTATTATGGTTCATTGTATTTTAATAACATCTTACCTCCCACATGTCATTAGGTACAAAGATAAAATATAATAATGATGAATTCTAGGGGTCCACTGAACAGTTTGATGCCCTGTATGCATAGAAATTGGCATGTAGAGCCTCCAAATCAAAATAGTGCATACAGATAGGCAGAGAGGTAACTTTAGTTGTTGCAAAATCAACACATTTATTGCATGGACGAGGTAGGATGTACCTATTATACATAACGTAAATATAAATGGTTGCACGGGACACCTAGAAATATTCGGTTGAAGGGTAGGCCACAGCACTATTTTATTAGCATTGCCATCTGAACATAACAGTGAAAGAGGAAAACAATCCAGCCAGCCTTTTCTTGTAATGCATCTTGTTCCAAACAATGTGAATGCCATATTTATTTGTTATTATTTTTTGGAACACTTTCCACCACTTTGGACTGTGAAAGTTTTTTATATTTTTAAAAACATATTTAACATAAAAATATCTGTATATTTTACCATGAACACATGAATAGGGTAACAACAAAATTAATTTACCCCCCCCCCCAATTATTTCCCTAGTATCTGTCTGTATTCAGTTTCCACTCCTGCCTCTTTACTGGTACACTGGACACTCTGTATTATAACTGACTTACACTTATTGGAAAATCAGAAAGAATCGGACAAACAACATCCCGCAATGCCAGCAGCTGCCTACAAGAATGTTCTCTGTCTTTCCCATCCTCCAACTTTACAGGAACCTATGCAGCTCAGCTTTATTAGAATATTAGAAGTCCTAGCATTGCTAGCTTGCATCAACATCATGTTGAAGTTCTGAGGGAAAACACTTGGTGATACCCTTTATGAAGCCTTTCTGGAATCAGAAGCCCGCCAATTACAGGTGACTGTCAAGGGGCCTTGAGTGATATTTTAGCATTGCGTAACTTGTTGGCACTTTATAAACAAATGATGATGATGTATGGCCACGGGGTGACAGAAAGCAGAGCATTCAGTATTATGTCGACACTAAGATAGTATCCTGCCTAGGTCATATGTGATTCCATAGCAATCAACTCAACGCTACAACTGAGCATAAAAGGAACAAAAGACACCGCAAAATACTCATATGGATTCCATACTGCCTAAATAAAATTGCTTTGAAAGTCAATAAGTGAGGGACATTTCACAAAAATGGCAGTGTCTGCCAAACTTTCATAATCCAACAAAGGGCATGTGCTCGGTGCTCAGGAGGTGACAAACAATTATTATATAGTGTTGTATTTTTCATTAAATTATATGCAATACTCTTTATAGTGTCACACTTATCTACACATTTCAATTTAATTTAAAGCAGTGCTATAGGTGTATAGGTGTTGTTACTGAAAGGTCCTGACTTTCTTTGAACCGAACAGCCAGAAAAAGAAACTAAGTTTCTAATTTAATTGGCTTTTGGCAGAGAGCCCAGAACAGTGAACAAGTGCAAATAAGATACTTTGTAACACTTTTAAGATAAGAAAATAAGTAACTGTAACAGGAGAAATATTTTCAAACTTTGATAATCTGCCAAATTTTGTAAAATAAACATGGTAATGAGGGAGTGTAGCCACAAATATGGGCGTGGTCAAAAAATGAAGCCATACTACTTGAGAAAAAAAAATTGTTGCTCTTTTTACTTCCAAAATTTTGGGAGGTACGGTGGCAGCAGACTTTCTTCCTGGATTATTTGCATGCGTGTTGAAAGTGACGAAGCTGTAGCGACAGTCGTAACGAGAGACTATTTATCTGCTGTGCTAAGAGATTTGAACAACCCGTCATCCCATTCTTTATTCAAATTTTCACGATCACGTTACGGGTCCAGGAGTTCCTTGCACTACTGTACAAGTACCACTCACGCGTATGACCCTTTCTGCGCGCCATCAGAGCTGCAGCGCGCGCCCCCATTCCCTGAGAGAACATTAGGCGTGCGAGATGCCAATACGCATGCGTAGCGCACCTGCTATGCTGGGAAATGTTGCCATCAAAGCACGTAATAGCTAGGCAGTAATCATGGGCTTCTGTACGTCACATGTAGTGTTTATAGGTCGCATAGCAACTGTGACCGCGTGTTGCGCTGTTATATAGGCAACCGAACGTAAACAACAGGTTACAGCCCGCAAGAAGTAACCCTTCACTTTCACCTTATTGTTGAACTAGGTCCAACTGGCTTAGTAGCTCGGTATCTCTTAGTCGTGAATATGGTGTTTGAGACAAACAAAGCAACAGAGACCACCAGCAATATCAAAGGCAAGAAGGCCGACTCCGAGGGATTCACAGTGAAAGCCATGATGAAGAATTCAATTGTAAGTGATGTATGTAATACAAGCAGAAGGCATATCAGAAGTTTTATGGATTCCAGAGTTTGTGGCTTTTTACAGGGTCAAACTATCTCAAAGGGAAATGATAGTGGGCAAAGTGTCTCCTCCATCTGCAATGGGTCTTTAAATCACTGCGACAGTCACACAGCGTGGTTAAAGGGTAAGGCCAGACGGAAAGATTTGGGGAGATTCATCGCCTGGCGAATAATCGCATGGCAACTAATCTCCCCGGACCGCTTCCCCCTGCCTTACAGCTGCTTAATGAGTAATCACTTGTGCCTATTCATACACGGCGCTGCGCTTTCCCGAAATAGCTCGAAATTGCCTAAGGAGGCAACTTCGAGCGACTTCGGAAAACGCAGAGCCATATGTGAATAGGTGCTGGCAATTATTCTTTAATCCGCTGGAAGGCAGGGGGAATCAGTTTGGGGAGATTAGTCGCCCCACAGGGTGCTTCACGTTTGAGTTCACTTTTAGTATACTATAGAGTGTCCAAATCAAAGCAACTTTACAGTTGATCTTTAGTTTTTTTATAATTTGTGAATAATTTGCCTTCTGACTCTTTACAACTTTCGGGGGGTTGGGGGTGTCACTAACCCCATCTATAAATCAAATACAGGAATGGGGTCCCTTATCTGGAAACTCGTTATGCCGATAGCTCTGAATTACGGAGTTTTCTGCCATAGACTCCATTATAATGAAATAAGCTACATTTTTTATAAATTATTTCCTTTTTCTCTGTAATAATAAAATTGTACAATATATAATTGATCCTTATTGGAAGCAAAACCAGACTTTCTAAAGCAGCTCTGGGAGCG
>CM044440.1:45416509-45450535 GCA_024363595.1 Xenopus borealis
TATATATATATATATATATATATATATAAAATGTTTATATAGTCTCATATTGATTATTGCAGAAATATTAAATATTTAGTGTATATGTTGATACTGAGTCCGCAAACACATTTACTTACTGACCATACCTTATTTTGTTAAATCAATTATTTTGGAAGTAATACCTTTTCAGATATCTTGCTCAAGTTCAAAGTAAATACATACCTTTATATTAGCCACTGCTTGGACTGGTCAATAAAAAATGGATCACTTTGAAATGAGGCTCCACCTACTGTCACACCCACAAATGTGCCCATTATAACACCTGCTTCCTGTGCACTATGTTTTTGAAAGCAAACTAATATGACTGTAATAGTCTAATTTTATGCTGATTGCTACTTATAATTAGTAATAATTAGTAATGAGCTAAATTTTACACCAAGTTTCTCTGTGAAAGTGATGCCCGTGGACTCTAATGTGTAATATGTTGCACGATTTGTTGTGAGTCAAAAAAAAAAAAAATGTTGCCCATTGACCTGAATGCATTTTGGCAAATTTTCACCATTTCGGGAATTTTTCGTCGAAACAGAGGCAGATGTGCCCATCACTATTTATAATGCCAACTGGATATTGGCCTTTCTGATTACCACTTACAGTACAATACCACTATTGTACAATGCCATTTTAATTGCAGCAGTCGTATATTTCAGCCCTTGTGCGTATTTAGACCATGATGACATGGTACGTTTCCAGTATTATTACCATGAATATCAAATTCATCATGGTGTGCTTAGCACTTTGGTTTCATCCAGCTGGAATATATTGCCACCTTCACGTCCTTCCTTATTTATACTTTTGAATGATTGTTTTAATTTTGTACCCATGAAACGGTACAGTTGCAGAATCTTCTTTGGAGTTTTGTTTATCATTGTCTGAGCTTTCAAGGTACTAACTTCCTTTTAATATATAGCATGCCTTATGGAAACAGTAGTATATCAGCAGTGACATAAAGTTTATTGGATTAACAGAAAATATGCAAAATGCTAGCTAGCAGTTAGACCGGTTAACAAAGTTAAAAGGTTGAACTTGATGGACGAGTGTCTTTTTTTCAACATAACTTACTATGTTACAGTTCAGTTAAATGCGATGGCTGCCAAACATGGACAGTTTGCTTCAAATCATCCCATAGACTTTCAATGATATTCAACTCGAGGGACTGTGACAGCCATTCCAGAATATTGTACCTCTCCCACTACATAAATGCCTTAGTAGATTTTGAAGTGTTTAGGTTCATTGTCTTGTTGGAATATCCAACCCCTGTGTGACATCAAAAGAGGCATGGCATGAGTGCAGAAAGGGCTTCTTTCTCATCAGCCATATAGATTTTTTTTGTGCAAATTGCGCTGAATTTTAGAACAATGTACAGATACACCATCTGCAGCAAGTTGTTCTTGCAGGTCTTTGGAGGTGATCTTTGGGTTGTCTGAAACAATTCTCGCAATCCTCTGTATTTGCCATTCCTGTATTTTTCTTAGCCTGTCAGACATGTGCCTGTGGCATTCCATTTCCTGATTACAGTTTAAACTGACAGATAGCTTTTTGTAGCCTTCCCCAAACCATGATACTGAACTGTTTTCAGATCTTTTGAGAGTTGCTTGACAATCCTATGCTGTCACGCTTTTGAGGAGAGTCAAACAGCACAACTTGCAATTGGCCACCTTAAATACCTTTCTCATGATTGTACACACCTGCTTATGAAGTTTGAGGCTTAATTAAATAATCCAACCAATTTGGTGTTGTCAGTAATCAGTATTAAGTAGTTACATGCATTCAAATTGGCAAAATTAAAGGGTATACAAATCTTTGCACAGCCAGTTTTTCACATTTGATTTAATTTAATACAACTGAATGCTGCTTCGCTAAATATCTTTGTTCAGAAAACACCCTAGTACTCAGATGTTCCTGGGGAATGAAAGTAATACCAGTGTTAACTTTTTTTGCTGAAAGTGGAGTAAATTATTATACAGGCTGAGAGGGGTTCCCAAACTTTTTCATATAACTGTATATCTGCACTTGACATTAGTATTCTAAACCTCTAAACTTGTTTCAGAAACTCAAGATTCAGTCCTTTAGCAATCATATAGACATATAGGGGCAGAATTATCAAGGGTCGAAGTGAAAATTCAAATTTTATCAATTTGAATTTTAAAGTAATTTTGGGCTTCTTCAACTATAGGCCAAAATTTGAATTGGAAAAATTTGACTATTCAAATACTGAAGTACTGTCTCTTTAAAAACTATTCACCACCTTAAACGTGCCAAATTGCTGTTTTAGCCTTCAGTCTTTTGGTTAAGTTTGAGAGTCAAAGATTTTTTCAGGGAAATCGTTCGATTTGAATGATGTAATCGTGCTATTTGAACAATTCGTACAAAAATGGACCTATTCAATCGAAACAATCTGTTTTCATTTGAAAAACCATTTTGACTGGTCGCATTTCGAAGTATTTTCACTTCGAAATTCGACCCTTGATAAATCTGCCCCATAGTGTTTATAGTCTTTTAGAAATTAAAGCTTTGAGAGCAAGAATCTCATTTTCTATCCTGTCCTGTTTTTCATGTTTGTGTTGCATGGTATAGAGTTTTTGGAAGTTAAGGTGTTCATACACAGGCAGATTTAAGCTGCTATCTATATTTAGTGGGATATTTGAATGAGAAGCAAAACACGCTCGATGGCTGTGCCTTCTTGTCTATCCATACCTGACTTACGTATCAGGCAAGGAAGCAGGCAGAATTATGCTATTTCAAATGAAGCAGAAGAGTCAGATATAATAAATCACTTTCAATACCCGCCAACTTATCAGTGTCATATATGACACATTTTTGATACATTTGGATACCGAGACACAAACTGATGGTTATCAAAGAATACAAATTTAGCTCAAATGCAAGGATATAAAATTGCTATGATAGAAATGTGGTTATCTTTAGTCATAGGTGTTTTTAAAATTGACTACATTATCGTTACACTTGCCCAGGAATAGCTTTGGACTGTGTAAAACAAAAAAAAATGAAACAAAATGTTTTAAAATGTATGAGGCCAGTTCATATTAAAATTGGAAATTTCCAGTTTTTAAAATTTACTGAAATTTTTTAAGATGTCATTAAACCTTGGCCTTTAGAGCTGCCTGAAAATGTACTGGACAAAACTTTCTTTCATTTCTTCTAGTGTTTGAAAAAAAAAAAATCTGTGGTTCATATGAAACACATTTTACGTCACTAGAATGCAGCATTAATTCAGTTTTTTTATTTTTCAAATTAAAAAATTATTGAAAAATTAATTCACTTTGATTTACTGAAAAAACTGACCGTTTCCAAAATATGTTTTTTTGATTGATGAATCACAAAAACATATATTTGCTGCTATATTCCTAGATTGCAGAAAGAAATACAATCTCGGATTTTAACAAATAGACCCCCCCAATATTTTAAATGAGTTGCAATAATGGCATATAATATTATAGGCCTTGAAAAAAAGAATACAGATACTTAGAAAAAATACTATAAACAAAAAGATAGTAATAAAAGAGGAAGACAAAAAATTCAAAAATGAAAAATGTTGCATTATTTAAGGCTAAATCGTTTGCAAGTAAGACTGTACATGATGTTATTAAATGTGTTGTTTAAGGGGTACTATTATGCTAGACAACAGGAAATCTTAGCTAATAGGTTAAAAGAGTTAGTCACTGTGTGTGTGATGAATGTGTACCTAAACAAGATATCAATATCTCAAAAGCTTGACATGATTTTGTCGCTCGACAGCAGGAATGGCAAACTCCTTCACTAAAAACACACTTTCAGTTCAGTCTATTCTGCATCTCCATTGATTTTTTTTTTCAACATTATATGAATATTTGTATTTAGTGCATGGCTCCCAGATGTGTGTACTGTTTCTATATTGTATTTTTTTCTATATATTTTGAAGAAGAACACACTACTTCTGCCCAAACACGTTAAACCAATAACTAGAAACTGGATCTTACACATGCGGCAATAACTATTACAGTTATGGGATCACTTATTTGGAAACACAGTATCCCGAGAGCTCTGAATTATGGAAAGGCCGTCTCACATCGACTCCATTTTATCCAAATAATCAAAATTTTTAGAAATGATTTCCTTTTTCTCTTTAATAACAAAACAGTACCTTGTACATAATCCAAACTAAGATATAATTAATCCTTATCAAAAGCAGAACCAGTCTATCGGGATTATTTAATGTTTACATGATTCAAGATGACACAAAAATCTGTATAATAAAAGTCCTTTTCAAATTAAACATGAAATCCAATTTCTATTTTTTTTTTATTAAAGCATGCATAGCTGTTGTAAGCTCATTTAAAAATATCAGCTGTCAATCAAATATTGTCTTCCCCCTCCTCTATGCCAATGGCATAGAGGCGGGGCAGACAATTACTTTCACTTTACATTCAGCACTTCCCCACATTCCCCCATTCTCTTCACTGTTTAATTGTGTAGCCAGGGCATGGGGATAGACATTGGGTCCCCCATTCTGGTGCACAAACAAGATTCTAAGACAGTGGTTCTCAACCTTCCTAATGCTGCGACCCTTTAATACAGTTCCTCATGTTGTGGTGACCCCCAACCAGAAAATATTAAAATATTTCCATTGCCAGCCCAGAGCGGATTGTTAGGAAAGTACAGGAGACAGCGTGGCTGCATAAAGGTTTGGCCACACCCATTTTTTGGCCATACCCCCAATTACCATGTTAACTTTACAAATATGACTGGTGGCTTTAAATGGAGAGGGAGAGCTGTATGGCAGTCCCTACTAAGGGGATAAAGAAATTTGTAGTGCAACTGGCTTCCCTACACAGGTTACTGAACTACAACTCCCAGCACCAACACCGGTAGAGCTACAACTTTAGCCCAGGGCTAGTGGGGAGAGAGATGAACCTGCTCCTGGAACCCCTTAAGTGACCCCTGTGAAAGGGTTGTGCGACCCCCAGGTTGAGAACCACTGTTCTAAGATGATATAATGCTTGCCTTAATAACTGTGCCCACAAAATGGCTCCTGCCTGCTTGCTATAATTTTGAATTCCCAGACTGAAGGAAACAAGAATCAAATTATTTATATAGTAAATAAAGTTCATTTTGCTTGACTACTGTGATAAAATAGGATTTTGAATATTTCTTTTGGGTGACGGGTCCCCTTTAAGGTATGAAGATCCAAATTATGAAAAGATCCATTATACAGGTCCCAAGCATTCTGGATAACAGGTCCCATACCTGTATTATAATTTATTATATAGTCTGCAGTGCTGTACAGAGATTATACATCTTTCACCTTAACCCAGGATTTGCATACTATGATCAGCTATATCTGGAGCCAATTAAATTGGAGTACCCACAGAACACAGAAAGAACATGCAAGCTCCTTGCACCATGGCTGCAGTCAGTTTTAGAACCTCAGTATAAGGCAACAATGCTAACCACTACATCATTATGCACCCCAGTGTATTTAAATCAGTATATCTGCTTTTCATACGCCAAAATGATACAGGTATATCTGGCCAAGCCCACTCACCCCCAACTCCATCCCTGATTCCCCAGGTCATGCCTCCAGTTATGCTGTTTAATGGCAAATGATTCAAATCACTCACAGAGTTTATGCATCTAAATTTGTCAGCATCCTTTTATCTAGTGTAATAAAGAAAACAATAAAAGAGGCTGTCATAGAGAAAATAATATAAATTTATATATAAAATATATTTTTTACATTTATGCATAAATTATATTTTGCCAATTAGAATGTAGTTGCACACAGCTGTTGTTGTCAAGTACAATAAAACACATTTACCTATTTAGCCATTGTGAAACCATTCCCTTTTGCATATATCTAAATAGTTGAGCAATGATGAATACCAATTGGGTAGCAATTTGTACTTTGTACAAAGCAGCTATGTTTTATTAACTAGCACAAAACTTTTTTATATTCTAATAACTTTCACTCAACTTCTGTAATAACTAAATTATGTAGGGTTTTATAAATGCAAATAAAAAAAGCCTTGGGGATGTGTAAAACACAGTCAAAATGTACTGGTAATTATTAAATTGTTCAACATTTCATATCAGAGTAGGTACTGTAGGTAAATTGCTATAACATAACAATTTTATCTCTGGGACCTGGAATACCCAGTAAGGAAGCCCTATAGCTGCAGCTAGACTGCAAACAGACAGTATCAGTGATGGCCTTGCTCTTATCTTGCAGGCAGCATTTCATTGTCGTTCTACTGGGGATGGCATGAGCTCAAAGCTGCAGTATCCACTGCTGGCCATAAACTAGAGCTGGAAATTAGCTAAACTAAGTAAGAGGCAGCTAAATTGTACAATTCAGCTCATAACAATGAGCCAAGATAATAAATTATTTATACAACCCAAACATTCACCTGCAGATTAAAGAGCAGAAGCAGTTGTGTTTATACAAATTTTCTCAGTTAGTTGAATTTAAACCCAAAATGTGCTTTATGCACTGTTTGCACTGTGTAGTAAAAGCTGCTGGATTCCATTTATGGAGACATGCTGGGCCTATTTTTGCAGAGGAACCCTGGAGTTTTTTGCCACCTCCGACCAAGTGGTAGCTCCAGAGTTACCTTAGCTCCCTGCATCAATGGACACAATGGACTTGTGTCTAAAGAATAGGCTGGTTGTGACACTGTATGATTTATTTACTAATTTTTACACGCTGACCACAACTGAGTTGGCACAATTACTCCTTGCAACCACAACAATGCTGGAATTCTGTCAAGAGATTGCAAGAGAATGCATTTTGGTGTTGGTATGGTGTTTGCATTAGAAACTGTGCTTACAGATGTAAGTGAGTCCTAAAACTTCAGTTTGTGCCTACCTGTGTACTGTATCTGGCCTCAGTTCAAACTACAGTACCTTACAACATAGGGCAATGTGTTATAATACCGTAACCAGCTGTCCCTGTTTCTGTTCTTCTTGAGGACATATAATACTGTACAGTTAATATTATACAACTGAGCTTCTTTTATTTGTTTTACAGTTTATACCTGTAATAAAATACTAAAGGTCAGTATTTGCAGTGATATTTTAGTATTCTGAAAGGCTTTTAGAATGTATATGATAATAATGTCTAAACATCTGACTTCAGGCAGATCTGCTGTATTTTTAGGATTACAGTGTGTCATGCATATGATGTTGCAACAAGCAGAAATAATCCAAATGTGATGTGCTCCGAGCTCTCGTTTCCTTTATCTTGATAGTTAGATACATTATCCTTTTCTTCTGTCTGCTAGGGATGTCAAGCTCCAATTACCTCAATCAATAGTGGTCCTTCACCAAATCTAGCATTTAATAGAAAACATTGACTTATGACTATGAAACTTTTTTCCTTTAACTTTTTATGACTTGTGCGATCTACAAAAAGTCAATTCAACTTGATTCAAACCAGTAAGCTTTCCTCAATGCTGGGGGTGTTTACTGATATTCATCAAACTGCAAGATTTAATAAGGAAACTTTTTAGAAGGAAACTATATTTATATTGATCCTGTTGCTTTTTTGCAAACTAACATTTTACATACAAAGAGGGTTGCCACCCGGCCGGTATTTTACCGGCCTGGCCTGTATTTTTGATGGTTGATCCCAGTTATTAATCGGAAAAAAAGATAAATATATAGGAAGGCCAGTATTTTTTTCAAGAAAGGTGGAAACCCTACATACAAATGACATGTATTCAGTAAGAGTTTTGTGATCAGTTTGTTTGGCGTGTTAGTTGCCATAGCATAGTATCTTTGTGGCAAACAAGGTTAGGTTGGAGACACAGATGACTTGGCCTGTTTCTCAATACCAACAAACAAGCTACAAGAACAAGTCATTTTTGCATTTGTATAGTTACTCCTTATGCCTGTAAAAAAAGAAAGAGAAAAGAAAAAACTGAACTTCTTTCTATGGCTAGGCAATCAGGAAACTATTCATCCGTTCATGCCTACTGTTGCTCTTTCTCTGGGCACCTCATGAGAATACATTTCAGCTTGTCATCACATATGACTTGAGCTGGAACCCAACTGCTGCAGAATTCTATATAATAAAGAAAAATACCAAAGAAAGTTACTTGCTAAAAGAAATACACTTTGTTTTAAAGGGGTAGATCATCTTTAAATAAATTGTTGGTATTATGCAGACAGTGGTTTTCTGAGACTTTTTTATTGTTTGGTTTAATTGTTTAACTTTTTTGTTCAGCAGCTCGCTAGCATTCTCTAGGAATTTCAGCAGCAATCTGGCTGCTAGGGTCTAGTTTACCCTGGCAACCAAGCAGTGGTTTGAAAGAGATACTAGAAGATTAATATGAGACAGCCTGTATAGAAAGAGAATAGAAAGATAAGTAATAAAAAGAAACTATTAAAATTGTAGTCTCACTGCTACTTTTAAAAAGATATCACAACAAACTCAATAGGTATTTGTGGCCACAAATTTATACAGTTATGAGATCCGTTATCTGGAAACCCGTTATCCAGAAAGTTCCGAATTACAGAAAGACTGTCACCCATAGACTCCATTATAATGATATAATCCAAAACTTTAAACATGATTTCCTTTTTCTCTGTAATAATAAAACAGTAGCTTATACTTGATCCCAACTAAGATATAATTAATCCTTATTGGAAGTGAAATCAGCCTATTGAGCTTATTTAATGGTTACATGGTTTTCTTATGGTGTGAAGATCCAAATTACGGAAAGACCCATTATCCAGCAAGCCCCAGGTCCCGATAGGTTCTGGATAATAGGTCCCATACCTGTAGCACTAAGGGGTGCAAAAATGTGTCCCTTACTGCTCATTCAGAGCAAGTCTCACTGTACTCTGCATCTAATGCCAGACTGGAAACATTTGTGCTCTGGAATTCAATACAAGCTGATATTTGTGGGGCAATAACTGGAATACTACTAGGACAATGATAAGTAATAAGTTTGAGCAGTTCAAATATTACTATAGATTATACTGAGTCAAAACAGTAATTTGACTAATTCATCCTAAATTCCTACAGAGATTGTAGAAACTCAGTTCAATTGGGATTATTTTAAAAAAGGTGCAAAACCCCACTCTCAAATGCCAACAATAAATATATATTTAATTTTTTTCTTACACAAACACGCATACTCAGAATGAGAGGGTAGTTTTGTTTAACCTTGGCCTCAGAATTAGGAGAAACAAAAGATGGACAGATTATAATTAATGTTCTCTTTTTTATATAGTGTAGATATAATATGCTACACATTACATAGATTTTATTTAATCTACATCATCTATCCCACTGGAGCTTTCAATCTAAGGTTCTTATCACAATTACACACACTTTTATAATTTAGTGGTACAGAATCAGGATATGCATTAAGCAAAATTACTGGACTGTTCCAACTCAATTGACCACCAGATGGTTATCTCAGTGATGTATATTTATTATATTGTTCTCAATGTTCAGTACTACTACTACTAATTAGTATGAAAGTATGATTAGTCCGATGATGACAGCATATAATTTTGCATCAGAGTGACTTGACTGGATATTTTACTTATAGCTACTCAGGACTTTAGTGGGCACCAGTGTTGCCCCATCACTTGCAAACAGGCCCAGATTTGTGGTGAGGGCACATAGGCCCGGGCCTGGGGTGGCATGCTGCCCAGCCGCATCTTAACCCTCCCCAGTGCTTCTGTCTTAGCGAGCTCTACATCCAGCGCTAGGACCCTGGAGCCTCAGGGGCTTTTATAGGCATCTCTAAAAAAGCAGTACTGTGTTGAAGTAGGCATTCTCATATATTAAAAGTAGAATAGCATAAGTGCTATCCAGCTATCCAGCTAAAGAGCAAAAAGGTGACATGGGTGTTGCGAAAAGGAGAAATAGGAGTTGTATTTTTAAAACAAATGCAACATTAGTATCACAATAATTATGGTGTTAACAACCATTCAAGACTAAATAATTTTTTTGTTATATTTTGTTGTCTACAGCTTGTTTACTTAAGCAGGCCATAGACGTAAAGATTTTTGAAAGATCCAGTGGTTATCGTGAGACCATGATTGTCTCAAAACGATCGTTTAAATGTCCAATGTGTCCAAAAGACCAATTCAGGCGATATTGCCAGCAAAACTGAAGGATCGCTGCCTGCTTGGCCCTGCAAACATAGGTAGATTGCATGGGGACCGATAAAGATTTTCTAACCTGGCCGATCAATCTTCAGACCAATGTCGGACGAATAATCATAAGATGTATGATCATTTGAATCCCACTAACCGCACGATAATTTGACAGATTGGTCTGACTTCCCTAAGATCGGTCGTTGAGCAGAGAAAGATCTTTGCGTCTATGGGGACCTTTGCTTACAATACCTATTTACTGATAATTCAAACATGACTTGGTTATATTCTAACGAAGAGCAATCCAGTGTGGCAGGTTACCCATCTGAAAAAGCTCATATCTCTTTACTAAATGGAACTCAAAACTTGGATTATTGTACGCAACTTTATTCAAAATATTTAACTTTGGATATATATGTGCATTAAAAACATTTTATAAGCTAAGTGTAATAATTCTGAAACAAAAGTGATTATATACAAATTAACTTGAAATTACTCAATAAAAAGCAAATGTTATTTAAAAAAATAAAAAGGGTCAGTATGCCTTAACTTTTTATACGTATATTTATTGTGCTCTGTTCAGTTATCTTCTGGTTTTTAAAATAATACATAGCTAGTATCCATAAGCCAGATGTGTGACTAAATTACAAATAGGTGAATTTACCCTCAAATTCAACCAATCGAATTGTGGTCAATTTTACCACAATTCGATTCAAATAGAAATAATTCCTATAAAATCGTTTGAATTGAACGATTCGAACCATTTTAACCATTTGGCCAAATTTTTTTATTCGATCAAAAATAATTAGAACCAATTCAGTAGGTTGAAACTGGTGAACTAGGCAGTCGAATAAAAATTTAAAGGGCAAGTTATTTGACTGTAGAATATTCAAATAGATTTTTATTCAAATTATTTGAATCATTCGTTTTGATCGAATTTTCAAAATTCATGGGTCGAAGTGGTCTTCAAAAACATTTGAAAATTCAAATTAGAATCTTTTTGAAAATTCGATCAAATTTCGTATCCTTCATGTAAATTTGATAAATCTGCCCCATACAGTATATCTGTATCTGATATATCATTATTGCATATGCTAACTGGAAACAAGAGATTGTTTATTACATAATGTCCTTGGTTCTGGATGCTTTCATAAACTGCATGTTTTTGAAGAGTTTTTGAAGATCTGTAACACCTGTTGCCTCATAATGTCATCTAATTAATGACAAGAGATGAAATTCTATATTCTTTTAACCTCAGAATTGGATAGCACAACAAAATGAATCTTCAACATTTTGTCTGCTAAGTAGACCAGTTTGCCACAAGTTTTTTTTAACATTTTGAGACTATTTTGAAAAAAGAACAAATACACAGATGTAACTTGCCAGTTGAGTGAAATCTTTTCCTGTTCCCAGATGTCTAGTGTTTGTTCTCAGTTCTAAAATGCATGAGGTACTTCTCCAATTGTTTTCAAAAAGTGTCAAGAATAATTAGTCCCTTTGGTTTAGTTGATGACTGTACAGATTTAGGCTTTTACACAAAAATTGTATGAAAATCTCCTTGACCCAAATTAATTATACAAAAAAAACTTACAAAGTAGCTGTGCAGTGGTTCCGCTTGGGGACATTGTTATCATCAATCAGATGATTATTAGTTTCACATTGCAAAATATGTTCAAATTCAATTATTTGTGTAATTTATGTTGAGATATGGAACTACAGGGTGATATCTGATGGACAGAAAAAGCACATTTTTTATTAGGCACATAGGAGAAGGCCAAAATGCTTGTATATTCTAGGTTTTTAATCAGTTTCAATTGTTATGTAGGAAAGCTGTGGTGGCGAGGCATACCAGAGAAGCAATTGCTCGTGATAATTAAAAAAAAACAGTGTCTATTGCACAGTACATTATTTTAAAGGATTTTAACAGAATCTTTAAACTTACTGGGATGTTTTAATTCACTTCCAACCTGTATTCTGTTCTATACCACCTTTATGAAATACCGCTGCAGCATTATAACTGTACTGTTGTTATTGTAGTGCTTTTCTCTTTGCCTCATGTTAGATATTAGCATACTGTTGGTTGCAGTTCTGCTTGTTATTCTATAGCAGGAATGTATTTTTAATTATTACCACACAAAGAAGTTATTGCTGAAGAAAAACAAATCTAAATGATTGTTGTAAGTACATATTATTGTGCCATGTGCATTTATCAATTTTTTTATTGGCAATTTTCTGAAATCACCAGGAGATTTTAAGCCATGACGCAGAATGATACTTGGCAAAATAAAAGTTCTTTCAGACTAGTTTTATGGTTTCCTCTGATGACTCCAAAGTATTTAGTTCCACATGTTTTAAATTAAAGCATTGCAGATTCTGCACCCTAGTTTGAAACAAAATCATCTAGCCATGATTAACTGCTAAAATATCTGAGTTATAATCAAGAACATGGTACTGTTTTATTAGTACAAAGAAAAAGGAAATGTGAATTATTTGATTATAATGGAGCTTTCTGAATAACTGGTTTCCAGAAAACATATCCCATACCTGTATTGAAATGCATATCTAATCTGTGATAGTGGGCTCACCAGACTTTAGAAACACACAGTAGGTTTGCATTTGTTTATTTTAAGGGTATTTTCTGCATCAGAGTACCTTGTCAGATATTTAGGATACACTGATTTCAGCTAGAATTGCAACTTGTTTTTTTGGATAATGGGAGAAATATTTAATGGTCATCTCCACTGGAAATGCACTGTTGTTTTTTCATTGCTGTAATTGGCTGCTCTAACATAATTCATGGTCAAATGTGACCATCAGTATAGTGCCCCCACAGCTGACAAGTTATGCTGAGCTACATATCTGTACAAGTGACAGGCAATGCATCTGAAAATATCCAGCCTGCCATCTTTTCAATCAAATGTTGTAGTTAATACACATTCCTGTGCTTTGCTCTATAGACAGTCGTTTCCCACATGACATTGACTGTCAAGTAAATATGTAAAAGGTAGCATATGCAAAAAAAAGTTGTATTTCTAATCTCTGTTTCATTCTTTTACCTCTGCAATATAGTTCTGAAATTGTTATGTATGTAGTTTTATAAAGATTAAACACAACTATGGAATATCCATTTATCTCTACTGGGGAATTGTAGAATAAGGAAACAAATACCAAGCAATGTGGTTCCCAATGCGAGTGGTCCATGTAAGGGATTCGTGAGATTAATGTCTGTATATTGGACAAGAGCAGGAAAAAAAGATAAGGAAGAGCTAAAATATTGTAGCTTAAAAACGGCTTATCTTTTGAAAGGCATGGAATGAGCTTTCACGTGATAGACACAGAAATAGCTAGATTTTCTTTAAATAAAGAAAGAAATTTTACCCAAAGTTCTTTCAGCAGTTATTCTGTCACAAGCTTTTTGTAAAGCTTTTCAGTTCTTGTAAGATGATTTTGAAATAATTTTTGAAAGCTAGAAAAGTGCACATCTATAGAAATAAAAACACAAACCATTCAGCATATTATAAGTAGTGATGAAATTGGGATTGACAGTGAAATTCAGCATTTCTTGAAACTGTGGCAAAAATTTAAAAGAGAGAGAAAAACTATTTTTTTTCCAAAAACCACCCATTTACTGTATTAGAAAATACACCCATTGACTTTAATGCATTTGGACAAAAAGTTGCCAACACAAAAAAGGACTTTGACTTTAACACATATGGAGAAAAAAAATTGTGTGCATAAGAAAAACTTGTCATGTGTTAAAAGATTTTGGAGCTTATTGACGTCAATGCATTTTACTAATTTATCAGCAGTTTCTATAACTTTTCCGCAAACGGGGAAGATTTGCTCATCATCAATTATGAGAATGAGGTTCTAAGTAAAATAGTAACATAACTAGATAACAGTAATAGAACAAAAAAAGAAACAAAGTGCTCATAAAATTAACAGTTTATGTTGAGAAACCTGCCTAACATCTAGGTGATCTAGGGAAAGGTGAACAAAAAAACTTCTAAAACAATCTCCTATTTGCCTCAGAGGAGGATAATATTGCTTTCTGACTCCAAAAAAAGAACAGCCCTCCACACCAACTTTATCCAAGGAACTCATTTTATGTTACCTAGTTTTTTAGTTTTTTCATAATTTATCTAATAATATGGTTCTGAGGTGTTGTTGAAATAATGTCTCTTTCATTGCAGGCAGAGAATTTCAAAAAGTCACAGATCTGGATGTTAGAATCACTGTCTCTACCCTTTTTAATACAGGGCAAAACTGTTCTTGTTGTGTTCGTTGCCCACATTCGTAGTTCCGTTTTAAGCAACTATTCCTAATTTCCTACTTTATTCCTCTTAAGGCAGCAATTTGCCATTTTCAAAACTCTAATTAGGCTTTTGTTTAGCTAAGGGGGACTGAAACAAAGTGAGGACATACAGTAACCTAAAATTCACATACAAGACAAATTTATCAAAATGTGAAATTAGAGCTCACCGTTCAAAAACTCACATACTTTGGTTCATTCCTATGGTACTTTTAGAAGTGTATTTGTCAGTGGGTGAAAGTTAGAGTTCCCTATTTTATAAATACAACTGCAAATCCCATAGGAATGAATAGAACTTTGGTGCGTTGTTTGATTTCATTGTTTGTATTTGAATGATTGCATTTCGCATTTGTTTCTTTTGAGATGGTTTTTTTTAGATATTTTTGACACAACGTAATTTCTGATTCTAGTATCTGTTAGAAAAGCAAGTAGCAACTTGGTACAGTCATTTGCCTATTAAAGAGAAGAAAAACAGAGGAAGCAAAAAATGATATATTACACAGTTCTTACTGTAATTTATACAGGCAGTGTATCAAGAACTTAGGGGCAAATTTACTATTATTCCCGGAAATTAGCTCGACCAAATTCACAATTTGATAAGCATTCGACCATCGAATGCTTATCGAATTGTTTTAGGCTATCGTTTTGCTCGCAATACGATTTCTTGATTAATTCATACAATCAGATACCGATCATTCGATTTCACGAAAAAATCGTGAAATTTCATTTGAGCGTCCAAAAAATCCGTACGAATCGAACGCTCCGATCATACGAATGGTATTCGAGCAGGAGCTTCCCATAGGCTTCTATTACAATTCGGTAGGTTCAATCTGGCAAGTAGGCAATTGAATAAATGTAAACTTTTGATTCCTTTGATCATCGAATTGTCAAATATCCGATCATACGATCTATTCGATATTGACAAAATGGCTAGCCCCATGTCAGATTTCAAAACTTAATATAAAAAAAATCTGTTTTCTCTTTTGAGAAATGGATTTCAGTGCACATGTCTACTGGAGCAGTATTAACTTATGTGTTTAAAAAAAAAACCATGTTTTGCCATGACAGTTTCCCTTTAATATTCAGCTTTATCTGTTTTTTTAGGTTTAGGTTTATTTTTGGTATGTTATAGAAGATCCTGTTTATAGCAACTTGTTAATTAGTCTTATAGTTTTTTGATTATGTTCCTCTTTTCAGCTTTCAGAAAGGGGTCACTGACCCCAATAGCCAAAAAAAACTGCTCAGTAAGGCTACAATTCTATTGATAATGTTACATTTTATTACTTATCTTTTTATTCACGCCCTCTCCTGTTATTTCAGTATCTCATTTCAGCCACTGTTTGGTTGCTATGGCAAACTGGATCCACTCTCTATCCCAGAGTTGGTGTTGCTAAAACCACTGGCATTGTTATATATGTACCAGTGCTTATTTGGTAACATCCATGGGCATGTTCATGCTTGTGTGACTGTGTGACACTTTTTACTTTTGAGTGTGGCTCACGGGTAAAAAAAGTTTGGGGACCCGTGATATAGGAAAATTCTACTCCTTGATTAATTCTACTGTATTTTAAGTAATAGTTTTAAGTTGAAGTACCAAGAAAAAGAGAGAGACAGAACTCATTTTAAGTTAAACCTAAGTCCCACTCTGTTTTACAAGAAATGTAGAGTAATTTAATTTTTACTCAAATGGTAAAATGGCATCTAATAAGCATGTATGCATACAGAAAGAGTTTTACATGGTATGTACATTTTGTAAAGTGCAACATGATTACTGACAATGCCTGTTGCAAAAATCATCTAGTGCTATACCAGATTTACTCAAATTACTATTAATGCAAATCCTTCTTAGCCTTTGATAAATGAGCCCCATGGTTCCAAAACCACAATAGTAAGTTTTCATGCATACAGCTCCACTTAGTAATCATTTTAATGAACAAATTAATTTGGTTTCTCATAATGAAGTGCATAATTAAAATCCATTGTCCTTCACTTAGATTAGTGTTACCCTGACGTAAATCCCAATGTGTTTTGTCACAAATTCTGCATTTGTAATATATGCTACTAACACATGAAAAATTGGTTTTATAAGTGCATAATTAACATCCATTGTCCTTCACGTAGACTGGTGTTACCCTGATGTAAATCCCAATGTGTTTTGTCACAATTTCTGCAATTGTAATATATGCTACTAACGTGCAAAATAGGTTTCATAGTATAAAAACATTTCAGTTTCCCAAGCAAGTAAGTAAGTGGGATTTCTTTGTTGCCCTGAACAAAACAGACATGGCTACATTTGTGAATGTGAGAAATCAATTGAAGACTTAAATGCCCTTGATTAATAAAAACACATGTGACAGGAAAGTATAGCTCTGCTTTTATGCTGTTAAGAAGAACATAAAATGATTATAGCTTGCAGTAAATGTTATTACGGCTTGGAGATGTTTCCTGAGGGATCAAGCAATCTTCTGCACTTTTCTTAAAACTAACCCTCTGACCTTGAAAAAGCAGACACGAAGGAGAGCTGGAAAACGCAAGACCACTGTCAGGTCAAACTGTTGTGGCGCTGACAGGTCTCTGATATAAAACCCAATTTACTGTATAAGAAGTACATCCATTATCTTCCTGATATTAAAATAGAAAATACATCAGCAAAATTATAAAGGAAAGTGCATAAGAATTATGAAAGTCAAGGTCTTACTTGAAAGTTTAACTTTTTTTTTTTACATATTGCATATTACTGAATTAAATTACCCTAAACCTTAATAACATTTCTCTTTCTTCATATTTCATGTTTAATACTACAGAAAATGAATTGCTTGGCCAAATTTATCCTGCAACAGCTATTAGTTTAAATGTATTGCTGTGGCTTCCTTTCCTCAGAATGTAAAAGCAGTTCACTCTTATGTTATAAATATGCTACTTAATAATGCTTTGTTTCATGCTGAGTTTTATTTATTAATGTTTAACGAATGTGCAGTTGCCTAGATGTTCAGTCATACCTTTATACAAGTAAGATGAAGAATGACTTTGCATATCTAATTTAATTCTGCTTTTCATTGTATTTTATATGAGGGTAGAAGTTCAAAATTAAATAGATAATTAAATATAGCAATATAGTTGCTGAAGGTGAGAAAAAGTATATGCCATCTACAATTGCCCCCAACCATATTCCTACAACATGGCTCATTTACAAAGATTGAGGTCTTACCTTCCAGTCACCACTTTTCAATTCTTGTCCAGACAGACACAGAGGGCAATACTTGATTTACATAGTAATTCTTAAGAGATACTGACAGGTTCCTAGAAAAGTAGGAACGTGTCGTAATCAGTGAAAAGAAGCTGCACAAGAAATATAAGTAGCTAAAAGAACCTTAGTGAAGGCGACCCTCATTAAATCATCTTCCATCATGTTGGGATGGGGGCAGCGCAATCCCTCCGTAGGCTAATTACAAAGGAAAATGGGACTCCCCCCTATCGCGCTGCTCCCAGCCCAGCATGACTGATACAACTCAGGAAGATGATTTAATAGTGTTGGAGGGTCATCTTTGTTAAATTTCGCTAGTCTAGGGAGGTGTTGGGGGCTTTTAGCTGCTTATATTTCTTGTGCAGCTTCTTTTCACTATTACTGTCACGTTCCTATTTTTATGTCAGTATTACTTTAATGAAGTTGGGAGAATCAGTTCCATGGGTTCTTCCTCATGGAACAAATAAGGATCCCTGTAAGATTTGTATAGGATGAAGAGTTAATTAATTTAAAGGGCACCTATTAAAGTATAATTGTTTACCTGACCAGAGGTGCGGGTTTATAGAACCTGAACTTTGGCTGGGGAAAACGGTACTATTTGGCCCAGAAAATGTTTGTAGTAAGTGCTTTACCACCCGCACTATGAGGAAGCTCATAGTTTATT
The DNA here is from genome assembly GCA_024363595.1 of Xenopus borealis. Lineage (NCBI taxonomy): Eukaryota > Metazoa > Chordata > Amphibia > Anura > Pipidae > Xenopus > Xenopus borealis. The sequence goes on from CM044440.1 coordinate 45,434,882, forward strand.
GACACTTTAAGCATATGAATAACAAAGCGTGTCCCCCATATTTTACATCACACATGTACATATCATGAACAGAGAGATCTGTTCATCGTGCTCATGTGTCTCTTGTGTCTCTTGTGTCTAACCAAGCATGACAACCCACACTGGACAGGTGGAATGGTACTCGCTATTTTCTAGCCCAAGTAGTTTTAGTTTTGTTTTCCCAACAGGATAGTGGCTATATGGGGTGGAGGGGGAATTTACTATGATAGGTGTCCTATAGCCCTTTTGGTTCCAGGAAGTTGATACATTGATTTCACTAAGGGTTTTATTAAAAAAAATAATTAAGAGCAAGTAAGGAGTTAAGCATTCATCTGCAAACTAGACTTCACAGAGAGATAGCCCTTGACACAAGAAGGATGCTGTAATATGAAGTTATTAATTTAATGTACTGGAACCAAACACAGCCCTGCTTACTATTTGCTAAAATGACACTCCTGTTATTGCATACTGAACCTAGTATCACAGGTCACTCTTCTGAGTTCCTCACCCATACACTATCTAACTGAATAACTAACAACCAGTTTTCTTATACTGGCACAGAGAAAAAGATCATCGGAGCACAGTGAAACCTGTAAGTATTTTCTTAAAACCATGAATAGTCAGGATTTATAAAAAAAGAAAACAAACTGAAAAAAGACACAAAACGGGTCAGCATGTAAAAGCTGGTGAGGTTATAGACGTCAATAGGAACAACTTTATTTTTTTTACAGGGGAACTATTGCAAAAATTAAAGTAAGCTTCAGCATACCAAAATAAGAAACTTTCTATATACAATCAACTAAATATTCTGCAACATTTCTTAAATCATCAAGTTTATGTTCACTATCCCTCTCTCAGCATCTGTTTCTCATCATTCTCTCTTCATGCAGCAGTTGGGTGTCGGATAGTCATTGACAGATCCAATCTATCTTACAGGGGTGCTTCCTTTCCCAGCAGATGAATTAGAACTCACTCAAATAACTGATTCCAGTACAAACAAAATCTAACAAAATAACTGCCTTTTGCAAAAATCCTGCATGTAGAGAGACATGATGTCTGGTGATTTTATTAGAGTGAGCTCCAATATATCTCATGGGCAAAAGGAGCCACCCTATAAGATATTTTGGATATAACAGTCAATAATTATCTGACACCCAACTCCTGTGTGAAGAGAGAATGAAGAGAAACAGATGCTGAGAGAGTAATAGTGAAGATAAACTCGATTATTTAAGAAACTGTACATAATTTTTAATTGATTGTATTTAGAAAATGTATTTCAGTATACTTAACCTTATATTACATTTTCATTTTTGTGATAGTTCCCCTTTAAAGTATGTTGGGTGGAAAAGGAACAGAATTAAAAAAAATATATTATAAATCTAACTGCTCCTTACAGACTGCTACTGGATTGACAGATTTAGCCTCATAGCAAATAAATAGAAAATGTGATTATTAACATTGTGCAAATGCTTTCCCCTGGAAAGTGGAGAAAATTTCGTTATTGTTCAGTGAGTTTTGTCACGTTTTTAGTAAATACGCATCCCCATGTTATTGTATTGCATTTCTCCCAATGCAACATACTCATTTGATCCAAGTTATGCTACGAAAATTAATTCACTGTAAATTCACATAAATGTTAGGGATGCAACAAATCCACTATTTGGGATTCGGCTGAATACTTCATGAAAGATTTGGCCGCATACCGAACTGAATACGAATCCTAATTTCAATATGAAAATCAGTGACAGCAAGGGAAAAATGGATACAAAATTTACTTCCTTATTTTGTAACAAAAAGTTACATAATGTCCCTTCCTGTCCCTAATTTACACATGCAAATTAGTGTATTCATATGCAAATTAGGATTTCGTTCAGCCTAGTACAAGGATTCGGCCTAATCCGAATCCTGCTGGCAAAGGCTGAATCCTGCATTCGGTGCATCCCTATTAAATATGCCACACATATGTTAGAAGATACTTTTTTATGAATCCACATGATTAATTAAACTCTTCTCATAATTTTTGCTAAATGGTTGACAGTAGATATTGCACAAATGATAAATGTTACTTGCAGTAATGAAGGCTAGAAATGTAAAATAAAACTCAAACTGCAAAGTCAATTGCTCCATTTTCTTAAGTTTCTGAAAGCAGTTTTTCTTTTAAGATAAGTACTTTTGTCAATGAACTGAGATCAATATATGAATGAAGTCAGATTGAATGCATTTGCCATACTTGGAAGCAAAGCCTTGGTAACTTGAGAGTTTCACAGCACAGCCTTTTGGATCTGGTCATGTTGTCTAAATTAAAATAGCAATGAATAATACAGGCGTTTCTAATTACACATAGTGCTAGTAATAGATTTATCTTAGACAGAAACAAACAAGGTTTGTTTTATTCAAAGAATATTTAGGGGCAGATTTACTAAGGGTCGAATTTCGAATGAAAAAAAAATTGAAATTCGACCAGGGAATAGTGGGGAATTAAAAAAATTCGAATTATAATTTCGAATTCAAATTTTTTTTTGTGCAATTCTACCGATTGAATGGTCGAATAGGGAAATTTGATCGAATTCTATTCAAATTTGAATCAAATTTGAATCAAACTTTCGAACGATTTTTAAACGATCGATCGAATGTTTCCTATTCGATCTTAGGGAATGATCCCCATTTCGGTAGGTTTAATCTGGCGAACTAGGGGATCGAATTTAAATTTAAAGGGGAAGTATTCGACCATCGAATGTTCAAATATTTGAATAAAATCAAATTTGAATATTCAAATAATTCAAATTCGAATATTCGATGGTTGAATTTGGTTGAATTTGCCTAATTTGCATATTCAAAATTCGAATCTTTTTGAAAATTCGATCGAATATTCGAATCCTTCATGTGAATTTAGTAAATCTGCCCCTTACAGTATGTGCAAATGTAAAATTTTAGTAAAATTGTAATCTAATTGTTAAATTGTCACAGTACTTCCATACTGAAACTGCATATGTAAGCTAAGTGGATTACTATTACATAACAAGTTTGTTTTGGTGCAACGATTTGTGCAGAAAACAACCATTATACAGACATATACCAGAAAAATAATAATAATTTTTATATATTCTTAGTGTAGGAAGATGTGCCTCAAGGGATAGCTGCATAAACAATGAAAAGCAGATCTTATATGTAAATATATTTCCTGACATGATTTAAGGCACTGTAACCATAAAACATATATTTGCTTATTTATACTTAGTACAAAGGAATTAGTGCACTAAAATGTGTTTACATACACTCTTTGGCTGAATCCTAACACACACCCCAGTGATATGCATTTTTAGGACAATATTATTCTAAAGGTACACTAAAGGTGTCCATACACAAAAAGAAAAATGATCATGTTGAGGTCTACCAAATGAGCAGATTTTTGCTGATTTGGCCTCTGGTATGGTGAGCCCAGTCAGGCTCATACACATTTTTGGCTCATAGAATAATAGGGACCTGTGCAGCACAGTCAGGAGGTGTGGAAACAAGTCAGCCAAATAAAAGAGGCAAATAGATACAGTATTTAGTAGATACCTGTGGACCATTTAAAGGCCAATATGACGAGTGGTAATTTACATTCTTACCTTCATTTGTAGGTGCTCTTAAATGGATGCCTAATTGTGCTCCAATCATGTGCTTCCACATGGATGCAAATTGATGAGTGGTTCTCAAGTGTGCCTATTGATGATGGGGAACCCTGAAGCTATGGTACTCTGGACTTGTCAGTAGCTACCTCCAGGGTTCCTTTGCATTTATATGTGTATGTTTTTCAGCACGAATGGGTGCTCAGCTCAACTTTACAGAAAAGCAAAAAACAACTTTAGACACAAGTACCTTTAATTAACCAGTTTTATTTGCACAACTGCATCGATTTTAGGTTGACCACAACTGTACTTGAGGCTTGCATATGAGCCGTTTTGGGTAAGGCCTTATCCAGAGTACCATTATACATTCTGCATTCTTTGAACTTATTTCTTACCAACAAGTTGTGCAAAGATGGAATTTGCCATTTGGCTTTCCAAGCTGTAGATAAATGTCAGTGCTTTTGTTGTTGTGTGAAAAAATTCCACTTATTAAAATTATTTTTGTTCAAAGCTGTTCCTTGCAAGTGTGCCTATTTACATGGGGAACCCTAGAACTACTTGCATGAACTTTTGACATACTCCCAATAACGAAAATGTTTTTTCTTTTTTTGCAATTGCACTCAATTTGCATCTAATTGCAAGTGTAGTTAAATTTTTTTAATGCAACAGCCACAATTACTTCAACTTTAAAGGACAAGGAAAGTCTAAAATAGAATAATGCTAAAAATGCTGTATTTTGTATACTAAACATAAACATGAACTTACTGCACCACAAAGCCTAATCAAACAAATGATTTATGCTTTCAAAGTTGGGCACAAGGGGGCTGTCATCTTGTAACTTTAATAAACATCTTTGCAAGACCAAGACTGCGTACATGCTCAGTGTGATCTGGGCTGCTTAGGAATTGTCATAAATTATCAAAACAGCACAAGTCAAATAATATCTGCCAGAAGCCGATGCAGCAAGACTGATTAATAATCAGATTATACAGACTGCATTAGGTCCTGTGTTGTCATGTAATCTAATGTGGATATTATGGTTGTTGGATTGTTTAATACAAACTTTCTCCAAATCTGCAGAACCAGTGGCTGCAGCAAAATAATCCTCCAAATAGAATCCCAGTTTATCTGGCTCCTTGATCTTTTTCCCTGCAGCTGGAGTTGGAAACATCAAAGGGGATGTATAGGCAAAAATAAAATCCAATATACATCTCTACACAGTCGCCAACTGCAAGCTTCTGGAGTTCTGCATGGCTGGGAAGGTGGGGGCTCCCCCTACTGTTCATAAGTATGATTGGTTCCCTGCCCAGCAGTTAGGGACTGTCTGACAATTTCTGAATGCATTAAGGTATCTTATAAAAAGGTACACATTTTTTAATTAAAGTATATTGGAGGTAGATTTATTTTACATTAAAGAAAGTAAAAATTGAATTACATTTTTTTTCCTTTTTTGTCCTTTAATGCTGAAATTATGTATACAAATTATACATAATTATGTATAAAACACCCCACTGTATTGGACAATAAAAATATGGCCACGGTCATTGCATGAGAAATCACAATGTACTGGTATCCAAAGTTCCTCATTGTACTCACTGATTTGAGTAATAACAATCACAGAGCCTAGATGACTTTGCCATAGGCAATGCAACACCTGTAGAGGCCATACAGTACATCTGCTCTACCATAATTTATATCTTACTAGCCTACCTTTTGTAGCTGTTTAATAATGGATTAGATTAGCTCCTTACACTCTATTAAATCTTAACTAAACAGTTTAACAGCTGCATACATTTTGTTCAGCTTAATGGATATGCTTGCATCTTACTGGTACAGACCTACAGAGGTACAAAGATCATGGTTTTAGGTTTCATGTTTCCTGGCTGTTTACCCAGATTTTCTGTATAATTCTATTTATTTGGGTTGGCAAAGAAACCTATATAAACAGCTCATAGATATTGGAAAGAAAAAATACTCCCAATGTCTGTTTTTCTTAGAATTTCCGTTTTTGATTCATGTTAGCACTGAATATACTTGCTATTCACACCAATTAAAATGTATTTGAATTTTATTTAAAATATATCAATTTTATAAAGGTGTTTTTGAGAGCTGAGCTTCTACTGTGAGGAAAGTGAGCACTCAGTGTATGTTGGTGGAGGTGAGAAAGATTATTGGATTACAGCAAGGGAATAGGATGAAAGGATAGGAGGGGACAGGCTTTCAAAAGTTACAAGTGATGAATGACACTGTTACTTTATTATAGCTCAAGCCTGGGAATCACTTTCCCTTTGGTAAGTTATTATATAAGTACTGTACATGCACAGAGAAAAAAAAAAAAGGAACACTACGGGACTGATTTATCAAAGTTCAAATGTTAGAGTTTTTTCTACCTTGAATGACGTCCAAATTCAAACAGTATCTTATTTAATGAAAAACTTGAATGTCTATACCCGTTAGAATAAAACTGACTCTAATTGAATTTGAATTGAATTCTGCCAAAAAAGAAAAAAAACCTTAAATGTCAGGAAGGCTATTAACATCTTCAAATGGGTCATCTGACCTTTGCCATTGACATAAAGTGGGCAGGTTTTAGGGGGCAAATAGTTGAATTCAAGTTGTTCCCAGAGTCAAGGTATGATAAATCTTGAATTTGAACTTGGATTATTCCAAACTCTAATTTGTGAGTTTTGACCAAAATACCAACTCGAAAATTCGAACCTTAATAAATCTGCCCCTTAAAATCAGGTTATGTAAAATTGAGGTTTTGATGCATGTCATTTCCATAAACAGTGGCATAACTACCATACAGCAGACTCTGTAACTGCAGGGGGTTGAGGGAGGCCTAGACAATGGTGGGGCTTGCAGTGTGGCTCCAGATTTCCCACTGCTGCCTACCTCTGCCAAAGGTGCAAGTCTGTCCTGCCTCCACCTTCTATAAGCAACAAAAGCAATTCTGATACAGTACATTTGAACCCCTGCACTTCTGCTAAAATAATCCTGGAACTATTGGCAGATCCAGTTTGACAACAATTCTAGAGTTTCCCTAATTATAAGTTCTATTTAATAAAAAATGTTTTTGTAGCAGTAAAGCAGTCATTTATTACTGCAAATGCATTATGCCAAGTGCAATTTTAAATGCAAGTCAACCTGTTTTTTTTATGCAAAATGCAGAATTTATCCCATAATTTCTAAGTAATTGTAGGCACAAAGGGGTGGCTCTGCTAACACAAATGCATCTGATTCATAAAGATATGTGAAATTACACTTGCACTTAAGCAAATTCATCTGAAAAATTTTAGAAGTGAATTGTGTAATTTAATTTAATGCTCAACATTTAAATGATGTCTGCGGGTAATTCCTTAGGTGACCTGTTTGTGCAGAATGCTCTGGGTTCTCCAGCATCAATATGCCTACTTGGGCATTATTCCAGGAGATGGGACAGGTTCGTGGCACAGATCCCAACTTTGTGGAATGATTGGCGCACAAGTTCCTTTAATGAAGGAGGTCGAATCACACAGTGACTGCATCTATATTTGTGGCCATACATTTTTATGTTATTGGTCTCTTGATCCCTGTAAGCACCATACCTCTTAATTCATTGTTGTGCAAAAAGAGGGAAAGTCTAGTGAATAATCACCCTTCTGCAGGCATCTATTTCTCTGGCAAGATTCCCAGCTTTAAAATAAATATTTTGCCTTTGCATTTCCTTTAGATGAAGGCACACTGAATAGAGAACATCACAAAGTAGCATTTTAAGTTGCTTCCAATAAAGCTTAAAGCTCAGAAAATATAATATTTTACAGAAGAGAACTCTTAAAATTGCAACAAATGTATGTTATCATGTGAGACTGCAAACTATGACCAGATACACTTTGTTCTTTCCCTATGTGTAATTTATATCCCCTTTTATTCCAAGAGACATGAAAATAAGAGCTCTTCTTCGTAAGTAGAATTGATGAAAATTGCCTTCAAAAATGAGAATTCCAAGCAGTTGCTAGGCAATGAGACCTTCCTGGAAAGTCAATTTAGAAATGTTTTGCATTTGATATCACTGTCAGAGACATTTATGAAATACAACAGTACAGTTGTATAGATTTAGAATGTAAGAAAGTGCAAGAAAGCTATTCTGGGATTATTTTGTCATATATTTTAAATGTGAACTTCTTGCTCAGAAATTATAATTTGAAGCATACTGTATACATTTTTATATGCTCAACTAATTCAGTAAGAAGATCATTTTCTAAAATAGAAGGAAGCTCTCATAAACCAAGCTTTAATTTGAGCCTGCTTCTTGTGATACTGAATAAAGTAGTCATGTTTTTTAGATTCTCTAAAAAGCTTTATAGTTTGTCTCGCTTATTAAAACATTTGAATCGCTTCTTTGTTTTATGGAATTTTTTTTTTTTTCATTTACACATATTCATTTTCATTTCACAATAGTCACTTTCTTAACTTTTCTTAATTTTTCTATTGAAAAATTGCACTCAATTGTTTTCCCATAAGGGTCAGTACTGTCCACATAACAGTTGTAAGTTTCATTCTCCAGAGAAAGCACTCAAGTACTAGAATTACAGATAAGATATTATGTTCCCAAGAGAGATCTCTAGATTATTTTCAATAGAGAGAATTCTGGAATGGGAAAAAGGTAATCTGAAATTGGTGCCAATAAGTGTGAGATGCAAAAAAAGTCTGAGAGACAATTGTATCAAATACAGATTAGAACACTGACTGATCCATCTGGCTTTTTTGGAAGCTTTGTTAAGATAAGCTTAGTTTACATGGCACTACCAAAATTTATATATGCAGAGATAAGTAAATATGGGAAACAAATGTTTGTTCCAGTTTATAGGCATATTTTAAACATACAGTATAGGCAACATTTAGGTATCTATATAATTAACTAATCTTTCTCATGCTTACCTTTAACTTGTACCAACCAAGCTATGAAAATAACACTTTAAAATAAAAAAAATATATATATGTAAGGTGGATTGGAAAATATGGCCACCTCCAACAAGTGGTTTATGACCCCCACCTCTTCTTTAGAGTCTAGCCCCAAGCTAATTTTAAATAAAATACAGCAGAGGTGTATGTACGTGTAGGTAATCGCAAATAAGATATGTTGTGTAAGATGTGTAGGAAAGGATTGTAGAAATAAAGGAAGTGCATCAGATACTTCTACTTGAAGGAACAGTTCAGTGTAAAAATATAAACTGGGTAGGCTGTGCAAAATAAAAAATGTTTCTAATATAGTTAGTTAGCTAAAAATGTAATCTATAAAGTCTGGAGTGAATGGATGTGTAACATAACATAACACTACTTTCTGTTTTCAGCTCTCTAACACCAAGTTAGTCAGCAACATGGGGCGCCCGTAGGACTTTATACTCCTGGAGTGTTAAAATGAAGAACTTTCCATTCTAGAGCAGGAGGGTGCTATAAAGTTCCATAAGTATTGCAGATATTCTGCAATACTTTTAAAGGAGAAGTCTACCCTCCCAGTGCAAAACCCCTCCCCCCAGCCTACCTTCCCTCCCCTGGCAAATACCCCTAAGTTGCTTTTACCCCTCTGCGAAGGTCCTGTCCATGGAGCTTGCAGGTGCCATCTTCTTCCTGGAAACTTTGTGAATTTCGGTGCATGTGCAGTAGACCCGAACCGGTAATGATCCTACTGTGCTTGCGCCACCAAGCACAGATGAATCCAGGAAAAAGATGGCACCAGCAAACTACATGGACAGGACCTGTGCCGAGGGGTAAGTAGCAACTTAAGGGCATTTGCCCGGGGGGAGTGGTTTTGCACTGGGAAGGTAGACTTCTCCTTTAAAAGCAGGATGCCTTGGTTTTGAGGATTCACTTATGTAAAAATGTTCTGTGTATTTAGTCCTCATGGAAAACCTATCTAGGTATAGTACTAGCCGCTGATAAACCCCCGCACTCACCTTTCCAGTGGGTCTGGGTGAGGGTCCATGGAGGTGTAATTGCACTCTCTTCACTAGAAGAGCCAAATTTCCAGTTTGATAACTAGTTTGATGGCCCCTGGTAACTGGTGGGGAGCTGCCTCATTGATGCAGAGCCCTGAGCCTCATAGTTGGACTGATCTGTTTTTTTTTTTTATAAATTGGGCAGAAATACACTAACAGAAATGATGCATTAAAGTAAATAAACATTGGGTTAGAGTTAAATTTTCATACATTTCAGTACATCGAAGAATGAGAAAGCCAGCATCTTTGCAGTGGCTTGGGTACAGGTGTATTGGTGTTGTCCCTCTTTAATTATTATTTTGTTCATCTGGATGAATGATACTTAGTAGACTTAGGTAGGTATGTCTGGTGATCCAAATTACAGAAAAAGATCCTTTATCTGGAAAATGCCAGGTCCAAAGCCCAAGTTCCTAGTGTATTTGCAATGGGGCAACTGGAACGGGGGGGGGGCAGTGTTTTTCCTTACCTTATGCTTTTCTATCTAGTTAAGGAAATTAAACCCTACTTTTATGTATCAAAGGCATGCTATTAAATCTATTATAATGTGATTTAATTAAAAAAATGAAATTAGAGATTGCCACAGTACTCTAGATTGAAATTCCACCACTCTCCATTTAATGGTAAGCTTTCACTTTCACCCATTGATAAATACTCTTTTAAAAATCCCATAGAAATGAATGGAAAGTGGCTGAATTTCACTCTAGAGGACTGTGGCAATCTCTAACCTCACTTTTGATAAATATTCCCCAAGCAGTGTGTTCTGTGATTTCCATATTCAGCTGTGTAACAATAATTTAATCCAGTGCAAATTAAAGTGACATCTATCATTAACACTGTCAAGTTATAATTTTACTAGACTGTTATTAGATCGCTGGAATCATCAAAATATGTATCACAACTAATAACAGCACAGCACAAACGCAAATATGAACTCCTGCTAGTTTAGGAAAGCTCCTTTTCAAATTAGTCTTTTACAGCGTTGTAAAATGCCCAGCAGGATTCTATCAATCAAAGCAAGTATATTAACCTAACAAATTTGCTGATACAAAAGAACACCAAGTGCTTGCTATTATGTGGGCTCTCAAACAGATAATAAAGTAACATTGTAGAGTCCATTTCTGCTTCTATTAAGATTGCTACTTTTAGTCCAGTGAGATCAAAGAGAAAACAGAGACAAACTTCCATAAATTACTTATTTTATAGCCTGGCATCTCATATGAGTCCATTATTTCATAGTGGAAATGCAATATAAATGCGAGATTTTGGTTCATGATATGCCACATGTAAGTTTTTTTTAAATTACAAACTGAGTGCTTTAAAATTTAGATATAGATACTCAATAAATGAGATCCGATATGCATGAATTTCAAATTATTTAGGCATTTCTAACCATGAAAATGTTTGTTGAATGGGCTACCCAGTATTTGATATAGATCAGCACAACTAATTTGTCCAGATCCAACAAGACATCCTGTTACTATAATTATATAACTAAGAATTTACATGCATTTATAACCAAAAATAAATCATGGGAACTTCTAAGTAAATAAAGATTTTGCAGTTTAATAAGGACAACTCCCATTGACTTCTATATCATGACCTTGCCGGTTTTTTTTTACAATTGTGGACAAATTTCCCCTAGGAATGAATAGAAAGTGAATAGAAAGTTTTTCTGTAGTGATCTCTCACTTCACACATGGATAAATATGCCCCCAAAATGTTTTACACAGTACCACAACATTAATGTTTCAATGTTTGGTGTTTCCAGCATGGTTGTTTACAAATAAATAGGCTCCTAACAATGCTTCCCTGATTGATATAAAGTTAATTGAAATCCAAAGGAGAAATGTACTTTATAAACCAACAATTACTGTAAAGATTTAGAATTATTTCTCAACTGTTAAACTAATCTTAATCATCATATTTGAATTGATTTGAGTTTTGTGTGTATCGCCAAAGTATTTTTTTAATTTTGAAAAATCCATCTTGCGCACATTTTATCGCCTGAGTATCATACTGAAATACAATTAATCTTCACATCTATTTTCAAACATATGAATATTTTTATTATTGTCACAAGCAAGGTCAATAACATCATCATCTGCCAGTTTTATTGAGTACTTTTTTTATTTTATATTAAAGTTTACTTGTTATATTAAAGAAAGAATTCATCAGACTGACTAGACTTAATAGCTCTTATTTATACAAGGCATTTGTTAGTCAGTTATTAATAATTATGGTTATTATACAATTTGTTACTCTGCTTTGACATTTATTTAGATGTAGATTTAATGCACAATATGTTTAATAAGGTTTAACCTATCTTGCTATAAAAGCAAACTGTTAATTAAATCTTATGTAGTTTATTGTAGTATGCTATAACATGACTCAGAGAGTCATTCTTTCATAGTTATTTGAAAAAAGGACAGTTTTTTAGTGCAGGAATTTTTGAACCAATTGCAATTACAGAGTGCTCGTTTGCAAATTATAAACACTGCAATCCAAACTCTGCCTGTTTACCTCCTTACATATGAAATTTACCAGTGCCACATCTGGGCTATTAGCCTGCTGCTGTTAATGTGAAATACAGTTAAAGGAATTGTTCGGTATAAAAATAAAAACTGGGTAAGCAGTGCAAAATTATTTATTTTTTTAATATAGTTAGTTAGCCACAAATGTTATGTATAAAGGCTGGAGTTACTGGTTGTCTAATATAATAGCCAGAATGCAACTTCCTGCTTTTTCAGCTCTCTTGTTTTCCACTGACTGGTTACCCTGGTTACCAGGCAGTATCTAATCACTGACTTGAGTGAGGGCCACACGGGTCATAACTGCTGCTTTTGAATCTGAGCTGAATGCTGAGGATCAATTGCAGACTCACTGAACAGTTATGTCCCATGTGGCCCCCCTTCAAGTCGCTGACTAACTCAGATTTAGGGAGCTGAAAAGCAGGAAGTTGGATTCTGGCTATTATATTAGACATCCAGCTGTTCCAGCATTTATAGTTTGCATTTTACGAAATTTTATGAATATGCTTTAAAAAAGGCAATTTATGATAAAATAACTGTAAGAACATTCTTTTTAGACTCATTTTCCTGAATTTTTTTCCAGTATTGATCTAAATTTTAATTCTAGGTGCTTACTCTGAAGTGAAGTTCATTGACTAAGACTTTTTTCATGGCAGAATACATTTTCCAAAAATGCCCATAAGACAGAATAAAATACTGGCTATATGAAGTATGTAAGGGGCCCATTTACTTACAATGAAATTGAGATTTTTTTTCCCACAGATCCCAAAAAATTTAGTTTTTTTTATGATTCTTAGAAGCTAGTAGTAGTTGGTCGAAGTGTTTTTAAGAAAATAATGAGAAATTTGTGGATTCTAGTAAGTAACACCCTTATTGTTTGTTGAAAAGTTTATTTAATTTGTTACAGATTTGTTTTTAAAAGTTGCAACATAATTTTTCCTATTTACATTTTTGGCCAACTTGTAGTCAGAAGTGGAGAAAAAAGGCACACAAGCAACAATGTTAGCCATTTTTAAAATTTTGGTTGCATATCAGTAAGAAATGTAATCTGCAGTCTGTGGCATAGTTTCTGAAATGCAAGCAACTAGGACATTTTGAGAGTGAACTGTTAAAATATTCATAGAATAAGAAGCAAAACTCTTTTGACAGCCAAAAAAACCCCTGGAATTTATGTTCGCGGATCTAGGGAAAGGCTTATCAATGCAAGAAACAGAGGTGACATAATTTTTACTCCTCGCAGCTATAAGGTCCATGCTTCACTTACCAGAACATACATATCCCTTACAGGCAAGAATCTTGTTAAGAATCTGTAATATATATTTTTTTTAGCTCCTTCCACATTCAGTCAACTTATTTCGTTTGCATTAGCCAAGCTGTCTGTGCCAGTCAGGCATTTTATCAACTCTACTAAGACAAAATGGCATAGACTAAATTGAATCTTTGATGACTCTCTGGAGATAATGGGCTCTAAGCAGACGCATACTGGTGTCATTAGAGATGTAGCCATTACTTACATCTGATCCACATCTCAACAATAATCTATTGTGCAGTATAGAGCAGTATAGCAAAAAAGTACAGTAGAAATGACCACAATGTGGGAATGTTCTATCATGTTCTGAATGTATATAAATGTTTTTGCCACATCAGCGTTCGAAATAAATAAGAATGAGCAGTTAAGAATCTGTGTATTTATTTCATGCATATATTATAGGTGCTATGTCTCCATGAGGTATCAATCTTGGATATGAACTGCCTTTAACCAATAAAAACTCCCTGCACAGTATGAAGCTGTCTGTGCTGGTAGAGATTAGCTTATGTGGCAAGTTTGCTAGATAAACCAATCTTTGGACATTTTTTCTCTCAGGAAGTGGGATCTGATATGATTGTTTGACTTACAGTCCAATGATCCAGTCATAATTAGAAGACTGCATGTACTCACTGGAGAAGATCAATTCACAGTCTGATGCAGTCCTCAACCAATGAGATAGTCAGGACTGTTGTCATTTTGGACCCATATACAGGAAAATAGGCTGCTAATTAATATAGAAGCGAGATGGCAGGTAATATTGGCTCATGTAGTATGTATATAATCAGTTGCGCAAGCTACAGTTAATCTTAGATGACTCATAAAATTCTCCTGTGGTTGGAGACAATGCCATAGCGGGATTACTGAGAAAGTCTTCCCATACTGTAAATCCCTGCCATGTGGCAACAATATGTAGTGTATGCAGATAAAATAACAAAAACGTAAGTATGTAGGGAGGGGAGGCAGCATTGAGTAAGCATTTCAGGCAACCCAGTTGACCACTTTGTGCTTGTGTGTGCATATGCACAAAATGGTGCACATCCACGTGCTTTGACAGAACTCTCTCAGCACTTGCTCAGCTGGACTAGGAATAAACTACAATGAAGGTACCGACTCTACCCCCAAGCTTTGCACGCTAAACTTGGAGGCACTAACTTCCTGTTATTATTAATTAGATATTAAATCAGTTATTTTTTTGACTAGATTCTGTAAAATTGGTAATTTATCTTTCTACTTTGAAAAAGTGAGGTGTGTATTGATTAACATTGGAGACAAACATAACTGGTGATGTTGCCCAAAGCAGCCATTAGATTTAACAAGTTACTACAAGTTAGAAAAAAATAACAAAAGCAAAAATCATATTGGTACTGTAGCTGTGGGCAACATCACGAGTGATGTTTGTCTCCAATCTTAATAAATATGCTCTTCAGTGTAATGCTCTGCTAGGGGCTAAACCCAGAATCAGCTCGTTGCTCTCCTTAACCACTGGCATGATAGTGTCTCATTCATTTTCACTTCCATATGTGCAACTGGCTATTCAATTACCTCTGTAGCCATATCACTTCCTGGCCTGAGCATTAGCGAGTCCCTAGCTCTTACTTCTGTGCTCTTGCTCCAGTCCTGTTGCTGCTCCAGTCCTGTACATGTCTCCTTGCCTGTTCTGTCTTGCTCCTGCACATACCTGACTCACTTTGTCCAGCTCTTACATATGCAGTTCCTGGCTTCAGTAATTCCTTTTCCTGTACCTGTTGATATGATAAATTCCCCTTTCCTTAAACTGGTTGTTCATCTTTAAATTACGTTTTAGTATGATGTAGAGAGTAATATTCTGACACAAATTGCAATTTTAATTACTTGTGTTTTTTTTTTGGATTTTTAGCTTTTCTTCAGCAGCTCTCCAGTTTGCAATTTTAGCAATCAGGTTGCAAGGGTCCAAATTACCTTAGCAACCATGCATTAATTTGACAAGAGATTGGAATTTGAATAGGAGCCGACCTGAATAGATAGTAAGTAATAAAAAGTTACAATAACAATAAACGTAGCCTGAGCAATTATTTCTAGATGGGTTAGAGGCCTACATTTGAAAGCTGGAAAGAAGGCAAATAATTAAAAAAACTATAAAAAATTAAAGCCAATTGAAAAGTTGCTTAGAACTGGCAATAATATCACATACTAAAGGTTAAAGGAATACTGTCATGGGAAAACATTTTTTT
>CM044440.1:45453642-45483019 GCA_024363595.1 Xenopus borealis
TTAAATACATTTTACGTATATATAAAATGCTTACCCGGTACTCTTAATCAACCTTTTATTATGTGGAACAAAGCATTCCTATATCTATATGTATAAGATTTGCTCTTCTCTTGGTGAGGTTATTATATTTATGTTTTTCAAAAAAAAGTATTCAAAATAGTTGTAAGCAGGGGAATTTCCACAAATAATTTCTCTACCACGAAGGCCACTCAAAAAACATTAAGATTAAGAGATTAAGTGAGGATTGGTACATATGGATGTGGGTTTTCAAAACACAATTTTTGTGCATGAAACTAGATTTATAATTTTATAATCTATAATTTGTATAGATTTTTAATCACAGGTCCTAAAATTTCATGTTCATAATTCTGCCTTTGCAACACCTAAAAAGAAGCCATTATTACAAAATGGAAGTGTTTGTTGTCTTTGTGCCTGAAAACGAAGCAGAGGGAATCCTGGGAAAGAAATCCAGGTTTGTTGCTAAAATGTCCATGTTAATGGCATACTAATTTATGGGATTTTTAAAGCCCAACTAGGCAGTTTCTTATCAGATCCCAGTTACAGACAGGTTTTGCTATTTTTGAGGCTTATCAGTGTATAGCATGAGTTTTTGATCAAGAAAGAAATCCCAGTTTAGTTTCAAAAAGTTAATTTTCATGGACTATCTTGATCAGATCTGATAGAAGCGAATAAATATTACCAGGGTGCTAATGGCACAAATAAACAGGTCTCTCTAAGGGGCGTATTGAATGAATAACAGTGCGTGAGTTTTTCTGTGGTGAGCTCTAATTCACACTTGATGAATCTGTCCCATAGTCACATTTATTAACACAAGTGCACTTCAGATGCACCAGTGGCCGCACAATAACATACACTGCAATAAGGCCATTAGTATGTCATATACTAGAGTGACCAGGCCTAGTAGTCATTCACTACACAACATATAACCTGTTAAGTACAGTATTCAATAAAGTTAATTTACAATGAAATGTGCCCAGTTGTTGGGCACCTGTATTTTGCAGTTGATCTCCTCTCTCTCTATATATATATGAGGCCCAATGCCATATATCTCACTTGCTGACTCCTGATCTTGCCCAACCCCCAACTTTTGTCTCATATTCTCTTCTCCAAGGGGTAATGTAATATGTTTCACTAGTGCAAAAAAAAATGTTTGCAAAGATAATTGCGAATGTTAGCAACCATGTTTGCTCAATTTCTGATTGATTAAAGACCTCAATGGGCCTCATTTATAAACACTGGGCAAATGTGCACCTGGGCAGTAAGTCGCAGCAACCAATCACCAATTATCTTTTTTCAGCCTGCTGTAGGTTGGACACTGATAGCAATCATCTCATTGCCATGGGTTACTGGCCAGGTGCAAATTTGCCCAGTGTTTATATATGACCCCCATGACTTCCTCGCAAGGTTTGTGACCAAATTGCTTTTGCGAACATTCACAGTGTATGTAGATTTCGCAATCGCAAAACATTTTTTGCAACAAATTATTTAACGAAACTGCAGAGCAGGTGTTAAAGGTTTGCAATGCACAAATAAAATTTGCAATGGAATAAAAGCCTATGAGTTATTATCATATTACTCATATTACATTGCAACAGGTACATTTTTAATCTCAAAGCCTTACTTTTTGCAAATGTTATTTCATTTCTCCCCATAGGATGTAAGCTTTACAGAGCAGAACCCTCTTTAACCTCTTCATTAGTCTGTATTTTTTTGTAAACGTAAAATGTGCCTTAAAACCTGTAAATAATACTAATTATCGTTTACCAACCAGTCAGTCTAACTGGTTGATTTAATCCCTTTTTATAGCTATATAAAGTATAAAAATATTCTTGTTATTTTATTAGCTACAGTACATTCTGATTTCAGCAGTAGTATTTTGCAAGTGAATTTTTCAGGGTTGCATATCTACCTAAAATACCCCCAAGTGTAATAGTTAAAACATTTTATACAGCATCCTGCAGTTAAGGTGCACATTAAAGTCTCATTATCTGCTTCCACAATGTATTAATCTTTGTGCATTGAGTCATGATTGATACATTACTGGACAGATATAACAATTTCTCATTTCATGGTTCTACATTTAAATCTCCACAGGAAGTCAGTTTCTAACTGGGCATAGGCCTGATTTTTGTGCTCAGAGTCCTGCTGTTTTTGTGTTGTTTCAAAATTGCTTGCTCCTGAGAAACCTCCTACCTCACGTCAGGATTAATAAAGCTATGTTGAATATACACATGGCATTGTTCAGGGCTGTGGCTTGAGCAGTTATTTTTAATTCTCTTACAAAATGAATGCTAAGTGTACAGCTGAACAGCTTATTTATGAATGAAACTTAAATGTACTTAAAGGAGAACTAACTCATAATAAAAGAAGTTTTGCAAAAATGTTGTACATTATATTTTGGACTTCTGTACGAGCCCAAAGCAGCAACAGTCCTTTAGTAAGTGAAGATATGTGCGGACTGCCCCAGTAAGATTGCCATCTTCTTTTCTGCTGATTCACTTCATATGCTCTGTGCTACTGTCACTTACTGAACCTAGGAACCGACTCAAAATATACAGTACACATATAAATGTCACAATATATGGCTGATTAGTAATTAATTAATTCATTCATGTATATGGAGGAATAGAATATGTGCAGAAAAAATGCTTGCAGACACCTTTGCAAACGTAAGCAACCATGTTTGCATCCTTTTTTGACCAATTCCTCACAAAGTTTGTGGCCTAATGACTATTGCGCACATTTGCAGTGTATGCAATAAAATTTGACAATTGCAAAAGGTTTTTTTTGTGACAAAATAATGGATGATTTATTAAACTTTCTGAATACAATCAATTAAATATTCTGCATAGTTTCTGAAAAAAATCAAGTTTATCTTCACTATACCTCTCTCAGCATCTGTTTCTCTTCATTCTGTCTTCATGCAGCAGTTGGGTGCCAGATATTCATTGAAAGTAAGATCCAATATATCTTATAGGAGGAGCTTCCTTTCTTAACAGATGAATTAGTGCTCACACAAATTCTACATGTAGAGAGACGCGATGTCTGGTAATTTTAATAGAGTGAGCTCTAATACATCTTCTAGGCAAAAGGAGCCCCCCCCCCATAAGATATATTGGATCTAACTGTCAATGAATATCTTGAGACCCAACCCCTGCATGAAGAGAGAATGAAGACAAACAGATGCTGAGAGAGGAGTCAATCCCAAATTATTGTCAAAGTAATAGTTAAGCTATACAAGCAATGAAGGTATTCAAGAAAACTGTGGCCAGTGTGTAAATAGTGTCTCCACCGGTGGCGTTGAGTGAGAATGTGCAGGACTGGAACCAGGGGTAGGCAGAGGTGGCATCTGCTTAGGGTGCAACAATGGGTGCTGGGCTGGTATTTCCCCTCCATAGCTCTGCCCTCCTCTCTGGTGCTTTCCCCTCTGTAAGGGTGCATGCGCTTGCACGCAGGGAGGAATGTGGGTAGCTTGGTGGCCAGCCTGGTTGCCTAGTCTTCTTGGCCTGGCCCTGTGAAAGTGTATGCACCCTTACGGCATGCTGCAGTTGGCATTGCATCAACTTAACTCACACAAGCATCAATATATGTCTGTTCTTGTTCCAGCATTGTTAAGATAATAGCTTAAAGTTGAAGGAAAGGCATTTTACACTTGGGGGTACCAAGTGTTAGGCACCCCCAAGTGACTACTTTTACATACCTTACACTGCTGGGTCAGGGTTCTTCTAGCGAACACCATGGAGATATCAACTTCCTTGGGTTTTCTCAGGGCTGCGCATGCGTAGAGCAGAAAGCCGAAAAAGACGGCTATTTTGCTCTACTGCTCATGTGTTTTCCCCGGGAGATTTAAAAACCAAGGTAAGTAAAAGTAGTCACATGGGGGCTGCCTAACTTTTGCACCCCCAAGTGTAAAATGCCTTTACTTCTCCTTTAACAATACAAGCCAGGAAAATATTTAAGCAAATTCCTTGGAAATCTGTAAGTAGCCTCTACAACAATGCAGTTGAGTGTAAATGTGCACTTACACCGCATTGCAGTTGACTTTGCATCATATAATTTGCACCCATGTGCCGCAGCTTAATGGGCACAATCATCTACGCATCTGCATCCTTTTTCTGGCATGAGACAACAGTGTCTACCCTGTGCACAAGTGAACCAAGCACCTGCACACACACCTGAGCACTCACTAGAGAGGGACATGCCTGATAGATAGATAAAATGCAGTTCACCCAAAAGGTTATATAGACTCACTTTAAAAACTGTCTTAGTAATATTTGTTTTTTTATAAGAGCTCTTCAAATGAAAATAAAGTGGTTTCACCGTCATCTGTTTCTTTGCTGAAATCAACAGTCATTTTATGATTTATGATTCCAGTTATGTTACAATTCTCAGTGAAGCTAAAGAGCATTGAAATATATTACTAACCCATAGAGCTTTAGATTTATTTGGATCAGCTTTCCCCTTGTGTTTTAGGAGTAAGAAAGCAACATTCATTTTTGTTAGAGAGATGACCACACTCCAAATAAGGTTCTCCTTCAAGAATGTCTTAAAATTAAGTAGCAGTGACTTTGCTTGTCCCCTAGCCAAAATAAGAATTTTGATGTTGAGGTCTGCTGCATTAATTTAATTAATTTCATGTTCTTGGAATCGCCCAATGATGTTGATTTCATGATTTATAAAACACTTTCAAGTTTTGCCAGGAAGAGAGTGCCCCTTTTAATAAAGCCTTGTTCACAGATGGCAAACTCTAAAATGATTATGCACCTCTGAAACAAGGCAGCACTTTCAGAGAAGGCCTTGTCTGGATATCCGGTTACAGCTGCAAGGATTTTGAGTAGATTATTGTTTCTGTATCATTTTAAGATGGAAGCTAACTGATGCCAAAGTGGCTAACACTAGTTGCAATTCGCCAGTGTTACCAGCAGGGACTTTGCCTATTCACTAACAGACGCAGTGTCAATTCGCTATCAAAAGAGACTGTCGCCAGCGACATTTCGCACTGCCAAATGATCGTTACTCCACAAATTCACAAAAGTGCGGATTTTACTGAATGTTACCTCTTTCGCCAGAGTTAACTTTGCAACCTCAGACCAGGCGAAGTGCTAAAAAGAAACTAGATCTTCCTCAATCTTCTGTCACTTATATCATATCCTGTCTGCCAAAAATGCATTAGGGCAAGGCCAGACAGGGAGATTCGGGGGAGATCTGTCGCCTGGCGACTTCTCGCTGCGACGAATCTCCCCCGAGATTGCCAGGAAATTTTGAGCGACTTTTAAAATCGCGCCACTGCGTGTGAACAAGCGCAGGCGACTTTACGCCTAGCGAGTACGCAGCGCTGACTAGCTATTCGGGGAGATTCGGGGGAGATTTGTCGCTTCGAGAAGTCGCCAGGCGACAGATCTCCCCCGAATCTCCCAATCTGGCCTTGCCCTTAAAGTTGAAAAAACACTGCTGACTTTCCCTTTTTTTAAAGTGGGACTGCAAAAGTCCTTACTTAGACTTTTTTGGGTAACTAGTTTTCTCCAGACATTTCATAACATATGGAACATTAAGCTAGGCACAAACAGACATTAGCACATCTTCTCTATGAAATGCTTGCTAGTGAAAAGTCACCATCGTTCGATGCTCGGAGTGTAACTTCGCATATTAGTGTATTCGTAGCACATTTGCACATGGCGAAGTGTTGCGAGGGGTGTGAAGCTGACACTGGTGAAAATTTACCTGTTACTGAATCTGCCCCGACATGTGGTTTATGTAAGCATCTTGGGACTGATTTACTAAAGGGCGAGGTGGACTTCTCTAATTTACTAACAATCATAGACGACAATTCTTATTGAAAGAGGCGTTCGCTAGCGAAGTTTTGCGCCCTATTGCCAGGCATATTTTCGCTCAGGTGAACGGTCCTTACGCTGCAAATTCACTTAAGTGCAAACTTTACAGAATGTTACCTCTTTCACCCGAGTTTCCTTCGTCACCTTAGACAAGGTGAACTGATAAAACAAAGCTATATCCTCCTCAGTCTTATGTCAGTGACATCATATCATGTTTTTCCCAGAAAGTCATAAAAGTTGTAAAACTTGCTGGCGTCTTTTCATTTTTGTGGGATTGTCTTCAAAAGTCCTAACTATTAAATATTTTTGTTTTAAAAATTTTTTAACCAATTTGAGGGGGCATGCCACATTTGTGGCAACTTTGCCATCATTCAGCTGCTGAGACGCAACTTTGCATTTTAGTGAATTAGTAGTGGTAATGAATTTGCACCTGGCAAAGTGGCGCAAAGTGTGGCAAAGGGGTCACTGGCAAAAACTCGCCCTTTAGTGAATTTGCCCCTTTATTGGAACTGTTCTTATTGAGACTGTGACATACATATATGAAAGGCAAAACATACAAGACATGTTTTTTTTATCTAAGATATGGTACATGACCTTAACAATACAGTCCCTCAACAACTACGTGTAATGGGGTGGAATATCAGGGGTCTGACTGACAAGTTTAAAAGAACTGCAGTGTTTACATTCCTAAATACCCACCCATACCCACCAGGGACAGAGTGCATCAGCTACTTAAAGGATACATAGCTAAACACACTCCAAACCCCACTAATGTTCTTATGATACAGGCATTCCGGATCTGTGACAGTTGAAGACTACACACTACTTTGGGATTATAACTGGTTCTGAATGTTGTACGATGCAGGATACTGTGCTCTGGAAGGAGAAAGGAATTTTGTGTTTAGGCCAAGTATTGTAAAACTGCAATGTTAAATCGTTTGAACAATTAAAGTTAGACTACATTCTTCCCAACCATTATGTGTTTAGATTAGGGATCCAGGATTTGGTTTGGAATTCGGCCTTTTTTAGCAGGATTAGGATTTTGCCGAATCCTTGTCTAGCTTGACCGAATCGGAATTCAAATGTTTGCCTAGTGAAACTTCATTAGTACTCTTACGCTTAGGTCAATTTTGAATATGGCGGATACATTTAGGTTGTATGGACATCTTTATTATTGATGTTGGGACCATTTTTTATTACAAATGTCCATTGAAGCATAATAAAGACAAAATAGATCATCTAATGCCCTAAACATGAACCCACCCTAAAACAAATGTGGCATGCCCATCATATGGTTGGGAAAAAAATGTTAACGCAAACATTTTTAATAGTTAGACTTCTTATGGCAATCCTGCTTTAAAATATGAAAAAACGCCAGCGTTTTTTAAAACCTTTCTGACTTTTTTGGCATACAAGATATGATGTCACTGACGTAATATTGAGGAGGATGTAGCTTCATCTGATTAGTTTGCTAGGTCTAAGGTGGCGAAGGAAACTCTGGCGAAAGGTGACGTTCAGTAAAATTAGCACTTTAAAGAATTTGTGGAGTAACGATCGTTTCGCCTGAATGAGAATTTGCCTGGCAATAGGGGGCGAAACTGTGGTGGCGAATTGTCCTCTACACCTGTTAGTAAATTGGCAATGACCCTGTGGATGGTATTTATGGTGAATTTTCGCTAGCGACTGCCACTTTACCCTTGATGATGGGAGCATTATGTAAGAAGATGGCCAGGAAATACAAAGAGCATTGTTTTTTTTAAGTAGCCAGTTGTTTTTTTGCAGATTAACAAGACTTGCCACTGCATCTGTTCTCAGAAGAACATATCCTCTGAAGAGCTATAAACAAATTCTGATAGTCTCACCTGCTAGCTTTGTTTTGTCTTTCTTTCTGGCAACTAAGGAGAAAATTGTTTCAGGTAACAGCAAGGTACTTCCAGAACAGCAAATATTGATATTTTGCATGTATACAGCTTTACTCAACCTGTCAGTGTACTTTGTAGTCGTGCAGTTATACAAGTGGATTTCTAGTGTGAAGTACTGTTGAATTTGAAAGTCTCTTGAGAAACAAAGTCCTTTTATATTTTAAGGGAAATTGATTTATGAGCATAAAATAAATTTGGCTGCACTTTGTAATGGCTTGCCAAGATTTTTCTAGAAGACAAAATAAAATGTAAGCCATTTTCCCATTAACTACACACTGCTCACTAATGACCTTTGACACTAACCTAATATATTAAAGCTGCAGGTTAACAAGAATTTTGAACTATTCAGTATCTAGTCTCTATATTCTGTATGTGCAATGCATTTATTCATTTCATCTTACAGAGATTTATTGCTT
The DNA here is from genome assembly GCA_024363595.1 of Xenopus borealis. NCBI lineage: Eukaryota > Metazoa > Chordata > Amphibia > Anura > Pipidae > Xenopus > Xenopus borealis. Next base: position 45,461,833 of record CM044440.1, read on the forward strand.
ATGTAAAACATCATCATTAATCTATCTATCTAATCTATCAATCACATACATATATATGTATATATACGTTGGATCAGTTATCTGAAACCCATTAATCAGACTGCTATGAATTACAGAAAGTCAATCTCCCATAGGGGCAAATTCACTAAGTTGCGCAAATTTGCTAGCATTCGCTTCGCTAGCGTTGGCCGCCAGACGAATTTTCACCAGCACTACGCAAATTCACTAAAATGCAAATTTATGCTCAGGTCGGTGAATGGTAGCGTAGTTGCGCTAGTGTTACTTCGCTAGGCAGAGCGCTGTCACGCTAGCGAAGCCTAATTTGCATACGGTGGGAACTTTAACTTATACTAGAAGTATATGTTACATCCACTACATTCCACTACACAAGCCCAGGAAACCTTTAATAAATTAAATAAAGTTGTCCTATTGCCCTACATGTGCCCCCTGTATAGTTGTGTTACCATATGTTAGGAAATGTAGGGGGGAAGAAGGGTAACCCCCCAAAAAATTATCGATCTTTTTCAGACTATCACCCTCCTATGCTAAAATACGCCGGTTTTAGACTTAGAAAAAATTTTAAATTTTTTTTTAAACCTCCTATCTATTGTATTGAACTTCTGGTCTGACCAGGCGAAGTAACGTCTAGCGTAAGTGCTAACGTAGAGGAAAATGCTCATCTTAGTGAACTTGCAAATTTACTATTCTTCGTCAGTGCACAACTTCGCCTGGCGTAAGGGTGCGAAGTTGCGCAAGTCTATCTACTTCACTAGCGAAAATTCGCCAGAGTCCGTTTTAGTGAATTTGCGAAGTTGCGAAATGACGTCATGCTGGCAAATTAGCGCTAGATGCTTCACGCTTTAGTTAATTTGCCCCATAGACTCCATTTTATCCAAATAATCCAAAAATAAACCTGATTTCCTTTTTCTCTGTAATAATATAGTATCTTGTATTTGATCCAAATTAACATTTAAATAATTAATTTTGGAACGAACCAACCTATTGGGTTTATTTTGTGTTTACATGATTTTCTAGTATGATTGTTCAAATTATGGAATGATTTGTTACACTGAAGGTCCAGGTTCCCAGCCTTCTTGACAGATCCAATACATATACAGTCATATGAAAAAGTTTGGGAACCCCTCTCAGCCTGCATAATAATTTACTTCACTTTTAACATAAAAGGTAACAGCGGTATATCTTTCATTTCCTGGGGTGTTTTCTGAACAAAGATTTTTAGTGAAGCCGTATTCACTTTTTGGAAATTAAATAAAAAAATGCTAGCGTCTTTTCCATTTTTCAGTCTTTTCAGATCGCCTGCAAAACTCTTGAAACTCTTTTGGGTAACCGGTTTCCCCCATACATTTTCTAACATATAGAACATGAACTATATAGTGGGCTTATGTGCAGGGCGTTATAGCTTCTCAATTTCCAGTTCACCTTGTCTATTTCCAGGAACAGTAACACCAAAAAATTTAAGTAATGAAAATATCATGTAGTGTTGCCCTGCACTATTAAATCTTATCTATTTGATTCAGAAACACTACTATAGTTCATATAAACAAGCTGCCCAGTAGCAATGGCGGAAATTGAAAAATGGCTACATGGCACAGGATAAGTAATGGATAACAGTTAACATTATGTTCTACAGAGCTTATCTGCTATCTGTTGTGTAACTTGAGCCTTTTCTCCTTTGAATAGCTGCCCCCATGGCTACACAACAGCTTATTTATATTTATATAAACAATAGTACTGCTTCTGAAGCAAACACTGCAGTTTTACCAGGCAACACACATTATATTTTTATTACTTTAAAACAATTTAATTTTTTTATGTTACTGGTCCTTTAAGGTTCCCTGAACATGTGTAATTCAATTTCCCACCGTATGCAAATTAAAAACTGCCTACCTGTTTTTCCAAATCAGGAAAACTGGGCATGGTTTGGGTAGATTGATGTGGTCATAAGCCAGTTCCTGATTGCCATGCCATAGCCCCTCCCATGTGATGTCATGAGTCAGCCCTTGTGATGTCAGGGCTCTGCCCTGTGGGAGGTGACAAGGAAATGAAAGAACAGTGGTTTAATCTGCAGAGTTAAATCCAATTAAATAGTTCTTTTTAAAGTGCTTTCTTAAAATTAGTAGTGTGCTAAAGCAGATGATTATATTTAATTGGTGATGCCATAGAAAGCATTAGTGTGAAGCATACACACAGGAAATTAAAAAAAAAAGCTATAGTATAAAATAAAGCAATAGTACATACAGACTAAAGGCCTCCAGTTTTCTGATGTAGACTGCTTCTATTATTTCACCCTTCAAACATTTTAGAAAGATAGGTACCCTGTAGATAGGCAAACTTTCTGTTTAATATGTCCTGGATATCCTTGTTCTTCTCTGCTTTAATTCCGATACCTCATTAAAACCATCTCTCTGCGACATCCATTCCTGTTAATTAGGTGAAAGTGCCCCTACATTTCATGCCAAGTTAAAAGCTCTCTCATTTATATGCTGATTTATGGTAGGTTACATCATTTTTGCATTTATTCCCGTAACACTTAGTAAAAAGCATTTTGAAGAGCCAAGCAAAAATAAAAATGCAAATTAGAGAACAAAGTAGTTTTAACTACAACATTAGATATTCGGACACCTTCCAAAAACATAACACATATGAAAAAGATGCCCCTGAATGTAAATCCATTGAAGTTCAGGTGATGTTTAAAATCAGTGCATGAATACAAAAATGCAGAATGCTTGATTATTTCCCTTGTCAATACATTTTGTTTCATAAAAAGGCCATTTGAGTTTAGCATGCACTTATATTTCTCCGGAAAACATTGTATTCATGGGAAGTTCTTTCTGCTACAGAAGCATCAGAATGTGAATGAGTTATATATAGCATATTCACATTATATGAAGGCATTGTAGCATTCCATAAATCAGTTAAACATGAATTTTAATTTGGGGATAATTCAGATTGACTGTGGATTACAGGACTGCATTTATACAGAGAAAATGCAATTTCCATTTCATGGAATGCTGAGACATGGTGTGCTTGGAATGAATAAGGAAACCATGGTAACCCACAATAGCTTTGTTACTGCTTCATAGCAAAAGGTGCAATTGTTGTGAACCCCTGCTCCATTTAAACAATTCTAGCAGCCATTTTTGTTTCTCCGCTGTTTTGAGTATGTATTGTCTCTTTCTCTGTTTGACATAGATATACATTATAGAGTAAAGAGACATCACTCATTTGTTAACGCAACTAATTAGCTACACAGCTCGATATATAATTTCTATATGAGATGTTTTCTTAAACTAATGTTTCATAATGGTAGAGGTACAGGAACTGTTATCCTCAAGGCTCGGGAACTGGGGTTACTGGATAACGGATCTTTCTGTAAATTGGATCTTCATACCTTCGTCTCCCAGAAATTCATGTAAACATTAAATATACCAAATAGGCTGGTTTAGCTTCCAATAAGGATTAATTACATCTCAGTTTAGATCAATTACAAGGTACTTTTTTATTATTACAGAGAAAAGGGGAATCATTTTTAAACATTTTGGATTATTTAGATAAAATGGAGTCTATGGAAAGAAAGGTTCTAGCTGTCTTTCTCTGTATATGCTAATCATGTAATAATATGAACAAACAGTATTATAGTACAGGTCCCTGGAAACCCATTACCTGGAAGGTTTTGAATTATGGGACAGCCATCTCCCATCAAGTCCATTTTAATCAAATCAATTTCCTCAATAAAATTGTATCTTATACATATATTTGATCCCAGCTAAGCTGCATAAATTCACATTGGTGAAAAAAACTTTTTTTTGTTTGTTAATTTTTAAATGTTTTGGAGGTATTGAGATCTAAATTGTGGTCCCTAGCATTCCAGTTAATCGGTCCCATACATGTACCCTTATAGTTTTGCGGTATAATTTGCTGATATAGCACAGTTCTGTTTGCGTCAAAATGTAATAATCAGCCCCGTAGAATCAGCTTCTATGACAGGTGAATAGCGATGAGCAAAATTCTTTGCTGAGTTTCCAATGGGTGAAAACATTTCACCAAAGTGAAACAGGTCAGATATGCCCATCACTGCAGGTGAACATTTTTTTTGGTTGACCATTTGTGATGTTCCCTATGCTTATTCTTTTCAGTAGCTTTCAGAGCACACTGAGCATGTGTAGTGCCACTGACACTGCCAACAGACAACAAGATGGTGAGCTCCTGTGACAACTTTAAAGGAATTGTTCAGTATAAAAGTAAAAACTGGGTAAATAGATAGGCTGTGCAAAATAAAACATGTTTTCAATATAGTTAGTTAGGCAAAAATGTAATGTATAAAGGCTGGAATGACAGTCTAACAGAACAGAACACTACTTGCATTTCAGCTCTCTTTTGTTTACACTTGTTACCCTGCAGTAACCAATCAGTAACTTGAGGGAGGGCCACATGGGTCATAACTGTTGCTTTTGAATCTGAGCTGAATGCTGAGGATCAATTGCAAACTCACTGAACAGTTATGTACCATGTGGCCCCCCTTCAAGTCACTGACTATTTAGATTTAGAGAGCTGAAAAGCAGGATGTTGTGTTGTATTCTGTTCTGTTAAACATCCACTCACTCCAGCCTTTATACATTACATTTTTGGCTAACTAACTATATTAGAAACATTTTTTATTTTGCACAGCCTATCTATTTACCCAGTTTTTATTTTTACCCTGAACTGTTCCTATAAGGGGCAGATTTACTAAATTCATGTGAAGGATTCAAAATTCAATTGAATTTTCAAATAGATTCGAATAGAGTTTTTTAATAACTTTTTTTGGCCACTCCGACCATCGAATTAAAAAAATTTGATCGATTCAAATGATTCGAATAAAAATCTATTTGATCATTCGACCATTCGATGGTCGAATTACTTGCCCTTTAAATTTTTATTTGAATCAATAGTTCACCAAATTAAACCTACCGAAGTAGATAAAAAAATTCGATTGAATGGCTAAAATCGTTCAAATCGTTAGATTAGAACAATTTAATCGTTTGATCTAAAAAAATTTTGTTCGATCGATCGAATTTTGCTAAAACCCTTCAACTTCGATATTCAAATTTGAAGGATTAAAATTCGACCGAAATTCAATTGGTCGAATTTGAGGGTTAATTAACCCTCGAATTCGACCAATAGTAAATCTGCCCCAAGGGTCTGAATAGAGATGCTGAACCTTAAGGCATATGCAGTGAGTACAATATATAAAGTATAGCATTTGTAGCCAAATTTATTTTTAGGGTTCAAGTGTTCTTTAAAAAGACAAAAATTACAGTAAAGTTAATAATTATTTAACAATTTGAAAATAGCACTTATGTGGCATTCTCTTATAATTCAATACCTGCATTCATTTTACATATACATGAATTAAACAGTAACACATTTGTAAGGGGCCCAGAATTTGCCTTTTTATCATGAAGTTAAACATGACACCAGTTTACTCACTGGTGAGGATGTAAGGGTTCATATTTGATAACTACCTTACTGGAAGTTACCAAAAACTTTGCAATAAAAAAAAGAAAAATCCAGAACAATTCTTTCTGGGAACTTATAGTAAACTTGGTTTCGGTATATAAGAGAAATTATAAAAGTAGGGTGGCACAGATAAATCGGCTTACCAGCTATACATATTGTATAAATAAAAGAAAGAAATATGCAAGACAGCAAGAAAAAGTAAACTACATTATTTACAAATAGGTGAATGCATATTATAAAGCACTTATTATAATTAATCATTGCATATAAAGGCCTTTAAAATTGTTATAGAGTGGTTGATGCACTTCTGTTCATCATATTTAGTCTACCCAAAGGATTATAAGATATGTGTCAGAGTTAGGCAACCTAGAAGTGAAACAATGTTCAATGTTCTTGTAAAAACCAAGAATAAGGGGGCTATTAATTAAAACTCGATATGTTGTCCAAATATTTTAATAATAAAAATTCAACCTAACTCTCAACCATGATTTTGCTTGATTTACGAAAAATGTGTGCAGGAAAAGTCTCTATCAAATCATGAGACAATTTGACTTGTGCAAATTTTTCAAATTGTTGGCCGAAAAATGTGAATGATTGGATTATTGAACGAAAAACTCATCAAACGTTTGACAATCATGAAGGCAAAAATAATGTCCCAATGTTAAAGGAACCATCCGCCATTGACTTTGACATTGCGTCAACAGTTTTTGGCTGGAGTGTTTGTGGACTCAAATTTATAGCAACTTTTGAATATAATAAATCTAGAAAAACTCTTTTTCAAACCCTTTAAAGTAAATAGGTAAATAATATGTTGATGTAAGGCATCCTTTCTTACAGTAAATTACTGCATTATGCTATACTCAGCAGAGAATAAATAATTAAGCTTTGAAGTCAGTTAGTATTCACAATTATAACAAGAGCATTTTCTTAGACATATCAGGTCATTCACCCATTGATTATTTATTCTAGTATAAGAACTGCTGTCAATCTTGCTTTTTATAGTATCCAGTACATTCTTAACAGAGAAGCGGAAAATGGAAGGTGAAAAAGAGAAGAAATACATTTATTGTGATTGTTCTAATAATGCAGCATGTATTTTATTGTTTCTATTGCAGCTGAAATCACTAGGGTCCCACATTGCTTCTTAAAGATGGCAATAAGTGCAGATAATGTAGGCATCCAGAGAAATTGCAATTCTCTGTCAAACTTATACATTTTAAACATAAAAGAGTTTTTATTTTACATTAGAGTGCATACATCATGAAATAGGAGACATTAACCTGTCACAAGCAGAAACATCTCCATTGTTTTATTTTGATATCTTGCACACTTTATTCCTAGGTGAAACTTCCATAATTTTTAGACGGTTTTATCCCTTTTTCTTTCAGTCTGTCTTTATATTATGGAGGGGGGTCCAAATGGTTTATTCCACTGTGCATTACGAACATATATGATTTGGATCTGTGTGTGGATACACACCTGAACTCCATTCATTAAATACATATAAACCGTGTAAAATAGCAGAAAAAGTTATAGAATCTGTCATAGATACATTTCCATCTTGCATTGCTATAGAATACATACTTAAGGTCTTTGGAAATGATTAGATTGGAAAAATTATGCAGACATCAGTGTGGCATTTGTAGATGGCCTCTATTTTACTATAAAGTATGATAACCATTCAATGCCACTGAACAACTGTTTAGCAAAGCATTACTTCTGTAACAAGGATCTTTTCTATTTTAAAAATATTCAACACCTTTAAATTGATTGCTGCTTCCATTTGCTTCCTCTTGTGTCTAAATCTATCTCAAAGAAGAGGAGAGAAATTAAATTTGACATGGCTTTATTTTACACTGCCAAAGGGGTTTTTACAATCTGTAATTGCACTTGTGTATGTTAAATGTATATGTTATAAAGCAGGCCTTTACTTTATCATTCAGATTTATTGCTTCCGTTTGTTTTGTTCAGTCTGATTTCACCTTTAGAAGAATGAATACAACCTTTATATTGGTTTACAGTGCAGTTGAATACATGAAATTGCTAGTGCTGGGTCTGTAGTTGAGTTTAAACCTACATTTAGGTTTCCTTCAACCCACCAGCCACTGGGCTATGTGCTGCATTTGAACAGGTGTGGTGCACATAGATGGAGGCAGTTCATAAGATAAACAAAAATGTCTAGCAATAACAATGGTGCCATTGAGAAACCCACTTGAAATATCCATTACAGTGATATGCACAGGGATTATGTATTACTTAATACAATTTCAATAAATATTGGTAAAACAGGTCAACATCTAGATATTTTGGGGGCCTGCTGTGGGGCCCAGTAATACCCCCAGAAATGTGTTCAAACTTTCTATAACCTGCCAGATTTTGGGAGATATGCATAAAAGGTCCCTAGCCTTCTAACAGGGGTCATTTTGCTTGGAGAAATTTCGCCGGAAAAACGAGTCACTCGTCGTTTTTGACGCGATGCGTGACGAAAACGACGTGACGCACCCCGGAGACGACGCGACACGCCAAAGTTGACGCGACGCGCGTCAAAAGCGTCCTGCGACTCGTTTCGCAAATTTTTCGCCAATTCGCTAATTTCTCTGGAAATTCGCGAATTTTTCGGCGAAGCAAATCTCGGGAGATTCGACCATCACTACAGGTGACCAGTAAGTGCTACCTTTTTATAGTGTGTCCAAATTTTCTATTTTTTTTTTATACATTTATTGGAAGGGAATGTGTACGAGATTTATTTCGTATTACAGCTTTATGCTTATTATGATTCAGTCTCAAGTATTAGACATGCTGTGTATCTTGTCATTGGCAAAGTCTCACAAATCATTGGCATTAATGGATGGAAGGAGGTCAGACAATAAGATTGCTTTTGACGTGTAGGTTTGCTAATTGGATTAAGGAGCTATTAGGCTGAGAGTGACAGCAAGACTGATAGACAATTCCTATAGTCACTTAGAATATAAATGAAGGTTAATTGGAAATATTAAATTTCAGCAATTAATTTCTTTTTCTGTTGTGTATCTCAAAAACAGATTATTTATTTATATTGGCATATAACGCAAAAACAGAAGTATAAACTAAATATATAGGCACTAGTCCTATGTAACACGTTAGTACAGGTATGGGATCTGTTATCTGGAAACCCGTTAACCAGAAAGCTTGAAATTATGAAAAAGCCAACCCATAGACTTCATTATAAGCAAATAATTCTAATGTTTAAAAATGATTTCCCTTTTCTCTGTAATAATTCTACATATACCTTGTACTTAATCCTAACTAAAATATATTTAATCCTTATTGGAGGGAATACAATCCTACTGGGTTAATCTAATGTTTAAATGATTTTTTATTAGACTCGGGGGCATGTTTATCAAAGGTCAAATTTAATATAATAAATTGAATGTGCTCACAACTCGAATGGTAGGTTATTTTTGAAAAAATGCAAACTTCTAATTTTCGGAACGACCCAACAATTTGAATCAAATTCGAATCGAGTTTTCCTCTGAAAAAACTTGAATTTCAGGAAAGCAATTAACATCTTCAAATTGTTGAGAGGACCTCTGTCATTGACGTCTACATGAACTCAGCAGGTTTTAGGCAGCGAATAGTCAAATTAGAACTGTTTTCTTGGTAGAGGTGTGATTAATCTCACATTCGAGTTGGTGGTTTTAAATTCGAGTTTTGAGTTAAGACCGAAACAAAAATCAAAAATAAGAATTTGAATTTACCATTCAAACCATAATAAAGCTGCCCCTTAAAGTATGAAGCTCCAAATTACAGAAAAACCCCTTATCCAGAAAACCCAGGTCCTCAACATTCTTGTAGAACCCCACAATTTTCAGGAAACCAAGAAAGAATAGTGTAAAATCTGGGAATATGTAAAAAGCAATATATAACACTTCAAATACTAAAGTATATAAGCTCAAGAGTCAGTTTTACTTTGTAATAAAGTATTTACTGTGTTAATGACAAGGTTTAAGCCTTGCTGCATTAATGGTATCAATTATGGGGAGCATGTGCAACAGCTCTCTGAAATTCACATGCACAACCTAAAGCAATACATTATTTGAGTGTGACTGTATGAGTTTCAGACTTATGTATAAGTTTCAGACTTATTTGACTTGACTATTTTCAGACAGAACCTTGGCTTAATATTGTAAACCTCTTAATTCCACTGACATTTTTGGGAACATCAGGACAAAATTCTGGTGTTAAATCAGGGAAAGGTAGAAAGCAAGAGAAATACGTATTGAATTGTTAGAAGTACATTTATATAAGGGTGAAGGTTACAGTTATCTTGGGTGAAAAGGCATAGCTTATTAATTAAATCACATAATTGATGGCCAACATAAACCAAAACCGTTGAATGTAGAGCAATGTATAATTATAAAATATTTAACTATTAACTTAGTACTTTACATCGGATAGGCGCTGAAGGCTGCAAAGAATTGTACCCAAGAGCGAGGGGCCTGTCTGCAGTCCTTCCTAGGTGCAGCTTTCTTCCTTAACTCACACCCCTTCCAACACTTTGGCCCCAGATGTAACCCCTGTTACGTCCTACACTTGTTACCACTATCACCGGCTCCCCCCTCAGGGGTGTCCCTCCCACTACAACATTATGCTAACACTTCCCAATTACCCAGCTACACCCTTTTTTGTGGGGAGGGTGGGAGCTGTTCAAGGTAAAAAAGAGAATGTTCCTTTACTTCCTTCCTCTTTTAACCCATCATGTCTTCAACCAATCTCAGTTGTAACCCAGGAACTACAACCCCCCATAATCCCTAAACTCCTCTTTTGGTTCTCTTATTTGAAGCCCTGTTATGGCTCTGTCCTTTCCAGTTGCTGGCTCACTCCCCCAGACATTCTGGCCATCTTATGCTTGAGTTGTTATTTATGTTTAGCCACTTTGGTCTTATTACTATTAGCTTGACTGTATCCAGTACTCAAACAGGACATTACTGAATTAGAGAGGGTCCAGAGAAGGGCAATCAAGCTGGTAAAAGGTATGGAAAATCTTAGCTATTAGGAAAGACCAAATTGGAGCTATTCACACTGGAGAAGGGGTGATTTAAGGGGGTATATGATAGCTATATATAAATATATATATGGGGCTCATATCATAACCTCTCTAATGCTTTAGGTCTTTCCAGCTGACACATGGGCACCCATTCCGATTAGAAGAAAGGAGATTCTATCTAAATATTCAGAAGGGGTTTTTTTACAGTGAGAGCTGTGAAGTTGTGAAATTCTCTTCCTGAATCAGTCCTACTGGCTACTTACTAATGGCTATTTAGCAAGTGAGGGAATACAGGGTTATGGAAGATAGCTCATAGTACCATTTGATCAAGGGACTGGTCCAATTGCCATATTGGAGTCAGGAAGGAGTTTTTCCAACCTCTGAGGCAAATTGGAGAGGCTTCAAATGTTTTTTTTGCCTTCCTCTGGATCAACTAGCAGCTTGGCAGGTTAAAATAGATGAAAGGTTGAACTCGATGGACATGTGTTTTTTTCAGCCTAACTTACTATGTTACTATGTATGCCCAGTTTGTGTTTGAGCCAGCAGTGACAGATATTACAGTACTTTTTTTGCTGTCTTTTAATTTTAAAGCCTTGCCATGTTACAAAGCAATAGCAGAATATATCAAGGTTTTTTTTGCCCCTTTGCCATCTTCCGATAAAATATATATTGTCTGTTTGTGGTATTCACTGTCTCCTGATATTTTAAGAAATAACATGGACAGCTGGCAAGTATCCACCAGCGAGTACACTGGGGTCTACTGATAAGGCTTGCTTTTCCCACCTTCCTCTTCTCTTGAGGATCATGCAGATCATGCTAGGGCTGATTAGTTTGAGACAGGGAATTTCAGGATATGCTCAAGTCACAGGTCAGTTACTGTCAATCAAGTCAATGCAATATGAGCCCCGGGCTGCATGTCTAGCTTGTAGCATAGATCCATAGAGATGGTGCAGCTGCTAAGGTCAGCTGTCTGGAACAGAGTACTAGGCAACTAGACTGTCTTATTCAACTCCTACCACAATATTCTTTCTGTAACGGGATTAGTGATCCTCAGTTGATGAACCACACAGGTATTTAAAATATTTCTCCAGGCCTTTATTCTTTAAGTTACCACCTGAACATAACAATGGTTGATTATATACCTGTGATATAGGCAATTTCAGATGTTTATATCTTTTCATGCTATATGTTAGAGATGCGCAAACTGCATTAGGTAATATATTGCTGAACTACACTTCCATGATTCATTTGCACCCAAAGGGACAAAGAGTGCACTGCTCAGCTATTTAAATAACTTGAATATATGAAAAACTATAAATAAATAAAGTAAAAAAAAAAAACACCAGTGTGACTGTGTTATACCTAAATGTCAGATTTACCCTTCAGACCACTTTGGGACTCCAAAGAATGAAGTGTTTATGGATATGGTTATCTGCCATAAACAGCAAGGATTCAGTGCAAAGGAAGGAACATATTGCCAGGAAGGTGCTTCAGATGTGTCTTGCTTCTGCTTTGACTTTTAATATGATGGTCTTTGTGCATAAGAAAGATAAGAAATGTACAAATTTTACAGTAAATAGCAGAGAACCTTTTACTCTTTTTTTCCCAGAGTGTGCTGATAGATTAAGCATCTTAATATTCTTATAACCTGGGATTAAAAATTATAAAACTCAATTTCCTCATTCAGCTTTTTTCTGTAATTATTCTATTTGGGATTTTCATTTAAGTTACTTAGAACATTCAGGCATTGGGATTTTAAAGGGAAACTATGCATACATAGGTATTATGGTATATACCTATTTTTCTGTTATGTTTATCTTACATTATAATACTTTTGAACCCATTGAATAGATACTAAGAATTAGAAAGACATGACATCAATTTAAAGGCTTGCTGTAGCCATTATAGGTTTCAAAATGGGTCCAGAAGCCTAAGTGATCCATTTTTTAAAGGAACAAAAGACAAAACATAAAATGAAGCACTTTGTATAGCTGCCCACCCCTTAAAATGGTTTATACTCACAAAGAGCTCCCTAACAGCTTTTTAAATGTTTAAAAAACATAGCATGTGTGTCAAATGGAAAGTCCGATTTAGGCACAAAATGAGCAACGCTATGGGACATGTTATCCAGAATCCTTGTGACTTGGGATTTTCCGGATAAGTAATCTTTCTTTAATTTAGATTTTTATACCTTAAGCCTAATAAAAAATTATTTAAGCATTAATTAAACCCAATAGGGTTGTTTTGATTAATTATATCTTAGTTGGAATCAAATACAAGGTACTGTTTTGTTAGAGAAAAAAAAAATGTGAATTATTTGATTTAAATGGAGTCTATGGGAGATGGCCTTCATGTAATTCAGAGCTTTCTGGATAATGTGTTTCCGGATCCCATAACTGTACCTTTTACTCTGATACAACAATTTCCTGATGAAAATTTTCATTTTTTTTTTACCCAGAATGACATGTGACATATATGGAAACCCATGACTATACATTTTATAATGAATTTTAGAACATTCATCCAGTTACGTCTAAGAATCACACTATGTTATGACTACAAATTAAAAGGCATTTGCAGCATCCACGCCCCTTCTGCCATCAGCCTCTGCCATGTAATTTGAAAAATAACTGTGCTTTATACAGTGATTAATTTCCTCTTCAGGAACATTATGTTAGGCTGGTTATCTGAATCAATATGTGAAGGACACTGGAAAACAAGGCACACAGAAATCTCATACAATAAGAGCCCCATTTCGTAATGATCCTTCCTGTTGAATCTCAGTAGGAGAAACCTTTTAAAAACATAATTGTATAGCATTGAGCTGAGCTGAAAGCACAGTGCTTTAGAAATGGAAATTTTCCTAAACATGAAATATGACATTGTCTGGGTTCTCTCATTTCAGTGATGCATTTATGTTTGCAGGTAAGAGCCCCCCCAGCAGCAGGAGCTTTCAAAGAGAGACCTGCAAAGCCCACGGCTTTTCGCAAGTTTTATGAGCGAGGAGACTTCACAATTGCCCTTGAGCATGATACAAAAGGAAACAAAATAGCCTGGAAGGTAAGTGAGAGCACAGCTGTGACTGCCAGCTGTGCTTATTGAAGTGACATCCTCTATTGCCAAACAAAGTTGGCTTATAAGTAAATAAAACAGAGTAATTTCTCAGCAAATGCACTGTGGCCGGGGAAGCTTTCTGAGTCAGGCATCCACCTCAGCTAACAGTTAAATTATCTGCTGCAAAAAGTCAGATGACAGAGCCTCTTTGCCTTAGAGAATTATCGGCTGCACCAATTCATCTTTATTTTTATGAGGACCTGGCAACTCTAGCTGATTCAGGCAGTCCATCAAGTGATTGGATATTGCAAGCAGTAGCCATTCATCTTCCCCCCCCCCCACTAAAAAAAATTTCACCTTCCTGCAGGACTCTTCCAAATGGAAGCTTTAATTACCTAAATGGATAGGTCAGAATTGGCTGCTCCCCAGGAAATGCAGAGGAGAATATAAATTAAGGCAGATTCTCATTCTGAGATGTGCTTTTAGTCTGCAGCATATGTCAAGCAACGTAATCGCTGTCATACAAGCCTCTGTTAGAGGCTGACCTCCACGGCTGAAATCATTACAGCTCCGACATTTCTCTGACAAAAGGTTAATTGGCTTCAAAATAAATGTATTGCCTAATGACTCCATTCCAATACGGCCGTGTTTCTGTCTCCGAATGGCCCACTGATGTTATTTGTAAAAACTTGCCAATCTCTTTAACTCACCAGGGCAAGCTTTTAAATTTAATTTGAAAAACTGAATGTTGATCTTTTCCTGCTCCAGCCATTTAATTACATCTGTGCTCAAAATCACATCATTCTTTTTTGTCCAGTTTGTGTGCATTTAAAAATATTCCTTTTCTAGAATAGCTTTGGATAAAATAAGTATTTCATATGGAAAGAACGCTGCTCTGACTCACTGCTTTGTTATGGTGATCCTACAGGCAGGGTCTGAAAGTACATTTCCAGGTGCAGGTATTCTTGTTGTCCCACACTGCATAATGTAGAGGAAAGGAAAATGGAGGACCACAACATCGGATCACTTAAAAAGAGTAAAGATATGAATTTTTAAGTAATCTGGTGTTTTGGTCCTCCATTTTCATTTTCTCTTTAAAATAAGTATTGCACATTCTATATCAAAAACTATTTGTACTACTTGTAAATGTCATGTTTAAACAGCATTTATTGGGACAAATTAGTACTTAAAAATACTGTGTACCATGTGGAAGATCATATATCCAGTACATCAGGGGGTCCCCAATCTTTTTTACCCGTGAGCCACATTCAAATATTAAAAAGAGCTAAGGAGCAACACAAGCATGATAAAAATTCCATGGGGATGCCAAGTAAGGGTTGCGATTGGTAGCCCCTATGTGGACTGGCAGTCTAAGAGAGACACTGTTTGTCAGTACACCTACCTGGTTTTTATGCAAACAAAACTTGCCCCCAGATAGGAAATCAAAAATAAGCGCCTGCGTTGAGGCAACTGAGAGCAGTATCCAAGGGGTTAGTGAACAACATGTTGCAGTACTTTTTATCTTTGGTGATTCCTATATTCCATGAATGGGATGTATATTTTAGTGTGCTTTAACATCTTGGATAACAATGGACAAATTCACATTTATAGATACCAGTATAATACATTGAGCTAGATTAGTTCAATCTTGTAATCTACAAATTTTATATTACATTTCCCGTATAGACTTCATTTGAGTTGTCATCAGATAAATCAAGAGATAGGTTTCTTATGTCAAATTAATCAGGGTCATTATTGTTTTGATTTGGAACCCCTTTGAGAGTTTGCATCTCTTCTTTGAAATGTGTAATATTTGCAACTAGAATTAAGGTTACCACAAACTTCACCTCTAGCTACTATTTACCAACATAACATGCCCAGGGTAAACCAGTTCTATGGCTTTCACCTAGTATTATAAATAAAGCAGGTCAAAAATTGATTTACAGTACATGTACAGTATTAGTAACATTAAAGAGATACTGACACCTGAAATTAAACTCATTTTTACATCTATTATAATATTGGCTTTGAAAGCTACTTCTAAATTTGCCATAAAGTATTTCCACAATGCTTTTACATTACCTGTCTGATCCCCCATGTTCCTGTATGAGGGGGCTGCCATATTTGTGCAGCAGGAGTCCATTAGCATTAGAAACTGTAACTAACAGGCTGAGATAGGACAGTCAGGTTGGCAAAGTCAGAGTGTCAGAGAGTTAGACTTAGGAACTTCAACTAACAATTATACACAAAAACAAATCTCTCAGCAAAAAATTATCAACATGACCTATAGGTAACACTGAATGTACATTCATATGTTAAGTTTTTAGTGTTGGTATCACTTTCGGTATCACTTTAAGACATTATTTTAAGTCACATCACTAGCAGCCTAGTCAAGTCCTTAGGGGGAATTCTCTAAAGGGTGAATTATTGCCAGTGAATAATCCACCACACTTTGCGCCACTTCACCAGGCTTAAATTCATTACAGTACACCGATTCACTAAAATGCAAAGTTGTATCTCAGCAGCCAAATGCTGGTGAAGTTTTGCTAGTGTTAATTCATCAGCACAAGCATTTCTTATCAATCTTTCGGTAGCATTCAAGTATGCCTAATGAAACTTCATTAGTACTCTTACGTCAGTTTGAATAGGGTGGGTACATATAGGTCGTATAGACTGATTTATTGCAGATGTTGCTGCAAATGCTTGAAGTGGCCACTTGTTAAAAATGTCCAAGGAAGCAAAATAAAGACAAAAGAGATCCTCTAATGCCCTAGGTATGCCCCTCAAATGGTTGGAAAAAATGTTAACACAAAAATCTTTAATAGTTAGAACTTTTAAAGGCAATTACTCTTTAAAAAATGGAAAAAAACACCAGTGTTTTTTACAGCTTTTATGAGTTTCCAACATACAGGATATGATGTCACTGACATAAGACTGAGGAGGATGAGGCTTCATCTTATCAGTTTGCCTGGTCTAAGCTGATGAAGGAAACTCAGGAGAAAGGGGTAACGTTCTGTAAAATTCACAGAATTTGCGAAACTCAGGAGAAAGGGGTAACGTTCTGTAAAATTCACAGAATTTGCGAAGTAAAAATTGTTCGCCTGAGTAAAAAATTGCCTGGCAATTGGGCGCCAAACTGAGCTAGTGACGGTCTTTTTTAACGAATTGTTGTCTACACCTGTTAGTAAATTGCCGATGAATTTTCACTTTGCCCCCTAGTGTTTGGGAGAGTTTCTAAAATTGCAATACAGCTCAGCATATACATCCCTCCTAAACCTGGAACAGCATAATAAATGTTTTATATAAAAGTCCTTGTATGGTATTGTATTGTAGTTAGTGTATTAGGTTGAGGTTTTCTGGTGGTAAAAAAAAAAGTGAATTATGGAGATGTACAATATATAGTATGGGATATACTGTATATGACATATTCCTTTTTTGCCTATTGAAAATCAAATATGTTCTAATGACACTTAGGGGTTTATTTATTAAGGGTCGAATTTTGAAGTTATGAGAATTTTTTAAAATCTAATAAATTCGAATATACTCACATCTCGAATGAGAGGTTATGCCCGAAAATATTAATGGAATTCTAATCAAATTCTCCTACAAAAAAACTTGAATTTAGGAAGGCAATTAAGATCTTCAAATGGTTCAACTGGCCTCTGTCATTGACTTCTAAATGAACTCGGCAGGTTTTAGGTGGCAAAGTCGAATTCAAACCAGATTCGAGGTGTTATAAATTTCACATTCAAATTCCAATTGGTGGTTTTAGATTAGACATTGTGAGTTTGGACCAAAATAAAATGTGAAAATTTTAATTTATCATTCAAACCGTAGTATTTCGACATTTTAAAGTGCATTTCCATTCTCACTGTTGAATGATGAATCCATAACTAAGCATATGCTGCATAATAATATAGTATCTCTTAATTTGTATAGGTGTCCATGCTTTTTTATTGTTTGCTTTAACCAGACATCAAATGCAGATTTAAATAAAATTTTTGCATAAATATGTTTAATAATATGCAAGTGAAATCTGTGTTTTGGACAAAAGAAGAAGAGTCAAAGCTAATATTAGTTTCATGTAAATGTGCAATGATTAAATAACCTAAATAGATATCATCAATCTAAAGATTAAGGAGAGTTTTGTCCTCAAAAAGTGGCAGATGGATATCTGGTGTGTACTAATTTTAAATAATGTATGAAGACAGTGGATCACTGATAGCATTAGTTTTCCAAGTATAGGTATAGAGTAAAATATAAATATATTTTTTCTCTATGAAAGGAAACATGAAAACATACAAACTCTATGCAAAACATAAGCTGGTAGGAATTTAAGGAGAAGAAAAGGTTAAATCGGTGGGAGGGGGGCAAAAATTAGGCACACTCAGTCCCCCAATAATTGTAATCCCTTATCTGATATTTCCCTGCACCAATCTGGGATACTTCTGTGTGATCATAATGGACATATTGTCTTGTTCTAATTACTGGTTCTTCAGTGACCCCCGGGAAGAAATAGAGTGAAAAGGCCAGCCATTTGGCCTTTTTTACTAAACTGCATATAGGCACAAGTGCAATGATGGAAGAAAATTGTTCAGTTTTGCTAGTTTAGAAGCATTAGGGGTATTAGATACATGATTATAATAACAGAGGGTGCCTAACATTGGGTATGATACAGTTACAACAGAATGCTAATTCTTTGAATACTCTTTGCTAACTTTTGAATGGTATGAGGCTGTTCACTAGCACATAAAGTATTAACAGTATTGCACAGTTCAGTATGATACAATTTTCATCACATTTTAGCCCCTTTAGTTTGGACCCTTCTATCCATACACCTCTCTGGACACAGCAATATGGTTTATTGAAAGCAGAACCTGTGATTTCTGCATATGTAATAGTTTTGTGTCAAATATACAGTAGTCACTCCCTCTTGTAAAATATAAGGATATTATAAGTTACCGAGGAGTTTCATCACCATATAAAAACAAGAGGCCGAAGGCCGAGTGT
Source organism: Xenopus borealis (assembly GCA_024363595.1). Taxonomy (NCBI): domain Eukaryota; kingdom Metazoa; phylum Chordata; class Amphibia; order Anura; family Pipidae; genus Xenopus; species Xenopus borealis. The sequence continues at coordinate 45,480,443 of CM044440.1, forward strand.
TTTTATACAGGTCATGGAACTCCGAGGTAACTTCTAATATCCTCATATTTTGCAACTGGGGTACTTTATTTATTATAATACACAAGTTTCAGTTAGTCATGTGACAGAAATGAAATCAGAACTCACCATTTATAACTGATGACATCAGAACTCACCGTTTATAAGGATATAATTTACAAGATATTCATGGCTTTTGTGTATTATATATATATATATATATATATATATACACAGCATGTAATTAAACACAATGCATTGCTTAATAGCTGATTAAACCAGTAATCACAGAACAGTTTCATTTCCAGCCACTGTGTTCCACTGCATTTTCCCCCACTAATGTCTGTCATCAATTGCTGAATTACTGTAATTTATAAATGTTTAGAAATTAGGAACTCTTTATCTGCCATCTGTTCATACTTCTGAAGAAAGTTTAAATACTCATATGTTTACCTTAAAGAGCAAATGTGATTGTAAGCTATATTTATAGGATTGCAGGAAGAACCATACATTCCACAGCCTGAATGCAAACTTCTCAGGGTGACTATTTGAAGAATATTGCAGATAACGATGTTTTCAATGAGGATAGATGTTGCACACATGCTAGCATAGCTAAATTTTCCAACAAACCTTTCAAGCAAAGCTTCAGAGTTCATTAAGCAAACTACCTAGTGCTAAAGCTTTGAGCAATGAAAAGTGCTTTTACATAGAAGTGCAGAATCTAATAATAAAAAAACTCATGAAAAGTAAAATATGAATATGCAGATCTTTTCTTGTATATTACAAACTGCAGTTTTATTTTCATAATTGCTGAGGACTATTTCCCCCGGTATGGCATACAAGCATGCCTAAACTCAGAATGGCTCTACGTATGCTGTATTGTGAAGTTATTTAACATCCAAAAACACAATTATTGTTATGCACAAAGATTTTTGCCACATACGAACAGTAAAAAATTAGGGTATAATAACTGTGTGCAAGTTCCTGTTATATAAATATAAAGTGGAATCTTGCACGCAACATTTCTCTGCTTATTCCAGGCTAGGACTAGCAAACTTAAAGGGGTTGTTCACTTTCAAACACATTTTTCAGTTCAGTTTGTTTCAGATTGTTCATCAGATTGTTCGTTGTTCTAATACTGAAGTGTAATGTTTCAATTTACACCTAAAATCAGATCTGGGAATGGAGTCACCGACTCTCTAACTGTTTTAAATTTATACATTTAGTTGATACATTTGTTATCTTTAACCTTGCGGAGTAGAAATGTGCGGGTCGGGCCCGTACCCAACCCGCACCTGACTCTAACTGGCTGCGCCCCACCACTCACCCAACCCTAACCCATTGCACTCCCCTCTTTATATACCCGCGCCAGCCCTGCAAAAGGGGCGGGCCTGGGCGAGTGCATAAAAAACGCCCCGTGCAGGGGTGGAAGTGGGTCAGAAGAAGACTATTGGTGGGGAGAATGGAGGCTAAAGTTCAGCCTTGTCCTGAGAACGTACTGTGGAAGTCCACCCAATCCATGGGTCCTGTGGGCTTTGGGCTGGCCTGCAGATCACTACTGTTCAGCAGAATCCCTGAGTTTCATTAAAGGCAGCTGTTAGAATTAGTTCTAGCTGTTAGAATTCGGAATTAGTTATGATACATTTCTCAGTACTATCTACGGAATATTAGCAACTAATTGCATCAAGTAAATGTAGCAAATTGTAACAGTTCTGAATGATCCTGGATCACTGAGCTGCTAGACTGAAACATTAGACAGGAACTTTAAACTTAAATTGTGGGAAAATGGTAAAAAATAAAAGAAGGAAAGTAATTGAAAAAAGTTTTATGGAAAACAATCTGAAAACAACTTAACTGATAAAAGTGTTTGGAAGGTGAAGAACCTCTTTCAATCCCTGGCAAATGCTGTTCTGTTTAGGGATGCACTGAATCCAGGATTCGGTTCGGTTTTCAGCCAGGTTTCGGCCATTTTCAGCAGGATTTGGCCGAATCCTTGTGAATGGCAGAACCAAATCTGAATCCTTAAAATCATGCGACTTTTCATCACGAAACAAGGAAGTAAAACATTTTTAACCTCCCTAATTTGCATATGCCAATTAGAGTTCAGATTCGGTTCGGTACTCGGCAGAATCTTTCGCAACAGATTAGGGGGTTCAGCCGAATCCAAAATAGTGGATTTGGTACATCCCTAGCTCTGCTATAGATCGTTCATTTATATTGGACCTGAGTGACTAATTTTGGGCCTTGAAATACCATGATCTATTAGAAATCTCAGTCCATACATGGTTTGTAACAACTATTGTCTAAAAGTATAGATTGCTATTCATGTCTCAAAGGATGTCTCAGTGGTTCTCATTCATATACATTTACATGAATTATAAAGCAAGGGTATGATTTGAGAGTGAAGTATCTTACTTACATCTCCTAAATATTATTGTCCATGGAAGGTTTTATTGTCCTATGTGTTAAATAAGCTGTAACTAAAAACCTTTTTCTTTTAGTCTACTAACTGGAAGATTTACGACTCTGAAATATGCTAGACATGAGAACATACCAAAGGCACCTCTAAATGTTTCTGCT
>CM044440.1:45516731-45527754 GCA_024363595.1 Xenopus borealis
GACATGGTAATTAGGCAGTGTGGACACAAAAACGGGCATGCTGAAAAAAACGTTGCCGCACTTCGCAGGGGCAAGACTTTTTGCCCCTCTTTCTACTTCCAAAATGTTGGGAGGTATGATGTAGTTACAGGGAAGTTAGATACTCTGCTTGTGGCCCAAACAGGACCGGTGGGCCAGGTGCTGCCTAAAAGGACTAAAGGTGGCCATAGATGTGCAGATTTCCTGCAATATCAGACGAATGATCGGATGCCCCCATCTCCCGATCTGCCACTAACCTTCAGTTCAAATAAAGTAGTAAAAGAACAGATAAGCCAATGTTCAGCCATGAGAGCAATCGTCAGATCAGCAATACATGCAGAGATATTATTGGCAGCCAACAGAAATTTTCTAACCTGTCCGATCGATTGAACGACCGATCACCATGGCACGAAAAATGTCTGGACACTGCACACATGGTCCGAAAATCGTACAAATCTAGGATTCATACGATTATATCTGTACATCTATAGCCAGCTTTAGCCAAAATTTTTATACAAAATTAATATGTGTTTTCTATATTAATACAGAAAGCATGTATGTCTTTTTCTGTCTTGTATACACGCAAATGAATACACTTACATGTGAGGGGCCAGATTAACAGCAGTTGCAGTTGTTTTTATGAAGTAAAGCCTCCCTGTTCTGCTGCAGAGAGCCGCATCTAATAATATTTTCAATACACTCACAATATTGTTTGCATGTAAAATCTGAAGATAATTTGAGACCATAAAAACTTAGTGGCCATTAGGTGGCTCACTTTGAATGCACATGAGAGAAAGGAAATTACCCCTCCTCCAGCCATCCTTCTGCTGTTGCTATGTGCTTTTCTATGACAGCACAGCCTCAACCCTGTGTGTGACTCACTGAGAAGAATAAAACGGAGGAAAAAAATACGGGCTCGGAAATCTCGAATAGCAGAGCTGAGGTCTTGCTCTGTGCACTGTTCAAACCGGAGACCAAGCAGAGAGTTCTCTTTGGTACATGGAACTGCTGGCTCTTTTGTTTCTTGTGTTCTTGGCACTTTCTGAAAGAGCTGGGTCTGTATTACTTGGGCCCCGCTGTGTCACTTAAGGGAAATAATAAACCATTGTATTCATTAAGCAAGCCTTGTTTTAGCAAACAAATCCCAGATTCTGAAAGAGGAACATTTTGAAGAGGAAGAATTAGTAAGGATGCTTTACAAAAATTCCCTAGAGAAACTGCTTTGTTTCCCCTATTTTATTGCTACTTACTGAGAAGATTCATATTCAAATAGGGTTGTGAAATAGCCGTTTGCACATTCTCATGCACCCAGGAAGGCTATGATTATGGCTAATTACAATGAGCAATGGAATCCTTACAGCAGTGCTCAATCAGATTGCAGTTCATGCATGAAGTAGCAAAGAGCAGCCAGTGGAGGTGTGATTTCGGCAATAACAAACAGGACTGTCGTCAAATAAGAAAAGAAACTGGAATCTCTTATGAATGCTTGCTAAATGCAAGTGAGCCTGTCCTGTTACGTGAGAAGAAATCATAGCTGTGCAAAAGAAATTCCATTTTATTTAAATCCTACCCATTGTTTAGCTTGAAGGAAATGAAACACAACAGTAGGTATTGTGATACTTTTTATTGGACATGCTTTTAATCGAATTGTTTCACTGAGCTTTTCAAAATCAGCACTGGCAAAGTGGCCATAAAGTTTAATTGGCTTTCTGTTTAACATTACAAAAGGTCAGGCTAATGAAACGGTGAAAAACATAGTTATGGGGTTAAATCGTCATGGTTGGTGCTTCATTGTTTTGTGTTTTGAGCAATGGGAGTACGCCAGATATATAAATATATATATATATTTTTTTTTCCAGTCCTAGTATTTCCTAAATTTTACATGAATTGCTAGAACTAGAAAAGTGTTCTTAACATGAGGTACAAAATAACTGTTGAAATTAGTTTTGAAAAATATGAACACACTCAAGGTCATACCAGGATCCATATGTACAGTTGACTGCGACACGTGTACAGTTGACTGTGGCACTTGTACAGTTCATAAAGTAGAAATTGTAGATTGCCCCCTGAACTAAAGTAAATTGCATCCCATGAAGTAAATATCTATCAGCAACAGCACTTATTTGTATATGCAGGCAGCTGGATCTGACTGAGCTGAGCTATAAATTCTTATATGCTGCAGGTTTCCATAACATCAACATCACAAATATGGACAATTCCTATAAGCCATAGCCTTGTACCTATAATATTTGACAAAACACAAAGGGGCAGATTCACTAAAGGGCAAAGTTGCTAAAGTTAGTGACCAGGACTGGACTGAGAATCAAAATAGGCCCTGGCATTTCAGGTACACAGAGGCCCAATCAGCCCACATAGAGGCCCAAACAGTCCCCACCAGCCCACTAAATACTGACTTTCTATGGCACCTTATAGCAGCCCATCTGGCATTTGCCCTAACCCACAGATTGCCAGTCCGGGCCTGTTAGTGACTATTCACCAGCGTTGCCACCTGCAGGGGCATCGTCGATTAACTAACAGGCGTAGGTGCCAATTTGCTAGCGAATGGGACCCTCTCTAGCGTTCATTTGCACTCTATTATTCCACAGATTCACTAAAGTGCAGATTTTACTGAATGTTACCTCTTTTGCCAGAGTTGACTTTGCCACCTCAGACCAGGCGAAGTGCTAAAAAGAAGCAAGATCTTCCTCAATCTTCTGTCAGTTACATCATATCCTGTGTGCTAAAAATGCATTAAAGCTGAAAAAATGCTGGCAACGTTTCCTTTTTTTAAGCAGGATAGCCTGCAAAAGTCCTAATTTAGACTTTGTCTTCTAGGTGACCAGTTTTCTCCAGACATTTCATAACATATGGAACATTAATTTTCCAGTGGGCTCATGTGTAGGGCATTATATTATCTCTCTTGTCTTTATTAAGGTTCCATGGACAGTTGTAATAAAAAGTGGTAGCTTCAAGCATTTGCACCAACATTATAATAAAGAAGTCCATAAAACTTAAAATTTCCTGCCCTATGCAAACTAAACCTAAGTGCAAGATCACTAGCAAATTTTCACTAGGTACAAATGAACTCTAGCACATCTTCGCTATGAAATGCTTGCACAGCAGAAGTAACACTAGTAAAAAGTCACCATTGTTCCATCCCCAGAACGAAACTTCCGATTTTAGTGAATTAGCTTATTCGTAGTGCATCTGTGCCTGGGGATGTGGTGCAAAGCGTGCGAAGGAGACGCTGGCGAAAATTCTCCCATTAGAGACTCTTCCCCAAAGAGTAATTGCACACCCCCTTTCTGACCTGGATGAATGAGAATATTCATAGTCACACCCCCTTTCTATTAATCTCATGACCACGCCACCCAACAGATATAGCGATAGAACAGAATAGGTGCCAATTCTGTTCTATAGTACCTACAAGACAGCATTGAGAATTAACAGATGATCTTTTACATTTGGTTACAGGCTTCTGGCAATGTTTACTTGGAGTCATTTACTATAATCTGGGGCAGAAGTGCAGGAGAACTAAAGGGCACAAGATTAGGTCACTTGTAGAGACACCTCTGCCCAGGTCTGTCTGTACTTTGCAGCTTCTGCTGGATGAAAAATCTAACTCGGGGTGCTGCACACAGCTTCAACTGGTGCTCTGTCCTCACTAAATACCATAGAGTAGGAGGTAAATACAAGGCTCCACTTGTACATCTGATGCACGAGTTAAGGGGTGGGAGACCTAATCGAAAACCATCTCCTACAGGCGGCTATGTTTTCATGGCAGTGGACGCTGGTCTCTGTGCTCCAAAATGTATCACAGAAACCTGTGACAATACACATTGGGGTATATTTATCAAAAAGTGAAGTTAGAGATGGCCACAGTCCTCTAGAGTGAAATTCCACCACTCTCCATTCATTTCTATGGGATTTTAAAAGGCGTATTTATCAGAGGAGGAACTTTCACTTTCACTGATTGATACTCTTTTGAAAATCCCATAGGAATTAATTGAGAGTGGCTTTATTCCTCCTTTAAAGGTGTACATTTAAACAATTTACACAAGACCGTCCTATGTAGGACTTTGACACAAGTTACAGCTATATGCAATTACAGAGACATTTTTACAAATAGAAGTTCTACACTTCTCTGTCATTTTCTAGTGCAAGTGCTAGGTTAACCACACATCTGGCTTATTGACTCAAGGCAGATCTCTATAAGAGCTATTAAAGAGCCATTTTCTTGGCACCACGTGTCGATCCTCTATAACATATCCTGTTTAAAGAAAGGCTAATAGAGACAGTGTGACAAGAAGAGTATTCAGTACTAATAGGATATTTATACAGAATAATATTGATTGCTGTCCATTCATTTTGAATTCCTTGCTAAACTGGTGTATAATTACCCTTGATTTCTTATTCAATCAAATCACTTATTCTGCATTATACACTTATTGTTTTGGGATGTTTGCGTTAAAACTGCTTTAATGGTTTTAAATGTAAAATTAGAAAAACTAAAGAATAGCATGCTAATTTTTTTCATCACTATGGGTACTTTGTAAATTAGTAAGCTAACTGTTTATAAGTCTAGCTATTGCACTAGCACAGTCAACATGAAATCTGTATACAGGTTAATAAGGATGATCAAGATTAAAAAAAATATTCCATATATATATATATAACCATTCAGAGCCTAAGTGTTTGCTTGTGCAGAACAAGTGCAGCTTGAAAAGTGCAGAACAAGTGCAGCTTGAAAAGTGCAGAACAAGTGCAGCTTGAAAAGTGCAGAACAAGTGCACCTTGAAAAGTGCAGAACAAGTGCAGCTTGAAAAGTGCAGAACAAGTGCAGCTTGAAAAGTGCAGAACAAGTGCAGCTTGAAAAGTACAGAACAAGTGCAGCTTGAAAAGTGCAGAATTCTTGTGCTTCTGTCTAGGGGGAAAGAGCGACTTTGCTTACAACACACATTTCTACAAAAGTGATTGATGAAGCCTGAACTATATTATGAAAAGCTACTCCAATTACAGTTGACTGCATTTGTGCTGTGCAGTTCCAGTTTATCCTATGAGTACATTCACTATTAGGTCCATGACAGACCCATCTCGAGTCAGCGAATCAGAAGACTGATGTTTAATGATTCAGGCTCTTGTGGGCAGACAGATTCAGTGAATATGTGCTGACTCAGTTCCACTGATTTGTAGAGGAGGTGTCAAGTGTTCATCTCTGTGGGGCAAGTTTATACAAAAACTAAAAAGTGTCTGTGGGTGGGGGGAGTTGATTACTGCATCAGCTTTTTTTTGGAACTTCAATAACCATTTGCTTCTGAGCAACTGAAAACTTTCATTGTTTTTTTCAGTATTGTGGTTTAGTCAAGAAATCGAATTGTATGTTACATGGCATTTTAATCATTGCTCTCACATATTGTCACCATAAGAAAAGGTTTTTCAGAATGATTTTTACAGACACAATGAGGTTTGTGCATAATGTACCATGAATGATATCCACATATTTGGCTTTCATCAGTTTGTTGCAAATCATATGATGTTTATATGCCACTTACTGTACTTAAAGGGGTGATTCACCTTTAAGTTAACTTTTAGTATGTTATACAATGACCAGTTCTAAGCAACTTTAAAATTTCTTGTCATTATTTATTTATTTTTTAAAGTTTTTGAATGATTTGCCTGGCTTTTTCCAGCTTTCCAATGGGTTTCACTGACCCCATCTAAAAAATGCTCTGTAAGGCTACAAATGTATTGTTATTGCTACTTTTATCCCTCATCCTTCTATTCAGGCCTCTCCTATTCATAGTCCATGCTCATATTCAAATAGCAGCATGGTTGTTATGATAATTAGGACCCTAGCAACCAGATGGTTGAAACTGCAAACTGGGGAGCTGCTGAATACAAAGCTCAGCATATATAGCCTTGACAAAGCATTTTTTGCGAAACGTACGTCGGCGTTTCTCCTTTTCCTCTCTTTTAATTTGCCCTGGACAATTTTTAATACAAGCCTTTTTTAACTCAAGCAATTTTAATCTTCTCAACTTTAACTTATTACTCTCTATTTTCATCTGACAAGACGTGTGGGATTTGTGGTTTTTTAGATTAGTTCCTTTGAATCAAGACTAGTTAAACAACGAGATCACAGTCCCACATGTTCTGCCTTCTTTCCTTGTGGTAGTCCCAGGACCTAGATAGCCAAAGATTAAGATAGAAGCTATTGGGACGACTCCACCATTACTATCCAATTATTCCTTTTCTTATTTCCAATTTTTGTGGGGGGCATATATTGGATCGCAGAAAATCAATGACCACAGGAGATCTACCCTTGAATCACTATTAGAGTGTCCAAGGGGGGTTTCTGTTCCCGAAGGAAGGTACCGCACCAAGGTTCCATTCCTTTCCCTTTTTCTTTACACCTTTTTACCATCATCATATTTATTTTGCATTACATACCTCAATTGAGTATTATTTAACATGAATTTAGTACATCAAATGTGGTGGTAATCTTATTAATGCATTTTAGCACATAGCACTTTACTTTAGAAATAATTAATTTATCTTTTACCTTAATCAAGTAAGACCAAGTGATTGTGGTAAATTTTTATTAATCAATTTGTATAATTGATTTCACTTCACTAGAGTAATTCAGAAATAATTCATTGATTGTTTATACCAATCAAATAAGACCAAGCAAGTTTGGCAAAACTTTAATTTGTTTTTTATAATTCATTACACGTTATTATATTTATTCAGATATTTATTTGAGCACATGGCACTTTAATGAGCAATTAACCTGCGTTGATTCCAAGTTTTCCTTCTCCTCTTAACCTTAGCATCATCGTAGTGGTCTTTGATAGAATTTTAAGAAACGATCCTGGGAGGGTATATATATAAGTTTTTAAAGAATTATTCGAAATAGAACGGGTGTTTCTTCTTTGTTTGTGGAAATAAATAATTACAATTGTTACTTTGCCTCGTTCTATACTCGATTAGATTAAAATACTGTGTGGTATACATAAACTAAATAACTACAAAGCTCAGCAACTCAAAAACAACAAATAATAAAAAATTAAAACCAATTGCAAATTGTCACCAAATATCCCTCTCTACATCATACTAAAAGGTGAACAACCCCAGAAACAACCAGAAATTTAGACTTTTTTCAATTACTTATACATTAGTTGATTGGTTCTTAATGTTTGTCCTGCTGGGCAGAATACCTGTGTTTCATTAATGCAGCTGTTATAACTGACACAATAGGTGCTGAAAATCATATCAACTAAATAAAGCAAATTGTAACAGTTCAGAGTCTGCACCTGAATTACTGAGCCGCCAGACTGAAACACCACAGACAGTAACATTAAACTTTAAACTTCAGCTCTGGGAAAATGGTAAAAAATAAAACATGAAAAGCAATTGATAAATGTTTTTATTTCTCCTGAACACAGGAGAATCTGAAAACAGCTGAAGTGGAAAAAAAAGTGTGTGTAAGGTGAACAACTACTTTAATTTGTGTGTCTAGGTGGAGGGGGAGATGAAATCCAGACATTGATTTAGGAAACAATTCATTCTTTTGTGTACGAAGTGAAATGTTTCAGATATTCTTTGCTTAAAAGAAAATGGTTTGTAAAATCATGAGTGGAGTCAGAACCAAGAATTAGTATTCTTTGCTTTACAGTCCGACTGGTAAACCTTCCCATTTTATTTATCTTATTTAGGCATGCACCTAACCCTTCTTTAGCAGGTTTGGGCAAACCCCTGAATCCTGAGTCGATTGGGCCTAATGCAGAACTGGATCCAAACCCTTGATGATGCTGGAACTTGCCATCATACAGTCATAAAATGTAGATGTGCATGTAGGCCCGGATTTGTGGAGAGGCCACCTAGGCCCGGGCCTAGGGCAGCAGGATTTTAGGGGGTGGCATGCTGACCAACCACACCCACATTGGTTCAGAAATTTCAATTTCCTGTTTGCCAATTCTCATTGCTCCATCCCGATGTGGAAAATTTGAGCAAATAAAAGGAAGGGGACAGGGTGATAAACAACAGCGGGTCTAGGGGCGTCCACTATGTAAATCCGGCCCTGTGCACGTGTGAAGGCCATACAACAAATTTTTACTATTGTTTCACATTCAGTTTAGTCAGGTTCTTCAATTCAGCTGAATCAAAATCTATCTTATAAAGGCTTTGATTCATCCAAATCCCAAACAGAATCTGGGATTTGGTGCATCCCTAATAGAATTTCAGATATGCGTCAATCAACAATTACTCATATAAATAAGTACAAATATGCAGCTATCAACCAAGCGTTTTCTAAATACTTATGGAAAAATTAATTGAATGTAGACCACAATTAAAATATATATTATCCCTGTATTACAGAACTTTTTGCTGCTGTGTTTATTTGCATCTGTTATATCCCTTTATATATGTGACTACCTAAGGGTTTTAACCACACTTCCCAACATTGGCATGCCTGATATTATTTCTGGATGCGGATTAGTAAAAAAAAAGGTGTTTTTTCCCTTCTTTTAAAAGAGCTTCAGTCTTCATCTTCATTTGCCCTCCAAAAATAAGGCATACTGTAAAATAACACTGAAGGAGTTTAAGGGCTCCTTTTCTTATTCCTCTAATAATATTTTACATAATAGTACTCAGCTATTATAAATGTGGTTATAACAATTGGTAAGCAAGTGGAATGCTGAAATTCTTCGGCATTGTTAGCTAGACAGGCAGCTTGTAGTTGAAGTTAAATATAATAAGGCTGTTGACATCCTACAGAGAGCAGGAAAAGATTTTTGAGAATGTGATAACATTATGAAGGCAAGTATTAGTGATAGCAAGTTTAAGAGTATATACAGTATATTGAATCTCTAAGAGTATATCCTACTTTTCAAATCCTCTCATAGAAAATTGGATACCTTGGAGAATGTAATTTCTTTTATTGGACTGACATAAACTATCATGTATTTTATACAGCGCTGTTCATAATAGAATGGCACAAGAAAAATGAATCCCTGTCCCTGAAGGTCTTGTGCTTCTATATCTTATAAAAATCTTGAAATAAACAGCAAAAGGCTAGAAGGGTAGTGTGTTGGTTTGTTTCAGGACTGCAAAGGGGTTTGTTTTGCATATTTTATTGTAGGGCTAAAAAACATTAGAAAGGTTGCCTGTCACCTATCAAACTGTAACCTACTCAAGCCCCTCTATGAATTATTGTGTACCCTTAAATCTACCACCATCAGCCTGTATAGCTATAAATGTAAAGTCCAATGACAAGAAATCAGTTCCCAGAGTCTTCTCTCATGGACTACAATTATGACAATAACAGTTGCTGAAGACCACACAGACCAACACACATTGTACACAGAGCTTTATGTCTTTGATGGGACAGCTGTAGGGGTAATAGCCATTACTGGATGCTGACAATGCACATGCTTGATTCTTATATATGGTTTCAAAAAACACACTTTTAAAGTAAGACACTAACTTTGGGGGCAGTAATCCATAACAATCAATCATCAGGAAGCATTACCTGGTCACTTGTTTAAAGGAGAACTTACGCCTTAATGAAAAAAACCCTACCTCCTTACCCTACATGCATGCACATGCAGTCACAGAAATTGCCAAAGCATCCACAGATCACCAAAGAGAAAAAGATGGTGTCTGTGATGGTGCCCTGAATCTGCACTAAGGGATAACTATGAGTCAAGGGCATTTACCAGGGGTAGCAGCTAGGCTGGGGGGAGCAGGGAGAGGAGTCTATGTAGGGTAGGGGGTAGGGTTTTTTAATTAAGGGTTTAGTTCTCCTTTAAAAGCAAACGTCTTATTGGTTGCTATGGGTTACTGTCCCTGGGCAAACTTAGTGACTTTTATTACCTATGGGGAGTGAATGCAAAAAAAGTAAAGAAACATAAAAAAAACAAAACAACAAACACACAATATGAATATGCACTTGATTACAACGTAGTAGCCTCTATTAATGTATGGAGATCTAAATAAAGATTTTGCAGACATCTTTCAGGATGCTCTTTATTCCTGAATATCATTCCCTCCTTTCCTTGGCCAAGAATCTGCCTGGTTCCAGTCCCAGGTATAGGGCACCAGAAGTCTGAGGGATTATTCTCTTATACAGAGGAAAGGAGAGATTGGGGCCCTTGTTTCTCTTGTAATCCATTTTAGGTCTGTTTTTCAAAGATAACTCACTACTGGGAATTCTTCCTGACAATCCTCCAACTGCAATGGAATGCACTTTAAAGGGGGAGCAAGACTCCTGTTCAGGCTAGCAACAGCCTTTATAATCTTATCATCTCCATCAGTGTAAACATCCAGTAATCACAGATGGAAACATGCTCCTTGAGCACATGACCAGTGACATTAGACAAATGCAAGAGATCCTCTGCACTCAACGCATTATCAATATATAAAGGACATTGAAACATTTTGTGCCTTAAGCTAGTAAAAATGCCTATCCCTTAAATTGCATATATTGCAATATACAGTATTTAAGCAGGGCAATTACATCAAAGTCATCCCATAGCTGGCCAGTCGTACTCTCAACTTTCATCTGATTCATTAAGAATCCAATTGCTTCAATATACAGTCTACAAAGGGACTAAGTTTTACCCGGAACTTACTTGCTGCTTTTCAAAGTAAAACTCCCAAAATGAGTTGCCTTTTTATTAGACACCAGTGGGATCACCTGACTATAGCTGGGAGGGGTGGGAGCTACAACAAGGAGGTGGTCACTGCTCCTGTATAACTATAACACACAAGGGAAAGTTGTGCTCACCACTAATTTTTAAATGAGGCTGAGACCACAATATTCATACATTATCAATATATTTAGGACACTGAGACATTTTGTGCCTTAAAGGGGTGGTTCACCTTTCAGTTAACTTTTGGTATGTTATAGAATGGTCAAGTCTAAGAAACATTTCAATTGGTCTTTATTATTTATTTTGTATAGTTCTTTAATTATTTGCCACCTTCTTCTTTGTCACTGACC
>CM044440.1:45529173-45540450 GCA_024363595.1 Xenopus borealis
AGCCTCCAAGCTCTAAGGTTTTTAAGCACTCAGTTGCTAATACTCTGATCCATTTTGTTCTGTTGTCAAGCGAATGAATTTCTTTCCCTAATGGTAAGATTAGAGCTAGCTTTGCTTCCCAGAACCTAAGTCTTCCTTTTCCTTCATGCATAGTGTTTTCTGCATTGCTGCACTTATTGTGGATGCAAATCATCAGCATTTGGTATTTTTCTTTATTGTGTCATAGAGTTGCTTGCAAAGAGTTTATAGTTCTAGGAACATTGCCTCTTACATCCAAACACCTTTCACTTCCTATTTCTGTCCATGTGTAACAATATACAAGTGCATTGGCCCGGAAACTTTCTTCTTGCAGAAACCGCTTCTGCTGAGAGTAATGATTGTTAGGTTCACAGTCTGTCCTACTTCAAATGACATGCCAGTGAGCTTAGTATTATTAACACTTACGGGAAAATGCATGAAATTTGTAACAATTCATTAGTAAAGGTAGTTTACCCTTCCACATGAATAAGCATATTGTCTAACATGTTCAGCACGTTACCCGTTGAAAACATATCTTATTTTGAAAATCTTAGGGTAGAACTACATGGACGATTTCCATGCGTTTCTGCCGCATCCCACGCTAGGCGACAAAACGCCTGCATCAAGTTGGATGGGACAGGGAACAAGGTAAGTACAATAAAGTCGGATGGAGTTGCAGAGCTGATCCGATGTGACACGACTGTCCAATGAAGCTTTTTTGCCTCCGACAGGCCTGTTGCGTCGGATCAACGCTGCAACACCATCCAACTTTATATTACATACCTTGTTTCCTGTCGCATCTGACTTGACGCGGGCGTTTTGTCGCCCAGCATTGAATGCGGCAGAAACATGAGGAAATCATCCATGTGGTTCTATGCTAAATTTTTCTGTGTGTGTGATGTAAGTGAAACAGCTTTCCTGCAATCATCCTATTTTCACTTGTCTATAAAAATAGTCTTCTCCTAATTAATGGTCAGATAAAGGCTAACACCTGAGTGGAAGTTAATTAAGCTGTGCATTTCTTTAGGCATTTTTCATTTAATGCTTATTTACCTGAATGTGCTTATATAATATTGTAAACACTATACTGTCACTCTCAGTTTATAAAAAGTTCTGAACATGTGAAGGACTAACTGTGCTTTGTGTATTTTTGTTTTTTGGCTAAATATAAGCTTTAACTATCACATTAATCTGTCTGCCCTGTATTTCTCTCTTTTTATTGCTCCAAATAACAGCATAACACATCTACAAATAATGAGTTTTCACAGTCACTCATTAGATCTCTGCATGTCACAGTCTGTCAGTATGTGTGTTCTTTTCTGTCCCACGTTCTCTCTCTCTCTCTGCATCATTGCTCCTATATCTCCCTGTGTATCTAAGCAGTACTTGCTCACTGTACACCAGTGCATTACAAAGATGAATGGAACAGACAAAGCAGTGGCGTACCTAAAGTGTGCCAGGCCCCCCCTGCAATAATATCTTCAGAGGGGGACTCTGACCCACATCCTTCCGCCCACTTCCCATCCCACCTCCAACCCACCCACGTCTGCCTGACTCCACCCACCTTGCTTCCCCCTTCCTCGCCAGTAACAGAGAGAGCGGCTGGGTAGGAGGGTCTTTAATTAGCTATAGAGGAAGCAGACCCCACAGTCTGGGCCTCCCTGTTCCCCGAGCTCCCTGGAACTGGGAGTCTGTTTCCTCTATAGTTATGCCACTGAAACAAAGACAGACATTTTTGTTTTGTTTATAGTGTTTAGTATAAAATGGTAAGCAAAGCCCAGCAACATATTCAGGCTTATTTAAAAACATGGCAAATGACCCAAAAGAGTAACCTATAGCAACCAATGACATATTTACTTTGATCATTGTTTCTGAAAGGCTACTTCAGACTGCCAAGTCACTTTA
This sequence comes from Xenopus borealis, assembly GCA_024363595.1. Classification (NCBI taxonomy): domain Eukaryota; kingdom Metazoa; phylum Chordata; class Amphibia; order Anura; family Pipidae; genus Xenopus; species Xenopus borealis. Next base: position 45,531,097 of record CM044440.1, read on the forward strand.
TAGGCACAGCAGCTCTTTACGGTAGTTCTTAAGCTTTTCACACACAGGCCAGTTTAAACTGCCAATTTGACCCCCTTGGAACAATTCGGCAGCTTATATACCTGATACCTGATGAATCACTCAGACTTATGTCTGGCTGAAAATTGGGCAGATGTCATACGGGCAGGTTTGGTTTTTCTGTTGGATCGAGGACTACATCTGCGTGTCGGACTACATACAGTATATAGAGGAAATTATTATTCAATTGTTGGCTCGAGGGCCAAATGATTGGGTCAGACCAATATTGCCCATTATGGCATACTAGTCCACTTATTTAGCAACCTTACTAAGGGGCCGATTTACAAAATTCACGTGAAGGATTCGAAGTTCGAATGAATTCGATCGAATTTCGAACGTAGGATTTATTTGTTTGGTCAAATATGCAAATTTTGGCATATTCGATCATCGAATAGGGAATGGTCGAACGATCGAATACATTCGAATTGAGTCGAATGAACGAATATTCGATCATTCGACCAGCGAAGGATTTTATTTTTAAAGTTTATTTGATTGCCTACTTCGGCAGATTGGACCTACCGAATTGCAATAGAAGCCTATGGGAGCACTCCCATAGGCTTCTCAGGCTAAGTCCTGATCGAATAGGATTTGTACGATCGAAGTCTTCGATCATTCAAATCGTACGAATCATTCGAATGATTTATTCGTTCAGTCGAATGATTTATTCGGCTGATCGAATAAATTTGTATTCGATCGTCGAATGATCGAATATCGAATAAAAGGTAGCCTAGAACTATTCGATTAACATTTGAAAATCGAATGCTAATCGAATATAGAGTAGAAACAAATTTTTTTGGGGAATAATAGTAAATTTGCCCCTAACTGTGTGTATCCTATAATGTATGACCAGCTTTAGATGTGTTTTTTCTCTCTTTCCCAGGGGCAAGAGATGTGCTCAGTGTGATGCTGTGAGTGGCACAGGGTCGTTTTACCTGTAAAGCAACACAGTGGCTGCATGCCATTCATACTTATGGACTCACTTTTTTCTGCATTAAAGACATCCCATATTAATTTATGCTTCCTAATGCCATATTATATTATTTATTTTCTTACATATTGATTTTTGAATATCTAAGCTACATACATATGATGTCTTTTTTTCTAGTATTATTTAGATGACCAGGGTTTTTATTTTGGAGATAAGTGATTTGCATACTGGATATTCCACAACATGTTTTTGAAACACTGTTTCTTGAAACTTTCTAAAATTAAACCTTTTAAATGAGAATAGCTCTTTGTAGTTCAGATACTACAATTTATTTCTCTATATATAAACATAAAAGGTCACTAAACCTTTGTCTTAATTTTTCTTTTAATGTAATGGAAATCTTGAAGGAGTTTGTTAAAAGCAGGTTTATAAATGGAACTCTTTCTGTGAGTAAAAAGGCACAGAAAGAAGGTTTTCTCATGGTCTCTACAAAAAAAAAACACATCACAGGAATCGCAGGAGAGCTGATGCAGATATATGACCTGTTATCAAGTGCTGGGGTTTTCCAGGTAAGGGGTATTTCTGTAATTTGGATCTCCATACCTTGTCTGCAAACATCAATTAATATTAATAAACCCAAAAGAATTGTTTTGCCTCCAATAAGGATTAATTATATCTAAGTAGAAGCTTCTGTTTATTGTTAAAGAGAAAAAGGGAATATTTTTAAATTGATTAAAAATGGGATGGAACTGTCTGGATGTACCTGTAATATGATGACCCGTTTAAAATGTTTATCAGTAGAAGTTGAATAAATATAGCTCAAATTAGAAGATAACTCAAAAGGCAACAGAGAACATGCAGTCTTCGTTTCATTCAAAAACAGAAATTCTTTTATCTTTTTTTTACATGACAGACAGTGATATCTATAGATTCAAGTGATAGCCTAGAGATTTATTTTTTAGTCAAGCATTTGTAAAATACCTATATAATTCACTAGTGATTAACCTGGGAGATGTTAAATTTAAGAATTTCACTGAGGACCTTGGTCTCCTGATACCACAGAGGTTAATATGCTAGCCATTTTGTTTGAAAGTTCACGTGTATGCAAGAGTAGCAGAGGATTTTCTTTATGACTAAAGATATTTAAAGAACTTGCGTGGTTTTCTGTTTGAGTAGTCTGCATATAATAGCTGAGATGAGTGAGCTGCTCTCTTTGGGGTTTGAAATCATTCTTGCCATTTGTGTAATGAGTAATTAATTCTAGCTCAGTCCTGTATAAATATCCTATAACAGAAATCATAATAACTCACATACATGTTTATGCTCCCTTATTTTTATATTGTTTTTAATTTTATATACATAGAATATATAGAATCTCACCTTGTCACCTGACAAACAATTTAATGCATTTAGTTTCCTAAAAAAGGTGCATTATATTTACGGGAAAAGGTGCCCTACCTTCTCTATATTTTTATCAAAAAGGTTTGCTATTTGGAAGAATTGTCCAATTATGAATGGGAAATGAACAAGAACTGGTACAGTATATACATATGCTTGAAGTTTACTGTATACAGTAATAAGTGTTAAGGTGCAGGTGTCTCAGTTGAGCACAGCCTTCTACTTACAGTATTACTGACCAAGGCAGGAAAAATCCGCAGAAGTAAATCTAGGTGTCTATATTAAAAAAAAATAGAGAGACAAAGTAAATATGAATGTTATTACATGAACTGTACTGGTTACATGGTTTGTCTTGTTATGCCTTGTTAAAGGAGACCAAAGTGGGATTTGCATGATCACTATTAATTCAGAAAATGAGGTTACCCCAATAAATTATTGGAAAGACAACGAAAGGAAATAGATAAAATGAATAGGGAGACTGTGATACAAGGCCGGAAAGATATAACGATGGAACTTTTCCCTTTGTTTCAAGATACAACTTGTTTAGTCACTAGATATTTGTCGTTGATATTATAAGAAAACATTGGGTGGTCCTAAGAGACGGCATTGCGGGTTTGCTTGTTTTCAACAGCCTCCAGTAATGTTGTATAAACTTAATAAAACCATAGGATCCATGCTGGTCAAATCAGATTTAGGAAAGAAAAGGGATACCCAGAAAGGGCTGTTCCCAGTGAAATATGGTGTTTTTCTCTGCCTTGAATGTAACTGTTGCTTGAATTGCCAGAAGGGTGGAGTAATTTATCACCCTCAAGGAAAGGAATCCCAATTGAAATCCAAGGATATTATACTTGTGCAACTTTTTATGCTGTATATGTAATTAAGTGTCCCTGTGGACTACTTTATGTAGGTCAGACAAGTCGCACAGTCAGGGAACGAATAAAAGAGCATACATCGGCAATAAGAACAAAGAAAAAAACTGAGCAAGCAATAGCAGCACACTTTGTTGAAATGTCATATGGGGTACAACAACTTAAATACCAAATTGTGGATCATGTCCCTAAAATTCATAGAGGCGGTGACTGTATAAAAATAGTATTGAGAAAGGAGGCTCAATGGATTAGAAAATTGGAGAACCTCATTTCATTTGGGCTAAATAGGGAATACGACCTTCAGGCAATTTTTCGTAATTAATTCTTTTAATTTCAAAATGTAACATGGTCCAAGAATGTAACATTATGTAAAATAGTAGCATTTCTTCTTTTTAATTACTGATATAATACTGCAACAAAGTATAACTAGAGATGACGCCAGTAGATGGCTTATTACCTTCTGTCTATAAAAGGAAGTAATTGTGTAGCAGCTGTTAAGCTTGAAAAAAGGCCACATAGGGCCTGAAACATCGCTGTATTCAGATCGTTGCCACATGTACTGAATAAAGGCTTTTTAAAATTTTCAAACAAAAACCGGTGCTGTGCTTGCACTGGGAATCTTTTTGAAAGGTGAAAGGGAGCTGAATGAATCAAGTGATCCCTATTAACAATTCAGTCTTAAGTCTCAGGCATGATTGCCACAAGGACAGTATTTGCGTAAAAGAGCCAGAGAAAGTCCAGGCTGCCTCTTTCTCTTGCCCTATGCAAAAATATATCTGCTCAAATTACTTTCGGCTTTTGACGGTTATTCTAAAATTTAGCTTTTAATAATGAATGGCATTTTCCTCCAGGACCAGCATGCAAAGGGTTACTGCAATGCATGCATTGTGCATATTAAACTAGACATTACATTAATTCAGAGTAAAGGACATTGTGCTTGATACAATGAATGGGCAGAAAACAGTGCAAAAAGTATGAATAATTCCACTTGATCTATCATACAGCCCAAAGGGCATGTCCTTATTACCCCAAACAGGCTATTTATCTAGTGCCATGGAGTTTGCTTATACAAGAAAGGCCAATAACACAATACAACAAAGTCTGCTGCCACAGAAACCTTCTCACTTGCTTAAAGTAGAAGGAAAGGTTACAACTAAGTAAGCCCTATCAGAAAGGCCCACCTAAATATACCAGTAAGCCCTATCAGAATGGCCCACCTAAATATACCAGTAAACCCTCAAAGTACTGCTGCTCTGAGTCTTCTGTAAAAAGAAACACAGCATTTATTTCCTTCTATTGTGTATACATGGGCTCCTGTATCAGACGTCCCACCTTCATTTTTAACCTCCTTGCCCTGAGTGTGAGCATGCTCAGTTTGCTCCCCCCTCCCTTCTCTGCTGTTATCTGAGCCCAGAGCTATAAGTGAGCAAGTAGAGAATCTGGCAGGAAGTGAAGTCACACCAAGCTAATAATGCAACAGAGAGAGCTTCTAGAGCATAAATATAGCATCTATTGGCAATAAAATGCCCCTGTAGTTTTTCTTCTCCTTTTATGCTACATATTGTAGAAGCACACATTGTGCCAGAGTGGTAGCATGTTCAAAATTACTCCACAGGCTTGACCTCTCAAGTGCCTTCAGAAAGTTGTGTATTGATGTATTCTGGGGGTACACTTGGATGAAACTAAAGACATGCACCCAGGGACAGTGGCACTAACAATTAGATCTATCTTCAGGTTGACATTAACTTTTGTTGATTAGAAAATTTTCCCTAGAAGTAAACTTCTATAATTATGCAGAAAATTACAATGGAAAAGGTGATGTAGCTAAAGAGATGCAAAAGTGACTGCTCTATTGTTATAATGGTAGTTCACCAAGCCTGAACCTGGAGAAATTTCTGCTTGGAGAAAAGTAATTTGTATGGTATTAGAGGCCTATATATCAGCGTTCTTATTTTAGTTTTTGAAACCACATTTTTTGAAACTCACTTTTTCTAAAACTACGAATATCATGACTTTTCTGGTCTGTTGCTCAATAAGTGCATCTTTTTTGTATTGTCAGATAAAAATCGATATCAAAAGCCTCTAAAACCATGAACCAAAGAAAGATCTTCCAGTTGTAATATTGACATCTGCCATTCACTTTTACATTATTTATAAAAGTTTTAGTTGAACTATTTTCGGAATCAGAATTGTTGCAGTTTTGCCGCATAATTAAGTTGTGACTTTTTCTGATTTTTGCCATCAGAAAGCCCAACCTGAAAAAGTTGCAGTTAAATAAATTGGATTTAAATATTCACTGGAGAAAGTTTACCTGAAAAAAGACTTCAATATACACCATTTTCACCATTGAAAATGTAATTCTCCAAAACGTCTTGTCGTACTTTCCTTTTAGTTAATTAGCAGTGTTGTGAGAGAAAATGGGGCAAATTCACTAAAGCGCAAAGTGTCTAACGCTAGCACTAATTTGCCAGCGTGACGTCGTTTCGCAACTTCGCCAATTTACGAACAGTGTCCCTGGCGAAAATTTGCTAGCGAAGTAGACTAGCTCAACTTTGCACCCTTATGCCAGGCGAAGTTGCACACTGACGTAGGGACGTAACTACGCTAATTCACTAAGATAACCATTTTACTGAACGTAAACTCTTGTGCTACACTTTACTTTGCCAGGCCAGACCTGGTGAAGTTCAATAAAATAGATAGGAATTTTGAAAAAAAACTTGAATTTTTTCTAAGTCCCAAAAAAAATACTTGCGTCTTTTACATTTTTTTGGGGGTCACCCTCCTCCCCCCCCCTACATTTCCTAACACAGGGCAATAGGACAACTTGGCTTGTGTAGTGTAATGTAGTGGCTGTAACATATACTTCTATTATACTTTCAACTTTGCGCCGTATGCAAATTAGGCATCACTAGCGTAAATGCGATTTGCCTGACGAAATACCGGTAGCGCAACTTCGCTACTTTACGCCTCCTTGAGCACAAATTCGCATTTTAGTGAATTAGCAGCGGGCTGGGGAAAATTCGCCTGGTGAAGTGCGGCGAATTGTGGCAAAGCCGTCGATAGCGCATTTTCACTGCTTAGTGAATTTGCCCCAATGTCCTTGCTTTATAAATCAGGGAGACTGATATAAGTTTTGCTCTACATTGATTTCTAATACTAAGGTAAGGGTACAGTATGAAAAAATAAATGTTATTGTAAGCACAGATGAGGAAGACATCTCCCATTGGCTGTGTAAGTCTTTCCTGTGACTGGTAAAAAATGTCCGGCATTACAATTTCTCTCATAGTGTCAAATGGCTAGAAAAGTCAGTGCACTGTAAAAGACAGAAACTTGTAATTGTTGCTATGACTAGATTACTATGACTATATTCCCATAAGAATTTGGCTTAGGGGAAATTGAAAAGCTTTTTATATGTTTTTTCATGTGACTCTTTAAGGCTCTATTTACTGGCATGCTCCTTCATGGCTCAATATTATCTGTTCTTACAGATTACTAAAGCTATAGCATCTGCCTTGTCTGTAGATATTATGAGTGCTGTGTGTAGAGAATGTAAAACATAGCAGCTGTACATTTACAAAGTAACAGTAAATACACAATGGAAGGTTAAAAGAAGTTGTTATGTTCATTAAATCCCTTTGCCTCCTGTCTACAATTACTAAATACCAAACACTGCAAAGAAGTATTAATGTTTGCAGCTCAGCTGTCGCAGCTGTCTTTAATACTCTTTATCAGTATGTTGTGGGAGCTACAAAAAGGGGCATATTTTTAATGGTCTGCAAAATACTTTAAGCCAAAACCATAGTGTGAAAGTTGTAATAAAATACAAAAATACATGCCAAATGTGTTTGTCTATGTGTGTATATACAGATGCAGCCACTGGGATTTGTTCTTAAATGCGTCATGACTCAGGGTTAATTGAAGAAACTGTAAAGTTATCTTAACCCGTTTAATGCATTTAACCTTTTCATTAGCATACCAAAGCATATATATATATATATATATATATATATATATATATATATACGGTATATAGTCAAAGTTTTTTTGCCTGCAATAAAGTTTCTTACTTTTTCTATAAGACCTGCGAGTGCGATCTGCTTCCCTTTGACCATTTACTACCTGAAGGATTGCACCCAGGCACCTGAAGTGGTTTTTTTTCGAGAGTGCCGGTACTTAAATCATTTGAGATTTATGTTGGATACTGCACCCAGGCATGTATTGAGTTTATCGTGAGGGCCGACAACATGGAGCAAGTAGTATCACTCCAACTTGCAGTATAGCAGTAAAGAATGATTGAAGTTTATCAGAGCACAAGTCACATGACTTGGGGCAGCTGGGAAATTGACAAAATGTCTAGCCCCATGTCAGATTTCAAAATGAAATATAAAAAAAATCTGTTTGCTCTTTTGAGAAATGGATTTCAGTGCAGAATTCTTCTGGGACAGCACTATTAACTGATGCATTTTGAAAAAAAAATTTTTCCATGACAGGATCCCTTTAAAAGTCTCCTGAAGGGGGCTTGAACCAAAAAAAGTCTAGAAGGATGCTTCCTTGGGCAAGGCTTTCTGATCTCATGTCTTCATTACATTATTTTCAAATTGAATGCACTGCATTGAGTAATATTTGGGTGCTTTATACATTATCTATAATAGTTATGAGGTTATTTAATAAAAGGTACTACATTTGCCCATGAGCAGTAAAAATTTGGAGGTGGCATTTACTGGCAGCTTTTTAAAAGCGAACACCTTATTGATTACTATAGGTTGCAGCACCTAGGCAAACTGGCAAACCCAGGTAAACTACATATGGGGTTAGAATATAAATACAGTAACTAAAAAAAAATCACACAACGTCCTTCAAAACTATATAAAACAATGATTATAATTTCTATATACTCTCAGACATAGAATGAGACTAATTTATTGTCACAATATGAATAGATAATAGATAGACAGGTAAATAGATAGATAGAAAATAGAAATATACACATGAGGGTAAATATAAGCAAACAAAAATAGAAATATATAATTATGGGTGGGTTTTTAAAGGACAGCAGTATGTTCTATATAGAGAACCGATAAAGCTTATGCTCCCTTTCATTTAAGCCATTGACAGAATAGTCTTTGTATTACCTTGGCTGGTTTTATTACAGGCATATTTTAATCCCTTAACTATTCTGCAGATAACAGAGTTTAATTAATTTCTAGAAGTTAAAAAAAAGTAGTGCATGTTAAGGAAAATCAATTTGGAATTGTTTATTAAAGATTTATTTTTTTCACCAGCTATGTGAGATTACATTTTCCGAAATTTAGCAATTACTATAAGATTGCTTCCTGCCGATGTGTTTAAATAGATTTTAGAGTTGTCTTATTCTTTAGAAAAAAAAAATGAAAACATTGTTCTGCATAAGTTTCATTTTTATATGCTTTGCATTTCACACTGAAACTTTCTTTGATTGAATGCTTCATTAGAAGCCTAATGTAAAAGAACACTTTCTATATATGTAGGCTAGAGCATTGCATTATTATAATCTATGTTCTTATTTACTTAAGACAAAGCTAAGCCAACTGACAAAATAAAGAAAAAGAAAAGAAGCATCAAACATATACATACTGGTAATTATTTCAGTGTAGGTATTTTAGCTAATATGAGGTCAATAATGTAAATGCTTATAGCAGATTTTATAATTCATAGCCTATTTCCCACTATTTCACTTGTTTAGGGGTCAGCTAATTCTAAAAACAGGCTCTCACACAAACAGTTGAGATCTTTAGCATGCTGGGGGCCTTAATAAAGCGTTGGCTACATCTATCTTGCTGGCCCCAGCTGGCTTATAGAATGTATATTTATGTCTTGTAGATGAAAATGCATGGGTATTCTGGAATATAGAAAAGTTTTAGCAGTGTTGTTTGGTAGAACAGGAACTTATTGCATAAGATAAATATTAGCAGTAATATTTGATTTAATTTAAATATAAAATAAATTTACACAGACAATTTACAGAGGGTTCAAAATGGGTGCAATTTGCTATGTCTTCTGAACTTTGAAAATTTGCTGCAGGCCTTTGCTATCCAAAATGAAGCACAGAACCATGCATCCCCA
>CM044440.1:45551377-45570318 GCA_024363595.1 Xenopus borealis
AGTGGCTAATGAGCAATGTTACGTAGATGTTGCTCCTATTGACCTCAAAGCAGTTGTTTCTTTTTGAATTCCTGTCTTGAAGTTGCATAAAAACCAGGGGTTTTGCTAAATAGTGCCTCCAGTTGGCTTCCAATCTACATAATGGCTACTAAATAGGCAACCACAGCTCTTAAGTGGAAGCCCCTGAAACTTTTTTTAATGCTTATGCTGCTCCCTGAATTGGCCTGAATTAACAGTACTGAGCAATGCTATCTGTTTTGCACAATATCCAACACACTGACTTGCAGGCTGAATCGACATATAAACTGCAAGTCAGTCCATGTATGGCCACCTTTACAAACCCATTAGTGAGCTAATACAATGTTAAAAATATACCACAATCCCTCTTATAAGTGTAACTGCAAATTAACAGACAAGGAATGAAAGATAATGTCTGCTTGCTCTTATCTCTGTTATTACTGTCATAATGTGTGAAGTGACATGAAGGAAAGTAAATTGTTTCTTCACAACACTTGTAACACTGTGACAATTTATCTTATTTTAAGTAGGTTACAAAAAAGTGTAGGACACCATATGTTCAATAAAAAAATCTACCATGGAAACTGCACTTCTCTCCCTTTCAAATAATGTTAATGTTGTTCTTGTATAAAAATAAACATGTGCACATTCACCTTTTCGCCTGCCTGTTCTTGTATAATTTTAAATCTTGTCTGATCATAACTCTCCCAAAGTACTGGTGGGTCATTTTTACTGTAATACAACCGGAGCCGGAAATAGGGGTAGGCAGAAGAGGTATGTTCCTAGGGTGCAAGGGTGACGGAGGCTCTGGGCAAATACCTCTTCCACCTGCTTGCCCCAGTCTCACTCTCTGGTGCCCCTGTGTGACCAAGTGTACGCACGTGTGACATCACTGAGCAAACAAGCACGTGCAGGAGGGGCGAGATGGCCGGCTGGGATGCCGAGGGCTGTGACTACATCCTCAGTCTCATAAATGTTTAGATCTGGCATAGGGTATACACTCCCTAAAATACATTACCAGGAAATTACAGATCACTAAGACATTTGACTCTTTTCTTTTTAGACTATTACAATCCATAACTTATGATGACGTACTGTAACTGTACTGCAACATCTATCTTTTTCGCTGATAGATCTGTATAGGTAGGTGTGTATAAATCTAACTATATAGCATTTAAGCAATGCTTTATATTCGAGAATACATTAATAGAACAGACAGGAAGTGCAGTGATATAACATACAGTAAATATATACAATGTACACAGCTAGCAATGGTTAATTCCTAAGTATTAAGAGATACAAGAGTCTATGCCTCATGGATAAGTGGGTGGATAACCTACAGACATCTTGAGAGGGTAATAAGTGCTGCAATTTACAGTTGTTAAAGTAGTGCCTTATGGTTGCCAATACTAATGTAATGAGACAGGCTCATTTATAAACAATGGGCATATTTACACCTCACCAGTAAACCGAAGCAACCAGTCTATAATTAGCTGTTACATCTAGCCGCCGGTAAACCACTGAAAACCAACATCTGATTGGTTGCCATTGATTATTGCCAGGTACACGTTTGCCTAATATTAATTAATTACTCCAAAATTTATTTTGAAAAGATTGAGGGAGACTTCTTAACTGAAGTTGAGACAGGAGTGAATAGTCAAAGAAAACAAAGAGCAAGCCACAGCAAGGATCACATGACGCAACAGTAGACGTGGAAAGTGTTAAAAGGTGGTGGCTCTGGGAGAAACAGAGATTGTATAGATACCAGTGTTAATAGATGTAGTGAGGTTTAGATGAATGAAGATCTCTGAAGCCTATTCTTTCTGTAATGGATAGAGTTCAGATCAAGGGAAATGTTCTTTCATAGGTGACAGAAGAACGATTCTAGTGGCAAAGTTTAAGGCTGATTGAACACTTAGGAATAAGTATTTAGGGAGACCAACAGCAGTTTACAGAAATCCAGATAGGATGAGGGCAATGATAGGTATTTTAGGAGGGACAAATCTCAGTATTGAGAAGGAAATAGCATCCAACTTTAACTGCCATTAAGATTTTGTTAGCATGGTGGAACTGGATTGAATGATTAGAAATATCAAAAGAGAACATGGTTAGGGAAGATCAGCACAGCCAGTACTTTGTAATCATCTGATATCTTTATATTTAAAGACACAATGAGGCTGTGATCACAAAATACATATAGACAAATACAAGAGGTCCTCTGTACTCAACCCATCATCAATATATTTAAGACATCGATGCATACAGCTACTAAAAAATGCCTTACCCTTTAAACAAAACAGTGATTGTTTGTCCATATATTGCAATATATTGAAGCTGGCCAACTACGTCAAAACCATCCCATATCTGGCCAGTCCTACTCTCAAATTGCATCTGATTAATTAAGAATTCTATTGCTTCATTATACATTTTACATTGCAGGTAAAACTTAGTCCCTTTGTAAAATGTATAATGAAGCAATAGAATTCTTAATGAATCAGGTGCAATTTGAAATGTTTCAATGTCTTAAATATATTGCTAATGGATTGAGTGCAGAGGACCTCTTGTATTTGTCTATATGTATTTTGTGGTCACAGCCTCATTGCACCCTGCCTTATGGTTTTAAAAGATAGTGGTGAGTACAACTTTTCCTTGTCTGTTATCCAGAATGCTCAGGACCTGTGGCTCTTTCTGTAATTTGGATCTCTGTACCTTATGTCTACTAAAAGATCCTTACAATTTACCATTAGGATTGTTTTGCCACCAATATGAATCAATTATAGTACAGGTATGAGACCTATTATCCAGAATGCTCAGGACTTGGAGCTTTCCAGATAAAGGATCTTTCCGTAATTTGGATCTTCATACCTTACGTCTGCTGGAAAATCATGTAAACATTAAATAAACCCAATAGGCTGGTTTTGCTTCCAACCAAGTCATGTAAACATTAAATAAACCCAATAGGCTTGTTTTGCTTCCAATAAGGATTAATCATATCTTAGTTGGGAACACATACAAGCTACTGTTTTATTATTAAAGAGAAAAAGGAAATCATTTTTAAAAATGTGTATTATTTAATTGTATTTGAATTTATGGGAGACAGCCTTTCCATAATTCTGAACTTTCTGGATTTCCAGATAATAGATAAAGTACAAGGCATTATTACAGAAAAAAGGAAATTATGTTTCAAGATTTAAATATTTGATTAAATGGCAGATTTATCAAGGGTCGAATTTGAGGGTTAAAAAATCCTCGAATTCGATCATCGAAATTTGGTCGAATTGCAATAATTCGAATATCGAATGATATCGAATTCGAATGATTTTAGCGCAATTCAACTAATCGAACTATCGAATAGCAAAAATTTGAGTGAACGATTAAATTATTTGAATCAAACGATTTGAACGATTTCGACCATTCGATCGAATTTTTTTTATTCAATCTAAAAAACAGCAATTCAGTAGGTTTAATCTGGGCAATCGATTTTTTTTCTCGAATAATCGAATAAACTTTTATTCAAATCGATCGAATTTTCAATGGTCGAAGTAACCAAAAAAGTTATTCGAAATTCAAATTCAAATCTTTTTGAAAATTTGATTGAATTTTGAATCCTTCACACGAATTTAGTAAATCTGCCCCTAACTGTATTATCTGAAATGGATTTTCAGATAGTTGAGACCATACAGTACATGAACCTTTTTGTGCAACAGAAAAAGCATAGGATACATAAAACATGTTTTGTATTATGATTAAACAAAGTGAAAAAAATGCACCCCGCCAGCGCTAGGTCAGGATGTAGCTCCCAATTTGAGCAGCCATGTTGGGGCGCACGCATGCACATAATGAATGAATGCTCATTATGCTCATGCATGTGGCATCAGTGCATTTAATGTTTTTTTAAAACAAAAATATATACAACAAAAATATACTGTTACGCGCAACAGGAGTGTAGGCTTTATTAGCCCATACCTTTGGTTTGGGATAATATTTTTACAGGTGCCCTTTAACTTTATCAGCCACTTACTGCCCAATATTGACTCTTGCTTTGGCCATGACTATATTACCATGGTTATGAAACCTTTGAAAGCTAAGATTGACTAGATGATCCATCTAATCGACCAATTAAATGCAAAATGGTGTCAAATTACTTTGTCTGTCCCACTGAAAGTTTTCTGCTATGCTGTTTATTACTCTTTATGGGAATATGTTCTTCCATATGTTATCCTCTTGTATTCCTCCCTACAACTTTTAACTTGTGTCCCCTACATATAGACTTGGCAGATTTTCAATTTCTCTTTGTGTATGTATGACTGTTTTATTTTGCTTATTATCTCTTAGCCTTTGGTTTCTCTTTACTCCTTCATAGCCCGGCTCCTTCATTCTTGCTTTTGTGCCCCCTTTGAAATGAGCCTAGTAATTTGGCTATGCTTGGGTTTTCTGCCTTCATTGTGCACAAGTTATATAAAACACACAAAGGTTACGTTTATTAGAACAGAAACCTCTACATGAAAAGGTATAATAGCCATGACTCCAATCACAACAGCTTTGAAAAGAGGATAAGATTCAGCAGACAAAATCATCTTCACTTATCTGGGAATTTCTGTGTGCTTTTCTAGATGGACCTCAAGAGTATGTTCATTCCATTGTACAGTATAGAGAATAGCTACATTCCATTGTAATGAATTACCACATTTGTTTTGCTTAGCTTTTTTTAACAGAAATCTCCTGCTGTAGTTCTGTTGCTTCATTTAACTGATTATTTGAGCATTGTTCTTCATATACATTAGTTATAGGGTTGGAATCTTGCAAATTTTGTTGTCTTTCCTACGTATAAAACTTGTATCAAGCATCATTTGTGCTGTCCTGTATCTGAAACATTAAGGGTTAAACTAAAAATCTGTAAAAATCAGACATACATTTGGTACTTTATTCTCCAATACTATTTACAAAATGAATCCTAATTCTCGGAGAAAGAGGCAGAGTCATCCCTCTGTAATGAAACATGCCAAAAAGCAGCAAAACTGATTTTTTCCTTAGCATTGTTTACTGTCTGCTTAAAATGAATAAAATTACAAGTGTCCACAATATCAGGTGCAACTGCATTGTTTACAGCTTCAATAATGTCATTGTATCAGTAATAAAAGTATATGATGTGATACGTCTCATTGCCTACCTCACTGGTGAAATTGCCAACCGTTTTATCTTGCGGAAAGGTAAATCGACTGAACAGACCATAATTTAAGGTAGCTACACTATCTAACCATGAATTTATTTCAGTTTTATTTGTTGCCAACTATCGGTGTACTAGAGGGATAAAATATGTCTGTAATATATCAGGTGCTGCAGGTTCAACCCAAAGGCACATTTCAGGGTGAAGGTTGATAGTCAATCTATTGTTAGATGTTTTGGAAAAAAAACATTCCATTTTATTTCTTAAATTACCTGTGACTTTTCAACTGGAATAAAGTGTTTCCCCTGTTGTACTAAGTCTATATAAGTTAATGTACAGTTCTATCACGGCAGAGCAGCAAAACTGATAATTGTGTTTTTCTTCAATTAAACAGCTATTAAGTTAGAACCAAGAAAATATATTTGGTTTCTGTCTCTCAGGTTTTAGCAATCTCCAAACAAAAATAAATATGTTTACTAACAATTATTAGTCATTTAATCAGTGTATCATTTTGGATTAATTTCCTTCTGACCTGTTATGCCTATATCAAACATCTCTCTGTATAGTACAGTGGAGAATTCACAGAATATCCTCTTCACTGTTCTATGAGTTCACATATTGTTCCCCTTGTTCAATTTGGAGTACTGATAATTATTAAAACATAACTTTTACAAACTTACTTGTTAAATTACCCACCCAGGAATTAAAAACAATCACACACCACCATGTTTAACCTTCTGTCACAGTATGGGACAATGAAAATCAATGAAAATACTCTACAGTGGACTGTTGCTGGTAGTACCAGCACAGTAATTTTGTCTAAACTGTTTTCCCAATAACTAGTGATGAGCACAATTTTTTTGTCAGGTACGGATTTGCATTATGCCACCATACATTTTTTTTCCCAAAAAACGCAGCAAAATTTGACATGATAAAAGTCCCATAGACACCCAATTTGTTTTGGGTGAAAAAAAAAGTTTCAGAGATTGAAGCAGGACAATGTGGGAATCATGGAAGGGACGCATTTTGATGCAGATTCTGTACCTAATGAATGGTATTTTGCACAACTTAGTGCTCAAATGTAGTGCAACTGCACTTGTGGTTAGATGACCTATCTTAAAGGAACAGTAACATGAAAACTGAAAGTGTTTTAAAGGAAAACTATACCAATGTACAATGTAGGTCTCTATAAACAGATATTGCATAAAACAACTCATATGTAAAACCTTGCTTCATGTAAATAAACCATTTTCATAATAATACACTTTTTTAGTAA
Source organism: Xenopus borealis (assembly GCA_024363595.1). NCBI lineage: Eukaryota > Metazoa > Chordata > Amphibia > Anura > Pipidae > Xenopus > Xenopus borealis. The sequence continues at coordinate 45,557,839 of CM044440.1, forward strand.
CATGTGCCATTGGGTAATCATAAATAGAAAATAGCCATTTTAAAAAATAAGGACAGCCTCCTGGGATCCTAGGATCCAACGGTGCACACAAACATACCAAACAAACTATAAAGTTAGGTCACATGAGCCAATTAACAGACAGAGTTGTGTCTTTTGCTTCAACACTTCTTCCCTTTACAGTTAGAGTTGAATTATTTCTGGTCAGGTGATCTCTGAGGCAGCACACAGACCATCATGAAATGGTGGTTCAAGGCATGAGATGTAAAAGGGCAAAATTTACTTAAATATATATACCAGGTAGGTAAGATTCTTTAATATGTCCCTTAATTTGATACAAACTATCTGTTGCTCAAACATTCATTTTTGGGGTATAGTTTTCCTTTAAAGGAATGACAATATACAGTATGTTGCCCTGCACGAGTTATACCAGTGCCGCACAACAGTACATTATATTTTCATTACTTTTAAAGACTTTAAATTGTTCTTTACTGCCCCTTAAACTAGCTGCAGACAGTGGCCAGGCTGGAATCCAACTCAAGACTCCAGCACAGCAAGACATAAGTGATCCATCTCAGAGTGCATTGACCTCTGGCAGGGCTTTTGTATCGAGCACTAGAGGTTAGTCAACAAAGGATCCAAGAGAGACGGGCAGGAGGAGGCCTCTACCAATACTAATTTGCGCATCATTTGCACACACAAGGTAGTGAGCACAGAAGGCATAGCCCACATTATGACCTGTCCATAGCAAATAGTAAGAACAGAACTTAGCTGTGCCTCATAACACTGATTTAGCACTCAGCACTTAGCAGAGAGTAGCAATCCCAAGTCACAAGTTCTCTATAAATAAGCAGTAAGGGGGTGAGCTCTTGTGCATGATGCCAGTTGTTTATTGCATTGCATCTGTAAAACTCATCAGGGTCTTACTTTAAAATTATGTAAGTGTACCAAGAGTAAGAGTATATTGAGTGCCAAGAGTAAAATTCTCACTGAAGTAGTCAATACAATTACTGACATTAGCAGCTTATTGGTTCATATAGAGTATGACAGTGTTGGACTGTCCCACAGGGATACCAGGAAAATTCCCGGTGGGCCCAGGTGTCAGTGGGCCCCTCTTGCTTCTAGCAATTTGGCCTACTTCTTGATCATTCCCTATTTCTTTATGTGGAAAAAGAGGCTTGATAATGGAAGAATAGAGTATAGTAAGAAGATCTAAAATAATTGGAGAATAAAGAGGTTAAGTGAGGAGAGAAGGAATAATTGTTTGGAAAGTTGGGCCCCTGGTCTAAGGTTTTCTGTTGGGCTCCTGGTCTAAGGTTTTCTGATTTTTCTTTTTAATAAGAAAGTTAGGAAAATCTCATTGAAGGAGAACATGGAGAACATGAGCTTTGTATTCTTATGTAAAAATTCACCGTAGTTTTCTTATAGCTTTACTAAATGTCTCTGGTGTTTTATAATGGCTGCTATGAGAAAACAGCTCAATGACTAACTAATCACACTCATTGGTGTCATTAAACTGACACAATTATATAAACTGATCTACATAGTAAGTCCTACACCGTGCAGCTTATAAAGAATTTGAAGCAATACATATAACAAGAAAGTTTCCCTTTGAAAGAATTTTTACTGAATATAATAGTACAGAGGAATATCACAATCAGGCTCCAACCGACTTAAAGGAAAACTATACCCCCACACTTAATACTAAAGCAACAGATAGTTTATATCAAGTTAAGTGGCTCATTAAAGAATATCACCAAACTGCTATATATATTGCCTTTTACATCTCTTGCCTTGAAACATCATTTTGTGATGGTCTGTGTGCTGCCTCTGAGATCACCTGACTAGAAATACAACTGTCTTTAACAGGAAGAAGTGTGGGAAGCAAAAGACTGAACTTTGTTTAATTGGCTCATGTGACCTAACAAACATGGTTTGTTTGTTTGTGTGCACCATGAATCCTACAATTACAGGGTGTAACCCTTATTTTTTAAAATGGCAATTTTATATTTATGATTGCCCAATGGCACTAAATGCTAAAAAAGTATATTATAATGAAGATGGTTTAATTACATGAAGCAGGGTTTTACATATGAGTTGTTTCTGTCATCTTGAGTGAATATCTAGAACCTGTGACATTCAACAAGACTTTAATTATGCCAGTAGGGATGAAGGGTCAAGGGGGGCATTTTATTATGTGCAAAGAAAGCAGGGGCAGTGGTAAACGGCCCCTTTAATCTTAAGGGTACTAGCAAATACATTTCCATCAGTACAACAAAATGATAAGAAATGCCCCCACCCTCAAAAACAACCCCACATATCATTTAAAAATACAAATAAACATATATTCCTTTAAGTGGGTTCTTTCTAATTATCTACATAAATGATTACAAATATATTTCTTGCTATTTTATTAAAAAATGTGTTGCTCTCACTTACTGTAAGAGAGAATTAAAACACTATTAATGAAATCCTAATGGCTCATTACTAACAAAGGAAATCATCCCACACTCCTCTGCACTTCACTGAATCTACTCGCTAGGTTCTCCATATGTTCCAGGTCATGTCCTCTTCTCAGAACCACCAACTTTTCACACCACCCACTTTCATTGCTATCTCCCACCTTAAACATTTTTCTCTTGCTGTTCCATATGTCTGAAATTCTTCTGTAAGAAATCACCCCTCAGCCTCTTCAGAACATAACTCAAGCCTCTTGGAGCTCAAGCACAGCATCTGATTTAGTATGGTCACTTATGGGAAAGTGACTCAACCATTGTGCATGTACAACATAATATCACCCTAATTGTACATGTAAGTTAACTTTTCAGATTGTAAGCTCTTCAGGCTAGCTCTTTTACTTTGTATTTGTGGAGATGTAGCTTTGTTTTGGTGTAACTTTATTTATTTTGTGTAATGTTTGTTTTTCCTGTCTGTACTATGTAAATGTGTATAGTGCTACAAATTTAATTACCATTATATAAATAAATATATATTTATACGCTATATACCTATATATTTTAAAATAATTAATATTTTTTATATATATATATATATATTATTTTTGGGAACAGTGTGAGAGACATAATTCAGTTGTTTCAGATGTGACCCACCAAAAAAAAACAAAAAAACACAGAGTTTCTTCAAAAAGTAACTGGCGAAACAATCTCAGTAATGAGCAACTGTGACCATATGGTTAGAAACAGTAACATGTTAGAACATTTAGGTGCCCATCTGGTGAAACAAATTAAATGATCCAAGTCACAATTGGACTGATGAAAGAAGAAAAGTGACCATCCATAGCTTTCAGTGTCCCTTGTGTCTACTTGACATTGCATTAAAAAGAGTGGACTTAGGTTCATCTTTTATAGTATCAGTATCTAAGAGAAAGCTTGCAGATTTTAAAGCTTAATACACAGATTTACAGCTAAGAGTAAAATATTTGCTATACAGCTGTAAGCATGATGTATGTTATAATCAACAGAAATTCTTTTAGCTAAAATTGGCACAGAACCTGAATAAATTCAGAGCTGGACTGAATAGTTTGTGGGGTCTGTTTATATCGGTGACTTTTATTTATATGACAGAAGAGATTGTTTTGTGTACCGTATATCGCACAATCCTGGTGATAACTGACAACCCAATGGGAAGCATACCTTTTTTGTTTTTTATTTAAGTAAAAGTATGGCTTCACTGTTTGGCCAAGGCTGGCATAATGTACAGGTGCTTGGAATATACCCAGTGATGTATTATCACCTAAACAGTGTATGAAAAAAAAGAATAACCCCCCTGCACCAAGGGTGTTGTAAAGTGGGCACTCACCAGTTGAAACATTGGGGCAGATTTACTAAAGGGCAAAGTGGCCTTCGCTACATAGCAAAATTTGCCAAAAATGCAATCCTCTGAGACATTGCCAATTTACAAACCGTAGTAAAAGACAATTTGTGCTATAGTGTCGTTTCGCGCCCTATCTCCAGGACAAATTTTTGCTCAGGTGAAAGATCCTTATTAAGTGCTAATTTTGCAGAACATTACCTCTTTCACCAGACTTTCCTTTGCTACCTTACACCTGCCAGATGAAGCTACATACTCCACAATCTTATGTCAGTGACCATACTGTATGCCGAAAAAATCATAAAAATTATAAAAAGCACGAATGATTTTTTTCATATTTTAAAGCAGATTGTTTTTAAAAGTTCTATTAAACATTTTTGTGTTAACTTTTTTTTCCAACCATTTGATGGGCATGCCACATTTGTTTTAGGATGGGCTCAAGTCTAGGGTATTAGAGGATCTTGTTTGTCTTTATTTTGCTTCCTTGGATATTTATAATGCATTTCATGCATTTGCACCAACATCTCTAATAAAGATGTCTTTATGACCTATATGTACCCGCCCTGTTCGAATTGGCCTAAACTTAAGAGTACTGTACTTACAAATTTTCGCTTGGCAGAAATGAATACTAGGTAAAGTTCACTATGAAATGCTTGAGCTGAGAAATTAATGCCAGCAAAACTTCAGCATTTGGCATAACTTCACATTTAAGTGAATTAGCATAGCGGTAGCAAATTGCACCTGGTGGCATGGCAAAAAGTGTGGCAAAGCCTTCATAGGCGATAATTTGTCCTTTGGGCGATAATTTGCCCCATTGGGTTTGGGTGCTCAACCAAGGAACCAGTTACACCAATTTTGAGATGTTTGATCAGGAACTTTAAGAAGTGCCTGTGCAGGACAAAAGAGTAAAAAAACAAACAAAAAAAAGTCCTTCAAAAATTTTATGCACTTCATACCACAGGACACTTAGTGGCTGATTTACTAAGGGTCGAATTAAATTTGAATTTCAAAAATTCGAATTAACTTTGGGCTACTTCGACTATAGAATAGCCCAAAATTCAATTCAAATTGAAAAAATTTGAATATTTGGATTTTCGTATTTTGAAGTACTGGCCCTTTAAAAATCCTTCGAATTTGACTATTTGCCAGCTTAGAGATGCCAAACTGCCATTTTAGCCTATGGGGGACCTCACAGAACTTGGACAGAAAAAAAGTTCTGAGAATTCAAAGGATTTTGGTGAAAATTGTTCAAGCGAAACTAATGATTTGAACGATTTTCATTTGATTGAATACAGCTGTTTTTAGATCGAAAATGGCCACATTCAATCGAAAATTACCCCCCCACAAAAAAAAATTGGAGAGACTTACTTCAACCTCAGGGGCAGGTTTATTTGAATTTGACTTTGTACCATGATTTGAAATTTTCTTAGTAGCATTTTAAAGAAAAGATTTTGGCAAAATGAGTTTTATTCTCAAAATTAAAGCTATTTTTAAATTGAAGTTTTAGAGAACAATTAAAATTTTTGGGGAGACTCAAATTGAAAATAGGATAGATGCTAGAATGTGATTTTGCTTTGTTCAAGTTCTTTAGACAATTTAATTTTGATAGACTTGCCCATTGTATCCCTTTGAGAAAAAATGGTTTGTTTTTAGTGCCTCTGTTGTGTTTGGGGCAGAAGATAGGGATTAGAAATTGGGTTGACAATAAAGGAAGAACCTTTAAGAGTGGTAAATATTTTTTTAAAGGTTTTGGACCCTTACTTCAGGACTTTTGTGGACAGGGTCTAACCTTGATCCAGTTATAAATAGGAAGATAAGGTTAAAGGGATACTGTCATGGCAAAAACATCAGTGTTGCTCCAACTCCATCAGTGTTGCTCCAGACTTCTGCACTGAAATCAGTTTTTCAAAAGAGCAAATTTATTTTTTTATATTTAATTTTGAAATTTGACATGGGGCTAGACATATTGCGAGTTTCCCAGGTTCTCCCAGTAATGTGACTAGGGTTGTCTTCTGGCTGGTATTTTACCAGCCTGGCTGGTAAAAATGATGGTTGATCCCAAAGTTATTAGTAGGGAAAAAAGATAAATATATAAGAAGGCCGGTATTTATTTTTTTCAGAAAAGGTGGCAACCCTTGTGCTCCGATAAACTTAAGTCACTCTTTAAGACTGCACTGCAGGTTGGTGTGATATCAATGTGATATGTGTGTTTTCATTAGGATTTTCCAAGTTCAGGAGTATTTATCATTCACATCACTCACATAATAATCATCGTTATTAAAGTAGATACATATGTTTGCAAATTTATAAATGTTATGTTTAATTCTGACAACTACTTCATCTAAACTTATGCTTTAGTCACTTTACCTTTTTTAATACATCCACAAAAACAGTTGTAATTACTTACTATCTCAGAGCTGCTGCAAACTAAATGCTTCCTATGGGAGGATGAAGGACTTTTGGTGAGTAAGGTTGTCAATGTTTTACTACCCAGCAATAATCTGACTGAAGTTGTTCAAATGCCAATTTTGTCAATTAGATTTTACTACTTTTAGGGCATTTTCATAAACGATTTTACTGCTCTCTGACTTATCCAGGCACTTTTAAAATTTTCGAAAGCTAACATCAAGTTAGTTAGATATGTGTCAAAGTATTCAAGAACTGGGCAATATTTTTCTTTAATGGTCTGTCTCTCTCCTCCTCCCTTTTTTCTTTGTGATTTGCCTGGTGTCAATGCTATTTCTGCATCAGTGTTTGTGTCTATCTCTTGTGGGTGACAGAGGGAATTGCAGGAGCAAAGAGTTAAATCAGAGTGATAAACTGCACTGTTAACTCATTTGCATGCTGCAGCTGACACAATATCACTTAGATAATAAAGAGGTAGATGCTGTATGTGATCTGTCTTGTACCTGTTATAGTGATGTTAAATGCAACAGCTCAATGATCAGAAGTATGTCATTCCTTTGATTTATGATGGTGAAGACCAGGAATCATGACAAGATAGTTTAATTCGACAACTCTGAATAGATAAGAAGCTTGTCGGAATTATATTACTCAATGCTTTGGGATGTCTTTTGAAGTTGTTCTGTTCTGACAATTAAGAAAGGTTTCTCTTTGATAGCTCCATTATATTTAGACACGCAGCAGACAGATTTGTCTTATTACTCTTGACTGTGGTTGTAAGGTAAAGTACTTAACTTCTTCTTTGGCAATGAAGGGTAATTACAATAATATCATTTCACTGGAAATTCAAGGCTATTTTCCCGATTCACTCTTATAACAGGCCTTATGTGGCTTCCAAGTGGAGAAAGTTATTTTTTTTTTTTAGATGTTTCTCATGTTAGTCACAAATTAATGCTGTTTAATACAGAATGGTGAAAATGTTCTTCACAAAAAAAACTCACATTACTATTAGTGGTTAAAGGAACAGTTCAGTGTAAAAATAAAAACTGGGTAAATAGACAGGTTGTGCACAATAAAAAAATGTTAGATAAAGATATGTCTGACTAAGGGGTATGCCCAGAAACATTAAATCAAGTGACAAAATAAACATGCAGGAGATCTCCCCGCTACACCTGCCTTCTGTGTTTGGTAAACTTCTTTACTTCTTTAAGATGTTCTCCCATTTAAAAGCTGTAAGAAGAAGAAGGAAAATAATTAAAAAAAACAAATAATGGAGGCTAATGGAAAAGTTGCTTAGAACTGTCCATTCCATAACATACTTTTATTCAACTAAGGTGAACCACCTCTTTCAGTATAACTTCTACAGGGCACTTAAGGAACCGCTGACTTATCACAAGTCCTGCTTACCATCACCCATGTCTCTCTAATGTTGGGCGAAGGGATATTGGACCCAAGCAATACATAAGATCGGTCAGTTCTTGGGTTGGGGGGGGGCGCATCAGTTATTACACAAGTGTAAATTTTGTTGTTTCCAGGTCTCTAGTAGATCAATCTGCTTGATGACAGGCAGGGTCTAGATCTGTATGATTATCTGCCCTTGAAGTATGAGATCAGGAGGGTAACAATAAAAGTTTGATACACTAATTGAATGTTACTTAATAGGACAGTAGTTGTGCAAATAAGATAACAAGTATTTACCAGTACCAGTTCCTAGCTGTTTTCAGACAGGTTGAGTTTATTTATACATTTTTCTATGTACAGTGGGTTAGGAAGGTTATTGTCATAATGCTGACTATTAAAGAAAATAAAGTTGTAGGAAAGTGTAAGCTGCTTTCTCAAAAAAAAAATCAAACTACAAAAAGGCATCATCAGCTTTTTTAAAACTAGTCATTATGGCTTATTTGTTTTTAAGTAGTGCTTCGAAAGTTCAAAAAGCTAGACAGCAATCAAGCTTTGTGCGGGGATATAGCAGCCTTCCAAACAATCCATTTTAACTGTATTTTTGTTTTGTTGATGTGACAAAGCTGGATAAGCAATATCAATATTATGGAAAAATAAGTTTAACAGTGTGTGTTTATATATGGGTGAGTAAATACAGAGGCATTTTGTGTTACGAGTGTGTGTCCCTCTTAATTTTCTAGCCAAAGAAGCACATTTTTAGATGGTACTGGTATGGGATTTGTTATCCAGAGAGCTCTGAATTAGGAAAAGGTCATCTGCCATAGAATCCATTTTATCCAAATAATCCAAATTTTTTTTTTAATTATTTTGTTTTTCTCTATAATAATAAAACAGTACTTTGTACTTGATCCAAGCTAAGATATAATTAATCTGTATAGGAGGCAGAACCAGCCTATTGGGTTTATTTAATGTTTACATGATTTTCTAGTAGACTTAAGGCATGTATATCCAAATTATGGAAAGATCCTGTATACAGAAAACCCCAGGTCCTGAGCATTGTAGATCACAGGTCCCATACCTGTATATACCATACATACATACCAGGCCTATAGGCTCAACTTGGGTAGATAAAGGAATATACTGCCATTTTCAGATGTGAAAGCAAAAATCCATTGTATTTATGAGCTTAAGGGGGTTATTTATTAAACTCTGGTCGGGCTTTTTGGGGCAAAACAAATTTTTTGGGGGGGGGATTTATTAAAGCCTGATCTGAATCCGAAAATCCACCATCTCAGACCTGCTACGGTTGCACTGTATATAAGTCAATGCGAGAGATCACTATTCTATTTAGAAGTTTCTGTGGTCAACACTGGAATTAACCAGAAAATCCAACTATTTTGGGCTTTTCGGGCAAAAAAAAAATCTAGCAATTCAGGAAAAAACTGTACAAATTGGATTTACTTGATTGTATCAAGTTTTCCCCCATCTGATTAAATTGAGCTTTTTTATTGTTAATGATAATAATAATGAGATTGTGGGTTCTAGTTTGGTCAGACTTTTTTTTTTACATAAAAAAGTCAGAAAAATGTGGATTTTGATAAATAACCCCTAAGACCTGGGGGGTTATTTATCAAACTCTGAATTCTAAAATTCGAAAAATTTGTGGGTTTTTTTTAGACTAAAATAGGCTTTTTTAAAAACCACATTTATTTTTTTAATTTATTAAACCCTGAGGGAGAAAAGGTCAGAATATGAAAATACGGCATCTCAAACCTGCCGAGGTAGCATATAAGCCAATGGGAAAAGTCCCATTGATTGTTGGTTGTGTGCAGGGTTTTGGACAATTCCAGTATGTTTTTCAGAGCTTTTGGGTTAAAAAATCCGTAGATTTAAGGGAAAAACTCCTAAAAAATTGTGGAAATCTAAGCTTTTCCCGCAAATACAATTTTCAGGAAAATGTAATAATAAATAATCCTACAAAACCCAAGTGGATTTGCTTGGAGTTTGTAAAAATAAATCCGGACCTTAACAAATAACCCCCTTGAATTCTGAATAGCTTGTATTGCAAAAGATGAAATGTTCTTTACATATTTGTTCTTTACATATTTGTTACATATTTTGTTATCAGTTTAAATTCCTTTAAGTTTACATTATTTGAGAGAAGTTTTGGCAGCTGTTTCCACTTAATATAGGTTCAATGTTGATCATCAAAAGAGGTCAGTGGAACACTTGGGGGCCATAAATATCTCTTGGGGAGTTACATCTGCCCTGCAGGCCTCCATTTGGACAGCCCTATTCTAGATCATTATATACAATTTCAATGCCAATAGTGTACATGATGGAATGTAAATTCCATCAGTTGTTATTAAAAGCAGATAAACATTGCTGCAAACTGTATTTCTCCAAAACAGAATAATCAAGTAGATAATACATAAACATTTCCCAGGGAACAATGAAAAACATATTTGTTTTTTCAACTGGCAGCACAGGTCCTTGGTGATTGAATATACCTTTCTATAATTTACTGGGACTAATGTGTTACTCTGGAGGGCAGCAGGGCCATCAACCTGAAGAAGTGAAAATCAATGGGACCTGGAGTAATGCTCCCAAGCAGCTGGGAAGTGCTGTGTACTAATGGAAAACATAGGCCTAGATAGCTTTATACTTACATTTTTTTTATTAAAATGTTCATATGCATTAAGTGCTTAGATGGTCTGGCACATACACAAAATAAACTTTTTAGAAAAGTTTCTGTTTTAAATAAGAAATATAACTTATTTTTTTAGTAGAATCTAATTAAACAGATGGCATTAGGCCTCCAAATTACAATAGTATGCCTATATTTCAAGCAGAAACACTGCATCAAAATAAAATGTAAGCAATCAATCCCAGCAAAACTATAGGGCCTACTGTACATGTTCTACTATATTGAGTGTCAATATAATAATAGCAATAATGTAGCCCCTTGGATAGTATAAACATATGGACATATTAAACCATATCTAGAATCACAGTGTTTTCATACCAGAAGCTTCTTTACACACATCCTTTGGAATCTGTTATCTGAAATAACCTTTCTCTTGAATTAGATATTACCAAGGATAATACTGTAGTTTTTAATAAGGAAATGTTTAAACAGAAAGAATACATGGGGGTTAGTGTATGTTGTTATATATGATACACCCACCATTTCAGGTTTCTGCAAACATTACAGGTATTTTAGACCAGAACTTGTAACCAGGAATCTTGTCAGGGGGCCTAAGGAGGAAGCTTCGGGTAAAAGTCCAAGTTCAGCGGTATCCAAAAGGGGTCAGGCAAAAGGGTAGTAAAATTCAGGCAAAGGTTCAAAAGGCAGGCAGCAAGAATCAGAATCAGGGTCAAAGCAGAAGTCAGGATTTCAGGAAACAGCAATTTTCCTGAATAATGACGCGGCGCGCGCTGAAAATGACGCGGCGCTTGTTGAAAATGACGCGGCACATTGTAATTGACGTGACACACATTGTAAACAACGTGACATGCGTCAAAAACCGTGATGCGACCCGTTTCACTAATTTTTCGCCAATTCGCGAATTTCACTGGAAATTCGCACATTTTCAGCACAGCGAAACGGGATAGATTCACCCATCACTAACCATGACTTTAGGCCTTCTGGAAGAGTCAAAACCATTTCTTTAACTTGCTTAAAAGAGTTGTGACATAGGGTATAGCTTAGATCTATGTGTAATACTTTGAATACTTGATTGCAATATTTAAAATATTCCCCATATTCCCACAAGATGTGGATACTGTTCTCCTCTGATATTTTCCCCTCCAACAATTACCCATATTTTGGAGTGAGTGAGATGAACAATTCTTGAATTTTGAATGAAGTACATTCCACTGCTTCAATAAAAAGTTGTTTTAAAAAGAACATGAAAACCTCTGCAAGAAGAACTGTACATCAAAACTATAAAAACATGGTTGACCTTGATATTGTGTGTATTTCTCCTAAGGTTTTCATAAATGTCTTATAGTAATTTATATCCTCAAAATAGAAAAATGTGTGCTTTTTTCAAATCAAGTTAGGGCAATGGGACAGGACACAGTTTATATTCTTGAGATAAATCAAATAAAAGAGACAAAGGAACGGACAGTGATCCATCGTAATCAAATAATCTGCTCTGTCCCTGCAATGTAACTATGATGTGTATGATGTAATTGGCAAGGCTCGCTGAGTTACTGTAACAAAGTATTGCATTTACCAATGTGGTTTTGTTTTTTCTATTTAAACTGCCCTTTGATTTTTCTTTCCTTTTTTTTTTTTTAAATAGCTTTTTAAGGTACAGGATGATCCAAGATCAGAGGGAGCTGTGAAGGCTTGTACAAAGATGATATTGATCTAAAGAGCTGAGTGAAAATAGGTTTGACCTGCTTTCTTCAAACATGGTCTCAGATGTACTTACATCATAAATAATTTCTTAGTATATAGAAAGGGCAAATAAAACGAAATTAAGAATAGACAGCATATGACACCCCGATGATCCTTTGTACATGACACTTCAGTTCACTCTAGTATACCACAGAAAACTGCAATTAAAGCCCAGAGGCTAGCAGAAGAACAAATATATATACAGGCCCGCCATCAGGGGGGGACAAGTGTCCCTGGCCTGAAGGGGGGCCCAGCAGCGCTGCAATCTTCAAATAGCCGGGCCCCCCTTACGAGTGCAGTAGCGATCGCTCGCCTCTCTGAAGTCCTGCGCAGAATGCGGAAGTGCGGAATGTTTGCGAAGTCCTGAAGAGGCGGAAAGACCGAAGTCACAAAAGGAGCCGACACTGAAGTCCTGAAGCGGCGAAAATACCCGAAGTCAC
>CM044440.1:45587723-45617037 GCA_024363595.1 Xenopus borealis
CGTAAGGGTGCAAAGTTGCTCTAGTCTATCTACTTCGCTAGCGAATTTTTGCCAGGGTCAAAAAATGGGGCATTCTGGATAACAGGTCCCTTAACTGTAATGTTGTTCTATTTAAATTTTCAGCTTGGTGACATATTGACTAGTTTTATGTACTTATTTAGAGTTCCACATAAAGATAATGTTTTCTGTTTTTATTCCAGATGTTGCCATTACCAGTTGAAAAATTTGCAGGTGGCAGCTAAATACTAATGGTAAAAAGTAACAGAATTCAGCTTCAGTAATATAATTTCAAGACATCTACTAAATGTCACTTATTTAAAATGCATCACATTAGAAACCAGCTCCTTCGTTTGCTAAATGACCTATTGTAACTCATAACCCTAACCCTCTCAGTGACAGAAAAGCCTGAGACATATTACAAAAATAGAGTCTTGGTAATAAAGCAGGGCATTCAAGTCACAAATGCAAGTAGATTTTTAAAACAGTAGTAGTTCTAAATATACATTTAAAGCCATTGTGTCCAGATCTTTGCAAGCCCATACAACTATGCCATAATATCACCATAATCTTTATCCAAAAAGCCTACTCATTTAAATAAAGAAAACTAAATTGCAAAACAAAACATGCTTGTTTTTGTTTTTAGCATGGAAACAGATTATTTCAGTTAATTGCATTCCCCAAAGTTCTCCTTTATTTGTGATGAAGTTCTGCTTACAGGTCACCTACCTTCTGTTATTGCCTCAAGGTTTTTGGGAAGAAGACCAAATTATGCAGTACTATATAGCTACCACCAGTCCAGGGGAACATTTCTATCCGGAGGCAAAAAGAGCTTCTTGCCAAACCTACTGAGCAGCTGTTCTGTGGATTAATTAAGCTGTTTTTTTAAATAATAATAATAAACACAGCTTTTTCATAATGATAGCAATGTTGCATGTCAACATTCAGTTGACCTTGTTTATGGTCAAAAAGTGCTTCTGTGATTTAAAAAATGAAAAGAAAAACTCCAATATTCTTTTGAGAGAGGATTTTGCTACTGGCAAACATGACTATATTTTAGAAATTACAGTAAAAAATTAATTGCAGACACATTACAAAGATATAAAGAAAGCAAAGCTAAGATAAAAATATTGGTCTGGTAGACCAGTTAATAAGCATTTAGTATCATATTTAAAATATGAGATTTGGAGTATAATTTGGAGTATACAAATTTATCAGTGATTGTGCCCATTGTGTTACATTTTCACAGGAGTCTGGTGTAGTAATTTGCAATATTGTATTGTAGCACTGGGGTCTTCCGTTTTATTTCGAATAGAGCAATCTTTTTATGGAGTTTGTGTTAGCTCTGTCTGGTATCTTTCCATTTTAAAATAACATAGAGGCAGGTTGACTTCTGATAAAATGGACAATAGTGTATATTTTGTGTGTGTCACATTAAATGGCATGGGGGCTGGGTGCAGGCCATGCAGACCGGCCCCCACCCTCCTCCGGAGAATAGGCGTATTCGCATTCATGCAAACTTCCTGAGGGGGTGTGGACTCTGGTGCGATCACACTCCTTGCACCACAGGTAGTTCCAACACTGCAAAACTAAAAATGTTCAATCAACTTTAGAACTGGCAACCGACTATCTTCTTCTGTAAGGAAAACTGTTAGGGTCACTTATTTTGACCCTGGGCAGAAGAGCATGACCTTTACTTCTCATGCCCAGTGGGGTAATTGCTGTGGCCAGGCCCCGGTGCAGGATATGCACTGGGTCCCCCATTTGTTTCTCCCTTCACAGCCATCCTCTGTAGAAATTCACTGGAAAAATGTCCCTACCCTGCCTCCTATGATATGTCTAGTTGTGGCTCCAGAGAGCTCCAAGGGAGTGAGGGCACAGGATCCATCTGTGGCCATCTCCTTAATTTTAGTTTCTAAATGTTGTATAATTTAGAAGTTAGTGGGTGGGGACCTCCCCACTCTTGAATACAGTGCTGCTGAATGCAGACAGAGCTGTATTCATGGGTCACTAAAGCAGGTCTCTGCTCTGAAATTCATTTTTCATGATACATATAAAAATAGAAATATAATGCAAGGTTTATTGACTGCACAATGAACATTTTAAAATTTTGTTGAAATTTCTTAATTATGACTTTCGCTACCAAAATGCCATATGGCTATGTATTTATATTAGTTGATCACATTGACATGGATGGAGAATTTGTAAGTCAAATATCTGTTAGATGTCATGAATAATTTTAGAAGTGGCTTACAGACCTAGTAGAGCATTTGGTCACAGGTGTTGGAGAGCTTAAGGGATCTTTTATTACTGACCACCTGTCATTGTGTAAATCTTTTCTTTTCATCCGTATTCTTTTACTGTCAAATAACAGACATTATGTCAGTCCAGCTTTTTTAATGTAATGATTGCTAAAAAGGAACATACTATATATGTCACCATCTAATACAGCTAGCCTTATATAATGTTTTATTTCATAAGTTGGAGCAGCCTTAACTAATGTTTTATCTCTTATTTACAGTAGTTCTCAATTTTCCTAAAATGTTTTTTATTTCTCAATGTATTTGGTGAAAAGTCTCATATACAAACCTCCCAGTTTTCACAAATGCTTGTGTGGTTAATGTGATCATGGTATTGTAGGCTTGTATATGTACAAGGTTGAGCCTGTAGGATATACACAGATTAATATGAGTGGGTTATGTAAATCAAAAAAAGCTGCATAGGTATAAGATATCTTACTTCCACAGCCCTTTAAATGTCAATGTGGCACTTACTAAGTGGCTAAGTAACTAGTTTGGTCATTTCAATAGCCAATCACAACCCTAATTTGGCACCCCAGGGATTTTTCATACTTGTATTACTCCACAACTCTTTTTACACTTGAATATGGCTCATGGGTAAAAAAAATTTGGGACCTCTGTAAGAATACTATACAAAAATATTTAAAAAAATGTTCCTGACCTGAAAATACTTTTCTGGACTTATCAATTTCTCGGACATTCTTTAAAAAGTCAGCTTTTTAAAACCCAGCATAAAACTTCATCACTTAACCTCAGGTCTGCCTTTCCATAAAAAAGTGACAAACTTTTGTCACAGGAAGATCACTGAAATTCTGCAGTGATGAGTGACTTTTTTTGCAGCAAAATTCAGCATTTTGCCATCTGCAATTCTTTTTTTCAAAAATGCAGCACGAAATAATTTGCCAAGACAAAAGAGTTGCCCTAAGAATAGAAGCCTGTTGACAAAAAGTCACCACACGCTTAATGCATTTGGAGTGAGAAAAATAATGTGTAAAAAAATTGTTGCATGTAAAAGAAATTTGTTGCCTATTGACCCTAATGCGTTTCGCAAATTTTTTGCCATTTCATTAATTTTTTCAAGCAGTTTCTAAAATTTTGGGATAGATTCCCTCATCACTAATATTCTGTATTGGAATGAATTTCATTTTACAATATATACAGTTTTTGCAACGCTGTAGCACAGAGACATATTTTTAATTATTTTGTGGTGTACAACATGATTCTCAGGCATCTTGCTAAAACATTGCCCTGCTTTAAAAAAGTCAACATATCCACAATTGCTTCCAGCGCCCTCCATTCCTAGTTTTTATCTTGGAGAATATTAAAGATGCCAACATTAATTCTCACTTTACTATTCAACAAGGTGAATGTAACAAGGTGAATCCAATTAGCAATAATGGGGTGGTTATAGGTAGTAATTTTTGGCATTATTAAGAGGTGGTAAGAAATACTATAGGTAAATTACTCTGGGAATTATACTGTGTGCCATATGCCTTATGTATAAAGTACATATTGTATATTTTTTACCAAAATAATACAAAATTCATATAGTGATGCAAATTGTAAAACAACCACAAAAATAGAGAATCTTTATACAGGCAAGGGCTCCAAAAACATGTGTGCTAGTTCCTGGAATGAATACAACTTTGACCTAAAGGGGCAGGGAATTAGGATAGTAGTGTCTCTTTCAGTGCCAGCAAATGGAGCTTAGGATAAGTAAGACCCAGGGAATTCTTATGTTGTCTAAAATCCTAGTTACTAAATCATAGCCTGCAAATTGTATATAAAAATCTTGGATCAACCTGCAGCACTTTTTATAGTATGCTATATTTTCTGGCACGTTCTGATGCCACCTTGACTAATTAGCTTGTTAAGAAGTAGTAACTTACGGTCATTTATTTTTACATTTTTTTTGCTTAAAGGATCAGAATATTTTGTTAGAAATGTACAACCTTTTGCTGTACATAGTGATGAATGATAGTATGTAATAAAATGTAATATTCATATTCTGTTATAAAAAGGTGTTGATTTGTAACTCTTAGAAATGGCTTGTAAAAATAGTTTACCGTTTGTTTTTCTATGAGATCTTTATGTGTTGAAGTCATATTTTTATTTTAGTGTGGTGAATTCTTGCATGCCATAGCTGAGAAAGTTCTCTCAGTGAGTCCCTAAGCACAGTAACTGTTGTTAAACTATTCTATATAATAAGATCAATGGCATTGTATTTGGGCAATTCTGGGATAGTATTGCTTCTCAATAACAATAGTAGTATATTATCAAAAACATTCACATTTGCTTCCTTTCCCTTTATTCTACTTGCTGAGACATATTCAGGGGGTTATTTAACAAAATCCAAATTTTTATGACTAATTAAAAACAAGTCCGACCCAACTAGAATCCATGATTTGACCTTATTAAAAAGCTCTATTTAATCGGATCTGGGGAAAACTCAATAAAATCCAGCAAAAGCATGAATCATATCTAATATTGAAAACATGCTCGGCTTCATGCTAAAAAATTTATTTGTGCAAAATGAACATTGTTATATTGTACAAACACATATTATCAAACATTAATCACCACAGTGATTCATATCGCATGAATCGTATGATTTTTTCCCAAATCTTTGTTTTTTCAGGCTTTTCCTGAAAAGCCATAATATTTTGGATTTTTGACAGAAAATTCCAAAATAGTCGGATTTTTGGACTAATTCCAGTGCAGACCACAGAAACGTCCAAACAGGATAGGGACCTCTCCTATTTACTTATATAAAACCTCGATAGGTCTAAGATGACGGATTTTTAGAATTCAGACTTTTTGCAGCCTCAGGGTATAATAAATTTCCAAAAATGTTAGGTTTTTCCCCCTAAAACTGGATTTTATAGTAAAAAAAGTGAAAATTGTTCACTTTTTTTCAGATCTTAATGACCTTAATACAAATGTCTGTAGCTACTTTACCTCCATGAAATCCCACAGACTTTAGGTTAAGAACCAATTATTGCTACCGTTGTGTTGCAGACTAACTCTTCACATTTTCTACCAGCCTTTCTCAACAGTTCAGTGTAGCACTGCTGTTTCATACAGTTTTACTTTCTGAGATGGACATATGCCCGTATAGACAGATTCAAAATAAAAAACCATCAGCAACTTTTGCATTAGACTAGCTCTTTTTCTTGCTGCTTTGTAGAGGAAACTAATCTGAGACATGCATGACATGTTCCAGGAGATAAAATCCTAGGACATAACTCCTGCCATTATGAACAATGTTACTGAATAAGTGTTGTGATGGTAATCACAACTAACAGAGTCTTTTGTATCAGGTATTTTCTTACAGTGTGTGTGTTTATATGTGCATATATATACTGTTGACCAAAATTATATTTATGTTAATATGTATATTAATTCTCATATGCACATGTATATAAGTATTCCTGTTTCTCCAAAATTTAGTTTTTTTTTCCATAGACTTCACTAGAGTTTTCACATGATAAACCATGAGATATGTTTTTCTGAATTGAATTGCATCTCAGATTGAATCCAGTCAGAGGGACAGATTCACTAAAGTGGCTAACGCTAGCAGCTTTCTTTCAGCATTGCCACCTGCAGGGACATCACTAATTCACTATTATTTAATATTTTGTACCTGTACACTCCATAGATAATAATAATATTCACACAGTGGTATTTGTAAAAGGAATGTTTATGTAACACGTTATCAATACATACAGAGAAAAAAAAATTCTCTACAATAAGGGTCAGTCATAACATCAAGTTTACAATGCTTAGTAATTATATACCACGCTGCAACAGGAAAATCAAGCACTACATGAGAGCAGACACCCATGTCAGAGAATGAGAATCACCCCGACGTTTCTGCGTACAGGCCTTTATCAAGGGGAATTCTGACATCGCCAATTCACTAACAGATGCAGGCACCAATTCACTAGCAAACGGGACCATTGCTAGCGGTCATTCAAACTCTATCTCCAGGAGACTTTTTTCTCTGGCGAATGATCGTTACTCCGCAAATTCACTAAAATGCAGATTTTACTGAATGTTACCTCTTTCACCAGAGTTCACTTCGCCACCTCAGACCAGGTGAAGTGCTAAAAAGAAGCTACATTTTCCCCAATCTTCTGTCACTTACATCATATCCTGTCTGCTGGGTTGCCTGCAAAAGTCCTAACTTGGACTTTTTTTGGGTAACCAGATTTCTTCAAACATTTTATATTATATGGCACATTAATGTTACAGTGGGCTCATTTGTAGGACATTATATTAACTCTCCTGTCTATATTAAGGTTCCCTGGACATGTGTAATAAAAACCGGTAACTTAAACCATTTGCACCAACATTTATAACAAAGACCTCCATACAACTTTAAATTTCCTGACATATGCAAATTGACCTAATCGCAAGATCTCTAGCAAATTTTCGCTAGGCACAAATGAACTCTCGCTCATCTTTGTTATGAAATGCTCCAGCAGTCGAAGCAACTCTAGCTAGTCATCAGTGTTCCCGGAACAAAACTTTCCATTTTAGTGAATTAGCTATCTGCATCGCATTTGCGCCTGGTGAAGTGATGCGATGGGTGCAAAGCTAATGCTGATGAAAATTTGCCCCTAAGTAAAACTGCCCCCATGGTTTTCATGTAATTTTTCTTACTGAATTGAATCTGGCCCAAAGTCAGATTAAATCTTTTTTTCATGCATCTACATCTGACAGCCAATATATTTCAGTGAGGAAAAAAAAACTGAACAAATCTTGTCCGATGAAGACGCAGCATGCAGTGTTCGCATCCAACAGTTGTGTCATGTCAGATAGAAAATTTTACATGTAGTTTACCTGTCAGATTTTTGTATCAATCCCATTATATTTTGACCCATGCAAGTACGTCCAACTTGTCAGCGCGTTTTGTGAATCTGACACCATCAGACAAAAGCACTAGTTTAGCCCTTAATATGCTGGCTAAATTCACCACTGTAATCTTTTATGTTGCTGGATAGGGGATACAGTTCTCTGGCCTTTTTTCCTTTTGGATTAATATGGGATTTTACCTTGACATGCCAGCTGTTTACTCTATTAGCAGTGGTTCATTTGACCCAGAACACTGACATGCTCATGAGTAAATGCTTTGTCATAGCAACCCAACTTTGTTTATTACTGGATGCAGTCGTGTATTGGACTTGTCCCTGCTGGAGACACTTCTCCCAATCAACCCTATTTTGGTACCTTGGTTTTATCTCTTCCTGCCCTTCACAAAACATGGTTGCTTGTAGACATACTGCACTGCTTTTTAACTGATTGCACTATATTCTTTTACCACTAGGGCATTTTGATTATTTTTTTTTCACTCTACATATGATAATTACTGTTGATGATCATTATAACATTGTTTTGGTGCAAACACTGGGGATTAAGTTGGGGATTTGGTGTGTTTTTATTATCCTCAGTTAGACCAAAACATTGGTTTCACAATATATTTTTTTTTACTTTTTTCAAATCCTGTGAGTGCTGGTTACTTTCTACTGTACATTGTATTTTTTTTTTTTTTTGTGTGAATGGATAGGTACATTGTACTATAAATAACCATCCTTTTTATGGGGAAGTAGAAATGCTATCATTTGTTCAATGATCAATGATGTTGACCACATTTCTTATAAAACACTTTAAAGGGTTTAATGGTGGCCATGTTCTTAACCCACAACTCTCTAAAGGTCAGAAGAGATCCGCAGGCCTTTTGTTTGACACCACAGTTTTATCCCTTTCAAGCTCAGCTCCTATTCTAAGAAACAACTGGTCTACTACAGTAAAATTCCAGAGATTATATGGACCATTTACACTGTCATTCTTGTAGTTTATGATATCTAAACTTATGCTATACAGGCGGACATCACTACAGTTATAGGAATGGTTTCCTAATACTGCAAAAATTAACACAAAAAAGATATAGAAATATTTTTTTCCAAAAAATAAAAAATATATAAAAAAACATATATATATTATGTCAAACTGCCAGGGTGGTTTTTTGAAGGACAGGGACACAAACAAGCTCATTTTAAAAATAAAAACAGCTAACCATTGGCATGTAATCCAAACATAGGTCAGAGCATTTCAATATTATGATTTGTTGGGTGATTAACACTTGGTAATGCACATCTGTAACTGATTTTCATAATATTCAAACAAATGCCCAATGGACTATTGATGCTGTAAATGTCAAAAACAGTGCCTTATAATCTGGGCTCACGTGTTTTTTTGTGATTCATGTATTCATGTATGTATATACCTTTGTTTGCCAAGTGTGGATTCAATTATCTTTTTTGACAAAAACCTAATTTCAAAAGTTGGAGGAAATGGGCTGTAATATTTGAGAAAAAAAGTCTGCGTTTTGATAAACATGCCAGTTTATCTGTCCATACTGCATGTGGTTTCCTTCTTTTCTGGATTCTATTATTAAAACTTAAAACACATTTTAATAAGGATTTGAAAGGAGGCTTGTCCTTTTTATCTTTGCTCGATTAGTGGGATGTTAGGTACAAGATTGTGCAGCCATGCTTATGTATCATAACATGAAAGAAAATGCCACAGGAAAAATGGAAAGTTAATGAAGCTTCACATATTATGGTTACCCTTTTCTAATAAATGTGTTAAAATCTTCAGAAATGGATTAAACCCAAGAAATACAAGTGCAGGTATGAATCCCATTATCCAGAAAGCTCTGAATTGATAGAAGGCTATCTCCCATAGACTCCATTTGCATAGTATTTAAAAATAATTTCCTTTTTCACTGTAAAAATAAAACCTTTTATTGGATTCCAACTAAGATATAAATTACCGTTATTGGTGGCAAAACAATCCTGTTGTACTTAATTGATGTTTAATAATATTATTTTTAGTAGACTACAGTACGTCTTGGTCCTGCCTTCTGCCCGGAATTAGTTGGGAGGTTAGGTGGCAACCCTACATCTCCCATATAGACTACAAATAATCCAAATAATCCAATTTTTTAAACATTTCTTTTTTTCTCTGTTATAATAAAACAGTAACTTGTACTTGCTCCAAACTAAGATATATTTAATCCTTATTAGAAGCAAAACCAGCCTATTTGGTTTATTTAATGTTAATATGATTTTATAACAAATTTAAGGTATGGAGATCCAAATTACAGAAAGATCCCTTATCTGGAATACCCAGGTACTGAGCATTCTGGATAACAGATGCCATACCTTTAGCATTAGGGTAGCAGTCATTATTATAATGCCCCAAATCCCCAAACAAAACCAATACTGAATATGGTGGTATGTGATAATCTCAGAGTTAAATTGCCATTTAGATTGCATCAAGAACTGGATGAAGAACATCTCATTTGGGGAATTAAGACTTGTTGTAATTCTAAAAGACAGTTATTAAATTTAACAAGTTCAATTTTATAGGGTCAGAGCCATTTATCTGAAATGTTCTATATGAGCTTAAAGATCAGGAAAAAAAATCTTTTATTGAACAAATATGTTTAATCACTACAGCTATAAATACCATGTGTTGGTCATATAAAGGGTATGAGAATGTCATTCATTGTTCATTTGTCCATGCTAATAATTATGTCTCTCTGTAAAATGAATGTAAGTTAAAATGGTGTTGACAGTGAAAGTACACGGACAGCTGCTGTCTCAGACACGTTTTCATTTACTGGGACTGGAAAAAAAGTGTATGGGGGGAGAAAAGTGTTAAAAAAATATTTGCTCAGCTGCTGTCCTTCAAATCAGCAGGGGTTAGCTACTGTCTGTCCTCTCTATACTTTAACACTTAAATGGCAAAAGAAGGAAATCGAATAATTCCACTTTTTTAACAGTTTGGTGCAAAATGAGAACTGGAAAACTAGGGAATAAGTATGTGCAGTTTGAAAAATAAAGGAAACTAGTTAGATAATTTCACCGGTTTATAATAAAGTAGTACATTGTTTTTGAATTCTTCACCATGCAACCAAGTGTGAGGACATTAGCTACTGTGTGCAGCAATTATTCCTTCTTTGCATAATTTCTTTAATACAGTTGCAGTTTGGAGAACTCTTGTTAGTAAAGTATTATGAACACACTGGGTTAATTTACTATGACTGGACAGTTTTATAGTTATAGTGTTCGTAAACCTACATGATTGGTGTTGTGAATGTGATTGTGCAATGAAAAAAAATAGCCCATTGTTAATAAATGAGCCTCACTATATTAAATTATTCAATGTATAGGTAGACTGGCTCAGCTGATATAAGGTCTACTACAACCCTGAGTCACATTTGAATGTATATATATAAGGAGGTTAAGGGAGAAGGACAGGTTAAAACTAAGTAAGACTTATCAGAAAGGTCCACCTAAATATTCCAGTAAACCCTCAAAGTAATGCTGCTCTGAGTCCTCTGTCAAATGAAACACTGCATTTCTTTCTTTCTATTGTGTACACATGGGCTTCTGTATCAGACTTCCTGCCTTTAGCTTAAACCTCCTTGCCATGGGCGTGAGCCTGCTCAGTTTGCTCCTCTTCCCCTCCCTTCTCTGCCTACTCAGGCAGGAAGTTATCTCACACAGGCTAATACTGCAGCTGCTATACTAAAGACAGGTATGGTAAAACATTCTACAGAATACATATAGCATTCTAGCTTACACTATTGCAGCTAATCTATTGTCAATAAAATAGCTCCATAGCTTTGCTTCTCCTTTAAGAGTTAACACCTACAGCATATTTGTCCATGCCTAGTAACATCTAGCTACATCCTATAGTTCATCCTTGACCCAAGCTACATCTCTTTCTGGTCTGCCAGTAAAGGCTGTTCTGTGTTTCAGTCAAAGGGGTAGTGTATCTATATAAAACGTCTAAAAAATTATTTCCACAATAACTCTCTAAAACTGAGATTCAGAGTACTGTGTCAATGCACACAAATATAACCAGGTATTCACAAACTGAACTTTGAATTGTATCCCCTGAATCTATTTGTGGACCGTGGAGTAGAGTTGGTAATGAACACTCCTCTTTGAAGCAGTCGTATAACATTTGTTGTTGCTAAATAGTTCTGCATCTATAGCATAGGTTATACACAAATTTAAAGGCTTTTATAGACAACAGCAGTGACATAGAAGTTCCACAGTTTAGTAACACAGTTATTTATATTCAGGGTTGTGATCTAGCTGGTATTGTGCTAGCCTAGCTGATAAGAATGACAGCTGATTAAAATGAGCTTAGCAAAGTGTAGTTTCCTTTGATTTAAACAGAACATGGAAACATTAACACAAACTCACACACACACAGAGCTCAGCTAATCAGTAATGTCACATGGACATTTACTGGAGGGCAGTAACACATGGGGTATTTTAGCTCAGTGGGTTCCACTTGCATCACATGCAAATGGGAATTTCCCTGTACAAAATACTTAAGTTTATTAATCATGCAAAAATAGACATTTCTGTATTTTAGCGCATCTTGGATAATAGATTTCCAGATAATTTGATTGCATACCGGTACTACAGCGCTACGAAATAAGTTGGCGATATAGAAATACATGTTAATAACAAGAACACATTGTTTGTCCTGCACATACAGTATAAAGAGTAATACTTGTAATATATTCACAGGAATAGCAGATACAAGAAGCAGGCTTTGCTTTGCGTCTATATGACCTCTCTCCTGTTTATATATTAAAAAAAATAGTAAAATATGTCACTCACACATTGATCATATGTCTAACACACCGGAAATTCACATGTAATCTGTGTAATCTTCGTGAAGGAGAAACAATTTGACTCCTGGCAAGATTAGGTTCTATTATTTGCACTCTTCAGACAGTTCTTCAGTGCATTCCTCATTTATCAGTCTCTTTAATGACCACTTGAACTGATACTGACCTGGCACCTAGTGCTGTTTTCCATCATTGCACAAGTACTGTACAATATGCCATGCCGATTCCTATAACAAATTTATTTTTAATATGGTGTAGCTTTACAAAGCTGTTCTAGCTCGCCCAAGGGACGAAACATTATTGTTTTAATGGATTTTTTTTTCCGAATACATTTCTCACATCCTTATTTCTCATCATTCTTCTCATCTGCTCCCTTGATAAATGTGTGAGAGTGAGTTGATAAGAAAATGGTCAGAAATGATAAAATAAAAGAGAATTTATAAAAAAAAAAAACAATTAAAGTGCTTACCAAATGAGAGAGCAGAAAGGAACTGAAAAAGCAGAAGAGCCCTTTAAGGGTTGAAATTTGTAAGTGGTTATATTTGCATTGAAGATGGGCATTTTGTACATCAACAATCTCCATGAGTATTTGCCACTGTTTTACTACTTTACCTTATTGTTAAAAGTTTAATCTTTAAAGATTTTAAATGGGTAGTAAATCTTCCAAACTTTTTTTCAGTTCAGTTGTTGTTCAGATATATAGATCACCATAAACATTTTTAGGGCCTTATTTATCAAAGTCTGACTATTTCAATCTAAAAAGTCAAACCAAACATAGAATTCTATGAAATATGAATTTTTATTGGAAAAAAACGTCAAATTTTTCAGAATTTATTCAACCCAGAGGGTGTTAAAAGTCTGAATAAAAAAGTACTCCAACTCAAACCTACAGAGTTCAACTCAAACCTACAGAGTTCATGTAGATGTCAATGGGAGAACTCCTGAGCACATCCTTATCTGTGCTGGAATTAGTATAATTCAATGTTTTTCACAATTTTATTGAGTTTTTTCTCACACAGGAAATTTTCGGAAAGTATATTTATAAATAAGGGGGGGAAATCAGTTCGGATTTGATAGGACTATTTTACCGAAAGTTATATGAAATTTTTGGATTTTGATACTGTAAATAATCCCTTTAAAGTACCAGCGAAAGACCTACTGTAAGTGTAAGCAGGTGTGCACCCACAGTGTTGTTATTATTAATAATATTGTCACATTATATCATTTTTAAGGCATCATCTGTGCCTATATAGTTTTTTTTTTTTTTATATATACCACTGGCCCTGCCCCTCAACAACTTAAAAAAATAGCCATGATGTTTTTATATAAATAAAGCTAAATAAAAAGCTCTAGGCACGGGTGCTGCAAACACAGGCACACATATACATTAGGATATAGTTGGCCTTTTACGATGGTCCCTAAAGGCTAGGTCACTTTCACATGCAGCAATGTGGAACACAGTTAAAAAGAGATATGGCACTACCTACATGTGAATGTTTTTCACTTGACTGGAAATCCATTATACAATGCCACGTGTGATTTCTCCCTCTAAACTGCCACACATTTTATCCTGCATCACTCACTTTATATAGGACTTTTTCAATTAAGAAATTGATCATTTGGCAATGTTTCAAGGCCTCATTTCCGAGATTTTCCAATTTCTGTAATATGTAATTCTTTAAGGCGACCTTTCAAGGTTATGTAAGCAGCTCTTTTTAATTAACTACTTTAGTGCTGGAGGGTGAAACAGAAAGATGAGAGCATAATCCATAACGGAGGGCAAAATATTTCTGCCCTTTTAATATAGATTAAGGTTGTGTATGTTTTTTAATAAGTGTGTTACTTGCTTCCACAAGTAATATGGTTTTATTCTCTTTTAAATGTCTTTTTTTTATCTCTTTGTCCTTTATTTTCTTAGCATTTTCTACTCTTTAGTATTGTCTTTTCCCTTCTGTTTGCTTCCCTCTGCTGCATGGCTTATGCACAAATAGAATAGGTAACTGAATTACTCCCTGGTTCATGAAAAGCTTTTACTTAAGATCCAATTGTAGCCCGTTAGCAATATCTTTTAATGCTGATGGTAATGAAACACCCTGAAGGAAATAGATATAGTTTGTGGGGAGTTACACAAACAATCTAGTTGCATTCATTGTTAGATACAAATGTTTGAGGTTTATTCAAATACTGAGTATAAACATCCTCTTAACTAATTAAGAATCCTTAGGGGGGAACAAAATGGGGGATTGTGGTGAAAAAATATGGAAGAGCAAATGGGGGCAATCAATGGTAAACAATGCCATGACAGTAGTTAAAACTATAACTAAAACAGACAACTAGGCATTAGGGATTTGATCAAAAGAAGGCACCCACCTTTCAAAAATGAAAATAATTTTTTTTCTCTACTTTTTTTTCTAAATACAATACCTGAATGCTACGATAATTCAGGTGACATTTTTTAGTAAAAAAAAATATAATTTGTGCCCCCAAACATTTTATAATAGTTTTTAGACTAAAGTGCTAATATAGTACAGGCATGGGACATGTCATTCAGAATGTGTGGGATCTGAAGTTTTCTGGATCAGGGATTTTTCCATATCTATTTTGATCACCTACTATATAATTGCTACTACCATTTGGGTGACAGTTAATACATTAGTGAAAAGCAAAAAAAATATAATTTGTACCCCCAAACATTTTATAATAGTTTTTAGAATAAAGTGCTAATAAAGCACAGGAATGGGACCTGTTATCCAGATTGTTTGGGGCCTGGCGTTTTTTGGATCAGGGACCTTTCCATATTTTGATCACCTACTATCTAATTGCTACTACCATTTGGGTGACAGATTATACATTAGTGACATGCTAAAAAAATATAACTTGTACCCCCAAACAGTTTATAATAGTCTTTAGAATATAGTGCTAATAAAGTACAGGCATGGGACCTGATATCCAGAATGTGTGGGACCTGGATTTTTCTGGATAAGGGATCTTTCCATAATTTGATCACCTAGTGAAAAATAATTTAATTAAATAAACTCAATAGAATTAGAATTATTTGATTTAAATGGGGTCTATGGGAGACTGTGTAAATCATACCCTTCTGCCTAAGAGATAACTGATCCCATACCTGTAGTTGTCTGCCTTTCTGTATTTTTACCAGCTGCAATGTGTAAACATACTAGGTAAGCATGATTTTTTGGATCTACATGGTTTGACATTAAACTTCAATGACAAACCATAAAATATAAGCTGTCAACTGCAACATTTGGGGGAAATATAAATGAATATAAGATATAATATAATTAATATAATATCTCCATAAAATAGCCAAGATTAATATATAATTTAATTTAAGAAATTTCTGTAGTCCGTTGATATCTATTTACTTCCTTGTTATTGCTAGTGTGTTGATGATAGGCCTGCCATCTGTTTTTGAATCAATAGGAACACCCAAGAAGCGTCCAAGAAGCCTCTTATCTATACTCCTGGGAAGTCAATGGTAGACACTCAAAAGCAATACTGCCAAATGATTTTTGAGCATAAACCAGCTAATATTGCTGTAAGGTCAGTTCTGTGCTGTACAACAAACCATTGATTGGTTCTGCTGGTTTGGAAAATGTTTAACATGTACACTGACAGGGTATTGAAAACAAATAAGGCAATAGTAAAAGTTTCTATATATCTGTAAATCACTCTCTCCATTCATATCTCACCCTTTCACCCAGACTTTCTCCACCTGATACAGTTAACATGTTTAATTTACTGCCCCTCCTTTACTTTCAATGGGTTAAATTGCAATATTGTAAGAATATTACACCAATTTTCTGAACTCTTTTCTAAACAATTACAGTGTAATTGAGGAAATAATTATAAAAACGCTTTAGCCAAACTCTATACACCCTAGAATAGCAAAATGTGTTATATCTGGTGTTATATATACCTATGTTTGATTCTACATAATAAATTGATATCTATTTTGGCATTTGTTTATTATAATACAGGTATGGAACCTGTTATCCAGAATGCTCGGGACCTGGGGCATTCCGGATAATGGATCTTTCAGTACTATAGAATTCTCATTGGGTTCTTGTATTTACAGCGCAATGCACAAACAGAAGCCAGTGACAAAGTTTCATGAAAAATCAATGAACGTTTTGTCCGTTACCTTAACCTGCCACAACCAAATAGTACTGAAAAAACTGCTAATGGCAGTGGGTTGTTTTGACATCCAGCTGAGACATATCAATGCTACATGTTGTTTCCCATTGCCTCTATAAAAGTTGGTGAAAAGCAGGCAGGGGCATTTTGACCTTTTATTTTTTTTTAAAGAAACTTGATTACAGTAGGGGTCAAAACACCCAGAGTTCCACAGCCCCAAATGAGTTATGATTATGACTGTATATGTATTTTGAAAGTGACTTCTGAGATCTATATTAAAGTGCAAAAATTATGAATATTTTGTTCACACAATAAACTAGGGTCAGGTTAATGGGCATGCCACAGAGGCCTTGTTCTAGGGCAGCATGCCCCCTCACTGGTCTCATCTGAGCTAGGGAAGGCAATCAGACAAACTGCAAAGGTAAGGTAGGTGAGCAGTGAGGCTGTGTGAGTGGGTCAGAGCAGGGAGGGGGTAGGGTGTATAAGTGGGTTGGGGCTACGATTGAGCAGCAGCCTAGGGGCAACCATATTAAAATATGAGCCTGAAACTATTGCTTCATAGCTCAGATCTAGCACAAATGCTTATTTTTCTGTTAGAATTCATTTTGCAGCCTGCTTTTATAGAATTTTACTGTGCAATTCAAATTAAAGTAGAATCAGAAGTGTTAAAACCAATCTCTTACTCAATGTTTTCCTAAAAAAAAATCATTAAGCAATTTATTTATTAAAATATACTTCTGTTTATTTTTAAGAAGGGTTCCACATAAAATAAAAATGTACCTTAAACAGATGGCTATTTCTAATTAAGTCTTCCACAAGGCTAGGTTAATTAGTGTGACAATATTTATTTCACATGAAGCAGTGCAATATCATGCTGACCCATCCTTGGCTTTCCAGTGTGTCCTTCAAAATTAGCTGGACTCTTTTAACCTTGAATGCAACCATGTTTATGTAAACATGAATAAACATAATTATACAAATAATCTAAATTGAACACGAATAGAACACAATAGAAAAAAATAGAGCACAAATATTAACTATATGTTGCATACGAGAAAAAAAGCCCAAGACTTTCAAATTATAAACATGTTATTGTTGAAAATTTATCCGGGTATTCAAATAAATAAATATAGCAATGCTTATTTTTTTTTTCTTGTTCATGTGCAAAATACAGACTGAATGCTTTGTTTGTAACATCCCAGCTAAATTAACTCCCTAAGGGACATTAAGGGTTGTTGCTGAAACATTCTGTAAATTTCATATATAATATTCTTACATTGTTTCATTAATGTTCTTTATTTGTGTTGACACTGCAAGCGGTATGCTTAAAAAAAGGCCCAATCATTAATACATTTTCCCCTATAATGCTGCTGGCAAATTTTGATTACATTCTATTTTATTTCCTTTCTTCCTCTTCAGGTGGAGATCGAGAAATTGGATTACCATCACTATCTGCCTCTGTTCTTTGATGGGCTTTGTGAGACAATGCATCCCTATGAATTTTTTGCACGTCAAGGAGTCCATGACATGCTAGAGCATGGGGGACCAAAGATCCTGCCTGTCATTCCACAGCTCATAATTCCAATAAAAAGTAAGTATGTGGGTAAAATAGATTGAATGGTGAAGTACAGCAGTGCTCTGCTGTACTACTACTCTTGAGTCTAAGTGGGAGATTCACTAAGATCCGAATAATCGCCAGCACAGGCTTCGCTGGCGTTCGCCACACTTCGCCAGTCGAATTTTCGCCAGCGCTACGCAAATTCACTAAAGTTCGAATTTACGCTCAGGCCGGCGAACGGTAGCATAGTTGCACTAGTGTTACTTCGCTAGACATAGGGCAATTACGCTAGCGAAGCCTAATTTGCATATGGCGCGACTATAATAGAAGTGTATGTTACAGCCACTACGTTGCACTACACAAGCTCAGGAAACCATTAATAAAAAAAAAATAAAGTTGTCCTATTGCCCTACATGTGCCCCCTGTATAGTTGAGTTATCATATGTTAGGAAATGTAGGGGTGAAGGAGGGTAACCCCCCCCCCAAAAAAACGATCTTTTTCACCCAAATGGTAAAACACGCCACATCTTTTTTTTGGGACTTAGAAAAATTTTATAATTTTTTTTTCAACTCCTATCTTTTCTATTGAACTTCGCCTGGTCTGAGCAGGCGAAGTGAAGTCTAGCGTAAATGGTAACTTTCAGCAAAAAGTTGATCTTAGTGAATTTGCGTAATTACGATCCTTCGTCAGTGCGCAAATTCACCTGGCGTAAGGGTGCAAAGTTGCGCAAGTCTATCTACTTCGCTAGCGTAAATTCGCCAGAGCCGGTGTTAGTGAATTTGCAGTTACGGTTATGATTTGACGTCACGCTGGCGAATTCGCGCTAGCGTTAGATGCTTCGCGCTTCAGTGAATTTGCCCCTTTAGGTGATGAAAAAAGGCAACTGCTTCTTTGGAACTTGATATAGACCAAGCATGCAATGCATCCATATAATAACAGTATAGATTTAAAATAATACAGGCTTGGATCCCTGCCATTTCCAGCCTACTTTTTAGATCCATTCCCTCCAGACAGTTGATTATACAAAGGTCAGTATTTGTATTATCTCAGCTAATTTTGAGTTGAACTTATCAGGCATATTCATTTGATGCAAAACTGTTTAATTTTATACCCATCATGAGAAACTTGTTTTTTTCTTTAAATTGTGTTATTTAAAGGGATACTGTCATGGGAAAAAAACATTTTTTTTTTCAAAATGCATCAGCTAATAGTGCTGCTCCAGCAGAATTCTGCACTGAAATCCATTTCTCAAAAACGCAAACAGATTTTTTTTTTATATATTTCATTTCGGAATCTGACATGGGGCTAGACATATTGTCAGTTTCCCAGCTGCCCCAAGTCATGTGACTGTGTTCTGATAACCTTCAGTACTGGTGTACTGCAAGTTGGGGTGATATCACCCCTCCCTCCCCACCCCAAGCAGCCTAACAGAACAATGGCAAGGTAACCAGATCACAGCTCCCTAACACAAGATAACAACTGCCTGGTAAATCTAAGAACAGCACTCAAAAGTAAAAACCCATGTCCCACTGTAACTCCTTCAGTTACATTGAGAAGGAAAAATAGCCTTTCAGAAAGCAGTTCCCTTCTAAAGTGCTGGCACAAGTCACATGACCAGGGGCAGCTGGGAAATTGACAAAATGTCTAGCCCCATGTCAGATTTCAAAATTGAATTTAAAAAAATCTGTTTGCTCTTTTGAGAAATGGATTTCAGTGCAGAAGTCTGCTGGAGTTGCACTATTAAGCAATATGTTTTGAAAAAAAACATGTTTTCCCATGAAAGTATCCCTTTAAAAACTCGGAATAGAATCACTGGTTAGCTCTTATTTACCTAGGAAATTACATCTAAAACATACTGTATGTGGACCTTTTATATAATGAATACTCATAAAAGTAAATTCATATCTATACAGGGTAGAAACATATCGATATTATTAACAAATGCCAGCTTGAAATACATGTAACTATTTCTCTGCAGAAAAGGCAGCTTGAGCACTCTTTTCATATAACGTAATATATACTTTATTGAATACATTTCAAACAAAAGCTTCCATTTGAAACACTTTCCCCATGGGGCCATCTTTCATAGTGTTTTTATTGTAATGTTTTATGTATTCATTATGGTATATGAAACAGAGGCAAGATTATGAACAACTGCAAAATGTTATTGAAAATGGCACAGGGCAGCATTTCCCTTGGTCTCCATTAAATTGTAAACTTGGGACTGGTATGAGCTCTTAAAAGTTAATGAAAATTCCAGGGGACCCCACATAATAAGAATCTTACCTGTAAAAAAGGACAAAACCAACAAGGGATGTGGAAATGGTGAACTTAAGGTCAATGATTTTTAGGTTCAATATAAGGTTTGCTGCTTTGTGATATGTGGAATTAGCATTTTTGGGGGGACTAAGCTTCTGTGACTGTTCTGTTTAAACTATTCTACATAACTTTTTTTTATCATATTTAAAAACATATTGGCTAGATACAATTGCAGGGCTGTGGAATTCATAGTAACATAGTAACATATATAGTAACCTAGTAAAATTTTAAGATAGGCTGAAAAAAGACACACGTCCATCAAGTTAAACTGCCTAACTGCTAGTTCATCCAGAGGAAGGCAAAAAAAAAAAACCCAATCTGAAGCCTCTCCAATTTGCCTTAGAGGGGGAAAAAATCCTTCCTGATGCCAAAAAGGCAATCAGACTAGACCCTGGATCAACTTGTGATCAACCAGCATTAAATAACTTGATTTAGAAATGGAAATTTTGCCTTTTGATGGCATTTAGTAACAAGTGAAATAAGGCATCATATTTGGACACTTATAGCACAGAATTGGGCAGAGTTGTAAGCTTTCTACATTCTAGATTGTACAATGTGTATAAGCAAGAACAATGTTTTCTAAACTTTGAGTTCCATAACTTGTTTGTACTATCAGGAACCTTTATGGCCTAATAGACCCATACTGTCTTAGAACATTTTTTTTAATCATTGGGTGAAAATTAAAGTTCACCTATTATTAAATACGATTTTTAAAAATACCACAGAAATGAATAGACAGTTGGCGAGATTTTTCCTGTGCTAAGCTCTAGTTTTTACACTTTGATATATCTGCCACTTATTGTTATGTGTCGTCTTTACGGTTCATTTATTAAAGGACAAGGAAAGGCTAGAAAGTAAAATCCTATTTTTACTTCTTTAATGAAAATGAAACCTATCTCCAATATTTTTATAATTAAAAAATGTGTACCGTTTTTATAAGAAACCTGACTGTATGCAGTTAAATTCTCCCTTCATTTACTGCTGTGGATAGGAATTGTCAGACGATCCCTTAATGCTGGGCAGGGAAACAATCATACTTATGAACACCAGGGGAAGCACACCCCCCCCTTACTTCCCAGCCATGCAGAACTCAAGCAGCTTTGTTTGTTTCCCTGTTTTGATAATTTATGATGATCCCTAAGCAGTCCAGACCACATTGAGCATGTGCACAGTCTTGGTCTTGCAAAGATGTATTACAAAGTTACAAGATGACAGCCCCCTGTGACCAATTTGAAAGCATAAATCATTTATTTGATTAGGCTTGTGGTGCAGTAAGTTCATGTTTATGTTTAGTATACAAAATACAGCATTTCTAGCCTTATTCTATTTTAGACTTTCCTTGTCCTTTAAAGACAAAAAATTCTGCACCATAATTTTTTACCAACAATGCACTACCAGACAAAAAAGGAATCAGAAAAAAATCTGAATCACTGAGCTTACTGCAGGGATAGGTGACACACTAATGATGCATTAATATTTAAAAAAATAATAATTATTATCAAAAGAAAAACTAGAAACTCCGATTTCTAAAACAGATAGTACAGGTTATTTTGTATAGCTATCATAGTTTTATTTAAATAACAAAAGCTTTATTTTTCTTCACCAAATTCGGTTAAAAACATACTCAGAATTGTTGTCCCAGCAGAATGTAATGACTATAACATACTCAAACTGTTAGCGCTGGCTTTATCTCTCTCTATCTCTGTCTGTCTCTTTCTCTCTTTAGAGGGCGACTTCCTGTAGTCACAGCTCCTAAAAGAAGTAACTGTGATTTCTCTATGCTTTTTTAATTTAATAGACCTATACCAGAGCCAATGTGCAGGAAGAATAGGCAGCCTTCGTGGGGGCCAGTGAGGTGTCAGCAGAAACTGTGGGAACAAATAACAGTCACACAAGGAAGCATTTTATAACATCAGGGCCGCAATCCATCTTTTAGTTAGTTCAAGGCTTTGACTAATAAAGGCCTTTTTACAATTCTCAGCAGAGTCCAGCTTAATTCCCTACAGAGCCTCAGGGATCTGAAATACATTGCTTTGTAGCAATAAAAGAAGGAAGAAATGAAAGAGTAAAAAAGCATAATCAGTGTTTTATTACTGACTCACATGGTAAAGGGTTAAGGACTGCATATCGACCTATGACATTTTAACAGTGGCTTGAATGAGTCACAGTTTTCAGAGGTAAGCCTGTGATTCTAACACAAAATACCTTTCATTAAATGAAAAAAAAGCAGTTTTAGAATCTGAAATAAGATTTTCAAAATTAGCCTTTTATACCAAAAAGTAACCAGTTAGGCATTTACTGCTGTTATTAAAATCACACTAGATCTATATACATAGATATATATATATATTTACAATCATACATTCTTTTTAGCATATTGTTCTTTTTTTTTATCAAACCAGTCCACTGTTGCATCATCTTTTAGAACAATTATAAAGAATGCATATATGTAGATTTAGAACCTTAAAATTATTTTTTAATTTAAATAAATTTTTAGTATAAGACATTTTGCAATTGGCTTTAATTTAATTTTTTTTACTATGTGTGACTACTGAGTTATTTAACATTTCATTCCTCAGTTCTCCAGTTTGCAATTTCAGCAATCTGGTTGTCAGGGCCAAATTACCATAGCCAAGAGACTACAATATTAATAGGAGATGACCTGAATAAAAATCTGAGTAATAAAAAGAAGCAATGACATTAAATTTGTAGCCTAACAGAGCATTTTTTTTTTTTAAGATGGGGTCAGTGACCACATTTAAAAGCTGGAAAGAGTCAAAATACTTTAAAAAAAAACTCAATTCAAAAACAAAAAAAATGCAGTAATTAAGGCCCAGTTGAAAAGTTGCTTAGAATTAGCCATACTAACCGTATACCCCTCGGTTATCAGTGGAACACTGCCCCAAACCTTTAGCATAAGAGATCACCATAAAATCTTTTGAGGTAAGCACTCAGAAAACCCATTAACAGGCATTTAAATGAAAAATATGTTTGTTACTGAAACATGTGCAACAAGCCTTACTTGTTTTATTCCCCAAAGCTCTTATTTATAGGTCAACACCAGGGCATGCCTAAAAATATTCATCTAGAAAGGCTGCACCAATTGCATTTAATTTAAATGCATTCCGTTTGCTATCAGTGCAACCCAGCAACTTGCATTTAATGGAAGTGTCGCTGATCTTTCAAATGATCTGATAACCTTACTTTGGACTGCTGATAAACAGGAGACAGAGGGTGCATGTTGCATAACATCATTACTGAGGTTTTTTCCAGACATTTAAATATGTTTAGCTGAAACCAAAAAAAGTTTTAACCAAGTATTTTATTGTTGAGAATAAACACCTTATATTTACACTGATACATTATTCTCTGTTTTTTTCTCATTGTGGTTTACATGAAATAAGTTTCTGAATGTACAGTATTGTTTAATTTTTTCCCAGCTACATAATAGTATGAAATAGTAGATGGCTGACCAACTGTAGGTCTGCAGCTAAAATGTGTCACTGCAATAGATTTTTATGCCTCCCCAAGCATGTCCATAATATTAACATAATAATAATAACATGGCTGCCAAACATAAGAAATAGATAATTGGCCAACTGGCCTAAAAATACTTCCCTTGCTCATTCAGGCAGCACTTTTTCCCTGGCCTGAGTGTGAC
Organism: Xenopus borealis; assembly: GCA_024363595.1. NCBI lineage: Eukaryota > Metazoa > Chordata > Amphibia > Anura > Pipidae > Xenopus > Xenopus borealis. The sequence goes on from CM044440.1 coordinate 45,611,442, forward strand.
ATAAGATGCAGATCACAGTATCAGGTGTTGCAATCCAGTTCTGTTTAAACCTCGTGCCAAAACACTTCCTCTCCCCATTATACATACAACACTGCAAATCACAGGCATTTGTTGGGTTAGTTAGTAGCACTTTTTTAACCAAGGAAGGAAAAGTTCAAAAAAGAGAGGTAATTGTGCCCATTTTTTGTACTTTGAGGCCTGACTTCCTAATAATAATTGACTCCTAGTATAGGATGCCCATTCTGCTGCTCTGTAACTTAAATACATGCCAGGTCATCTTGGTATCTTGGAATCTTTTTGAAAATTCAATCAAATTTCGAATCATTCATGTGAGTTTAGTAAATCTGCCCCTAAGTGTAAGGCTGGGGACAGACAGGGAAATTCGGGGAGATTCTGTCACCTGGCGTTTAATAGCAGGCAACAATCTCCCCGAACGTCCTTCTCTCCGAAGTTGTAACTTCGGGCGATTCCGGAAATCGCCGCGCCGCGTGTGCACAGCGCTGGCGCTTTGTCATTTCAACTAGCGACGGACAGGGAGAAGGACGTTCGGGGAGATTGTCGCCTGCTATTAAACGCCAGGTGACAGAATCTCCCCGAATCTCCCTGTCTGTCCCCAGCCTTAAGGTGGTTTGTTTAGGTTGGTCAGGGCTGAGTAGAACGTTTCAGCTCAGTATTTGAAACCAACCATGAAAAGGGCTTGTGAACCACATTAATGGCATGTAAATCAAAAAGGGTTTAGTAATACTGGCCTTGTAATTAGGCCTTGCAAAATACATTACACTGACCATATTTCTGTGAGTTGCTGTTGCAGTACACACAGGTTAAAAAATGTGTTTCACTGTCCTGGTTTTTTAGCAGTTTTAGCCAGTAGAAGGTAAACATTAGTAACTAATCTATTATTAGCTATTTTACATATTGTTTCTAAAGTTATCCATTTAATAGAGTATATGACCTTAAAACATTACACAGACTTTTATAAAGCATAAACTGCAATAAAATACTTTTATAAAGCATAAGCGGCAAGATGCCTATTTTTCCTCCATGAATAATCTTAAAAGCATAAGCTAAATATACAGCTACTGTTCTTTAGAAAGTAAGATGCTTCATTGTGCTGCTGTGATATCTATCATTACCACTTTACTGACATGCAGTTTCAACCAGAGAAGTGACAATATAATTCTGGTATATTAATGATGTATGAATGCTTGGGGCATTAAAACCTGAATATGTGCTTTGTACTGTGCTGGGTACTTTATCAGAAAAATAACAGGACTAAGTGCACAGGAAGAAAAGAAACTGCTGCGTTTTTTAGGTTTCTATGCCAGAAGGTTTAATATACTGTTGATCTTTCACCCACTAAAAGGCTTGTTCTTTCTCTAGCTAAATGTATTTTCACATTTTACAGCTATTTAGGTACAATTTATTTTTTAATAGTTTAAAGCCAACCACATATCTCTTGAATCTTTTAGATGCCTTAAATATCCGAAACCGGCAAGTTATCTGCACCACGCTCAAAGTTCTTCAGCATCTTGTTGTATCAGCTGATATGGTTGGGGAAGCTCTAGTGCCATATTACCGCCAGATTCTTCCTATCTTCAATATTTTCAAGAATGTGAACAGTAAGATTTGCTTTTCTTTAATTTTGTTATATTCCATTGCTACAATAAGGGTGAAATACAAATTACACCTGTCTTAGAGCAGATTAACAACAGTCTTACAATCTTAAAACATACCATAGCTATAAAGATTTTGCCATTTTATTTTAGCCTTAAAAAAAAAAAGAAATTCATGATGCATGGCTTCAGTGTTAAAATGATAAATTTTCAAAATAAAGTCAAGTACATTTGGAGATCAGAATAATATAACTATTGTGTTTTTCCCCTCTTCTGGGATCTAATAAAATTGCATTTTAATTTATGATACATCTCACGTACAGCTTATTAAACAAAGTACAGAAGCACTGAAGCCATTCTATAATCTTTTAATAATTACATTTTTAGAGTTTTGTAGCAGCCTTTTAAATAGATGAGTGCATTGTGTTTCCTGAATATTTTGTGGAAGTTATAATCTTGCCCTTGTCTCTTGAAGCAACAATATTTAAATTCCTACCTACTGTTTAACAGTTTTATTTCCCTGATACTCTTCATTTCTTTTAAACAAATACTTCCCTGATAATGGGGCTTATCACTGGAGCCTGTTTGTATGTGTTTGGGGGAAATTTGTTGTAAAGACCCTCATCTTTGTTCTACATTATAATCATAACAGCAACATGTTAAAAGGGGAAGGGAATGTTGGTAGTGACGAATATACTGTATTAGCATTTATTTGTGTTCCTACAGCAAAGTTTTCATAGCGAATAACTAGATGATACATGATGCTTTATAGAACAACTTCTGTAAATTCTCCTTCTTCCTTTAGTGATTGCACTGATAATCTTATTATAGGAAGCAAAGGGGTGGGGTAGAACACATTTAATGACACTAATGACTTCTTTGGAAGTGCCCCTGCAAGTGTTTGAGCATCTGTATTTTGAGACGATTGTAGCTAATAAGATAAGCAGGTCTTTTGGGAGAACTGAGACTCACAGTTTAAAGGGCAATTTAATTTAACACAAACTATGGCCTTAAACCCCCCAGAAATGTGTTCAAATCTCCCATAACCTGCCAAATTTTGAAAAATTGATTTGGTATTTATGAAATTTATGAAATTTCAGACAAAATATATTTTTGTCCCTGTTTCCATTTTTTTAAAGTTGGGAAAGTATGCAATTGTGTAAATATCTGGTTTTGACTGATAAGTTAGCTCTTACATAGAGATCAGAAATGTTCAACTAGACTAATAAGGGAATGGAATAATTAAAGGGCATGTAAAGCCAAAAAATAGCAGCTTTCACCGGTGGCCTTTTTCCATCTGACACATCATCAATAACACTGACATGTGCAAATAGGATGTGTATGCTGTAAAGTTCATGTAATGCAGAATGCAGGTTACACAGGCACAACATACTTTGATAAAAAGTGCTGCTGGGGTTGAGCTCTGTAATAGTTAATCTGAGCTTGGGAGAGGTTACTAGGAAAAAAAAATAGGATTAGACAGCTAGAGAAGAGTTTATATGGGAACCAGTAACGCAATCTCTTCATTGGCTGGAGGATGTGTTTAGAAATTTGAGCTGAGAAGAACTGAGCATGCTCATAAGTCAACAGCCAAAGCAGATTCCTGAGGGAGGGGGTTAGAGGAGGGAAAGGATTGTAAGTGATTAAGGGGATGCTGCAGCCTTCCCGTTAACCTTTTAACAACCAGAGTGGCAGTTATCTAATGATTTCAAAGAGGCTGTTCACTAATTACATTTTTGTGGAGGGAGTTTATATATCCTTTAAACTATGATGAAAGACAGTCACATTTGAGGTTGATTTCTTTGGAGAAAAAGTGAAACATGATTATTCTTTACAAATAGATCACAGGGCATGATAGTCAGATAGCAGGGCATCTTGTTTCCCATAGAAAACAATAAAGAACCAGAAGACACCCCTTTTGATTTGAGCAACTTTCATTGGAAGGAGCATATGTGGTTTTTCAAGGATAGGATAATGAGGTTGTGGAATACCATGCTAGGTGATGTTGTGATGGCACATTCTATTAATAGCTTGAACAAGCATAATTATTAATGCTATTGTCTCAAGAACTACAGTTTAATATAGGTATCAGTTTATATCATTTATATATTGTATGTAAGTGTACAGAAAATGCTGTATGTGTAGGGTCAGTTGAAACGGTTGAACTTGATATTTTTTTTTTCATCCAAATAAACTGTTTTTTCTAAACAATCTTTTTCTCATGAAAAAAAATGCTGTTTAGTTACTTATATTTACGGTATGCTTGTATACACTATACTCTTTTAGCTGTGACAAAAACAGGACACAGGCTCCCACAGAGTTCACTTGTGCAACTTGTTTCACTAAGTTTCATTGAGAAAAAGACTCCTTTAAACGCCAATGGGTCAAAAGCGGTCAGATTCGACTAGCTCTTGTCGTTTTACTGCAAACAATTTACTGGGCAAACAATTTCCATTTCTGTAAAAGAGGGCATTTTGAACATTTTGGCCCTCCCACGGATCTATAAATTGAATTATCACAGAGAAAAGGGAAATCCTTTTTAAAAATTTGGATTATTTGGATAAAATTGAGTCTATTTCAGACGGCCTTTTCGTAATTTGTTGTTTTCTCGATAACAGGTTTCCAGATAACTCATCCCATCCTTGACTACTCTAATTTTATTATTTATTTACAATAATAAATTACCATTTTGACAAACTTTTTGATATTAATGCAAAAGCATAATGAATTATTAAATACCTTACAAAATAGCCAAAGAGAATTCTTTAATTGATCACTTGAGCTATCTTTATTAAAAATACCCTTAGCACAGTGCAGTGAGATTATTATAGCTGGAGAATAAGTAGCATTCATAAATGGCTGTTCAGCTAGCTTGTCATTGGTTAGCTATTTGTAATATACAGACACCTTGATTTGTTTTTATCTGTTGTCAAATTATATTCATTGTATCTATGCTACTGTTTGTTTTGAGCTCTGTGGCACTTGTCACTTTTTAGTGTTTCCACCCAATCTTGTTATTACATATATACCCTTAGCCCTTGCCCCTTGTTTTCCTATGTTTCTTTGATAATCATATATCTATATACAGATATCACTGAATAGTAGACTTTCACAACAAAGCTGTCAAAGCACAATATCTCAGCTGAGTGAAGTTTTGGCATTCTGGATCAAAAATGCCATTTTAATAGAAAATTTCTTACTTCAAAGAACACAATTTCATTGAACTCTATGAGACTACTGGCACTAAAAATGAATGATGCTACCTTCTAAATAGTGAGAGTGCATCTTAATGAGTAAAATTTAACAAGCATGGGACACTGTAGTATAATAATAATACAATAATCTTTCATTCCACTAAAGCTTTGCCATGGGAAGGTTTTATATATCTACTTTATCCTTGCTTTCAGTTTCAGTGTGTATCAATATCTGCCTTCAACTTCCTACAGAGGCAATGCCATTTTTCATAAATGTTTTATGAGATTCAGGAAATGGGAACAGTGAGTAAATGTGAGCATAAAAAGGTTAGTATTTTGAATGGTAATAACACAGGCTGCATTTCTGATTGCAAATGCCATCTACTGTATGAAGCCACTGAACCATTAATATTAGCATGTTCTAGAGACTACACTCCACTGCTTTACTGTTTTTGCTGTATATTATTTAATTAAAATTCCCATTTTAACAATGCAGACTCTCTTACTTTTTTAAGGAACAAGATTGCCACTCACAGAACTGCTTCATTATGTTTAACTGCAAATCTTAAAATCAGTATAAAACAGACATATAGAGGTATTTCTTGCATTTCTTGTGATGGTAGTATTTCTAGTGATCAAGCTTAGAGAATTCTTCATAATGTTTATTGATGTGTTTGCATAAGATCTGACATATTATTTCTCTCTGATGTGTCCAATTAGTCTTTCAGTTAATGAACAGAAAACAAAGTGTAAAGATAATGATGCAGTGAGTTACAAAAAAAAAAAAAA
>CM044440.1:45617047-45628244 GCA_024363595.1 Xenopus borealis
AAAAAAAAAAAAAAAACAGTCAATAGTATTAGGTCTGGCTAGGTACAAAACAATGAAAATCTTGCACACTATAATTAAGCATAGTCTGAATGGTGTACAGTATGATGAAAACTTGACATTGCATTGGTCTCCCACTTATCTCTCAGGAACTCCCATCCATGTTCTGTTTCTTGTAGAAAGATACAAAATAAAGATCAATCAGCCTTCTTCACCTCCTATGTGATAGAATTAGTCTGTTCTAATTGATTGCTAAAATACAATCAAAATCAGACCTTTCTTTGACATTCAAGAGGAAAAAGTGGAGGCCACAGAGACAACAGAACTTATTTTCTTAAAGTAGTAGAGATAAACAAACCATTATCTCGTGTCAATTCCCAACACTGTTAATACATTGAACGCCTAGCTTTACTCTGACCAGAAAAAATCTTAATTGAGTACAGGCAAGATGCTAAGCATTGGCCAAAGTGGTATAGAGGTCACTTCCATTGGATTCTGGAGCAGTGCAAATGCAGTCTCTCAAATGAACTGAGTTTCACCATTTGGTAAACTTTGGAAAGCTTTAACTCTAACTCTAAGGGGCAGATTTACTATTGGTCGAATTCGAGGGTGAATTAACCCGAATATCGAATTTGAAGGGTTTTAACGTAATTCGATCGATCGAATAAAAAAAACCGAACAATCGTTCGAATCAAATTATTTTAACCATTCGATCAAATTTTTTTATTCAGTCTAAAAAAACTTAGAAAAAACTTATGGGAGCTTCCCATAGGGTTTAAGAGTGATTCGGTAGGTTTAATCTGGCGAACTAGGCAGTCAAATTAAAATTTAAAGGGCAAGTAATTTGACTGTTGAATATTCGAATAGAATTTTATTCAAATTATACGAACCATTCAGTTCGATCGAATTTTCAAAATTCGATGGTCGAAGTGGCCACAAAAAATATTCAAATTCAAATCTTTTTGAAAATTCGATCGAATTTTGAATCATTCATGTGAATTTAGTAAATCTTCCCCTAAACTACTACATAGGTATGATGGGTAATATCTAAGGGGTAAGAGGAGAATCTGATAATTGGCTGAGAAATGGCTTGAGCTGACAACAGTGAAGGTATTATTTAAAATAGTTTTACTAATAATTTTAGTAAAATATTTTTTATAATAATTAAACAATAATATTAAAATAATTATAATATTTAATATATTAAATATTAATATATAATAATAATAATAATAATAATAATAAAATAATTTTAATAATTTTGTAAAATTTTAAAAACTTTACAAAAGTATGTTCCCAATTTTTGTCCAAATTTGTATGCAGTAGGGACTGGAATCTTTCTATATAATCACTGAGAAGTGAGGGGGTTCGGTATTCACTTCCATTATTCCAATGGTCATAGAATGTGTGTGACTGATTTGTTACTGTTTAGCCTTTGAAGATCAAAGAGGGAGTAAGAAAATATACAGCCCACCTTTGCCACTAAACTATATGTTGATATTTGGATAATAGTATCTACTTAGACAACCAAGCATCGAGCTATGTTGTTGTAATGTTGTTTTACAGTGGTAGACTGCAAGTTTTGCTGAAGAACGGTAGATGTCTAAGGTTGAGCAAACAATTTTTATGTATGGTGCAAGGTTTTGATGAAATTTCTGATTTCACTAACAGCTAAATTTTTCACAGCTGCATTAGAAATTCTTCATGAGGTCTGTTTGGCACTCCCAGCTGACATCACTAGATATACAGCAGCTGCATTCACTACAGTGCATAGTTAATGGCAAATTAAAATAAGTTTCTGATTTGACTGATTTCTGTCCTGATCAACTGAGAAAGAATATCTAAACACAAAATACAATTTGTTAATTATTAGATTCTGATGCTTATTGCGCTGGTCGCTGTGCTGCCATGTAGTAATTATCTGTATTCATTTCTAATCAGCCTTAAATTGTGGCATTTATATTCTGTATATACAGTATATTGTGAGTGGATCCCTAAGCTCAATAAATGACAGTAGCACAGAACATGTGCAGTGAGTCAGCAGAAAAGAAGATGGGGAGCTACTGAGGCATCTTCAGAGGCACAGACCTTTACTGCTAAAGGGCTGTGGTTGCATTAGTGTTACGTAAGGTAACCCAAAACCCTGAACAAACCCCAAGGTCTTAGTCTTGGCTCATGCTTCTGCCTATAGCAACCTCTTTGGCTTCTGGAGGAGCACTCTGCTACTCAGATGCCGCCAGGTCTTAACATGAGAGGACCAGGGAGAAAGCTCTGGACAGGATAGGGAACCATAACATATACAGGAAGAATGGGGAACAGAGAGTGCAGATGTGGAACAGGCTGTGACAGTACCAAACAGACAGTGCAGTACAGAAGCAGGAGCCAGGTGTATAGTCAGGATACATTTTCAAACAGAAAAAATGATTGAGAAAGGGACGTGACCCCAAAAGGTTGCACTCGTAAAAAAGCACTGCCTACTCTGCCTACCCTTCCTACCCCTTGGTTTGGCCTGGTGGCCAAATTGGTAACAGGTTAAACAGGCCATGCTTTCTTTCAGTTACAAGGCATAGCCATGGGAGTGAACCAAGACTTTAGCTGTATGCTTACAACAGTGGTAACACAGACAGCACAGGAACACCAGGACCCTGGTTCAACTCCAGGCAGGTTATTACACTTGGTAATGACTGGTATAGAGCATAAAACAAAAAAGTACAGTACAACATTTATACCCCAATTCTTTAGATAAGCTTTAGTTCTCACAATGTATAAGCCATTGTAGAGTTTAAAACTTCTTAACCACAGTATATTTTTTCCTTCATATTGACTCAAATGCATTTCAGCAAAATTTTTGGTTGAGCTAAGTTGTCCATAAAGTGAAATGTCCTGAGTTGGCATATTACTATAGATAACATAAACACAACTAATCCTCTGAATCAATAATTTTTTTTTGCATTCACTATTAGAGTGTTTGTGGTTAGACAACTTATACAGAATGTTTGAATATTATTTACATTGCTGGCATTATGAGATCTTTATTGACCGTTTACCATCATATCTAATCTGTGACACGTAAAACAGGTTTTCCTCAGGAGCTTGCTTATACCCTTTTTAAAATTCCAAGTAATAATAATATTTAATTCCTTTAAATAATAATAGTTAATTCCTTTAATTTTAAAAAAATGTTCAATTAAAGAAATTGACACGGTTAATTCTGTATGTTTGTGTGTGTGGGAGGAGCATTGGTTGCTCAGATGAGGCAATCTCTTCCAAAGGATAATATGTATCTGAATGCCTCAATGCTGAGCTAAGTACAGATGAAGCCACTTGGGATTGTGCATTTGACACAGAAAAACTTAACTCGTATATCCCATTTATCCCACTTAGCACAGAATATTGTGTCACAGCATCCCATCCAATTAAAGAGTTCACCATTGAAAACAATGGGGCTTTGGTATGCTAATGAAAAGGTTAAATGCATTAAATGAGTTAAGATAAGTTTAGATAACACAGTTTCTTCAATTAACCCTGAGTCATGACGCATTTAACTCACAAATCCAAGTGGCTGCATCTGTATATAATTTTATAAATCCTAATCTTGCTGTATAATGTTTCTTTAAAATGAAAAGGTACTGCAAGAGTATGTGCCTTAATGAATCTCTAAATATAGACCCCAGTACAAATACAATGACAGCATATTATGCCAAATTCTGTAGTGATTCCTGTTTGGAATAGCTCTTAGTAGCTATAAAACATTACTAGCCATGGTATTTAAGAGTGAAGCTGTTTTGTAAGCTTTGATTCATAAAGTAGTAATCCGTGTACATGAATGAATCATAGAATCATAGCATTCAGGTTTAATTGCTGTCATTGCCAAGCTTGTTTGTGATGGAGAGGATTGCTATTTGACGAAATTTCACTATAGTTAATTATAATACATTCCAAAGTCAAACTGTTCTACTTAACAAATGGATTTAAAAACATTTCTCATATTGCAGCATTCTAGATGAAATTTCCATTCTTTTTTTCCTCAGACGCAGGTGCAGATCTTTGTGTCTCCAGTATGGGGTGCACAGATCTGTGTCTGACTAAAAATAGCATGCTGGTAGATTAAACTTGCACCACACTTGGGTGGGATATGTGCATCCCCTAAGGCTTGCCTGGCCTTCATTTTCAAGGAGTACCTGTGAATAAAATGAAGGTCTTAAATAGGGATGCACCAAATCCTCTATTTTAGGATTTGGCCAAATCCTGAATCCATTGTTATATATTCGACTGAATACTGAACTGAATCCGAACCTTAATTTGCATACGTAAATTAGGGAAAGAGGATTGTGCACCCAGTTTCTTTTTTGTGTTTGTGATGAAAAGTCACATGAAAAAGGCTGAATTTTGGCCGAATCCTAAACTGAATCCTAGTATTAACAAGAGTTTTTTCACCTTCCAACATTTTTTTCAGTTCAGTTGGTTTCAGATTGTTCCCCAGAAATAAAGACATTTTCCAGTTACTTCTAACAACTGCCTTTAATGAAACCCAGGGAGAAATTTAAGAAATGTATCAATTTAGAACACCTCCCAGATATGCTTTAGGACAGGGGCTTTTGGCTTCTTTGGGCCACATTGTCTGGGCCACACATGAAATAAACAAACACTTTTGATTTGTAAAAGTAAAGAAAATACACAGAAAAGAACTACAATACCAATTGGATAACCAGATAACCGGAGCTATCTACTAGAATATGTGACACCTGGATTATAAATTATTAACATTATTATTAACGTGTATTTCTGTAGAGCCAACAAATTGTGTAGCGCTTTAAATATACTTATTATTATATTATTATTATTACTACTAACTGGGCAAATTGGCAGGGTTCCCACCTCCTGCCTACTCCTATATCCTTTGCAACAAGAAATTTCTTCAGTAACCAAGCGTCCTATCCATCCTGGGCCATCCATCCAAAAAGTTTTTATTTCTTTATATCTGAAACCAACTGAACAGAAAAAAGTGTTGGAAGGTTAACAGCCCCTTTAAGTGCAGAGGCCACTTGCATCAGATCAACATCAACATTGTGTGTATATCTATGCAACCACATGATATGCAACTAATTAAAACCAGCATTGTAGCAAGTGTTGATGTGATATGCACTTTTAAAAGCAAAAGTTGGCAACTTTTAGGGAGGTTATGTATTAAGGCACAATTTTTTGTGGTGTCTATATTGATGCAAAAAACCTGAAAAAGTGATTTATTATGCCTCTAAACGTCTGTGGCAGATGTCCCTTTAATCCCTGAAGATATTTGAACCTGTCACGGTCGGCACCCAATACCAGAACAAGTGCCAAGCACCCTGGTCTCGGCTCGTGCTTCACCAGTAGTGTGTCCGCCTTTGGCTTCGGGAGGAGCCCTCAGCTACTCAGATGCCACCTGGACTTAACGAGAGGTGCAGGGCAGGAGTTCTGTCCAGCAATGGGGCACGACTGTATATAGAGTCTTTAAGGCCGAAGGTCACGGTACAGACAGGAGTTGGCAGATTCGTAGTCAGACAGGCCGGGTCGGGGCAGGTAGATAGCTAGGGTTGACAGGCAGGCAAGGGTCAAACCGGGTGATCAATCAGGTAGGATTAGGCAGATTCGGTGGTCGTATAACAGGCACAGGTCAGGATGTAGATAACAGAGTAGTCAAATAGCCAGGCAGGGTCAAAAACAGGTATCAGGAACAGACAGAAGCTTTACAGCACAAGACAAGGCAGCAGGAACAAGATCCTATCACGGGCAATGAGAAATTCACAAAGACCCCTTTAAATATCCCTTTAATTTTGGCGCCATTGCGCGCTGACGCCACACGCCAGCGCGCCTGCGCCTTTAAATAGTAGGCGCGCGCGGCGCGCGTGCACTAGTGAGGAGCCGGCCAGAGGAGCGGCGTGGCGGGCATCCCCGCCGCACCACTGGATCACCAGGGTGAGTTTTTCTCACAGAACCCTCACAAAATATTTGTAGTTTTTGGGGTTTGGTGCTGGTTTTTCCTCAAAAACACACATTTTTCATAGTTTTTGGGCGTCAAACTCAAAAACTTTGCGTTTCTCGCAAGGCAATCCCAACAAGTCCCATTTTTTCCCAATCCAATTTTTTTCACTTTTTTTATTGATAGGTACGAGCAATTTGTGGATTCTAGTTTGGTCAGACTTTTTTATTTAATAAATCAGAAAAATTCGGATTGTAATAAATGAACCCCTTAATGTGCAGATCAGGAAAAAATGCAAACTGCACCCTAGCCTGCAAAACCTTAACCCACAACTGACTATAAAATGTTGCCACTGTAGGTCCTGTACCCAGTGCTTTTTCCCACTGTACACTACTTATGCATGTGTCTCCAGTTAAAAGACAGGGAATTTTTGGGAGCAACCCACAATGGCTGCCCAAATTTCAACGTGAACCTACCTGAACCAGGGGACCTATGGGTTTTGGGTCAAGCCACACTATATTGGCAACCCTACTACTGATACAACTTTTGACATAACTTGTAATACATTGATGCAAGTTGGAGGACACAAAACTTGCCTCTACAAGGCAATCAGTCTGAGGAACATCAGTGACACACACTTCTTAGTAGAAAGGAAGATGCAGGGAAGATGGTTGCTTTGTGTACAAAAAAATATCTTTGCTGAAATGAGCACCAATGTCCTTAGGACTTTGCTCATATACTGGCACCCATCTACTCCCTGCTTTGACAATATTTTGTAAATTAATTTATAAATATGAACAGTGGAGTGATCTGATTGTGTTAAAAATGCAAACGCCTTCCTTGCAGCATCGGTGTTCTTTATTGATTATCCGTTTTCATAGAGTTCAGGTGACTAAGAACATTATCTTGTGATTTGTATACTGCAACCCAGACTATCAGCCTCCCTGGAGGAGAATTATGCTATTGCTTATCTGGGTCTCTGTGCGGTATCAAGCGACAGCTGCAGGAAATTTAAAAGCAAATTGCAGATTTCTAAGTAGGAAGAGGTTTTAACATCCTCTCTAATTGCTGAGGGAAAGAGGGGGGTGAAGTTTCTGCACAGGGTGTGAGAGAAAAGCAGAGACTCAAATTCCACTGGGGTGATTATGGCTCTTTCTTTTTTGAGAGAAGCTGTAAAATGTTTTTTTCGAATGTGTGATAAAATATCTATAAGTCATAAATTCCATTGTACACTGTCAGGTCTGCCAAGAAACAGGGCGTAATTTACTACTGGTTTCTTACAAGTAAATTACAGTTATTGTGGTGTGAACAGTAACATGGAAAAATGCTCTTAGATTAACTCAGCAGGCTGCAGGCAGGTAAGGGGTTAAGCTGTAATGTGTAATTTTAAACAGCATGTGTAATTGTCTCCAAGGAAATCAGAATGTTCTAAGCACTGACAGTAAATGAGTTTTATTGTTGAAAAAACAATGACAAAAAGTGCTATTTATGCAAGAAAGCACTAGGGCTTGGAATTGAGCCACTAAAGTGATTTTGACCAAGCGTATCTTAGGCACTGCTAATGTACATTATAGTGTTCTTCATGTCTGATAAAGTACAATATTGCAAGTGAACTTCTGTTCTGATGCAATTTATTTCTGGGCACTCAAGGTGAGCTTATAAATATACAGCAGGTGTAGTTTTGTTTCAGTGCAGTAATCCATAACAAATTATAGCAAACAAGTAGCCATATTTATCACTTCCCCTTTCCTGTCCCCTCGGTGATATATCCACAGAACTGTCAACTTAGCTCAAAGGATATTCAGTGAGCTGCCCAAAACGAAGGGTCTCTTGAAGGAGAAGGACATGCTTTCTGCACTTGGGGATGTCAAATGTTCGGCACCCCCAAGTGATTGTATAGACTTACCTGAAACCCCGGGCCAGTGCTCCTATCAGCAGAAAACTGCACCAGCCCGGGGTTATACCAGTGAGCACCACAGAGCGATCCACTTATGTCTTCTTCTGTCTTCAAAATTCCTGGGGCAAACGCATGCAAAGTTGAATGAAATAGCCGACTTTTTAGTTAAAGTTCGGCTTTTCATTCTACTTCACATGTATAGCTGCTCAAAGACGGAAAAAGATTGCTCCCTGGTGCTCACTAGTATAACCCTGAGCCGGTGCAGTTTTCTGCTGATAAGTGCACCGGTTTCACGGGTTTCAGGTAAATCAATACAATCACTTGGGGGTCCCTAAGACTTGACAACCCCAAGTGCAGCAAGCCTTTCCTTTAAAGGGGTGGTTCACCTTCAAGTTAACTTTTAGTATATTGTAGAAGGGCCAATTCTAAGAAACTTTTCAATTGGTCTTCATTATTTATTTTTCATAGTTTTTTAATGATTTGCAGTTTTCTTCTGTTTCTTTGCAGCTTTCAAATGGGGGTCACTGACACCATCTAAAAACAAATGCTCTGTAAGGCTGAAAATGTATCGTTACTTTTTATTACTTATATTTCTATTCAGTCCCTCTCCTATTCATATTCCAGTTTCTTATTCAAATCAATGCAGGGTTGCTAGGGTAATTTGTACCCCAGAAACCAAATTGCTGACACTGCAAACTAGAGAGCTGCTGAATAAAAAGCTAAATAACTAAAAAAAAAACATAAATAATAAAAAATGAAAACCAATTGCAAATTGTCTCAGGATGTCACTCTCTACATTATACTAAAAGTTAACTCAAAGGTGAACAACCCCTTTAACCAGCATAGTTTTATCTTCAGGAAATTTCCATTGTGGCTGGAACATATATAGGAAATGTGACTTATAATGCCAAAATATATTTGATATTGATTGGTGACCATATGTTGGCTTATGGCCCCTCCAAAGCCATGGTCCCTGGGGTCCAACCCAATTTACTGTATTATAAGTTGTTGTGCCACTTCCCACCATAGTGTTTTATGAAAGAAATGAGAAACTGTGCTGTCAGAAACTGAATGTGTTTTGTGAGTAGATATACTTTTCTATACAATTGCTGGCATTTGCTTGCCGAAATAAGTATGTTTAAGTGCTATGTATTACATACACCATTGTATAAATTAAAGCATGGCAGAAGAAAGGGAGCACAAAGTATTCTGTCATTCTTTAGTGAAAAAAATATTCAGCTACAGAGATGCTTGTGATGCTTTCTTGAAGACTTTTTGTTATCGAAGCTTATCAGAATATCTCCTGTGGCTAAAGATTTGTACTTACTGATGTTTTTTCATTACTGCATTAGAGCTGTCATTGTCAAGGATTAAACATAATGTATCGAAAAATGTGACTGCAGTCTTACATGGCTAATTTTCATGAAGTAAATTGCCAAAGATTACTTTAAAAATCCCAAGTGTTCATAAACTAGGTGGGTATGGTTGAAAAGTTTTATGCTCGGAAAATGGCATAAAGCCCACATGCTTCCTACCAAGAGAAATTTCAAGACCAGAGTGATTGGCTCTCAGATCAGACAGGGCCTTTGTACATGGTTGGTCGATTGCACACAGGGCGTTTTAGTCCTCGTCCTATGGAGTTTTTTGTCTAATCCAATTGATATCTGTAGTCAGGAAAGAGTAGTTAATGGCAATTTGCAGACAACATGTTTCAGTTCACCATCCACATAAGCAGTGATTTACAGTTCAGCAATAGTGGTGTGCCATGTAATTAAATTCAAAGTTTATAACAAAACTTCAAAAGAGAAGAAAACCCCATGCTGGCACCTTTTAATGATCTGCATTAAAATCTGAATTAAAAATCCTGCTCTGAGACACAAACCCACGTGCGGACCAATTGTTGCAGTGTGTTTTGGTGAGAAACTGAGCTAATCTAGGGCAACATAGAGTCAGGTGGGCTCAGCCTCACCTCTATCTCAGCCTCACCTCTATCTCAGCATCACCTCTATCTCAGCCTCACCTCTATCTCAGCCTCACCTCTATCTAAGCCTCACCTCTATCTCAGCCTCACCTCTATCTCAGCCTCACCTCTATCTCAGCCTCACCTCCATCTCAGCCTCACCTCTATCTCAGCCTCACCTCCATCTCACCTCTATCTCAGCCTCACCTCTATCTCAGCCTCACTAGGGAAACAAACCAGGACACTGTTCCCCCCTGCTGTTCTTCTAGCCCTCAAATGCATTGCTAGCTCTGTAATGTGAATCACATCCACCACTGCTAAGGCAGTCACATTAAGTTAAAATAGTATATCCCCCACAGAGGGCACCATTTGCTCAGAAAAAAGCTTTGTCAAAGGCACCAGGTTGCTGTCAGTACGGCCTTAAATTCATACAGCCACACCCCTTCTACTGATAGGAATCAAGAATAGCTTAGTTTGAAATAACAGGCCAATGGGTAAATAATTTAAATAACACACAGGCCTACACATTATGTGCAGTGAATAGTAAACGTGATGTGCAGTGAATAGCAGCCACCCCTTCTTTTCTAACTTGCTCCAAGTAGGGGAGAGTATATCCTTTAATGTCAAGAGCAAATTTTGCAGGGACCCACAATTATGCTGCATATATTTATTAGTATTATGAAGCATCCTATCCAATCCCAAACAACTACAAATGTTGCAAATCTAAGGGGCAGATTTACTAAGGGTGAAAATTCAGATAAAATTCGAATAAAATTCGAATTTCAACGTAATTTTGGGCTAAATTCGATTTGATAAAATTCGAATTACTGGCCTTTTAAAAATCTTTCTACTTTGACTGTTCACCATCTTAAAGATGCCGAATTACCATTTTAGTCTATGGGGGACCTCAGAGAACCTGTCCTGAAAAATCTTCTAAGTTTCAAGAATTCGAAAGATTTTGCAGAGAATCGTTCGATCGAATCTAACTATTTTTATTTGCTCAAACTATGTCCATTTTCGATCGAAAGAGCCCTTTAAAAAAATTTCGAGGGTCGAATTTCAATGTTTTTTCACTTCGAAAATTCGTCCCTTAGTAAATCTTCCCTGATGTGTCTAGAAATCATTGAGTGGGGAAGTGTCAGCATGGGCTTTTTTTTCTATTTTGAATGTTTCAGACCAGTCTTGGTAAAAAACAGATATTATTTCTAGTATTGTGTGATTTTTTTTACACAAGGAATAATTCACAGTATAAAGAGTAGTTTGTGTTTAAACCTTATAGACAGTGTCAGCCTAATATAGGATATGTATGTGTTGCTCATTCCATACACTACCCAGGGCCTACTCCAACCCTAAAAGTTTAAAACCCGGAGCAGGTGGGGAAGAA
>CM044440.1:45636690-45684633 GCA_024363595.1 Xenopus borealis
ATGCAAAAGAATAAGAAATCAGGAAGGGGGCAAATAGTTTTTCACACCACTGTAAGTGTAGTTTGTTACATTTATGTTAATATTTTTGAAGGATCAGTAAAAGGTGATCGAGCCCTCCAAAATCTAGCTCAGGGATAGGTAATATGCATCTTTAATGCCACAAATAACCACAGCAAGCAACCAGTCTATAGTGACTGAAATGGGGCCTTTATGTAGCTGTTTAAAAGAAACCAAAACAAATGTACCTTGTATATTTCAACTTTCAAATGTCTCTGTCAGATTCAGTTCAGTGAGAAAAAGTTATCTCATGGTTTATTATGTGAAAACACACAGATGAGATTCAATTTGAGAAGGAAAAGACTTTTCTCCAGATTCAGTTCCAGTTTTTTTCCTATATACTTCAATGGAATTTTCACATGAGAAACCATGTGATAAGTTTTTCTGAATTCCATTGTACATATTTCATATTGAATCTTGTCCCTGACTTTTCACATGATAAACCCTTTTCTTGCTGAATTGAATATGGCCCTATAGTTGATACTTAAGTGTAATTCTGTTAGCGGTCTATGGTTATCTGTAAGGTAAAAGACACAGAGGACCCAAGGACATGTGGTATACTGTGCTAATATTGCACTTGTATTTTATTAGCCCTGTACACAACTGCAAAAATACTATGTGCACCCTCATTCCCCAACACCATTAGTATTACAGAATTGTGGGATCAAGATCAGAGTGGGGTGCCCTCTCTAACTCCCAACCAATGATTAATAGAGTCCTAAATTATATAAATAAAGCTTGGTTTAGACTAGTGGTGTAACTAGATGTTACTGGGCCCTACAGCAAATAATTTTTCAGGCCCCCAAAATGTCTAGAGATTGATCTGTTTCAACAACATTTATTTAAATTGTATATGAATTAGGGCCCCTATACTTCCTAGGCCCCCCAGTAGCCACAGGGTCTGCTTCCTCTGTAGTTACATCCCTGTTTTTTTACCACTGGTGACTTTGTATACAATATTAGAAAAAAACCCAAAACTTAGACAGTCCTAAATGATTTGGGCACTTGTTCTGCATTTTTGATTGTAAATATACTTAATAATACTCTTTACCTGACCCCAAATTCAGCAGAAAATAAATATGATGTTACATTTTATAACATGCTTTCCCATGTGTACTTTATTGTGAAACACATGTAAAACATGTTTACAACTTAGCCTTGGCTCATAATATGCATTATTCCAATACAAAGTCAAGTAAACACTAATGGAAATAAATGTAATATATAGCTTAGACCAAATACTCTAATATGTTTCTTAGAATTCAACTATAGAGTGTACTACTATTTGAACTTCTTTTTACAGTATGTATGATTATTTGTGGGAACTTGTTTTTATTTTCTTTTTAATTTCTTTTGGATGCAGCAGTAGATTTGATTTGAAATCTAATGCACATCTGGGAATCTGCATGATGCAGACTGTGAATAATCTAATTTTCATTATTTATTTTTAGAGCATTTAATACCAGCACAGGTGCATACAGTAGCATCATACTACAAGTTACATGTCAGTAAAACCATCCAGATATGGTACCAATTTTTGGTAATGTTTATTTGATGTGCTTTGAGCATACTAAATACATTCTGCTGTATTCATTCATTCTTCTTCTTTTAGTGGAAGGATTTATAAAAGCTATTAAGCTGTTCAACATAGAAAAACTTTGTTTTTACCTCCTGTTCTTTTTTTTGGGCGAGCATGTAGTTAGAAAAAGCTACAAATTCAGAAGACAAATGTAAATGGAACAATGAATGTCCTCAAATATGTATTGTTTTGTATCACCATCATTGTATGGAGTAACCATAGGCCAGTCAGTCTGAAGTCGGTGGTAGGAAAGCAGGGACCTCGATTCTGGGATGGCTGTGGATGTGATTTACTTAGACTTCACTAAAGCATTTGATACAGTGCCACACAGAAGGATAGTGGTTAAATTAAGGAATGTTGGCCTGGAACATAGTATTTGTAACTGGATAGAGAACTGGCTAAAAGATAGACTACAAAGAGTGGTGGTAAATGGAACATTTTCTAATTGGACCCATGTTGTTAGTAGGGTACCACAGGACTCTGTACTGGGTCCCTTGCTTTTCAATTTGTTTATTAATGACCTGGATGTGGGCATTGAAAGTACGGTTTCTATTTTTGCAGATGATATTAAATTGTGCAGAACTATAGGTTCCATGCAGCATACTGGGATAACTGAGCAGCAAACTGGAAAATTAGGTTCAATGTTGATAAATGCAAGGTTATGCACTTTGGCAAAAATAATATAAATGCAAGTTATACACTAAATGGCAGTGTGTTGGGAGTTTCCTTAAGTGAGAAGGATCTTGGAGTTTTTATAGATAACAAGTTGTCTAATTCTGGGCAGTGTCATTCTGTAGCTACTAAAGCAAATAGGGTTCTGTCCTGCATAAAAAAGGGCATAAACTCAAGGGATGAAAACATAATTATGCCTCTTTATAGATCCTTAGTAAGACCTCATCTGGAATGTGCAGTGCAGTTTTGGACTCCAGTCCTTAGGAGGGATGTAAATGAGCTGGAGAGAGTGCAGAGACGTGCAACTAAACTGGTTAGAGGAATGGAAGACAAATTATGAGGGTAGACTGTCAAGGTTGGGGTTGTTTTCTCTGGAAAAAAGGTGCTTGCGAGGGGACATGATTACACTTTACAAATACATTACAGGACATTATAGACAAATATCAGGGGACCTTTTTACCCATAAAGAGGATCACCGCACCAGAGGCCACCCCTTCAGACTAGAAGAAAAGAACTTTCATTTGAAGCAGCGTAGGTGGTTCTTCACAGTCAGGATGGTGAGGTTGTGGAATGCACTGCCGGGTGATGTGATGGCTGATTCTGTTGATGCTTTTAAAAGGGGCTTGGATGATTTTTTGGACAGACATAATATCAAAGGCTATTTTGATACTAAACTCTACAGTTAGTATAGCTATGGGCATATATGGTTTGTGTGAAAGAGTGTAGGGGTGAGTGTGTTTGAATGCTGGGTTTTAATTTGGAGGGGTTGAACTTGATGGACTTTATCTTTTTTCAACCCAATTTAACTATGTAACTATGTAACCAATAAGCAAGAGACTATGGGGGAAATTCACTAATGCGCGAAGCATCTAACGCTAGCGCTAATTCGCCAGCGTGACGTCATTTCACAACATCGGAAATTCACTAACACTCTGGTGAATTTTCGCACCCTTAGGCCAGACGAAGTTGCGCACTGGATCATAATTACGCAAATTCACTAATATCAAAATTTTCCTGAACGTTACCACTTACGCTAGACTTTACTTCGCCTGGTCAGAAGTTCAATACAATAGATAGGAGTTTGGAAAAAAAAATGGAAAACACTGGCGTGTTTTACCATTGTAGGGTGATAGTCTGGAAAAGATCGATGGTTACCCTCCTTCTCCCCTACATTTCCTAACATATGGGAACACAACTATACAGGGGGCACATGTAGGGCAATAGGACAACTTAATTTTTTTTTTTTATTAATGGTTTCCTGGGCTTGTGTAGTGCAACGTAGTGGCTGTAACATACACTTCTATTATACTTTGAAATTTCTATGCAAATTAGGCATCGCTAGTGTAACTGCGATTTGCCTGGCGAACGAACGGTAGTGCTACTTCGCTACGTTTGCCGCCCTTAGTGCAAATTCGCATCTTAGTGAATTTGTGAAGTGCGGTGAACGTTAGCGCATGTTAGCGAAGCCAACGCTAGCGAAATTTTTGCATCTTTGTGAATTTCCCCCTAGTGAATTTCCCATTGTACTGTAGGTACAATGAAAAAGGTGTCACCTTGTCAAAAGGAACAGTTCTAGGGATAACTATTAAAAAACTGTCCTTTTATCTACACACCCCTGCTGCATATTTGAAGACCTCATTGGTTGGCTAAGGAGGGTTGCAGTGCTAGATGAGGGTACAAACTAGGGATACTTTGCTTAACATCTACATGTTGTGCATTTACCAGATTTGTGCTACAGCAGCTTGCCAAGTAACTATAATCTAAGCTTAAGCTCAGCAGTGGAAGATTTATAGACATTTGTGAGCAAAACTAAAATGTAATGTCTTTCAAATATCATTGATTTTCCGTTTGAGACTTTTGAGTATAGATCTATGCTGTGCAATATCCCATTGCTATCCATTGATCAGTTCTTGTATTTTCTCTTTTTCTGCATGATTATTCAGTAGCCTGTCCAATGTACTAAATCCCCCTCTAACCTCTTAGTAGCAAAACCAATATACCAGATGTGATAAACTACAAACTAAAATCCAAACTAAAATCCAAATTTTTTTTCGAATTTTTTTTATTCGATCTAAATTAATGATTCCCAATTCGGTAACTTGGTTCTGGCGAAGTAGGTGGTCGAATAAAAATTTAAAGGGGAAGTAATTTGATCATCAAATAGTCAAATATTCGAATAAAATTTTATTTGAATATTTGAATTATTCAAATTCGACTAGTCGATGGCCGAATTTGCCTAATTTGCATATTCAAAGATTAGAATTTGAATTTAATTAAAATTTCGATCGAACTTCGAATTATTCATGTGACTTTAGTAAATCTGCCCCTAAGTATGATTACCAACCAAAAACCAAGAATAGTGCATTCAGCTTCATGTCCTTTTTACCCCACTACTCACACACTTGCAAAAGGATTACAATTTTTAAAAATTACAATATTTGCTGTAAATTACTGATATTGTCACTGTAACACGGCAACCTCCTAAAAATCTGACTAGGAGATCTTTGTATTTTTAAATGTTTTCTTTCTTAGCATCTCTACATTTCTAAATGTGCATTTTAGGATCAATTTAAAAGTTTTATCACCTTGTGAAGCCAAAGTTACTAAACCGTTACTATTTAAATGTTGTCAGGGACATGCTTAATCTGGATATAAATAAAGGCTATTTGTGATACAGTTTGTGGGTTTGGAAGTGTATGCTACAGCTTCAGAGAATTTTAATACCCATTTTTCACCAGGTAGACAATAAAACCGGGTACTTTGTATATTAACACAAATCACTGGCAACACTAATACTGGTATCCTGCTTTCTTTCCAATGAATAAAATTGAAGCATTTGTAGATAAAATAATACATGAACCATGTAATTGAATAGGTAAAACCAAGCCATAAATATTTACTATATTTTTTTTTATCTAATAATGTAGCAAGAGAATTTAGGATACGTCTAAGATTCTTTTTTTAATACATACAGTATTTACTTGCTGGCTGCTGGTTATTTCATATTCTTATCTTAGTCATTTAATCTGTTATTGTAATTGAATTTTTTTTTACATATTTTACAACCTATGTAAAAGTAGCCATAGCAGAAATACTGAATAATTTGCCCTGCCACTTTAGGCCCACTTGATTGATGATGCCCCTTATTCTCAGCAACTGGACTACAGCATTCTTATTACTGAAATAAAATTGCGCCCAAACCAATCAAGTAGCAAAGATTTTCTACATGTCCTCTTCCCCCTCAGGTAGCATCGTAGACACACAAAAAAATACTTCTCTTCCAGTGGCGGAATCCTGAAGCTGGCACCTAGGCACAGGCACATGGATAAAAAAAAGGGGGGTTGTGGATGCACTCCTGGGGCTAAGTAAAGTATACAAGTATAATGGAAGTGCTACTGACTTGGCCATTTAATCAGTGCACATTCTCTGATTCCCTGTCTGAGTAATTCAGTCTAAATGCAAGTGCATATGTTTACAAAAACAAGGGTTTTTAGTTACAAAATTATGATCATAAAGTTGACAAGCCACCATACCACGTCAAGGTAAACCCCATATGGTGGTCCCTAACTTGTTTACCTCTGGTCATAGTAAAAAAGGTTTAGTACCCCTCTGCATAGTAACATAGAAGTAGATGTGTCCTGAACCTTGGTTTGTCTGAGGGCTAAATCCTCCCCCGCCACTAACTAGTGGCTTTTAAGAGAGAGAGATTGCCCAAACCAACGCCCATTTTTTAAAGAAACAATGAAATAATCAAAAAAGTGAAGGCTAAGTAAAGCTATGTGTCCTATGTTTTTAATTGCAACATCTGCAGGTAACACCTTTTACACTTATGTATATTTATAACACAGTTTGTTTTTTTACTAATACTTTCTCATATTTACACCCTTATTTATATTCACATTTACACTTGCACGTACTATACACATTGTTTTAAATGTGCACTTTTACACATAGCTTTACTTAGCCTTCACTTTTTTCATTATTTCATTGTTTCTTTAAAAAATGGGCGTTGGTTTGGGCAATCTCTCTGGGGTTTACCTTGACGTGGTATGGGGGCTTGTCAACTTTATGATCATAATTTTGTAACTAAAAACCCTTGTTTTTGTAAACATATGCACTTGCATTTAGACACAATTACTCAGACAGGGAATCAGAGAATGTGCACTGATTAAATGGCCAAGTCAGTAGCACTTCCATTATACTTGTATACTTTACTTATCCCCAGGAGTGCATCCACAACCCCCTTTTTTGTACAGGCACATGGATGCCTTTACAACAATTGTGTCTCTGCTAACTGAACTGAACAATATAGGAAACAGGCTATAGTATCTCATAACACCATGGAGTAGACAGGGACAACATAGACACCCGTGCCCCGGTTTTCTTGTTGCCTAGAGCTGGGGGAATCAATGGGGATATGGAGTGGTTTAAAAGCTAATTCTTTGTTCCCCAAATTGATACAGACTGCGGTGCTTTAGTTGCTTTACTAAACAGTAAGATGTTAACCAAGGATACCAAAGCAATTGTTGGTAACTACTTATCTACTGATACACAAATGGCATGCAAGGTGACTTAAAACTGAATAATGGTAGGGAAACTGTCATGGTAAAACATGTTTTTTTCAAAATGCATCAGTTAACAGTGCAAACAGATTTTTTTATATTCAGTTTTGAAATCTGACATGGGGCTAGTCATTTTGTCGATTTCCCAGCACTTTAGGTGGGAACTGCTTTCTGGCAGGCTGTTGTTTTTCCTTCTCAATGTAACTGAATAGTACGCAGTGGGACATGGGTTTTACTATTGAGTGCTGTTCTTAGATCTACCAGGCAGCTGTTATCTTTTGTTAGAGAGCTGTTATCTGGTTACCTTCTCATTGTTCTTTTGTTAGGCTGTTGGGTGGGAGAAAGGGATATCACTCCAACTTGCAGTACAGTAGTAAAGAGTGATTGAAGTTTATCAGAGCACAAGTCACATGACCAGGGGCAGCTGGGAAATTGACAATATGTCTAGTCCCATGTCAGATTTCAAAACGAAATATAAAAAAAATCTGTTTGCTCTTTTGAGAAATGGATTTCAATTAGGGATGCACCGAATTTTTCTCCCAGGATCCCTTTAAAGGATCAGTAACATCAACTTTTTGTTATTAAAAAATTCATTAGTGTCGAACGAAAAAAAACACAGAGACACATTAAACTTTTAAATCACTAAATCTTTATTAAGAAATAAATTACCGAAACTCCGCTTGTGCTCCTCTTCAGAAAAAGGGACTCGGCGACGATCTATCATGCGGTGCTCAATTACTTCTCCCTGGCTATCTCCTATAAGGAAAGCAAGGAGGAGAAATCAAGCGCCGCACAATTTACTTTTTTCTGATTTACTATGTCTCTGTGGTTTTTTTTTCGTTCTACACAAATTTTTTAACAAAAATAGATGTAATATGTTACTGGTCCTTTAATTACAGAAGCACTAACACTACACTATGGGGTAGATTCATTATATTTCAATCATTTTTATTGGACGTTTTTTCAATTATTAACAACATTTGTCAAATTAATGACAAATCAACATACATAACTGTTTACATAACATATTTAGTATTACATTTTTAACAGGACCTTTATACATTCCATGGAGTAATCTTTTGCAGCTTGTTATATTTTTCCTTCGCATTCTGTTATTAAAATGTAATCCTTAAAATGTAAGTATAGCTCGTTTTTATTGTTTAAATACAGTACGTCTTATTTATTTTCCTGAAGACGCATCATTTATTGTTTAATGCTTATTCCATTGTGAGCTTTACCGAATATTTTTACGCATATTTTTACGCGTTTATTTCAAACCCATGTGTAGTGACGTTTTTTACATCCGGTTTTTGATGCGTACATTTATGGGACCATGCGTAAAATTATATGCGTAATGATGCATTCTATATGTGTATTTGAATGCTTATGATTTAAGGATCATGCGTAAAATAATGCAAATTGTAGGCATGTGTATTTGAATGCGGAATTAAACTATTGCAAAAACCCATAGGATAGTATAGTAATGAGGCAGATTCATTAAAGAGCAAAATGGGTGACTTTTCAACAGAAATCCCATCCACTGTGACATCGCCAATTCATTATCAGACGCAGGTGACAATTTGCTAGCAAAAGAGACCGTCGCTAGCATTTGTTCTCAATGTATCGCCAGACAACATTTAGCTCTGGCGAATGGTCGTTACTCCGCAAATTCAGTAACATGTGAATTTTACTGTACGCTACCTCTTTCACCAGAGTTGCCTTCACCGCCACAATCAATCTAATGTCAGTTACATCATATTCTGTCTGCCGAAAATGCATTAAAGTTGATAAAATGCCTGTGGCTTGTGCTTTTTTTAAGTGGGATTGCCTGCAAAAGTCCTAACAAACTTTTTTGTGTTAAAAATTCTCCCCAGATGTTAGAGGGCCGTCAAACATTCATTTTACAGTGGACTCTTGTGTAGTGCATTAGAGTACTGTATCTCTTTTGTCTTTATTAAGGTTCCTTGTACTTTTGTAATAAAAAGTGGTAACTTCAAGCATATACATATACTAATATGCATATGCAAATAAGTGACAGAAAGGGAAAAAGTAAAAAAAAAATTCTTACTTCCTTTTTTGGCCGAATACCGATCCGAATCCTGGATTCGGTGCATCCCTAGTATCCAGACATCTGTATATTGAATTAGATCACAAGATTTCTGAGACAGGGACCTTTTTTGTACTGTGTTCTATAAGCAGGACACGTGATTTCCATATACAGATATGGGATCTGTTATCTGGAAACCAGTTATCCAGAAAGCTTTGAACTATGGGACGGCCATCTCCCATAGATTCTATTGTATTTCAATAACATAATTAAAATTTTAAAAATGATAATAATGTAATGTAATAGTAAGACAGCACCTTGTACTTATAATATATAATTAATCCTTATTGGAGAAAAGGAACAAACAAAAGGAGAGCACTCCGTGTTTTGTCCCGACCAATCCGTCTGTGCTGACACATGCACACACCTCCGGAAGACGCGCTGGAGCCTCTATGAAAATATGTCAAAATCACAGAGCACGAGGCAGCATTGTGGTCCTTTTAAAAAAATGTCCAAGTTTATTGATATTCACATGGTAAAAACATTATTCAGCAACAGAGCATCCAACCCCACGCTCAATGTGTTTCGTGGCCTCACGCCACTTCCTCAGAAGCATAGAGCCCAGCCTCTCCCAACCCTCTAAATAGGCAGCCCACACCTATCTAAAAACATTAACCCTTCACACAACTTGCAGACTAATCTCCCTGAAATCTTCCCGTGTGGCCCTAGACTTATAGTGTAGGAAACAGAGTTAAAACAAAGGAATAGGTCTCTAAAAGGAAAACAAACAAAGATAATCATTGTGACAGCTCTGGGACTGATTTTGTTCGGGTGCTGCTTCTGAAATTTGAAGCTGGAGTAGTTTGCTTAGAGAATTTAATCAGCTACACTGCATTTCTGCCATTATTACCTTTGAGATTCTAATAATTTAATGTCTTATTGATTCATTGTCCTTATCTTATTGTATAACTCAATTTAAAATCCTGCATGGTGGCAATTTTATCTTCTGCCCCCATTACTGAAGGAATTCATTTCAGCTGTAAAGTTGAAATTCACAATAGGATGACATAAATGCAGAAATGATGGTAAAGAGGATATAGAGCTACAGAGATGCATTTCCAGGCTTCCTCTTTAGCGGATGCATTATGACACTGAAGCTGTAAAAAATGAAAAGCGATCAGGAGTGAGGTGGCCTTTATTTTTTAATAGCAATGTCCTTATTTCCATTACTATTTTCCAGCTCATCTTCATTTGTCATTGCACATGTATTTAGGATAATGGTATCATAGTGTTTGAGAGAGAAGAAGATATTGATAGCCATGGTGAATTAATTTTAATGCTTCTCCATGGCCAGATGAAATGAAAGCAGGTGCAGTATGGAAATGCCAACATTTGTTTGGCACAGAGTACTTCCTTTGTCACTGAAAGAAGATTTGTTATTTGCATGGACAAAAAGCAATAGAAGAGCTTCTATTCTTTGTTTGCTGACATATTATTTCCCTTTATTGAAGCCACATAAGTGTTGCTGCACAAATATTACCATTCTCTTTTGTATACGTACTTCCCATCAGTCTAACCTTGGCTCAGTGCAGGCATCTCACACATCATTAATCACATAGGCATACCAACCAGAAACATGTTTCTCTTGTCTGCTAAATATGTCAGTTCTAATATTTTACGACAGCAGAATCACATTTTACAGCATCTCGTATTTGAATTGCATTTCCTGAATACATCGTAAACCATATAATGTTCTTAGAAAATGGTCTTTCCAAGCACAGGATTTGGCATATAATTATTGCAATGAAATTGAAGTCCAGCATTATTACTGTAGACAACACACGCAGCTCTTCAAAGTGCTATCATGAAAGAGAAATTTACATAGATATATACTCACTTTTTTATACAGTATTCCTACAGTTCTCAATTTTACATAGAAAATGAAATGCCACCTTCTAAATTAGATGTTTGTTTCGTCTCTAAATGTATACCTACAGCGTCTGACGAGCTTGGATTACAAGTATTTCACAATAAACAGCCAGCAATGCAGTGCATCCATGTACAGTATTCATATATGAATATATATTATTGCTTGTGAAGAAATACAAACCTGTATTAACTCTAATGTGTGAAGTTTGGAAATAATGACACAATCTTCTTTATGCTGAAATCAACATACAACATCCTCAACATGTTAAAAATCATACTATACAGGACATTTCCAACAATAACGACATGAGAAAAGGCAGGGGTATCAAATGTGCAGTCCACCAGTACACCATACAGGGCAATAAGCAAAGTATGTTATTACTGTAAACTGTTACTCTAGGCTAATGCGTGTGAAAGGCCCTTAAGAAGAAGTTAGCCTCTACTAGTTATTCAAAAATGTACCTGCATATCCTACCTCTGACCCCTTATGTCATTGATAGTGAGGTGTGAGAAAGCAACAGAAAGCAGGCAAACATTTTACTAATGTTTGCAATAATGCAAGTTCTTAAATGGATATAAACTTGATTTTATAGACTGATATGGGAGAATATACAGCCACCAGGATTTGTTGGTTTGTTCAGTTATTCACCACCTCATACAGTATAGTTATAAACAATAGAACAAGATCTAAGTACAGGGTGATAAAGAGGAGGGTCAAGGACATAACATTCTGGGTAAAAAGGGTGTTGTAAGACTAGAGTTTTTGCTTTTCACTCTGACAACATACTAGAATTTAAAAGCAGCAAAAGCATAAATACCATTGCATTTAATTTTATTTGCATTATAAGACAGCAACAGAACAAAAACAACATCCCCAAGTTCAAATGAAGTGCATTGAAAAACAGCTCCTATCCAGTACTGTACTATTTGTAACGATTATGTTTTTAGTACTATCTAATGTACTTTAACATATACAATTTAATCTCACTAAGACATTCTGATAAACCAGTTAGAATTGCATAAGAAAGCCAAGTTGGCGTAATCGCCAATTAAGGAATTTTTTTCCACTTTGTCATTAAAATATTTGACACAAAACCTCCCACCTCCTGAATGTTAGGCACACTGATAATTTTGTGTTTTCACACAATGCTAAGGCTTGTGAAATATATTTTTGTTTAGCACATTCCGGAGAGTCTGTGTGGGTTAATGAAATGGAACACTGTGGGCATATCTTTAGTACCTACTCATTGAATTATTTCATGATTTCACTATTGGGCTTGAAGGCTGGGGGAATTAATTGATCATACAAGAGTTAGGTGGGGCATTATCAAGTTTATGTCTTCATTTGCATTAAAATTTTATCCAAAGCAGGTTTAAGAGCTTGTATATTTATTAATACACAGTCAATGCTTTCATAAAATATTTACAATTTAGCAGCTTTTATAAATAAATTGGCACCTTTTTCTACTCTATATATCGCAGGCATTTCAAAGGCAAATAATGTTTAATAAATATTTTTAAGTAGATTGCTTCTCCTATAAGATTATTGGTTTAAAATACCCATTGTCTAATACTCTGTCTAAATAACTTGGATGACCCTATAATCATTGTAGGATACAACAACCTCATATCAATTTTTAACATGCAGAAATACAAGTGTATAAAAACTGTGTACATCTAACATCTGCTGATGTTGTGCAAGATGCAAGATGTGGGGTAACAGTCTGTTGCTGAAATCTCTTCTCTGGTATCTGGAACCATGCAAGGTCTTTCTTGGAGTCATGAGACCAGTGTTCATCCCTAAATTTAGTCTTACCTTGTACTTTTTCTTGAAAGCAGACCTACAGATAGTAACACAACCTAATGTTCTATCATTTTACCTCCAGGATCCACCCTGCAGTTATTGGAAGCAGCAATACATACTAATTCCACCATTATTGGCAGCATGCTTAAACGTATAGGAAGCAAGCAAAGAAAAATAATGTCCATGGAGTGAAATGTATTTTATGAGGTGTGGATGACTGCGCTATCAACTATGAGTTATGTAGCTATTTTAGCAGATGAACAGCAGAACAGCATAAAACCTGCACTCCCATTAAATTTGCTGTCGAACCATTTTACATTCTAAGATTGTTTTCTGCTATTTGCTGAATATAAATTTAATCCTGCAGTAAAAAAGCAATGGCATATTAGGTCTACATTTGTAAACTTCCTGAGGAAAAGAGCATTTTTGTGTAATAATAAATCAAATTATGTGGTTCTAGTTATCTAAGCTTCTGAGCAAAATGTCATTTAAAAAAGCTTGGTCAATTACACAGGGACAGATCACTCTATTTTGTTTGAAACTTGCAATGTCAAAACAACAACTTAAAAAAGATATATCATTCTTTTATGTAAATAGTTGCAGGTGTCTGCTAATGTAATAGGCCTTTTGATTAGTCGGAGTGTGCTTTAGGTAGGCACATGAAGCCTCCCAAGCAGCTAATCTAGAAGCCATAAACAGACACCCCAGTTGTTCCTGATAGAAATCTTGGTCATGAAGAAACTCTGAGTGAAAGCAAGCGTTGCAGCTTCCAAATTCAAAGAAAATAGATGTACAGAGATTATCAAAGCTGTGGGTTCCGTCACTGTTACACTCTCTCTGCTGGAAATTGCACAAGAAAGGCATTTTTCATAGGAAACAGAAGTGAGACCTTAACAACTTTGATGATGGACATAAATATAAATGCTACTCTACTTGTTCTCATATTTATACAATGGACAGGGTCAATGGAAGACCTTGAATTTGATTTTTAAATAGCCTTAGTATTGTCAGAAATGTTATCTTCTTTGGAGAGTCAAGAGTCAATATTTGACCCTTCAACATTGTCAGTTTTGGCGTTCTCATTAATGTGCTTGACACACCTACACTAATACGCAACTATGTTGGAGGATGGCATGGCAGGTTCCACAAGCTTTTGAAACAGACCTCCTGAGATATGTGTCACATAAACGTCTCTGTCCTCCACCACTCCTGCAGCAGTTTTAATTTGATCTCAAGAATAGCATTGATTTCAGCTATTTATATTTGTGTGGATTCCTCTGTAAGGAATCCTCTCTCAATCTTTTCAAGGAAAAATTAAGAGCCTACCTTTTAGAGCACTAAAACATTAGCCTAGTTTGTGCCTACTGACTATGCCTTACCATGTGCACTTTTTCATCTCCAATTTGTACCTGTATTTTAGCCTCCTATCCACTTAGACTGTAAGCTCTACAGGGCAGGGACCTCCTTCCCACTATGTCTCTTACCACATAGCACTTAAGCTCTTTGTCCTATGATTCTGTATATATTTATTATGTGATTTGTCTCCCCCATGTTTACTTTTATATATATTGTACTTGTATGCACTGTACAACGCTGCGGCTCCTTAACAGTGCTTTACAAATTTACAAAGTTATACAATACAATACATAATTTAGAATATACAGTTATCTTGAGTGTTCATTTCATGAATTACAGCTGAAACCTAAAATGAGTAAAACAATTCAGAGAATTATGAACCTATATAATTTAATTTGTTGTGTTGGAAAAAAATACTCTTTGATATGATTTGTTTAGCTCTTCAGAGCTAAAGAAATCAAAATAGTGTGTGCCAAAGGACTATATTTCTATCCCTGTTTTGTTTCTGCTATGTGCTATGTTGATGATCAGTTTAAATGTAAGCAGGCAATACCAATTAGTGAGCCAAGTTGAAGTATAGGCTTCTTTGTCCCAAGTGGTTTCTTGTATAAACCTACATCATTCTGAAACCCATGTATTTCATCTGTAACAAATAAAACTATTGTTTCAATAATGTGTATCACTAGCAACAAGCCTACTCTTTTTCTCCAGGGCCAGTACTACAATTGCTGCTTTGCTCTATCAGCTAATTAGACAATACATCAAAGTGAATAACAAGGACTGGTAAAAAAAAGCACATTTGCTAGATAATGTTTGCTCCGTTCACTCAAAGGTATTTAAATACATATAATGCAATGTAGATAATTGTAGTAGGCCTTGGGACATTGGAGGTGATACAAAATAATAGTACAAGACTAATAAATTGGGATATCTTCACACAGTTCATTGTATGATATAATTTTTAGATATACTGAGACTGACTGCATGGGCCTAGGCAATTGCATATGACTGCCAGAATAAGTGCTATGATTGCAGCTCAGAACAATATAGGGCACATTTACTAAGGGTCGAATTTAGAATTAAAAAAATTCAAAATTTGATCATGGACCATAAAAATCGTTAGAATTGTTCAAATGCATCTTTCGATTTTGGAAAAAATCCTTTGAATTTCCAAAATTTTCAAAAACACTCCTTTAAGGTTCCAGGAGGTCCCCCATAGGCTAAAATAGCAATTCGGCAGGTTTAAGGTGGCAAAGTGTCAAATTTGATTTTTTTTTTTTAAAGAGACTGCTTCGAAATTCGAAGCAGGGAAAATATACTCAATTTTTACATGCACTTATTCAGTGGGCTGAAACTTGATTCTGCACATGATACTTGTTAGAAAAATTTCCCAACATCCCTTGTTCAAGTGTAAAGTCATCATGGTTTCTGAGAAATTAAGTGCCTCTGCTTTCCAGAGAATCAGTGCACTACCCACTATAGAAAGCAAAAGGACTTTAAGACTCAGAATCCATCACTTTACAATGGAACAAGCTCAGCTCGGTTACATTACACTGTGAGCCTAAGGTGTGGTGAAATAGTTCTAACTAGCATTATGGTTTCCTTTCAATGTGTGGAATTAGATATGTCTGTGAAAAATAATACTAGATTTATTTTTGGAAGTTGAGATACAAGAGCAACTTAATGAGCTCATGTCAAAAAGAGGTATATTTTCCATGTAAGTACAGGGCTCTTGATGTCTCCAAAGGAACATGTTGTGAATGTGTCATGTGTAAGGGGTCTCTATCTATCTCAGGCGCAGTCTTTGGACCCATAGAGATGTCTGACAGCGTTAAGCAAGGGAGATTGAAACCAAGGTGCATTGAAGCCTATAATGTGCAACTGTTTTGTACACTTTTCCCCTCTTTAATAACCTTGCCTTTTTTTCTTTAACTCAGCTTTACCTTATGGGGCTATTTATTAAAACTGGATTTCCCATTATTTTAATAAACATTTGACCAAACTTCCATCCACTAACTGGCTTACTTTATTAACAATTCTGCAACTTTTTCAAATTGTAGCCCGAAAAACTTGAATTTATCGGATTATCAAATGAAAACCACAGCAAATAGCCCAAAACTTTAGACAATCACAAAAGAAAAAAAACATGTTCCAATTGTTAAAGGGACAATCTGCTTTTTAGTAGCTTTGAACAAGATTTCCTCCAAAAATTTGAAGTTTAATAAATAGGCCCCTTTGTGTCAGGTAGGTTGTTTCAAGGGTTTTACTGTGATGGATCACCTTTCAGATGTTACTTTTACTCTGATTTACTGATTTACATCTGCCCACTACTTACACATGGAATCTAAGAAGGATTTGCAAAATAATTTGCTGCTGCTGAAACTGCAAAATGTTTTACTGTTCCCTAAACGATAGTAATAGGTGGAAAATAGGATGATTAAAAAATACATTTCAAAAATAGAATGAGCGTTTCATCATGGCAAAATTTATGAAGCTCAGGTTTCAGATGTGGAACTAAAGATAAATATAATTAGCACAGTATGTTCCATGTTTTCCATTTATCAGAGGTACTTTTGTCCAAAGATACTTTTTGCACTTCGGCCTGGTTGCACC
Organism: Xenopus borealis; assembly: GCA_024363595.1. NCBI lineage: Eukaryota > Metazoa > Chordata > Amphibia > Anura > Pipidae > Xenopus > Xenopus borealis. The sequence goes on from CM044440.1 coordinate 45,653,310, forward strand.
ATCATCCTGCCTCCAGTTATTAATTTTATACACAAGAACCTATTGACAAAAGGAAACACTGGAGACTATAAAGGTGGCATTAGCTACAGGGTGCCAACAGTAGTTTGTGTCAATAGATGCAGCATACTTGCACCTATAGAATTCTGCACAGACATCATTTTGATGCTACTGCTGGAAATGACAATGTCCAGACAACAACATTTTTCTTCATTATTCCATCTGTTTCACAGCAAAGTGCAAGTGCATAGCCATGAATTTTAACACGTAGGTCATAATTGCATCAGGCTCATCACCTGATGCTTGAATAGCAGGGAAAGCACTGCATTGTGGGGGGAAAGCATGCTGAGGGAGTCTAAAATTGCACTTTGCATCTGAGTTATGGTAAGTGAATGATCCATTATGTCATTACCTGCTAAAAGCTAGACATAAATGATTAGACCTTTATTTTACAATTCAGATTTGTAAATCACCATTTTTCAGTTTCGTATTATGTGTGGCTTTCTTTGACCTACTGTATAAAAGATTCCTCTTGTATTATATTACAAGCACATGGTTGAGCTTTAAGCCTTTTCTTCTAACAGCTTTTTTGGAGTATAATTCACTTTCCGTGAACTTCAGTAGTACAGTACTTATTGCAGTGATTGAATGATTGACTAGTATTTTTGTGGGATTGCACAAAGGCACTTGTATAACATTAGAAATGCTAATGAAATGATCTGAGTAGTTTTTTTATTTTTACTGCAATCAATAGATAAGATGAAGAAGAGGTTACGAAATCAATGTGCCTACCCATAGCACATGACCTTTGATCCTTAAGGTCTTTTTCCATTGACTGCCATCAGTATAATCGGTACTTGTACATCACGGTGTCTTCATATTTAAAATAGTCTGAATGCGAATTCTGTGGATGCCATTTTATCAAATATGGACTTTAATTATGATTCAATTCCTGCTTAAATTAATGACAGTGGGATATTTGTAATACAAGGCTTATTGTGTTCCATAATAAGAAAAAAAAGCATAGGTTTTATTTATATATGGCAATGAAATGGAATTGACAAGGTAAATGAGGGAAATTAAAATAGGCTGTTGCATGAGGCCAGTGTTATATCCAGGCTTGAAGTCTTGTTTTCAACTGGAGGGGTGCCATGCTTTCTAGATGTGTGGAGTTTGAAACTTCCCAATAGTTCAAAACTGCTGCTATTAAACATCAACATCTTTAAAGGAGAACTAAACCATTAAAAATAATATGGCTAAAAATTCCATATTGTATATACTGAACTTATTGCACCAGCCTAAAGTTTTAGCTTGTCAATAGCCGCAATGATCCAGGAATTCAAACTTATCACAGGGGGTCACCATCTTGGAAAGTGTCTGTGACAGACACATGCTCAGTGGGCTCTGAGCAGCTGTTGAGAAGCTCAGCTTAGGGGTCTTCACAAATAACCAAGCAAATGAGGTTGGTATGTAATATAAGCTACTGTATATATAATTCTAATTCTAGTTGCACTGGTTTCTCTGCTGCCATGTAGTAATTATGTGTATTAATAGCTAATTGGCCTTATGTTGTGATATTTATATTCTATGTGTACTGTGTATTGTGAGATGGCCCAGACAGCAGCACAGAACATGTGCAGTGAAGCAGCAGAAAAGAAGATGAGGAGCTACTGGGGAATCGATGTAGATAGACTTGCACAACTTCGCACCCTTATGCCAGGCGAAGTTGCTTACTGATGAAGGATCGTAATTACGCAAATTCACTAAAATAAACTTTTTCCTGAACGTTACCACTTACGCTCAGACCAGGCGAAGTTCAATACAATAGATAGGAGTTTGAAAAAAGAAAATGTAAAATTCCCAAAAAAACGCTGCCATGTTTTACCATTGTAGGGTGATAGTCTGAAAAAGATTGTTTTTTTGGGGGGGGGGGTTACCCTCCGTCCCCCCTACATTTCCTAACAAATGGCAACACAACTATACAGGGGGCACATGTAGGGCAATAGGACAACTTTATTTTATTTATTAAAGGTTTCCTGGGCTTGTGTAGTGGAATGTAGTGGCTGTAACATATACTTCTATTATATGCTTACGTTCCTGCCGTATGCAAATTAGGCATCGCTAGCGTAACTGCGCTTTCCCTGGCGAAGTAACACTAGCACAACTAAGCTAACGTTCGCCAACCTGAGCGTAACTTCGCACTTTAGTGAATTTGTGTAGCGCTGGCGAAGTGCGGTGAATGCTAGCGAAGCCAACGCTAGCGAATTTTCGGATCTTAGTGAATTTGCCCCTATATCTCCTACCTCTATACCTCAAGCCTTTGTAGGGTATTAAATCACCATGTCTTTTACCCAAAATGCAGCATTTACCAGAATTTCTGTTTTATTGTAAGCATCCACCACAACTTACAACTTAAAGCTATAATTTCTTTATTGCAATTGACTTGTGTCCATGGACGCAACAGCGAGGGAGCCAGGTCTCGGATGGAGATAAGTTTCCTAGCAGCCATGCATATATATCATCAGAGCAGGCTGACTGGACTTATTGATGCTCGCCTGGATGCAAATACTTGTAAATGATATGAATATTTTGCATAATATCCAGCACTTGCATTCATCATTGAGCCATTTAAATTCCTGTGGTTTGTGTAACATATCCTTCGATCTATCAGGCTAATTTTCCATTTTCCTAAAACACATTATTCATGTTCAACCCCTGGCCCTAATTTTCCAAAGATACAAGCAACCATTATCCATGGACTGTACTGCAAATGTAAGAGTCATGTGAAAATATGAAGTTCTCAAACAATTGTTTATTTACATCTACTATTCAAAATACAAATAGGCTGATGGTCATTACCCATTCCCAAGGTAAACAGCTAGAGGTGTCTAAAGAAAAAATGTTTTGGGGTCAGTTAGAAGTCAAAATTACATTGTAGACATTTTTAACACTGCAATAGCATATACATATGTTGCCCTACATTTTTAGAAAGCTCCTTTACACATGCTGCAACTGTTCTCTATACAAAACAATTGAACGGCCTAGTTAGCCTTTCTCCCAGTTGCTCAGGGTAGAATTCTCCAAATCAGGTTCACCAAAACCCAATTTTAATGCTCCGTTAATTATGCACTGTATTGAATGCAGCTGTCTCTCCAGAGAGCTTTGAACAGATGTGAAAGGCAAGTGGCGGATTAATGACATCTGCTATAAAGTTTTTTTTTGGTGAGACAGATCACAGACGCATTCTAATGTAGATTCATGAAAAAGGCCGCTGGCAAACCGACGTTTTGGCACAAAACTGTACTGGGTGACAAAGTTCACTCATACCTAAGAAGATGTTTTAGGTACTGGTGTTTCTGAATAATATAAAAAGGGACCATTGCTTTGTTTTGAAAGCTATTTAGAAGTGTCTTTGAAAACATTTTAAATATTTTTTTCAAATATTGTAATTAGGTCTATGATGGTAGAACATTTTGATGACCATATGGTAAGACTTGGTCTTATTAGGGTACCAGGGGCCCATCAAAGAAACAGGTGCATATCCTTTATTTTAGATCCATTCAATAATTTATTTCAGGAACACAAGTACATGGAATACATGGAATAGGCATTTACATGGCTATTGCATGTATGTGTCTCCTTGGCTTCACGTAGCCATAGTGATGGCTAAGGTTGCCACCTTTTCTAGAAAAAGCCTGGCCTTCCTACTCTTTTATCTTTTTTCTTTCCTATTATAAAATTGGCATAAAGCACTGAGCAGGCCAGTAAAATACAACCCTAGGGTTGGATAACAGAATGCAGGAAGAAACAAAGAAAAAGCATAGATTTTGAACTATTTTTTGTCTATAAAAATGAGGAACCAGCTAATAAAACTTTTCTTCTTAATAGTCCCAATTCTAGTAATACAACTAACGACGCATGGTTAACGTACAAGGAAATTCAAATGAGACTGGAACATGTAAAAATAAACAGGTCTGGGACCGGATGGTATTCAAATCCAGGGTACTAAACAAACTTCTCTGTGATTGCCAAACCTCTTTACTTAATTTTTCAAGATTCACTGAGGTCTGGCATAGTGCCGGGAGACTGGCAAATTGCAAATGTGGTGCTGCTATGCAAAAAGGCATCCCGTTTTCAGCCTCAAAACTATAGGGTGGTTAATGTCTGGTATCAGTGGTAGGAAAGCTTTTCAAAGGTTTATTAAGGGATACAATACTTGACTTTATTGCAAATCATAATACTATTAGTTTGTGCCAGCATGGTTTTATGCGTAATAGATCTTGCCAGATTAATTTCTTTTTATGAGAAGCTGAGCAGGGATGATACTAAATTGTGCTGTTCCATGCAGGATGTTGCTATGCCATTTTGGCAGAAATAATAAAAATGCAAGTTATACACTAAATGGCAGATTGTTGGGGGTTTCCTTAACTGAGAAGGATTTAGGGTGTTTTGTAGATGACAAGTTGTCAAATTCCAGATAGTGTCATTCTGTGGTTACTAAAGCAAATAAAATAAAGTAGTCTAGCATAAAAAAGGAATTCAAACTTAAGGGATGAAAACAAAAAAATCCTGGTAAGGCCTCATCTAGAGTATACAGTCAAGTTTTGGGTTTTGTACTCCAGTCCTTAAGAAGGATATCAATGAGCTGGAGAGTGCAGAGACGTCCAGCTAAACTGTTAGAGGGATGGAAGACTTAAATTATGATTATAGACAAATAGCAGAGGCCATTTTTTCTCATGGATCAACACACTAGAGGCCACCCCTTTAGATTAGAGGAAAAGAACTTTAATTTGCATCAGAGTAGGTGGTTCTTCAGAGTTAGGTTGTTGAATACCCTGCCGAATGATGTTGTGATGGCTGATTCTGTCAATTCTTTAAAAAAAATTTGGACAAGCATAAGATCCACAGCTATTGTGATACTAAAATCTACAATGAGCATATATATATATAATATATATATATATATATATATATATTAGTTTATGTGAGTATATAGAGGGGTTGGTGTGGATGTGTATGGATGCTGGGTCTTATTTGGAGGGGTTGAACTTGATGGACTTTGGTCTTTTTTCACCCAACTTAACTATTTACCTATATAAACAGGGGTTACTTTTGGTTTAATAACCAGAAAGAAAACCACATAAGCTGTTGGGAGAACATTAGCTTTTCCTTGCCTGCTTATAAAATGTAGGCAGAGGAAAGCTCATCATCAGCCATGTGATCATCAACTATGCGATCATCAACCATACTATTATCAGCCTAAAAAGACACAAACGGATGCAATCCATAATGTATGTATAACCACTGTTCAAGTTTTTACTGCTAATGACTTTTTAACAGTCAGTTAATCATAAAATGTTATTTAATAAAAATTCAGCTTCCAGTATTTCTTTTTTTCAACTCTTTTATACATAGACATGTGGGCATGGAGCAATGGCTGTCGGTTATATATGTGCATATTTTCCAAGAATAACATATCTGTGTAGGTTTTTAGGGTAATTAAACGTTGACATTAATAAAATGCTGTATAATGCTTCTTAAGTCTGAAAAGCTCAGGGGAGCTTCTTCTCTTAAATCCTTTATTGCACCAAGCTAAAATTGCTGAACCAGTTACAATATTTTCTCTTCTGCATTTATTATTTATTATTAATAAAAAAAAATAAAAGTCAGTTCATTTAGATGCCTGCAAAATGCCTTGCTATTTGTTCATCATATTTAGTCAACAGAGGCATAATATGAAAAGCTCCAAGCAAAACATACTATGAATATTCAGTTGGCATTTCACTGTTGTAAAGAAGGTTTTACAATATAAATTCTCCTAATACATATATAATTTCCGTGAGTCATTGCCAATAGGCTGCTATGTATACATGTTGGTGCTGGCATGTATAATAATAATAATAATATAAAGGTCTGTTAAATAATTGTACAATTGCCCATTTGCCATGTTAACGTTGTGGCATATTTAGGGGGAAAACTCCAATCCCATGCAATACTGCAAAGCACCAGCTAAGCAAAGGAAAACTGAAGAAACCACTAGATATAAACTTTTTTTCCCAAATACAAAACAAACCCTTTTATTTTAATGCACATTCCTGCAGTTACCAATTATACATTGTGCATTTTGTCATGATATAAATGCTTATACTCAGTATATTGTTCTTATTAGGTTGTGCAAGAGCAAGACAGTTGCTGTATATCCTGCATATACCTTAAAGGGCAAGGAAAGGCAAAGAAATAAAATCCCATTTATACTTTCTTTAATGAAAAAGAAATCTATCTCCAATATACTTTATTTAAAAAATGAGTACCGTTTTTATAAGAAACCTGACTGTATGCAGTGAAATCCTCCCTTCATTTAGTGCTGTGGATTGGAATTGGCAGACGGTCCCTAACTTCTGGCAGGGAAACAATCATACTTATGAACAGCAGGGGGAGCCCCTGCCTTACTTACCAGCCATGCAGAACTCAAGCAGCTTTGTTTTTTGATCATTTATGACAATCCCTAAGAAGCCCAGACCACACTGAGCATGTGTATGTAGTCTAGTCTTGCAAAGATGTATAACAAAGTTACAATAAGGCCCCCTGTGGCCAACTTTGAAAGCATAAAACATTTGTTTGATTAGGCATGTGGTGCAGTAAGTTCATGTTTATGTTTAGTATACAAAATACAGCATTTCTAGCCCTATTCTATTTTAGACTTTCCTTGCACTTTAAGAACAATGACCTTTTATTTCCTTTGACTTGCTTAGCTGTCTTGTTTCAGTTACAGTTACATAGTTAAATCGGGTTGAAAAAGACCAAAGTTAATCATGCTCAACCCCTCCAAATGAGAATCCAGGATCCATATACACACACCCCTCCATACACTCACATAAATTATATATACCCATACACTAAGGGGCCGATTTACGAAATTGAAGTGAAATGATTCGGTCGAATAACGATCGTACGAATTTTTCGTGAAATCGTATATGCAAATTTGGCCTCTTCGATCATAGAACATCGAATAGATCGAATGATCGGATATTCGATAATTCGATCATTCGATGATCGAAGGAATTAAAATTTTTAATTTATTCGACTGCCTACTTCGTCAGATTAAACCTACCAAATTGTAATAGAAGCCTATGGGAAGCTCCCCATAGGCTTCTGAGGCTAAGTCCTGCTCGAATACCATTCGTACAATTGAAGCGTTCGATCGTACAAATTTTTCGGACGCTCAAAGGAAATTTCACGATTTTTTTCGTATAATCGAACGATCGGTATCCGATCAAACGAATTCATCGAGAAATCGGATATCAAGCAAAATGATAGCCTAAAACAATTCGTAATCATTCGATGGTCAAATGCTTATCAAATTTGGTTGAATTTATTTTGGGGAATAATAGTAAATTTGCCCCTAACTATAGATGTTAGTATAACAATTGGATATTATATTATATGTTATATTATAAACCATCCAAACCCCTCTTAAAGGCATTAAAGTCATCACAACATCCGACATTCCACAACCTTACTGTCCTCACTGTGAAGAAATACCTATGTTGTTTCAAATGAAAGTTCTTTTCCTGTAGTCTGAATGAGCGGCCTCTGGTGCGGTGATCCTCTTTATGGGTAAAAATGTCCCCTGCTATTTGTCTTTAATGTCCTGTTCCTTCGCAAGCACCTTTTTTCCAGGAAAACAACCCCAACCCCTACCCTATTATACTATATTACTATAATAATAATAATAATAATAATATATATATATCATATATATATCAAATACTATACTAATTTAAGTCTTCCATACATCTAACCAGGTTGGTCGCACATCTCTGCACTCTCTCATTTATATGCCTCATCTATATCCCTCTTAAAGACTGGAGCCAAAAACTGCACTGCATACACCAGATGAGGCCTTACCAGGGACCTACAAAGAGGCATAATAATACATTTCCATCCATTGAGTTAAAACCCTTTTTTATGCAAGACAGAACTTTATTTGCTTTAGTAGCCACAGAATGACGCTGTCCAGAATAAGACAACGTGTTATCCACAAAAAACCCTATATCCTTCTCCTGCCATTTAGTGTATAATTTCCATTTATATTATGTTTGCCAAAGTGCATAACCTTGCATTTCTCAACATCAAACCTAATTTTCCAGTTTGCTGCCCAGTTTCCCAACTTAGACAAATCACTCTGCAGAGTGGCAGCATCCTGCACTGGAACCTATAGCTCTGCACAATTTAGTATCATCTGCCAAAACAGAAGCAGTACTTTCAATGCCCACCTCCAGGTCATTAATAAACAAGTTGAAAAGCAAAGGAACAAGTACAGAGCCCTGAGGTGCTCCACTAACAACCCTGGTCCAATTAGAAAATGTTCCATTCCAGTTAATGCCAAATTCAAGTAACAGACCTTTGGACCATTGATGTCCAAGTTATGAAGATATAGCAGCTAGAGTTTCAGCCATAATGCATGACAGAGCAACTACATAAAATGAAATATATTTCACTATTTGTCTAGACTTTACTACACAACCACGAAACTGACTATAATATCAATAAGTCCATCTTTTCCCCCAAAACGTCTTTACTTTTCCATGCATTGCACAATAATTACAATACAACAATAATTTTCAGCCACATTCATTGTCTTTTTTGCCTTAATTTACTCCCTTTAGGTGCTATTGAATTAGGCAAAGCATACGTTTGGATGCTAAGGGTGTGATTTATTAATGCTTGAGCATTCAGTTCTGAAAACCATGCGTAAGTTTCTAAAGTCACACATGGTATCTGCACCCAAACACCTCAGCCTCTTTCACCCAACAAAAAAATTAAAAAAATCAGTCTTAGGTACCAAGCTTTTTATTATTTTATTATTTATTTATTTATTTATTTAAAACCAGCTCAAGGGGAAAAATGATTGCTAACAAGCCAAAGTATTGAAATACACAAACTCCATGTGACTTTAGGAGCTCACGTGTGGTTATAGGAACCAAATTGAGCCCAAGCATTAATAAATCAGCCCCTAAGAGTCAAAGTGAAAATTTTAATTAAAAAAAAATCGAATTTTGAAGTAATTTTTGGGTACTTCGACTATCGAATAGGCAAAAAATTTACTTTAAAAAGATTTGATTCTAATTTTAAAATTCGACCATTCAAAAATCAAAGTACTGTCTCTTAAAAAATTTCAAATTCGACCCATTACCACCTTAAACCTGCCAAATTGCTGTTTTTAGCCTATTTTTTTTTTCTGTGGAAATCGTTTGACCTATTCGATCGAAAATGATCCATTTTTTATTGAAAAAAACACTTAAAATCGATGGCGAATTTTGAAGTTTTGTAACTTCGAAATTTGATCCCTTGACAAATCTGCCCCACAAGTACACATATCTGCCTACAGTAGTTTGGGTTTTCTCTTTTATTTTTTAATTTATTGGTGACTGAATGCTAAAAAATAATATTCGTGAGAAACTCCTTCATTTGTTTATGATCTGTCCCCAGCTGTTCCTACACATGTGGAAATAACTTCAATACACTAAGGGGCAGATTTATCTAGGGTCGACTTGAAATTCAAATTTTTAACCACCTTGTTTTAGTGACAAGTTTGAGGTCCAATTACTATTACAAATGGGTTTGCAAATATGCTTAATGACTGTATTCATTAAGGTCTGGCATGGTGCAATAGCTAATGTGGTGCTGCTATTCAAAATGGGATCTCATTCTCAGCTTTAAAACCATAGGCCGGTTAGTCTGACAACAGTGGTAGGAAAACTTTTAGAAGGGGTACTAAGAAATAAAATACTTAACTTAATTGCAAATCAGAATACTATGGGGTATATTTAAATATTTATCAAAGAGTGACGTTAGAGATCACCACAGTCTGCTAGAGTGAAATGCTACCTCTCGCCATTCATTTCTGTAGGATTTTTAAAGGTGTATTTATCAAAGTATGAAAGTGAAAGTTCACAACCCATAGAAAGGAATGGAGAGAGGTGGTATTTCATGCTAGCGGATTGTGGTCATCTTTAACTTCACTCTTTGCTAAAAATACCTTTATGAGTTTTTTCCACCACGGTTTTAGGGTAGAATTACACGGGCGATAATGGTGCGTTTACCTCCATTCCGACACAACGTGAGTTGTTGTTGTGTCGGAAGCACGCTGTGACAACATCTGTCATTTCTATTTCTTACTTTATATTCGGCACATCTGACATGATGCCTGAGCTTCCTTGCGTTGTGCCGGAATGCAGGTAAATCGCTTTAGTTCTACCCTTAAGCATAACTAGTCTTGCCAAAAATATAGTTGAGGAATCTGAACTCTGCAATGGCAGTGGCTGTAATCTACTTGGACTTTGCTAAAGCAGCAGGTTAATGGTTAAATTAAGGATTATTGGTCTAGAACATAGTATTTGTACTTGGATAGAGAACTAGATGAAGGATAGATTAGAGTGGTGGCTAATAGTGATACACTATATGGCAGTGTTTTAGGGGTTTCCTTAACTGAGAGAGATCTAGGAGTTTTTGTAGATAACAAGTTGTCTAATTCAAGGCCACTAAAGCAAATACGTACTGTCTTGTATAAAAAAAGGACATTAACTCAAGGGATGAAAACAAAATTTTGCCTCTTTATAGTTCCTTGGTAAGGCCTCACCTGGGGGCAAATTCACTAAAGCTCGAAGCGTCCAATGCTAGCGCTTATTCACCAGTGTGACGTCATTTTGCAACTTCACCAATTCACTAAAAGGGTCCCTGACGAAAATTCACTAGCGAAGTAGACTAGCTAGTGAACTTTGTGCCGTATGCAAATTAGGCATCGCTAGTAGGGATGGGCGAATTCCAGCAATTCGCAAAACACACGCAAAAATTCGCCTGACGAAAATTCGCCTGACAAAATAAAAAAAGAGACACGCGCCAAAACTGACATGACGCGTCGAATACGACACGACGCGTGCCGAAATCAACGCAATCTGCGTTGTTTCGCTAATTTTTCACGAATTTGCGCATTTCGCTTTGAATTCACGAATTTCTTGGCAAAGTGAATCTGCCTAGATTCGCCCATCACTAATCGCTAGCGTAAATGCGCTTTACCTGGTGAAGTAACGGTAGCACAACCTCACTACCGTTTGCCTCCCTGGGCGCAACTTCGCATTTTAGTGAATTAGCGGCAGACTGGCGAAAATTTGCATGGCGAATTGTGGCAAAGCCATCCCTAGTGCATTTTCACCTGGAGTATGCAGTGCAGTTTTGGGTTCCAGTCCTTAAGGATATCAATGAGCTGGAGAGAGTGCACCTAAACTGGTTAAGTGGTTGGAAGATTTAAATTATTAGGGGAGGATTGTCAAGGTTGGGGTCGTTTTCTCAGGAGAGAAGGGGAAATGATTACTCTTTATATGTACATTAGAGGGCATTATAGACCGTTGCGGAAGATCAATTTTTTCATAAAATGGATCATCGGACCGGAGGCCACCCCTTTAGACTTTAGGAAAAGAACTTTAAATTGAAGCAACTTAGGTGGTTCATCATAAAGAGGACAATGAGGTTGTGGAATGCACTGCCGGATGATGTTTATAATGGCTGATTCTGTTAATGCCATTAGGAGAGGCTTGGCTGATTTCCAGGACAAACATAATATCCATGGCTATTGTGATACTAAAATCTACAATTAATATTGATATTGGTATATATAGTTTCAGTGAGTGTGTGTGTAGGTATGTGCAATGGGTTTCATTTGAAGGGGATGAACTTGATAGACTGTTTTTTTTCCAACCCAACTTAATTATGTAACTAAGGACAGCAAAGGATATTATGGCTTTACACACAAACATATGTATGATTTAACTTTGTCAATCATTATCTAATTTATACAAAAAGATAATTTATACAAATAGATAACTAGTCAGAGGGTACCTTTCTGGCCAGTTTTTTATATGACTAGGACTACAAAGAGTGGGAGTTGATGACAGTATAATACCTTTCTTTCCTACTTGTTGTGGTAGTTTGGTCAGCAAAGCTTTTGTTATGAAAAAATTCAAATCTGAACAATTTTTTGGCATCCTAGGAATCTATAGAAGGGCAAGAGCACTATAAAGTCATTTGTGTTGCTAAGCCACATGTATAGAAAACATTTAAACTATATTTAAACAGAGTTTTCATTTGTTTGTAAGGCTGCATGATTTACGCTAAAGACTGATATCACTGAGAACACTTTGCCAGCAAAGTGGACAAGCCTTAAACAATATTCAGGCAATAACCTATAATATAACCCATTTTATTAATTGATTTTAAGAAGAAATCAATTCAAACAGTCTTAAACTGCCTAAGGCAGTTTGGAATAATTTGTGCACTGTAAGAATTTTAATAGCAGTGCCCGTGCATTGAACTCTGGTGACCGATCCTGAAGAGAATTTTTTTTTACTTTCTGAGTGCTTGAAAGGAATTGTGAATCAATGGAATTAATGTAGAAAAGGCTACATATCTATTAGAGAGGCTCAGGAAACTTGCCAAATTTCCCAAATGATAAAACTGGCTTTTTGAGCAGTAGAGTTTGTAGTGCAGATTATTTAATTCAAATAATGCTTTATAAATGATTGTTTCTGCAGACAATGTGGGCTTCCTAAAATGATTTTAATGTGTTTCAATGTGGAGAGTCTTATTTATCTGAATACAGTAATTGTGTCTATTAATACAAGTGGAACCTTTGTAACCTCTTTTTGTTTACTATTATAGTAATATTACCTATCCTTGACAAAAGAAACTGTTTTTATTAGGCATTTTAGTGAAGAAAGTATAAAATGATTCCAAATTTGCCAAGCAGGACCTTTAAATGTAATTAATTATAAAAGCACCTATAACAACCAATAAGCAGATTACATGTACTGATCACCTGCTTAAAAGCAAACATCTTAATAGTTGCCTTGGTTTAGTGCCTTTGGCAAACTTTGGCATAATTATTCGCACTTTAAACCTGGTGAATTGCCATTTTAGCCTATGGGGGACCTCCCATAGCCTTAAAGTAGTTTTTTTTTAAGTTTTGTAAAATCAAAAAACGATGCAATCGAACTATTCGAATTCGATGAAAAACTGACCTATTTGATCGAAAACCACAATTTTTTTTTCCCCGAAATTCGCCCAATAGTAAATCTGCCACTTAAGGTGCTGTCCCTTTAGGGCAATGACTTTACTGGATCTTGGTGTACCCAGGATCGATCAGGACTCCAGATGCCAAAAAGGAAGATCCACCCCTTTCCACACACTATGTTAAAGTGTGGCAGGAAGTGGTCATTACACCTCTTGGCCAATGACATAGATATGTAAATTAACATTAGATGCATGGGTAGATGCACTAAATACATGCCAAGCAACTAGGAAAAAGGAGGAAGGGTAGGGAATTAAAGCCATAGGGGAATAATAACGCGATGGGTCCCTACATTAAGATATGATCACTGCTCATCATGATATTGCAACATTCTAATTTTGCAGTCTGTTTTAGATTATGAATTTGTTTTGTTGTGTATAGCAATAACTGGCAAGTGATTTTTATCTAGAGTTTTATAAGTACTATTGCTGTGTTCAGAAAAGAAATGGCCTAGTTTGCTTTTGTTTTCTTATGCAAATCATCTACTGTACATCTAGTCCTCATAACAACTTTTATAAGTATTCTTTATTTTGTTTCTTTTTTTATTTAAAGCAAATTTTGGATTGACTCCAGATGTCTGTCACAAAACTGCAGAACAAATGGCAGAATTTTCTTTAAAAATTATTTAGTTTGGCTAAGAAAGGTAGTTATGATAGTTAGAATGCTTCTAATTTCCCCAGAGACAAAATATATCACCTACTGCTTGTCTATAAATGTAGAGCATCTTATAACAAGTAAAGTCTGGAATTAATTTGCAACAAAGATTTCAATATATTTCGTGCCATCTGGTGTGATGGTTTTGTCAAGTTTTTAGATTAACCCTAATTATGTCTTGCTAAAAACTCAGTGAGCAGCATGGCTTTACATTTCTCTGTGAACTGCCTCATGCATATATTCTTATGCTACAGAATGAATACCCACTGCAAATATTTTACACAATATTCGGCAAAGGCGCAATAACAAAATATTTCAGAACTTGTGGAATTAATAAAAGTAAATCATTTTTATCATTTATATAGACATTATTACAGTTCAGTAAGTATTAAGAGGAATGTGAAAGAGCCCCAACTACACACGTCAAATCATATATTTTATTCTGCCAGCTGTCTTCAGTGCATCATTAACTCATTTTACAGAATACATTGAAGCTGATTTATCAGTTTCCAAGGTCAAAGGGAAAAAAAACATGATTGTTGAAAAACAGATTGAACAACTTATTTCTTCAAGTGTGTTTTTTTTCCTCGATCACTTGCTTATTTAAGAGAAAACATGGACAACACAGTCAGAGTTGCATTTTTTTGCAGAAAATTTAACAACTAATTGCGGTTCAAAATAATTCTATAGTATATTAGGTTTAAGTTTTTTCATTTTGTGAAAAAACCTGACTTTTTTATAAATCAATCCCATGAAGTGTGACAGATCTAAAATATTGGGGTGTGCTAGTCCTGAGAAGTACAGTTTTCTCTGGTCTAAAGGTAAAGTTAAAGTAATAGTGAGTTTTCTTTCTTTTATGGAACACCCTCTTATACTTGTGGAGGATTATTTATTTAAGGTCAGATTTCAGTGGTTTTCGAGGTTTTCAAAACCACAACTAAACTCTAAAACCACAATTGTCATTGAATTTATTAAAAGTTCCTATTATGAAGTGAAAAGAAGTGATGAACAATGCACTAAAAAATAAGTATACCAAGAAACCTCAAAAAATTTGAGTTTTTTGGTCAGTTCCTAGTGAAAAGAAATAAGAAACCTCCAAAAGTCTGAATTGATTTAAATCAGTCCAATCAGATAAACACAGCTCCCATTGACTTCTATAGTACCTCAACAACTTTTATGTGGCATAATTTTTGCCTTAGTGGTTTTTATGGTTTTTACACTTAGGGGGTTATTTACTAAACTCTGAATGCAAAAATCACGACAAAACTATGTAGACACTTTCATTTCATGTAATTTATTGGGTGGCTTTTTGAAGAGGACCATTAACATATACACAAAATTATACAAATTATTTATTTTTTGCAGTTTGTAATACATGATACCTCCCAATATTTTGGAAACAGGGACAAAAAGATTTGGGTGGGGAGCGCAGCAATTGTTTTTTACCATGCCCATTTTTGTGATCACACCCCTAATTTCCTTGTACATTTTACTAAATTTGCCAGGTTATGAAACTTTGCACACATTTCTCTGGTATGTGTTATTACAGTTTTGTTAATTAAGGTGAATTACCCTTTAAGATGAGTCTTAGTTCTCCCAAGAGACCTCCTTATCAAAAATTGTTACAAAAGTATCAAACTATCTATTCTGGGCTCTCTGCCAAAAGCCAATTAAGTTGGAAACTTTGTATCTTATTCTGGCTGTTCAGTGCAGAAGATTGAAGAGAAAGTCAGGACATTTCAGTATAAATGTGGGACTTCAGGTAGAGCTGTCAAAAGCAGGACTGTCCCGCTCAAAACGGGACAGTTGGGAGGTATGTGATTATTGTTAAGACTTTAAAAAACATTACACAATACTGATATATTCACTGCAGACTTACAATTCTTAGATACCTTATGGAACTATTACAGTTTTGATTAAATTATTACACAATCTCCTTTCTGTGACAAATGTTTATACATTAAAATCCCTTAAACCGTAAGGAACAAAGTCTTATCTAAAGTGAGAGGTCAGGGAGTGGGGAATACAAGCGAGACTGACGTGAATCCCATCAGGATAAGCCATTCACTCCTACCAGTATAGTTTTATTCTATAACAGATACTGGGTGAAAAAAAATCAGTGCTATTTAAAACACTGAAATGAGAAAATAAACATTTATAAAAGAACAGTGTTTTTCCATTTCATTAGCTTTGCAAGAAAACAGATTACTTAGATGTTGCTTTATTCTTGTGGAATATAACCTATTTGTATTTTATAATGCATTTCCATTAAATATTTTGTATATTGTTTATTGTGACTAAAAACTTCCAGAATTACAGATTATCCACTTGTCCTAAGAACCATGACTTGATTTTTTCTGCGAAAAGTGTTAATGTAGCACGCTACCTGGGTTTGCAGAAAAGCTAAATGGAAGATTTAAAACATTGCCTGATGATCAATTTCATAGTGATGATATGTTTTATCGCCTACATAATGAAAATATGTAACTGTTCCAGTGAATGTCAACATTATTAATCGTTTTTCTCATTTGCAGCAGTAGCTGTTTTGCATCTATAAAAACTATTTCAGATGCAGCACAGGAAAATATTTTGTCCAGTCATATTAAAGTCTGTAAAAATAAAACAGACCATCTTTGACTGTTTAGACCTAAATGGAAAATTAAAAGAACATTTAAAGGATATTTTAAGGAACCAACATTTTATATTCTCCTCCTATATTTTTGAATAGCTCAGTCAGGTAAAGATTTTAGGAAATGGAAGTTGATAGTAGTTTATGTTTTTGACACTACTGTGGAAGTGATTTTGAAGATTTGAGGATTTCAGCAGCAGTCAAATACAACTCTAAAAGGGATGGCACACAAGGCATATGTCACTAGTGGTAAATAGCACACCCAATAGCAATCAAATCACCCAAAAATACCTTTCTGTGGCAGTAAATGGGATTGTACAAAAGTAGGCATTTTCTGCATGCAATATCCATTAGGTAGCAAGGATTTGAATGGGTGAAAAACTGCTATTAACCAACTCTGAGCCATACCATAGGCCAAGCAATCTTGCTCCAAGCAGTCGACACATTATGCTGACCTGACACAGCTATCAACTTTGAGGTTCATTAAAAATATCTTCCATACCAGGAACATTTTCCTGACAGTCAGGAAAGTTTTGAAATCTTACAATTTATTTAACTGCTGGGAGTTAGAGTCCTGCAGTGGATTCGGTACCCGCAAAAAAAACAGATACCCTGCAGGATGAGGGTAGGATTTTCAGATGCACGTATAGTATATGCAGGTCTGCGGTTTGGGTTGCAGGTCTCATCTAAATTTCTTATCACTTCCTGTTTGGTGGTGATCAGCGGGTTGGGTTGCAGATAAGGCAGTTGTGGGTCAAAGTTGGTAAATATGCGAGTTGTGGTTTGGGTCACGGGCTACGGGTTCGGGTCTGAAAATTGGTTTCTCGCAGGATTCTACTAGGAATTCTCTGGAATTTCAAGCCCCTACATTTTTTATGCTGCTTTGTTCAGGGAAATGCCTATGATCACATTGTTTTATGGTATCCCAAATTTTTTTTGCCTGGTGTTTTAAATAAAACATATCTTAAATGAAATTAAAAAGCATTTGTTTCCTTCCGCCTGGTTCTTCAAAGCAGTGTTTTATGGTAGGCTGATAACCAAGTTATGGTAGGCGGAGAAGGCAGATAATTTATTTAGCCATCATCTAATAAATCCCCAATACAACAAAATTCTCTTTTTTGAAACACAAGGTGCAGTTTCGGGAAGGACATATGTGCATGCAGGGCTGATTAACCCTTTTAAAAAAAGAAAGCCCTTATTGCACAGGGAAGGGAGGAGACAGCAAGTCTAGAAACATATATACATATTCTTTTCAATTAAAAGAAAACAGTGAAATACATAAATTAAACTTAATGTCTTTATAGTCAATTCAGTTGTATATAAATGTATAAGGTACCTTTAAAATCAAACATACAGTGTAGTGAGTGATATTTGAAGAAAGTCAACTCTGTGGCCTCTTCTTTCCACAAATCTGACCTGTTAATGCTTAAACACCAATATCATCAGTGTGTGAAATTTGATTTTCCTATTAAACATGGGTGACTCCAGTTTGCTTTGTTTCATGTTTAACCAACCATGGTTATTTTTAATTGGCTAGTAGGATGGAGCTATGAATCCAATAAAGATAACACATGATTTTTCTTTCATTTGCATGACGTGCTGCTATTATAACTGATACTAAATGAAAATGAATGTGAGAGCTGGATATGCCTAATAGAAATATGAGCAATTTTTAGTTTGACTCCAAAGAACAAACTGCAGGTTAAGCTTTATGCAGTGAATGTAGCACTTTTGGCTTTATAACTGAAAATTTAAGCCACATTTATTGTTTCTATTTTATCAGATGAAAATTATTTTTATCATAAGGGGAAAATGTATTTTTTTATGTTAGTATTACATTGAAGATTCATTATCTAATGCCCAATAGCACTTTTAAATGACAACCCTTGGAAAAAAAGTCTTGTTTTTCATACTGGATAGTCATCTCATAAATGCATTATAATTTCTCTGACAAATATAGCTTAGAGAACTTTCAATGACATATGTTCTCTGAATATACAATTTGAATCTGAATTTTACATTAGTTTAGCTAGGGGACACTAGCTCCCAAAGCAACATACAGATTTGACTGGCAGCTTTACCATTTAATTAGGTCCTGACAGATCCAATGATCCACTATTTCCATGCTACTGATCACGCTTTATAATTAGACACACAACTACTCTTGTTATTCAGCTTAAAGAAGATTGACATTCCAAATGTTTTGGAATGACAGTTACTGTGAAAATCAATACATTTCATACAGAGTATGTATGTGAAATGTGTGTGTGTCTTTATGTGCATGTGTGTATAATTTCTTTACACATACTTGTTGGGATATAAGTAGTATTCCTTACTCCCACAGAAATTTTAAAACATGCATTTTACCGTCAAAAGCTGTTGATTAAAATATAATTAAGGATAAGAAAAGATGGCATTGTGTTGAAGAGATGGAGTGGAATACTGTGTTTGCCTCCCCTGCTGCCTGAACTCAAGATCAATGATAAATGGGACCACAAAAGATACAACAAATTGCTAGCATATCAAATATGCATACATGGGATGAAATACCACTTACTCTGTGACTTATGAATATTAAAAGGGCAGTCATTGTTCTGTGACCTCAAGATTGCTGGTTACATTGAAATTACCATTCATTTAGTATTTATTTCTGGAGTAAATGGAAAACATTGAAACACTGACTGGCTTGGGTTTGTCTGCAGGGTTCCTGCTGGACAATATGATAGCAGAGTAGACTAAAGGTGAAACAAAATTAATTTATTATATGGGTAATATTGCATTCATTATGCTACCTATTCATGGAAAACCATTATTTACCTTTTATTTTCTGACAGACTCTTATACATACAGTAGCTAGCTATTTTTTTTTAACAATGATCTATATATATATATCTGCTTAAATACATTTTACGTAACTTTATACATAAAATTAAATAGACCTTTGTGAGTAACTATTATTACTATTTTGGTTGTATTAAAGACTGGCACATGGCTTGAAAAGAAATATAAGGTAAAGATGGATTATCTATACAATAATATCTCAGGTCTATGCTAGTTCTTTATGCAATTAACTGATCCAAGCTGTTGGCCATGGTATCTGTATGTTGCCTGCATGTACTTTTTCTGGTTATGTATACATAAACGTGGTACTTAGGGTTGATAGCATAGAATGGAATAGCACAGGGTCGGACTGGCATGCAGGGCACCAGCAAAAAACCCGGTGGGCTCCCGGCTCTTGTGGACTCCGCCAGCCCAGGTCCGCACCCACATTTGCCTCTTAATGCTGCAACCCCTTTTGTTGGAGGTTGCTGCAAAAAAATGTTTGTGCACACTCACCCAACCACGGCACTTCTTGCCTGCGCCCAAAATGCAGTGGCACCTCACACATGCGCTGGAAACCCTTCCCGTGCACAAATGCAGCACGCGCTCCAGCACGGCAGGGGGTCCATGGGGCAGTAGCCACGATGGGCCCTGGTGGGCCCCAGTCCCCCCAGTCTGACCCTGGAATAGCGTTTGGAATTCTTGTTATGTCCCATCAGTGCTTCTTTTGACTTTTACGTTATTTTACCATAAGAAAAAAATCAGTAAAAGTACATTTTGTCAGGAATTGTCTAGACTAGAATCAGGGTCCTTGTGTTTTCTAGCTGCTGCTCCTCCAGAGCCACAGTAGGTTGTGTAGGTTTGACTTTTTTGGTTAATTTAAGTGTTTCACTCTGTTTTTCTTTAGCTGGCACCTGAATGTTGTACGATTCCAGCCTCAGTTAATTGCATGAAGGGACTATTTAAGCCTATCTACTCTTCAGCACTAGTGCTGAACCATTGAACCGTTTCCCTTGATCTAGACTCTTGTATACTAAGTTCGTGCTTTTTCTGTTGTGAACCTTTCCTGACATGTTGAATTTCGAATTCATGTGATTTTTTAAAATAAATTATCTAATAAATTCAAATATACTCACAATTCAAGTGGGAGTTTAAGAAAAATTAGAATGTTTAAAACTCGAACAAATGTTACTGACCCATAAACTCGAACCGAATTCGACTAAACTTGAATCCAGTTTTTTCTCTGAAAAAAAAACTAGAATATCAGGAAGGCTATGAACATCTTCAAATGGGTCACTGGACCTCTGCCATGCCTTCTACATGAACTCCACAGGCTTTAGGTGGCAAATGGTCGAATGTGAATTTTTCCTAGGGTCCAGGTATGATAAATCACAAATATGAATTTGGATTATTCCCAACTAAAATTGGTGAGTGACCAATAAATCCAACTCGAAAATTTGAATTTCAAATTCAACCCTTAAATCTGCCATTTAGACTTGTTTGCCTTCTGCCTATCTAAGCATTTTCATGCCTTAAGAAACTCTCTGTCCATTTCTTGTACCATAGATTGTAATTTTCTATTGCTTGTGGTTACACAGCGCCTAGTCCTCTGCCAGCTGGTTGAGTGAGCTATCCTGCCATTTTACATTCATTAGAAAAAACAATTATAACAATATATATGGATGCATTAACCCCCATAGATGCACTGGGATTGAACAGAATGACAGAAAATTTGGCAACTGTCTGTTCATTCAATATTATCATTGTTCTAAATAATTATCCCACTTAACATTTGTGTTTTGTTTTCATTCATTCTGGTCAAACCCATAATTTTTACCCCTTAAAACATTAAACATAGCTAATTTACAAATACAATCTAATTATATTATGTAATTTGCACACGAATATGAAGAATTTTTTTACAATATTTGTATTTAAATGTAAATCAGTTGTGAGTTATATTAAATTATATCCAAAAGAAATATTATTTTTAAACTGCTCTTAAGCAGGGTCAGGTGTTTACGTACGTTAAGCAAAAGGCATTTCACCTTCTTAAAATGTGTTTTGCATCTTCTTGGAATAATATAATAATAAAGAAAAAAATTAGATGAAAAAGCTGTGGTCCTTCAGGCATCTTCTCTCAGCATGAGCCATAGATTGAAGGAAGACATCACTAAGCAGTTTCTACCATCTGTTCTTGTGATGAATACATTTAAGAAGCATACAGTGTTGACTCCATTTTGAATTTCACAGACTGCTTTTCCTGTACTCAATAACAGAGTGATTTACTAAAATGCACAGGCAGTTTACAACAGTTGTTTTGCCAAATATTGATATGCTGAAGCAACAGAACAAATATGCACTTGTGCTTAATTCATCAATAACATTGAAAGTTGCAGTTGCTTTTTTAATGGTTAACCAGTATATATAATTTTAAAAAAAGATATAGGAGTACTAACTGAAAGGTATTTGTGCCTTAATAGTGGTAAAATTTATTCAGAAATACAAAAAATTCAATGTAAAATTATGTAAAAGGTATGTGCTCAGTTTTGATGCCTAAAAATGAAAGTCAGGGGCTGATCAACTTTTGGTCATTTTTAATGATTGGTAACAATAGTCAAAGCTTAGGAAAGCACAAAGTAGATTTAACTATTTATTTTATCTCCTGAGCTGTAGAATTTCTCTGAATTGTAAATGTATTTATAAATAGATAAAAATGGCCCAGAGGTTTCAGTCTTGGGAATGGAAGACCGAGCTCTATGAAAAACATACAGTATCCTTTTGTTAAACTAGGGCTAGATGCAGACCCTTTATTAGAGAATAGAAAACTGTTATTTTCTCCTGTTTTATAAAATAACTTAAAATATAATAGCGATCCATTGATTGACTTTGTTGAATAATTTTGTAGATCATAATCTTTATAAGCATACCTTGGAAAGTAAAATTACATCACATCCAAATCATTATGTACTCTAGCTTTAAAGGGGTAGTTCATCTTTTAGTTAACATTTAGTATGTTATAGAATTACTTATTTTAAGGAACTTTACAATTGGTCTTCATTCTTTTTTTTTTTAAATTTAGTTTTTGTAATATAGTCTTCTTCTTTTTACTGTTCCCAGCTTTTTACTGACCCCATATAAACAAATGCTCTGTAAGAAGCTTTACCTGCCAGTTACTTTGAACAACATTGTGCTTTGCATAGCAATACCTTTGATTCTCATCAAATCAAGAATTTACATCCCTTGGCTCTGTTTAGCCTGAGTTTTAGCAATTTAGATTCATCCTTAAAGAAACAGTTCAGGGTAAAAATAAAAACCGTGTAAATAGACAGGCTGTGCAAAATAAAAAATGTAGTTAGTTAGCCAAAAATGTAATGTATAAAGGCTGGAGTCACTGGATGTCTAACATAACAGAACACAACACAACTTCCTGCTTTTCAGCTCTCTAAATCTGAGTTAGTCAACGACTTGAAGGGGGACCACATGGGACATAACTGTTCAGTGAGTTTGCAATTGATCCTCAGCATTCAGCTAAGATTCAAAAGCAACAGTTATGACCCATGTGGCCCTCCCTCAAGTCACTGATTGGTTACTGCCTGGTAACCAGGGTAACCAGTCAGTGTAAACAAAGAGAGCTGAAAAGCTGGAAGTAGTGTTCTGTTCTGTTAGGTTAGACTTACAGTCACTCTAGCCTTTATACATTATGTTTTTGGCTAACTAACTATATTAGAAACATGTTTTTTTTAGTTTTTTTTTGTTTTTATTTTTAATTTTTATACCAAACAATGCCGTTAAACTCTAGGATTACAAGTATAATGGGGGTAGCACAGGTCAAATGTTGTATGTGACTACCATAACTCTGAATCAAACTCCTAGTATAATCCTAAACATAAGCATTCATAAGAATCCTAAATACATCCCCCCCCCCTTCGAAACAAAAAACAAACAACAAAATCTTCAGATTATTGCACGAAACCCAGCGCAGATTAGAATATCTTCAGGACTTCTCCCATTGACGTGTACATTAATTCAGCAGGTCTGAGTTGAAGTACTTTTTTTTTCGGATTTTTAACAATGAATTTAAAAAATTTTTGCCATTTGGACTTTAATAAATAACCCCCTTAAAATCATCAGAATTTACTTTAAGAAGGAATATGCACAGTGGGAATCTATTTCAATATAATATGTTGATGCAGCATTTTTGTTGTAATACTTGCCGAGAGATAAGGAAAGAGTAGATAATTAGGGGAGCATTCTTTCAACTCAAGTAAATTCTCCACTCCTTCATGCTGTACCTGGGGATGCAAAATAAATCAGTGGATGTGAAGATTTCAGCTTTAATACAGATGGAACTGGACTCTCTGGTCACCTATTTCGATCTTAGTAAAATAGACTTTTCTTTATTAAGCTGGAAATTATTCTGACTGTGCTTTGCCTGCCTGATCTATAAACTGCACCCAGAGGTAACATCCTTGTTATCATCACTCTGGCAGTGGAGGTTGGATTGCTTTTTTTTCTGATAAGTTTTAGAGCTAATGCTTTGTACTTCCAGCAGCACAGGATAACACGATTTACTGTAGTACCAGCTGTCAGGTCTGCAGCTTTCAGCATTCAATCATGGTTAGTATTCTATACTTTTGATTGGCTAGCATCTAAGATCTAGTCTGCCTCATCATTTCTATTCATATGTGCAATTAATATCAAATTGATGTGATTAAAACCATTCCACAAGAGGGAGCATGTTTAATAAAGTATCTAAATATAACTCACATGGAACGCCAGGTTTCTTTCCAACCGCCAAAGTAGATTTTTAAATTTAAAAAGAGGCTTGCCCCAGTTAACAAAAATGTTTCTGGAATTTTGCTTCACAATGTGTCAATGTTAACACTGAACCAAAATATTGGATCTTTTTCATGTATGAACAAATTACAATTTGTACTTAGATTAACACTCTGGTTAAACCATGCTCTTAGAGAAATTTCAGAGGTGCATTTAGGGACAGTTGTGGACATTATTTTAAAGGAGGAGAAAAGCTACAAAAGCAGTGTATTGGCAATAGTAGCAACAATAGTGCAAGCTATATTTATCCTGCACAATGCTTTACCATACCTGATTAAACAGCTCTAGAAGCTCTCTTTTTTTTGTTTAGGATAGCAGCTTTCATTAGATTGGTGTGACATCACTTCCTGTCTGAGTCTCTCCCTGCTGTGCTCACTAATGGCTCTGGGCTCAGATTACAGCATGGTGGGGAAGAGGAGGGGGGAGAGAGAGAGGCACAGACTGAAAGCAGGAAGTCTAATACAGTGCAATTCAAATAATATCTGCCATAGAAGCCAATACAGCAGGACTGATTAATAACCAGCATATACAGAGGCACTGGGCCTGCGGATACAAATCTCTACACAGTCGCTGGTTGCTTTACAAGGTAACAGACAAAGCTCCTCGAGGTCAGTGAAGTAAGGTGGGGCTCCCCCCTGCTGTTTGAAAGTATGATTGTTTCCCTCCAGAGCAGTTAGGGACCGTATGAAGTTTCCTATATGCAGCTGTTAGATCAAGTAAAATGAAGGGGGAATTTCACTGCATACAGTCAGGTTTCTTATAAAAATGATAGACATTTTTTATTAACGTATATTGAAGATAGATTTCTTTTTCATCAAAGAAAGTAAAAATGAGATTTTATTTGCTTGCCTTTACATCCCCTTTAAGCAGACATTATATAATGGACAGCAATGGGTCTGCTCTTCAGGGTGAAGGTCCAGCCTTTGTGCTGTGACTGTCAGCTGATGTAATGGAAATCATGTGCAGCACTTCATTGGTTCCCCTGTTATGTTAAAGTGATACTGACACTAAAAAAATAATTTTGACATATGAATGTACATTAAATGTTACCTATAGGACATGTTGAGGGGTTTGTTTTCGTATATAATTGGTAGGTGAAGTTCGTAAGCCTGACTCTCTGACACTCTGACTTTGCCAACCTGACTGTCCCATCTCAGCCTGTTAGTTACAGTTTCTAATGCTAATGGACTCCTGCTGCACAAATACGGCAGCCCCCTCATACAGGAACATGGGGGATCAGACAGGTAATATAAAAGTATCATGCAAATAATTTAAGGCAAAGTTAGTAGTAGCTTTCAAAGCCAATATTATAATAGATGTAAAAAAGAGTTTAGTTTCAGGTGTCAGCATCTCTTTAAGCAATCACAGGTGCTTTGCTACCATTCAATCAACTATGTACCTTCAATCCATCTGCTTCAAATAATTATTGGCCTTGATTACAGATGCCAATCAGTGATTGTTTGCTTTCATTTTGTATATTGTTCTTACAATTACAAGTCACTGAATGAAAATCTTCATTGGTAACATAAGCTACAGTTTTATGGGATGTTTCCATATATTAATGAAATAAAGACTAGTATATAGCCATATGAGATTGCATTTGTTTAATCAAGATCTTAAGTTGACCATACATGGGCCGATAAAAGCTGCCAATAGACCAACTGGCAGCTTATTGGTCCATGTGTGGGGCCATCTAATGGGCTTCCACGATATATCTCTAGCCAAAACTGTAATGCTGGTGTGTAGGCAGTCATCTCAGGTCATAGTGTCTGATCCTGTGCTTCCAGAAAGAGCCAGTACTTCACAATATAACTGCTGTCAGATAAGCCATTGTTTCTTCTGTTGATAAGCTGCTAATGGGAGAGAAACAGATTGTGAAATCATTCCAGCTTGCAGTGCAGAAGTAAAGAAACAACCTGTCTAGCCCCATGTCAGATTTCAAAATTAAATGTAAAAACCTATGCTAAAGCTCCTCTGAAAAACATGTTTCAGTGCAGAATTCATCTGGAGCAGCGCGTCAAAAGCGCCCCTCAACTCGTTTCGTGAATTTTTCGCCGATTCGCGAATTTCTCTAGAAATTCGCGAATTTCTCGGCGAAGCGAATCGCGGGAGATTCGCCCATCACTACTATTAACTGATGTGTTGCAGGTTGGACTGGAAATGTCCCATAAATGTAATGTTCCTCCAGTGAAAAATGCTGGTCAACTGATTTTTGATTTAAGTAAATGCTAACTTTTGTGCAAATTGGGAACATAAAATCACACTGCTGAACAAAATGACATGTCATCTTGGCATTCTATGCTTTATTCTATGTTATCAAACAAGAATTGCCTGACCACTGCTGGTATCCAGTGAAATTACCGTAATACAGCAGACCCTGCAGTATCTTAGATGGCATGGTCTGCTGTATAGAATTTACCCTTTCCAAACCCTCTCCTGCTTCAAAGTACCCTGCCCACCACAAATTAAAGGCTGTGTGAAGGCACTAGTGGGCCATGGTGAGAAGGATGGGTTGCTGTTAAGCAGATCTTTGTGTGCCAGCCCCCCCCCCCTCCAAAGATTGATCTGAGGCATATATGTCAAGGGCAAAACACACGAGCTCAGACCGCATTTGAAGCTCTCATTGATGCTACTTTGAATCTGTTTATGTACATAATAATAGTATGCTACATAAAACATGGTAATATACACTATATACGTAAAAAACCATTGCAAAACCATTACCTTGTATCTGTATAAAAATTGTCTTTGAACAATGACAAATAGTTTAAGGTCATAATGTGCTCCAGTGGTATCTGATTTTAAGTTTTTTTATCCCTTTTGACTCCTTTGGAGGCATAACCTGCAGATATTTAGCAAAACAACCTTACTGTTTGTTTTCAAGGTTTTTTTTTATTTGTTTTGATTTAAATTGCAAGCAGAGCATAGTTGAAGGAGTGGGATTATGGAACGCACTTTTCACCCACTCCTCATAGTCGCATTTAAACACACAAAGGCCTGCTTGTGTAGAGAATGCCTGACAAGCTGCCAACCAGAGTGCAAATGTATCTCCTTGTAGATTTATATTTATAAAATTCATGAAATCCTGTAAGTGGGTAGAGTACACAAGGGTGACTCCTGTAGTAGCCAGATCTGAGATTTCAAATAAAGATGTAAGCCCTGTTACTCATTTTTTAATAAAGCAGTATGAAATATGACTGACACTGTATATATTTTCCTCTATACCCAGGAAAATGCCTAGTTTTAAGCTCAGAAGAGATTCCCAAATAAAGAATTCTGTGCTTTCTTCTTTCTCTGCTATGTATTTAGATTTACACAGAATTTATGTATAACGCATCAAAATCATATCAAATTAAATTTTATGTTCTCTAACAAATGCAATTTTTCTTCAGAGGTAGTGAAGTGCCACGTGTAGTAGGTTAGAGGAGTTATGGGCAGGTGCAGGCAACTGTAGCATTTACGTAATGTCTATGGCTGTCATAGGATTAACTGTTGTGAAAAGAATTTGACCAACCTCTGCTTGCCTTAGCAATCTCTCTCAGCTTTTATAAACTGCCCACACTGCAATGAATGAACAATCAAATTAAGAACATCTTTGTTAATTTTATATCACATTACATGTTTCTTTTTCTTACTATGAGCGATGCATCTATTTTTGGCTTTTTTGTAACAAATGGTTTTCACAACCAGATGTTAGAAGCAAGAACTGCAGAATATATGAATACGGGATTAGCAGGAAAGTTTTATAATTTGTTGTATCTACTACCCTTCCAGAGACGCACACCTATACCACTACTTCTAATTTCTGAATAAAAATGTAGTAGAGACTATTATAGATCAAGTACAAATAAAAATCACTTATATTATCATAGTCAGTGTGGCAAAAAGGCTCCTACTAGTGGGCTGTATAAAGCTTTTTTAATACAGGTATGGGATCCGTTATCAGAATTTTCAGGCTCTGGGGTTTTACAAATAATGGATTTTTTCCATAATTTGGTCATTCGCATAATTTAAACCTTAAAAACCCAGTAGGCTGATTCTGTGTTCAGTAAGGATTAATTATATCTTTAGATCAAGGTACTGTTTCATTATTGCAGAGAAAAAGGAAATTGGTTTTAAAAATTTGGATTATTTGGATAAAATGGAGTCTATGGGATATTGCCTTCCTGTAATTTGGAGCTTTCTGGATAATGGGTTTCCAAATAACATACCTGTACTGCCATCTTTGGGGGTGTTCAGTTGCAATTCTATAAACTTCAATACATGAGCTGCTAAACCTTCATGTGTTTTGATGGCTATGGGATCCCTTATCTGAAAACCTGTTATCCAGAAAGCTTTGAATTATGGGAAAAAAATTCTTATTAAGGAAAGTATTAAGGTATGTAAACAATACCTCATATAGATGGTAGGAATCCATAAGGTAGATCGATCAAATTATGGAAAGATCTCATATTTGGAAAACCCACAGGTCCAAGGCATTCAGAAAAATAGATCCTAGACCTGCATTTCTAAATGTACATGGTGGGCACACCCCATAGGGTTGCTCGTAACAATAGCCAAACCATGTATGTGTGCTATACTTTGGTGAGGGCATCTGCAGAGAGATAAGGGCATCACTTAAGGCTGTTCTAACTGCTTATGTCAACTTTTCCAATCCTTGACATAAATTACTGTAAGCTGTCTAACACTGTTACATGCTTCAGTGCAAACCGCTATCCTCATCTTCAGCCATCTTATGTTGTGAAAGGTTCACTGTATGTTTAGAAACATGGCCTCATCTATGATTAAAACTTCATCTCAGATATGTTATTAATAAGCACATACAACTATGAATACATGCAATTTTCTATGCTGAAATCCAGCTGTTTAACAGTTCTTCTCTTTCTGCATTATTTGAAATCCTGGCAGGGAAGGAGGGACTAAAACATTGATGTTACAAATTGTAACAACTTCTTCACAGCTTACAGACAGCATGCAGGAACTACATAACCCACAGTGCATGTTCCATTCCTTATTGAAATCACATGTGCAGGGAATTGTGGGATTTGGAGGATGCAAGCTGAGGACAGACTGCTGCTGATGCAAAGTAACAGTACAAAATGCAAAAAAGAAAGGTTGTGGGAGCACTCCATAGCTAAATAAAAATGTACTCAATACAATGGAAGTGCTACTGATCTGGCTAAATTAACTACAGACATAGAGAAGAAGAAGAGAGATTGATCAATGCACATTTCCGGGTCCCTTCTCATATAAGTAATCTATGCAGATGCATCTGTACAAAGACAGGGGTTTTTAGTTACAAAATTATGATCACAAGATTGATAAGCGACCATACCACGTCAAAGTAAAACCCATATGGCCGTCCCTAACTATTTAAACAGTAACAGTAGTCAGCCAGCTCAGCAAAGTAGTCAGAAAGATCAGCAGGTCTGCATATTTTTTAATTGATGTATATTGCAAAGTGGCTTGACAAAATGTTTACTTTTCAAAAAGCTTGTGTTATAAAAAAAGTAAGGTTTTTGTGGAGATCCCCTTTAATTATGTCATAGAATTACATTTGTATTTCTTTTTAACTTGAGTAGTATAATAATCTGAACAGTAGCACGGCTGATGATTTCTAGGACAAGTATAATATCATAGGGTATTGTGATACTAAAATCTATGGAGGGTGTGTATTGATGTATGGATGCTGGTAAAGAAGACCGCTGGTTTTAAAGAGGTGTGAAAGAGGCGATTCATGTTAAGGTGGAGAAACCATCCCTGAACAGAGGCGGGGGCCTTCGACACCACCTGTCTGCTACATACAGTGCTGTTCTAACATCTGTTCCCCGGCGGTTTCAGAACTCACACATTCATTCATGCGACTCTCACAAGTAACACCTGTTTTCTAGGAGTTGCATGACACATTGATAATCCTATCACTGTAACTACACAGAATAAACACCAGTGTGAATTTCAGATGTCACCTCTCTGTAGAGTTACAATGTACCATTGTGACTGGATTGTTGGAAGAGTCTATATGCCGAGATCTCCCCTACACCAGTCAGTTGAACTGAAGAAACTGCTCAGATGAGCAGTGAAATGTCTACATTAAAATTTCTCAGCAAGTCCAGTTGCTTTGAGTTACTTTTGTTAAATACACCATGACCTGGATGAATGAGAATCTTCATAGTCATATGGATGCTGGGTTTCATTTGGAGATGGACTTTTTTTCAACCATACTTAACTGTAACTATGTAGCTTAGAAAAAAATGTGTGATGCGTATGACAGAATGAAGTGATTTATGTATATGAAAATGCTTGTGTTTTATAGTTAGCTAGACTTATTGACCATCACTTCTCTTTTTTTGGTAAGACTATATGATTTTGAAATCCAAACTGTAAAACATTGCAATGTCCTTGATGCGCTTAACACCCACACAACGTGAGTGAATGGAAATCTTGTTCTGCTTCTTTCAACCTATTTTATATTCCAGACTTGTTTTGTCATTTTAAGTGTTTTCTTTCAAGGCCGTCTTGCATTAAAACACCCAGGCAGATGGACATAAAAATATAGGTTAATTCCATTAGTGATCACAAAACTCTCGGCTATAACATCAAAGTAATATATTTGAACTCCTTTATATCACGTTCACTCAACACAGTACAATGCAAGACACCGTTTGATAAGAAGAAAAACACTTCCAAAACATACATAGATTTTGTTCACATCAGGCCAAAGTTGTTGAAGGTTTTATTGATGTTTTCATTCTATTTGTGATGGTGTGAAGGCAGAATTGTTCTTATTACTTAGCAAGATGTAGTAGGTTGGGTCAAAGATCACATTTATAACTGTTGTAAAATGTATTGCTGTTAAATTGGTAAGAGGAACATTATTCAATTCTGGGAATGCTTCCACCATCTGAGTGCCAAGTAGGCAAAATAAATGCAAACAGCAGATTTCATTCAAAAAGCATGCCAGTAGTTAACCCTTTTACCAGCTTAGTGACACCTCTAATTTTGTGTTTAGATCTTTACTTTGATTGTAATAACTATTAAACACAAACTTACAGATGTAAACCCATAAATGAGTAAAATATATTGTTTTTAAAAAACACTCCACTTCCTCATAACTATGAAGATTCTCATTCATCCAGGTCATTATAAAATAAAAGCCTCTTTTTTCTGTAAATCTCCTTTCCCACACTGCTCAGGTTTGTTTTTGTTCAGATGCTTTTAAAGTGACACTGACACTAAAAAATTAATATGAATGTACATTT
>CM044440.1:45687054-45705777 GCA_024363595.1 Xenopus borealis
TCTATGCCTTAGTTTCTTTGTAGTTACTTCTTAAAATACAAAAGTAAAAGCAGCCCCTGACATGTGCTGGACACCCAGTATCACTATGCAAGTGGCACAAAGGAGTCTGTACCAGGCACATGCTGGCCACAATAACTGTACAACTACTGTCAGCTGCTGAAATATCAAACCTAGTCTATTAACAGTGGATTGAATGCCTGAGTTTAGTATTATTGTTTAGCGCAATTGTTTATTAGGCTCTGCCTTCTTGTTGAGCTATTACTTAGCTGCAGCCAGTGTTTCAGTTATTTTACAATGACCACTTGAGAGATATTGTTTTTAAACCAGCACCATGAATAACAGATGAGATTTCAAAACACCATAGTCTAATTCATTTAGCATTCTCATTTTTAACAGAACTCTTAAGTGCAGCATTGGAAATTAAATTTAGGAATAAAAAATCCATTGAAAAATGCACTTTGTGACTGTACTTCAGTGCATTGTGTACTAAAGTGGGTTAAGGATCATTTTAGAAACCATTAAATCCCAGGGCCTCTCTGCCTGAAACATGCAAGCCATTTAGACGGCAGGCTCTGAAAAAAAGTAACGTTTAATTTTTTGTGCATGATCTAAATTCTGAAAAAAATATATTGTATGTCCCAGTGTCTGATTGATGATTCCTAAGGGGAAGATATTCTCATATCTTTCAAACACTTAAATTAGACAGCGTAGCTCTGGATGTTTACTATATATTGCCCAGTTACCAGCAAAAAGCACTGTGTGAAAGTCCTGCTATTGTTTTTATTTGTATTTTGTCTGTTCTGCACAGTGCAAAATGTATGATTGAAATGGCTAATAAAACTACAGGAAACATGATTGAAGGTTCGCTTGTGTTTAATCTCATTTGCATACATTAGGACTGCTCACTGGAAGAAATACTCTTAGGAGCCTGGCTTTCATGGATGTAGAAAAATGAATGTATTTATGCATGGAACAAATATTTTGGAATAAAAGTAGCAAGATACAATCCTTGCAATTTTCTATCCCCGGGTATATCAATCGGTTACTGTAATGAGTCATGGAGATGTTCTTTAAAGAGTTGTATTGTTGTAAATTATCATGGGAAGGAAATGTGTTTTTATTGCCGTTGGGTTATGACTAAGGAGGCTTTGGAATAACCTTGAGCTCCAAATGTCAAGACAGTGAGCTTAGGGGCTGTTCATATATGTGCTACATTTTTCTAAGCACATGAATGCTTTCAAAACACGCAACAAATACCATGGCTAGCATAGAGGCGTTTCCAAGTCCTGCTTCACACTTTTAGATTTCGAATATTAACTTGTATATGCTTGGTGCTGCTGTGCAGTAGAAATTATGCGTTGCAATTGGTCATGAAATACATTATTGACATTTTGGCCAATTTACAGTAAGCTGCCTTTAAGTAATGCTAATAATTATACAGTAAAAACACATTCAGTAAAAAAATATATGTGTAATAGTAATGTGATTAATGTGATCTCCCATTTTAAGCAAATACCTTGTACAGGTATGGGACCTTTCATCCAGAATGCTCTGGACCTGGGGGTTTACAGATAATGGATCTTTCCATAATTTGGATCTTCATACTTTAAGTCTACTAGAAACCCATGTTAACATATAATAAACACAATCAACTGGTTTGATTTCCAATAAGATAAATTATATCTTAGTTTGGAGCAAGTAAAAGGTACTGCTTTATTATTACAGAGAAAAATATATTTGGATAATTTTATTATGAAGCAGTGTATGGGAGATAGCCTTTCTGTAATTCAGAGCTTTCTGGATAATGGGTTTCCAGATAACGGATCCTGTACCTGATGATAGCTAAGCTACATGAATTAATATTGGTGGCAAAACAATCTTACTGGGTTTATTTAAAAACAATAGTAGTGCTGAAATAAATAGCGATGAGCACATTTTTTCGCCAGGAATGGATTCATGGCAAACTTCTGCATTTCGACATCTGTGATTTTTTTTTTGAGAAATTGGCAGAAAAATTTTGCAGCAGCAAAAAAATCGCCAAGACAAAAAAAGTCTCCATAAGAAAATAACGCCCATTAACTTTAATGAATTCAGACAAAAAAGTCACCACAAGAAAAACTCCAACTGCATTGACTTTAATGCATTTGGAGCGAGAAAATATTTTTGCACGCAGAAAAATTTGCTGCATGTAAAAAAAAATTAAAGGGGTTGTTAACTTTTAGTATAATGTATGATGATATTCTGAGACAATTTGCAATTGGTTTTCATTTTTTATTGTTTGTGGTTTTATAGTTATTTAGCTTTTTATTCAGCTGCTCTCCAGTTTGCAGTGTCAGCAATGTGGTTTCTATGGTACAAATTACCCTAGCAACCCTGCACTGATTTGAATAAGAGACTGGAATATGAATAGGAGAGGGACTGAATAGAATGATAAGTAATAAAAAGTGGCGATAACAATACATTTGTAGCCTTACAGAGCATTTGTTTTTAGATGGTGTCAGTGACCCCCATTTGAAAGCTGCACAGAAAAAGAAGAAAATTACAAATCATTAAAAAAACTATGAAAAATAAATAATGAAGACCAATTGAAAAATTTTAGAATTGGCCCTTCTACAATATATTAAAGTTAACTTCAAGGTGAACAACCCCTTTAAAAAAAAAAACCTCCCCACAGTCAAGGGGGCTCTGCTCCACCACCCTGAACCTTCAGCAAGGGGAGCAGAATCAAGCCATTTTGTGTGAGCAGGGATTCAATAAAAAATCCTCCAGGAATTCCAAATTCAGCATTCAGCCAAATCCCAGCATTTGTTGTAGTTTTCAGATCAAAGCCAACCCATACTTGAACTCTTAACATTATGACATATGAAGAAGGTGATAGAGATGTTTTATGGAGATTTTGCTTGCATTTAATTATGCTGATAGTCTTGGTGGTGCCTAATGTATATGTAGCAATATTGTCCATATTAAGCTTTCCTATTGAATATATTGAAATTAGTTTGTATTAAATTTTACACTACAGCAGTTAAAAGAAGAGCTGTAGAGGACTAGGGAGAATACAGTGTCATTATTTAAATATAGTTAAAGGGTTGCTATTTTTTTAAATGTTGCTAAATTGAGCTTAGTATGGGGAAAATATTTGCCAAATGACTTTGTTATTGCCCTGTACTGTCTACAGACAGTTGTGCCTCCTTTTGTGCTTTTCCACACTGCTGCTTATCATGGTAATTATAACACTGCAGGATAGCTGTTATAGATCATTAGGAGGGATAAGGCCACATAGTTTATCAATGGCAACTTATGCAATTCTGAAAATGTCAGTATTGAACATGAACCTCAGGCGAGTATTTAACAAATCCATTCCTTTAATGAATTAATGTCAGTTTTACAGATATAGGAGGAGTTCATCATAAAAGGGATTTAATAGGGATGGGTAATTGATTAGGTTACCTTCCCATCCACCCACCATTACTCTGAAAAACCCATTGTTAAGTGCAAAAAGTAACAAATACTATTGGAATGAAAACAATAGACAATGTAGTTTCAACATAAGCTCTGTTTATTGCCCCTTTAAATATTCATGAATACATATAACTGTATAGGGAAGTGTATTTTATGGGCAGTTCATTTACAGAACTATTCCATACCTCAGATACATGTCCAACCTGCCTATTCCCTGATGCTCTTACTCATGGGCGTTTCACCTCTTGTGCCCCTGTGGTCCGTTTTAAAGTTTTCCACCGTAGGGGAGCCCAGCATGAAACACAATCAATTCTTCTTGCGTATCATGTGAAGGCATAATCTTGCGTTCCTCCTGCATTCCGTGCTTA
This sequence comes from Xenopus borealis, assembly GCA_024363595.1. Lineage (NCBI taxonomy): Eukaryota > Metazoa > Chordata > Amphibia > Anura > Pipidae > Xenopus > Xenopus borealis. The sequence continues at coordinate 45,690,882 of CM044440.1, forward strand.
CCTGACCCTGTGTGAATACAGCCCAATTAAAAAGAATTGATTGCATTTTGTCCTGCAATACCCTGCAGTGAAATGCTTTAAAATTGACTGTGAGGACTGAAGGGCAAAATGCCTACGAGTAAGCCTTAAAAAATTCATATTTTTTAATTGATCAGCTGACTTCAACAAAAGCCTAATTCAGGGGTTTATTTGCTCTTGCAGTTTAGGTGGTTGAAACATAAACTACTGCACAGAGTTCTAAAGCAACGTGCAAAACGGGGTCTAGGACATTCAAAACAACTACAATCTGAATAACAGAATACTGTCCAAGAGCTATGGCCCACCAGTCAGGTGGTGGTGCTTTCCTGAAGAACATCAGCAGTTAAAACAACCTTCTACACCTGTCACCACTTTACATTCATAGGGAAACGCTGTGCCTAAGGCTATTACTGTCACTACCAGTATCAGCTATTCATTTAAATGGAAAGCATGACAGAAGGGGGGCATTTTCTTGAGCACCACATTTGTCTCTGAGAGCTCCACAGCATTCAAAATCCAACATGTTGCCTAGGCCTAAGCCCAACTGGAGACATGTAAATATTAATAAAGAAAATAAGCATATAGTAATGTGTTCTTGTAATTACTTGAAGGGTGTTTCAAAAAGATGAAAAAATAAAAAGATTGTGCACACATACATAGGAAACAAGTTGAAAAAATAAGACAACAGAAATTCTACACTGTATAATTCTGATATATAGACACAAAAGAAAAAAGCTGAACAACCCATTTATTTCAATGAATTGATACCTGCTGTAGCATTCCAATTTACCTTTTTAAGAAGAAATTTGTTTTATACAAGCAAATAACTTATTACGCATAACTACATGCTGGAAACTAATTTGGAAAATGTAATTCACCGCTCACATTATTACTCAAAGTGTATTCATATGAGTCCTTTAAACTGCATACAATAAACTGAAAGGATCTTTCATCTGTGACAATCCACCAACTTCATTGTATTTCCATAGCAATGGGAGCTTGAAGTGACACAGAGAGAATTTATTGCCTTAAGATTTATTTTCATAAAGGAAGAATGGTTGGGAAGCAGTGAAAGTACTGCCGAATATAGGCTCATGATGCTAACCATCGATCTTATATTCTAAGAAACCAATTCTTGATATATATCTTCAGGGGGAAAAAAGGGAAAAGCAGAATATATATCCATCTTTTTTCCCTTTGGTGGCAATATGTTTCTCTAAACATTTTTGTCAAATTTTAACAACCCAGTGAAAAATCTCCAGCTGTATGCTAGGATTTGTTTTAGATGTTTCTCAGGCAACTCTTTATGTGATTAGTTAACAGCACAAAGAAAAGTATGTTAATAATTCTCAATTTTAGTGTGATTTCTCATTCATAGAGAAATACAGTTCCCAGGAGACGTAATAACATTTGTATTATTCATAATGTTAATATTATTTTGAATGATGTTTCATTCTAGAAAGAAACAAGTTGCTAATTAGCATCATACATGTAGTAACATTGCTGTTATATTAGCAATTCTTAGCTGTTGCTGGATATGGTTTTTTGTTTTTTCTTTGCCAGTCAAGGACTCTGGAATTTTTTCAATTTGTTTAAGTGTCTGCAAGGCCATGACAACAGCACATTATACAAGGGTCAAACAATGACTAGTATTGCTAAATATATGATATTGTATTTTATGATAGTGTGTAGTTATATGGCAGTTTTAATATATAACACACCTTTAACCTGGTTTGCGTCTTTGCTTCTGATTATATGTATTCTTTCTAAAGTATAATGGGTTTGCATTAGGAAACTGACTTACAGGTTCATTTGTCTCTAAACCCTCTACCCATTATCAAGTAGATACCTTTCTATATTGCTCATCTCTTCAGGGAAAACCGTACTTTGTATATAACTGTGAAGGCAGTCATCTTAGAATGCAAAAAAAAAAGTTGCTAAAAAATAGGATAGGACAGGTATAGGATGCATTATCCATAAACCTGTTATCCAGAAAGCTCTGAATTACAGAAAGGCCATCTCCCATAGACTCCATTGTCATTGAATAAACGATGTTTAAAAACATTTTTTTTTCTCTATAAAACAGTAGCTTGTACTTGATCCAAACTATGATACAATTCATATTTATTGAAGGGTAAACCAGCCTATTGGGTTATTATTTTTGAAATTATTTTCTAGTAGATATGGGGCAGATTTACTAAATTCACATGAAGAATTCAAAGTTTGATCGAATTTTTACAAAATTCTCATTCGAATCTTTGAATATGCAAATTAGGCAAATTCGACCATTGAATATTCAAATTCGAATAATTCGAATATTCAAATAAAATTTTATTTGAATATTCGACTATTCGATGGTGGAAGTACTTCCCCTTTAAAATTTTATTCAACCACCTATCGCCAGATCCAAGTTGCCGAATTGGGTATCATTATTTTTGATCGGATAAAAAAAATTTGATCGATTGAAAAAATCGTTCCAATCAATCGATTCGAACAATAAATTGATCAATCTAATTTTTCCTCTTCGATCGTTCGATCGATTGAATTGTGGTAAAATCCTTTAAATTCAATATTCGAATTCGAAGGATATTACTTCACCCACTATTTCCATGGTCGAATTTTTTTTAATTCGAAATTCGACCAATAGTAAATCTGCCCCCTAAGGTATGAAGATCCAAATTATGGAAAGATATTTTATCTGGAAAACCCCAGGTCTCGATCATTTTGGATAACAGGTCCCATACCTGTACAAGCTTATGTAGATTTTAAATAGAGGTGAGAAGCTAAAACCTGTTAGCTCTTTATGTTACTTTTTAACAAATGGGGAATCTTACAATAAATTAGCATTCTTGCATAATAAAAATTGGATCAGAAGGTCCTGCTCACTAAAACGTAAGGGGTTATTTATCACAATCCAAAAATATCTTCCATTAACTTATACAGCATACAACCTCGGCAGGTCAGAGATGCTCGATTTTTTGGATTCAGACTTTTTCCATCCTCTGGGTATTAAAAAATCATTTTCCACAAAAATTTACGAATTTTATATTTAAAAAACTAAATTTTTTGGCAATGGGACTTTAATCAAATGTCTCAGTTGAATAAAATATGATTCAACTTTATGCAACCCATGAGAGATAAGAGAGACATAATTGCCCAACTATATTGCTTTATGTATTGTCACCATTATCCAAAAACTGCCATTTTCAATACACTGTTTAGAATTTTTTTTTAAATATTTTAATTTATCAACAGGAAAAAGACATGTAAATTAGCTCAAATTAAATAAATCAAATGGCCTTTACATTCAGAAAATCATTGAAATTATTAAAAAAACTTGAATATTTTGAGTTTCTAGGGGGAGATACTGAGGCCATTTACCTCTCTCCTCCTCCCATTATAAATTGAAATTATAACCATTTGAGCATGAGCCTGTTTCTTTATACCATCATTGACAGGCATCTGTGTTCCATATGGCTCCAGACAGCTTTACATTCAGATATATAGAGAGACACCCACTGTATTGCTGATCATGGACACACATATGCAAAATATTATGTAAATACACAAACATCTTGAAAAGCAGTAACCAAGACATAATAATAAAAAAATGAAGTACCAAAAGAATCATTGTACTTGCAGCTATTGTTAAAATAAAATAAAATGAACTGGATAAGAGATTTAGAGTATAAAACACCAGTATTTCAAAACAGGAGATTAGCCAAATAAGAAAAGCAGCAAAAGCACATTTTAAATAATCCATTTACTTGTGATCACCACAGATTATTCTGCTAAATAGTTGTCATCTTGCAGAAAGGAGTCTTTGGACTATAGTATACTTATAATCAAGATGACTATTGTGTATAAATGCATTATTCCTTTATTCTGTGACTGTACATCGTTGCCATAGGGTGCTTGTTGACTCTGTAAAGCTACTGTGTCTGTGACTGATTTGCAAGATTTTGGAAAAGGAGAATGCTTATTTGCCTGACTTTCTGTATCTATTTGCAGTCATTGTGAGGTGTAGATCCTAATTAAAATAGCTCAGCTGTACAGTTAACTTGCAAACATTGTAGCAATAGCTATTTATTTCCTTTATTGTTCCCCTATATATAATTTTTATAGATTCTGAAGAAAGAATTGCACATTTTAATAGCACGTTGTGCTTTATGTGTATGTGTTTATATATTTTTTTCCATTTTGGTGAATAAGTACATTTGAAGATGTACTGTTATTTAGTTGACAAATATTCCTGAAATAGAAATAGGGCATTTATAATTCTGAACTGCTACTCAGTTTCATCTGCCAAACCCCAGTGCTCTAAAACTGACAGGCAGAAAATTTTGAGGCATCTCCAAGAGGTGCTTTTCAATCACTCTGCAGCCTCCTAGTGAGCTGATGGAAAGTGGCATACCAATGCACAGCTTCTACAAAGTTACTAGTGTCTACCAATGTGGGGATTCTGGACAACTGTTCCTGATATTAACACATAAAAGGCACATTCTCAAATTAGTAAGGTTTATTTTTTCACCCCCCCTTTCATAAATATTCAATATGGCATTTGGCAACCATTGTTATTCTGTTTAGTGATAACTTCTGCAGATAAACTAGTGCAACTAAAATTATGCTTCTTACATTTTTGTGCTCATTTAAAGGACGCAGCTCTATCTTGCTAGCTTTATGAATATTCCTACAGACCCAGTCTAGGATTGTGTTTGCAAGTGTTGGGTAAGTGTTAATCAAAAGGACTGCTGCTAAGTGAAAATCATACTATAACCCTGTATTTTCAAGTGCAATAGCTTTTGCATTTGTTTATCATTCATGACTATGGCACATACAACTAAGGAGACCAATAAAACCAATTCCCTGCAAGAGCTCCTGTAGCTACGTAGAGAGAGAGGAGAACATATATAAAGGTGATGGCATTTTCCAGGCAGTCCATAAGATATCTCACTGTTGATCCACCCGATACTCGTTGGGGAGGTCATACATTGTTGTACTTGTAGCCTTATTCACAGATTAAGTTCTTGTTGCCATGTACTTCAATTGCCAGTGTATGTCTGAATTGAATTCAATGTGTCCGTTCTCTGACTAAGTCAAAAAATTAAAATAATACACAATGTGACAAGGATATTCATATTGCGATAACAATTTTATAAAAAACAACTAGTGAATATCTAAATATACAATTGTTCTGCTCTGTAGATATACCCGTTGTACTATCTAATTTGGCTCTGTAGAAGGCCATAACTGCCACTGGAGGAAGATATTTTGCTGAGCTTTTTCCATGTAAAACCTTATCTTTAAGTTTAAACTTTACTTGTTTCCATATAAAAAAACAACATAAAATTGCTTTTGCATGTCATTTATTTATATTTAATACATATTGGCAATCTTGAATCACTTGCTTATATTGCTTACGACATTTATAGTGAGGAATCCTATAATGAAACATGTAAAAATGAGTTTATTGTGATGGTGAATATAAGAACACATTAAATTAATTGGGAAGAGTGCAGTGTAAGGCATGTGTATCATGTAACACTACCAGGACTGTTATAAACAGCTGGTGACCAAATGGTCACTTGGCATGCAATACTGTGGATTACCAGATAGTACCATCTACTTTTCAGCTGATTAAAAGAACAATGACTAAGGTCTTCAACTGTAATACTAACAGCCACAAATAGCAACAGTAGTCACACATAATCCATATCAGCAATGAGCTGTGATTCGCATACTAAATATGGCCGAGTTCTGAGTATTGTGGAAATTCTTCTGATAACCACACAAGAACAACTTTAGCCAACAGCTCAACAGATTGTTGTTAATCTGAACAGAAAGTGATGAGTGGGTCTGACAAGTGTTCCATTCCACAAGAGCTTCAGGCTCATTATAAAGCTTCAATCCACTATGCAGAATATAAACCCTTTTTACTTAACTGCTAAAGGGGATGATTACCAAATGTAGGGGGAAAACAGGAACATATTAAAGGGGAACTCCGGCTTCCAAACAAAAATTTGACAAAGAGGCCCACATAAAACAGAAACCCCTAATATACACATCACAGTTACCTGTTTCTTCAAAAGGAATGAAAAATGAATGCAATTTTCTATCCTTATTAAAGTCACGTGTGCTGGGAATTGTGGGGTTTGGAGGACACAAGCTGAGGACAAATGGCTGGTGATACAAAGTAATAGTAGTCTGCTAGCTCAGCAAAGAAGTCAGAAAGATCAGCAGGAGTGCAGGGGGCTAGGCTTAGGAAACCATTAAAATCCATGAAAAGTCTGCATATTCTTTAAATTATGTATATTGCAAAGATGCTTGAAATTATGTTTACTTTTCCAAAAGCTTAAGTTATGTTTTTGTGGCGGTTAAGTAAAAAATTAAATAATCCTCAGTTACACAAACAGAGTGAGTCTTGTATCTGTGAGATGCCAAAATGAATGTTCCCCTGAATATTGTTATGTTAAGAGTTTGGCTTTTCTGCTGTGCCTCTTCATTCACATTGCGCAAGAAATTCAAATAGTACAAATGCCTACCATAAAGTTTTATAAAAATAGATAGGCAGTTGGAAAGGTTTCTCTCTTTTTACAGAAATTTTAACTTCAAAATTTGATGTAAATTTTTTTATTGTAGATTATAGTTTTTATATATATATTTTATATTTATGCAAACTGTATTTATAATAATGCACTTATTGTTACTTATTAATGCAGTGATCCCTTGTTTGTTACTACTAAATTATTGTTGCTGTACAGTGCTTTGCCCTCAAGGAGCGCTATACAAATAAAAATATACATACAAAATATACATACATAGTTCCTGTATGGAACCGTAATTGGTCATAATGGCTTTTTTTACCATTGCACAAGGGCTTCTCTTTGTACTTTGCCCATTGCTCAGTAAATGAAGCCTATAGTCTCATATTTCTTCTCTCTGAATAACTGTAATGTAAAATATAAGTAACTATTGCTTGTATGTTCCCTGCTGCTGCTGCTAGAAGCTCAATGAATAGCAACAAGGCCTTTTACTGGCATCACAGATAAATAACATTGTTGATGATCCACTGTCCTTCGCTGCTGCAGCTGCTGTTAATTTATTTATAGCCATAATAAGAGCAATACATTCATTAACCTGCTTATTTTTCTTTCCTGTTTAGAATTATTTGCTAGATTGTCAGTCCTGCATTATTGCGGGTCTTTAGTGTAATCTGCCCTACTGACTTTAGTCATTTAACACCCACAATGATATTTCTTAATACAGGTATTCGATCTACAGTACAATCAGGAAATCGGTTATCCAGAAAGCTTCCAATTATGACATTTCTCATTTCCCCTGTGTCTCTTTAAATGAACAATTTATTATGACTGTTTCTAATTGTTTCTCTATTATACTAAGAGAGTACTTTGTACTTAGGAACCTAGCATAATTGCATGTTGGTCAGTTCTAAATAACTGCTCCCAGATAGTGAATTCCCTATCAGTACATGCAAATACTTAAGCTTGCCATACAGAGAGTTATAAAAGTTGCCAAAACCAACCCCTCCAGTATGAATTTTTAGCTTATTGGCCCATGTGAGGGGCCTTCCCAATGGCCCGTTAGACCAATATTTGGCCAAAAATCATCAAAATATAAATCACTATATATTAGATATGTTACTTGAATACAACTGGATGTTTGTTTGGAAAATGCGATATATCTTCTTCAGTATGGGGTAAAATATTAAAATTAGCTGTATATTTCTTGTAAGAATATGACTTTTCTAATATAAAGAAAAACAATGGTAGCTACTCAAAAGTAGACTAAAATGAGTACTCAAACTAGATACATACGTGATATTAACATATTAACATGATATTAACAAGATCCTGGAGCCAGCATGCAGTGAGTAAAGCCAGAGGGTTATATATAAAGCATCCAAATGTTTTATTGTCTTTGAAAATATCTTTAATTTATGTTAGATATATATATGAATACAGGTATATGAATATTATGATCTCCTAACCAATAACATGTATGTGTGTATATATATATATATTTTTTTTTTCCTTTATATATTTTTATATATAGGAATAAATATACATATTTACATAAACATAACCTTTTGTAGAATATTTTGGGAAGATTCTAATTCATCCAGGTCATGGTATATCTGTAGAATGGACTTGCTGTGTTTCTGAATTGACCCAGTTGATTTGACTTATTTCTACAGATATACTTTTGTAGAATATGGTTTCCAAATGTGACAGACAGCATGCAATCCCTTAGCATTTCATAACAGACACAGTGGTGGCCCCCAAGCATTTCATGACAGACAGTTGTGGCCCTCAAACATTTTATTTCAGACACAGTGATGACCTTCCAAGCATCCAATGCCATACATGCTGCAAGCCCACACTCCCCATCTTCTGCTCCCAAAATCAAACATTGGATTGGTTACTGGAAAGGTAATAATTAGCAAAGTGTTTATAAATGACCCTGCTGTTTATAACTTAAAGAGACAGACAGCTTTGCTATTAGTGCTTCTCTGACAGTGCCCATGTTACTGTCTGTATTGCTATCATGTGGGTGCTGTCAGAGAAGCAGCCATAATAACTCTGAGCAGTGGGTGACCTGTCATAAAGCATCTCTTGTGGTGGCATTGATAAGGTGTCCATATTGTGCTGCTTTAAAAGAATGTCCATGTTTGTGCCCATAACAGTGATTACAGGCAGTAAGGTTTATTTTACAGCACTGCAGAAAAAGTTGGTGATTTATAAATACATGCTAATAATATTAACAAGGCCTTTGCCATTTGGTGTTGTGCTTTTACAAGGCTACTTAACTCCATGGGGCTTCTAATAGAAGGATAAATTAGAGGAGGCATATATTATCTATTCAATATTACCTTTTTTTATTACTCTTTATAATTTGATAATATTAATTTGTATATCTTTCACTGTTTGTCAATCATATTCAGAGCACCTAATGTATTTCTATATGTGTCTGAATGTCAATTCTATCTCTGACTACTCATTGTAATGGTGCACATAAAAAATTGTATGTGTTGTTGTTGTTATAAAGCTTTAATAAATGTGCATTCTGTTTAAAATATTGATCAAACATTGTTAGCCACCCATGAATGCATAAGCTAAGACCTAAACATGCATGGATAATTGATAAACCTCTTGCTAAAATATTCAAAAACAAAGGACAAATTCTTATTGACTTTTTCCTGCTGTCAACGATTGCGCATCACTTTAATTTTCGTTAGCACAGAAATGGCCCTTTATAACCTGTACTAGAACATTAAGACATGCTATTTTTTTGCAACTGAAAAATGATCATGGTCTTCAGCAATGCTGCCTTTTTTTATTCTCTTTGTTTGCATTATATATTAAACTTCAAGAAATATTAAAATAGCTGTTGCCATTCACACACTAAGGTAGCAGATATTGCCATGGCAACAAATGATGTTAATGAATAATAAGGGTCAAAATGCAGATTTTCTTCTCTAATCGCAATTAAGAAAAGAACCGGTACATCGTGATGTATGATTTCAATTTTTTTTTCTAATTTATAACGTTCTTCTTGTCATTTCATACAATAGTACTATAACAAAGTGAGTGGTAACTTTAATGAACAGGTCATTTTTTTAATCTGTATAAGCAGTATTTTTGCATCATGTATTGATAACTTAAGATATTAGAAATGTAAATGGAAGTACTTCACTTCAACAAACAAAAAGTTATTATGCTGTCTAATTAGCATACTAGGGTTTTTATAAAAACATATATATATATATATATATATATATATATATATATATATATATATATATATATATACATATATAGATAGATAGATATGTCCTCGGAGATGGAGAATTAATTCAAATAAGATCTACTTACAAAGTCCTCCATTCTCAGTTCTGAGAACAATCGAAGGCAATGAAAGTAAAAGCAGCTATTTATTGATATGCAGCATGACATTGCAGCATGACTTGGTTTTAATTACAGTAAATAAATTAATTTTGTTGTTGCATGAAAGCTTGGTAGATTATGCTCTTCTGCATAAGGTGAAACCAGTACATGACAAAATCCTGCAGGTAGTGCCCTGGTTGTAAATGAAACCAGGAATCCAGATATGCTATTGCTACTAAGTTGTTGAGGTTCTGAGCTGTTGACCTTGCCCCAAATTGCATATTTGGTTAAATATTTGGCAGATAGGTAAAGTAGCTAGCAAGAAAAAAACTAACAAGAGGTCTGTCCAATCATACTCAATTAAAGCAATCAGGATGTGATCATGCAAGCCAAAAAATGGATCTCAGTCCTATCAAAATATAACAAGATGATGTGGTTATGTTACCACAGGAAAGTGTCAAAGCTTTGTATGAAATACAGATGAAAGACTGAATTAGACCCAACCTCAACAGCTTGTAGGCATACCTGGACATCATGTATCATGAAATGACTATGCGTTGAACACAATGAATGAGAGATGCGAAGGGAAATTCAAAGAGATTCGAGGGAAATTTTGTAAATTTGCCCCTAAATAAACATACCTTTAGCTTCCTGTGTGCTAACATCTTTAATTTTCTCTGTTTGCTTTTATTTATATAAATTGGAGCCACCACACAGCTTCCTGCAGCAATAACATTTTCTGATTTTTAATAATAAAAATTGTACTCTTGTAGTGATACATAACATAAAATGCTCTAGTTGAAGTAAAGCTAATTGGTTGAATTAAAATGAAAATTATCAGGAGGAGTGGAACGCAATCTCCTATTTATCTTGCAGTCTGACATCCCAATTACTGTCAAGTTGATAAGTCAGGTCAGGTTAACTGCTGTATGTTTTGAATCCACAGAGAGGGTGGGGTGTTTCAAATACCCCTCCTCCCCAAGGTATTTTCCTTATAGATTGTAAAGTTGCCCCCTGAAGTCTTGTTTTAAAAATAAAACTATTTAATAAATGTTGGACTATGAACTTCACAATGAGCAGGGAAATTGATAGCAACCGGTACTCTTGTCTGACAATGCTCTTTCTTCTCATAAATTTTCCAGATGGAGATAACTTGCTAGAAGATGGGTAGTAAGAATTTTATGAGGCAAGCTAAAACTCTCCATTATTTGATTAATATTAGCAAAACTTTATTTCACTACTAAATAACAGAGAACATTAAGAGGCAAATTTATTAAGGGTCAAATTGTAGATCCAAATTCAAATTTTCGAATAGTTTTTTGGTGTCAAAATTCACACATTCACATTTAAGTTCCTCAATTTGAATGTAAATTCCATAGTGAGATTTATCACACCTCGACCATGATCAAAGTTCGAATATTCACCACCTAAAAACTGCCGAGTTAATTTACAAGTCAATGGCAGAGGTCCGTTGAAACATTTGAATATGTTATTTCCCTTCCTCACATTCACATTTTTTTGAAAACTTTCAAATTTGTGTCAGGACTGTTCGATCAAATATTAGACTTTCAATTTTTTTTTTTAAATAACCTCCCATTTGAGTTTGAGTAAATTCGCATGTAAAAAAAAAAATCACATAAATTCAAAATTTTACCTTTGATAAATCTGCCCATAGGATTTAAACTCCACAAGCACTTTTCATCAGATTTTGTGGTTTAGATTTTATCTGATCCCCATGCAACACCACTCAACTCTGTGAAACACTGTGCAACAGCATGAGATTTTGTAGAAGGCTATAAAATCTGATCTCCCTAGGCTATAATGTTAAGTCGAATCAGATGGAATCTAGTGACGGGCGAATTTATTCGCCAGGGGCGAATTCGCGGTGAATTCCCGCAATTCGCCTCTGGTGAATAAATTCGCGAAACGGCAGCGAAATTTCGCCTGGCGACAATTCGCCAAAAAAACCGAGTTGCGCGTCGTTTTTGATGCGATGCGACGCACGCTGAAAACGACGCGACAAAGTTGACGTGATGCGCGTCAAAAGCGTGCCGCGACTCTTTTCACGAATTTCTTTGGAAATTCACGAATTTTCCGGCGAGGCGAAACTCGGGAGATTCGCCCATCACTAATGGAATCTTTTCTTCATGCATTTAGTCAATATTTTTCAATGAGAAACAAAAAAATTTTTTTCATCTTGTCGGATGAAGATGCAGCATGCAGCTTTCACATCTGAAAGTAATTTTGGATTAGATGGAAACTTTTACATGTAGCTTATGCATTCTATTTTTCAATCAGCCCCATTTTGCTGAGTGCCAAGAGGTATTATTTACTCTCTGAATCATGTACCCACAAGCTCAAATTAAATATAAGTGACAATGGCCTATTACTTTTAAACAGAAAAGTTTCTTCCTTGTAGGTACATTAACTCAAACATTCTCTGAACTTTTATTAATGCAAAAAACATATCTAAATTCATGACTGTAAAATTGCATACAAGTGAAATAAAAAGGCCCATTGCATTAGCCCTTTGCAGTTTTTAAATGCCTGCTTATTGGCAGGCTATCATTCTGATGAAGTGATTATTCTACAGGAGCTTTTCTTATCAGTAAAACTATTGAATAACAAATAGACCTGAGCACGCATTTAAATTTTTTTTAGACATAAATTAGAAAAAACTGCATAAATAAATTTCATTTTTGACCCTACTTCTAAACCATCACTTTAATCCCCAAAGGATGTGCAATGGGCATGAGCTATATTTGAATATTAATATTGAGTCATTTCTATGTTTGATCATTTGTCCTGCAGGGTCAATGCAAAAACATTTCTGGTTTGATGAAAATAGCAATGTGAGCTAGATGTTTAAATTAAATAATATGTCCTTTACATTTATATTTTAAGTTAAAAATACACTGCAGCAATAATCTTTTGATTAGTAATTGGAAGAAATATGTGTATGTGTTATTTGTTACACCTCTATTTGACCATGTATAAAAAATACTTGCCAATCCAGTTATATAAATTATACAGAATTATATTTGGAACTTGTTTTCCATGACCATTCAATTTCCAGCTGCTGCAGTCCTTATATATTATCTAGACATTGCCACACATCTTCATAACTGGGATCACATGCAGCCACACACAATTTAACTGAGAAAACAATTAATCTTCTGCTTTCTCTATTATTAAGTTGCACAGTCTGAATTAAACACTGATTGATAGAAGAAGCATGGAGCCGGCTGCTTAGAAGAAAAATGAGGACTACTTTATTCTACTTAAGGAAGTCACCTACTGCCAGACCAGTGGCATAACTAGATGTCACTGGGCCCCACAGCCAATTCATTTTAAGGGCCCCTAACATAACTAGAGGTTGGTCTTTCTTACCAATATATGTATAAATTGCTCATTATTTAGGGCATATTGGGGCCCTGATACCACCTGAGCCACCCTGCAGCCGCAGGGTCTGCTACCTCTGTAGTTATGCCCCTGTCTTAGACATTGGGGCACATGGAGCCCTAAAATGCCCCATGCATAATAACCCTTATAGTATTTTCATACTATAAGTATTATATTCTATAGTATATCATCATTGTCTTATCTTGAAATCACAGAGAAAATAAAAGGAACATTAACATTAAAACATCACACAAAGCTACCTCAACAATTATTTAAATTTGACCAGGTGCCAACTAGGGGAGATACCCCAAAGTAGCAAGACATTGTACAAAGGTATTCAAAATGACTCACTACGTATATACAATGACCAGATGTTACTACATAGAGTCAGAAGTGCAACTGAAACATGACCATGAGACTACAACTGCTTCTTATTTGAAGGACATGGCAAGACACTACAAACATTTGGGGGCAGATTCACTAAATTCACATGAAGGATTCGAAGTTCGATTGAATTTCAAAAAGATTCGAATTCGAATTGTCGAATGTTTTTGAAGACCACTTCGACCAGTCAATTTATAAAATTCGATCGAATCAAATGATTCGAATAATTAAAATAAAATTTAATTCGAATATTCAACTTTTCGATCATCAACTTTTCGATCATCGATGGTCGAATTTAAATTTTTTTTCAATTTGAAATTCAACCCTTGATAAATCTGCTCCTTTGTATTTGATGCCTGTGGTGTTAGAGGCAGTTATACAAACACAAAAATCCATACCCAGAATTATTTTTTAAAGGAAAAGTATACCCCTCAAACACTGTAGGTCTCTATAAAAGGATATTGCATAAAGCAGCTCATATGTAAAACCCTGCTTCATGTAACTAAACCATTGTCATAATAATATACTTTTAAGTACCATGTGACATTGGGTAATCGTAAATAGAAAACTGCTATTTTAAAAAATAAGGACAGCCCCCTGGGATCGTATGATGCACAGTGCACACAAACATACCAAACAAACTATACTTGTTAAAGTAGGTCACATGATCCAATTAACAGGCACAGTTCTGTCTTTTGCTTCCTACACTTCTACAGTTAGAGCTGCAGTATTTCTAGTTAGGGGATCTCTCAGGCAGCACACAGACCATCACAAAATGGTGGTTCAAGCCAAGAGCTATAAAAAGGGCAATATTTACTTGCATGGAACCTCATCAACCAGCTGACCCCCCTCTAATATTAAAGGTCCCACCCCTTCCTGCTTCATTTTTTTTACTTCATAGTTAAAAAATAATTTTGGATTCTTTTTACTGCTTACTGCAATATCCTCTTTTTGCATGATTTATTGGCCTCCTTGTACCTTAGAAATGATTTGGCTGTCCCAGCTAAATTGAAAGCCTTAAAAGCATGTCTTTTCTTATCCACCTCAACACCAACACTTCTATTGAATCAAAAAGGTTTTGCTTTGCAACAACATTCCTTGCTTACAAGGAGAACATACCGACGTATATTTATTAAAGGGGTTGTTCACCTTTGAGATAACTTTTAGTATGATGTAGAGAGCGACAT
>CM044440.1:45705856-45745786 GCA_024363595.1 Xenopus borealis
GAATTTTTCGCCGAAGCGAATCTCGGGAGATTCGCCCATCACTACTAATGAATTTAAACTAATTTAAAAATTCAAATTCGATTAGAATTTAATCAAATTGAATTGATTCTCCATGAAAATTACATCCATGGGGGGAAATTCACTAAGCAGTGAAAATTTGCTAGCGTTGCCTTTGCTAACGTTCGCCAGCGCTACACAAATTCACTAAAGTGCGAAGTTACGCTAAGGTCGGAGAATGGTAGCACAGTTGCACTAGTGTTACTTCGCCAGGCAAAGCACATTTACGCTAGCGATGCCTAATTTGCATTCGGCGCAAATTTCAAAGTCTAATAGAAGTATATGTTACAGCCACTACATTGCACTACACAAGCCCAGGAAACCTTTCATAAAAAAAAAAATAAGTTGTCCTATTGCCCTAAATATGTGCCCCCTGTATAAAATAACACTCTTTAATTATTATATTTTTGGTTAAATCATTTGTGTAAGCATTATCTTATTTGAGAAAGTCCTCTGTACTTCTTGCCCTTGTACTGTGTTCTTTTTAGATTTTATGTTTGGACAGTATCTAAAACCTTATCCTCTTCCTGTTTTTACACCATATCCACACTTATTATCCATTACCACCTCTGACCTCTTTTTAACCATCGTTCAATGACTAGCCATTCAGTAAGCAATTTGATTCCTTTAGATATATGAAATGTAAAATGAGATATCTCACAGGCCACCTGCTTTCTCTGCAGAAAATTAACTATTTTATATCAGCTGCGTCTAAGATAAGTAAAAGCGATTTTTTTTTTGTCAAAAAGTTTGTTATGGCATTCTTGCAGAAATTATCGGAAGGTATTACAAAAGAATATGTCATGCCTTTTGTTTTCCCATTGTTATGCTGAGCAGATTGTGCTATTTTCTTATGGAAAGACATGAATTATTTTGATTATTAATTTGAGGTTCTGCCATTCTGTGATAATTTATTTCCATGTCTAATTTCATATTCAGCTTGCATCAATGCCAATCATTTTTAACTATTAAACATTGCATGTTTCTTGATTTCAAAAGTAATGAAACATGATCATGATTTTGTATAAAAAAATTAAAAAAGTAAAAAACAAAAACCTGCAGCAGGCTTTGTTCTGATTAAAAGGAAAGTTGGCCGACTGTTTCGTGAAAACTGTACAGCTTTATTCTTATTTCTGTTATTTAATGATATAGGTGGAGAAGGGTTTAACTTACTTTAACTTTTCATGAGAACAGTGATTCAAACAGGCCCAGATTTGTGGACAGGCCACAAAGGCCCTGGCCTAGGGCAGCAAACTGAATGCCGCCCGGTAGCTGCATCAGACCATCCAGTCCCCAGGTGAACAGTGGGCCTGTGAGGAAGGGGGTTGCAAGTGGTGTGCAAACTGGTAGGGGATGGGGTTGTGTGCTAGCAGGTCAAGAACAGGAGGTGAGCAGGGCTGGGGGGAGTAGCCTAAGGGCGCATCATTTTAAATCCGGCTTCGCTTTCAAAGGGTTACATAATTCATATCAGTACTTTCAACTCCAACTACCAAACTTCACAGGATCACTTTCTTTTCATTTGTGATTTCTTATTTGCGAGCCAAAGTACGTGTCACGGTCGGCACCCAATACCAGAACAAACGCCAAGCACCCTGGTCTCGGCTCAAGCTTCACCAGTAGTGTGACCGCCTTTGGCTTCGGGAGGAGCCCTCAGCTACTCAGATGCCACCTGGACTTAAACGAGAGGTGCAGAGCGGGAGTTCTGGTTGGCAATGGGGCACCACTGTAGAAGGAGTCTATTGAGGCCGAAGGTCACGGTACAGGCAAGAGTTAGGCAGATACGTGGTTAAGCAGGCTGGATCGAGGCAGGCAGACAGCAAGGAACATCAGGCAGGTGAGGGTCAAAACCGGGTAATCAATCAGATAGGGATGAGGCAAAATCGGTGGTCAGATAACAGGATCGAGTCAGGATACAGGGTCAAACACAGTGCTGCGCGTGCACTAGGAAGACCTGCGGCAAGCAGAGCGGCGCGGCGGGCGTCCCCGCCGATGGTGCGCCGGGCGTCCCCACCGCACCACTAGACCACCAGGGTAAGGTTTCCTTACAGTACGAGTGTTTTCAAAGCCCTTTTCTTGCCGGGAAACAAGAAGAATCTTCCCCTCTCCACCATATAGTTGTGCAAGTAGGTAGCTCTATAATTTGCCATCAGATATTCAATTTGCAACCTAGTTTGGTCATTTATGTTACAGTAATCCACTCAACGATAAACATGAAAGGGAAATTCATATGCATCAGAAAGCAGAAGCATTTGTCCATAGTTCTTTTTAATCAATTGATGCAGCAATAAGTACCATAGAAAGCAACTCGCTATATACAGTATATCATGCGATTGTGGTAGGATTGCTTATACAATTTCTATTAATAGGTAAGTGGATGAGTACAGGTATGGGACCTGTTATCCAGCATGCTAGGCTCCTGGGGCTTTCCGAAATAATGGATCTGTCATTTGGATCTTCATGCTTTGAGTCTAGTAGAAAATGATGTAAGCATTTAATAATTCCAATAAGTTTTGCTTCCAATAAAGATGAAATGACACCTGCTTAGCTAAAATATACCTTGTACTTGATCCAAACTAAGATATCATTAATCCTTATTGGAAGCAAAACCAGCCTATTGGGTTTATTTAGTGTTTATATGATTTTCTATTACAATGTAATTGCAAATTGTAACAATTCAGAATTGAATTACTGAGCTGCCAGACAGAATCAGGGACATTAAAACCAATGGAGACCATTTTCAAACAAGTATTTATTTCTGGTGAATAATCTGAAAACAAACTGAAAAAGTATTTGGAAGGTGAATTTGATCCAAATCACATAAAAATCAGTTATCCGGAAAACCCCTGTTCCCTAGCATTCTGGATAACAGGTCCCATGCATATATATACTTTTCATTTGAAACACAAAATGTCATTCCTCATTCCACATTGTACAATTAAAAGATATAAAATAAATGAATGAAAAACTTTCTGGATAATATGATACTGTATTGGTTCAAAGCTCATTGTGTCTGGAATATTGAAATCTGCCATGTTGACATGCATTCATGCATTTCTCTCAAGTAACACCTGTTGCATGATTCCTTGGTAATCCTATCACAGTAACTACATGTCATTTACACCTCTGTGAGTTGCAACTGTCACTTCTCTGAAGGGTTACAATGTGACATTGTGATTGGATTAGTGGAAGGGTTTCTATGCCAAGGACTAGTGATGGGTGAATTTATTTGGCAGCTGCAAATTTGCGGCAAATTTCATTGTTTCGCAGCCGGTGAATACATTCATGAAACAGCCGCAAAAACTGTCATCAGCAAATTTACTGCACGCCTATTGAGCGTGCAATTTTGACAGCAGAAAATTGTCACTGGCATTAAAAGTAAAAATCTTCCCCATTTCCAATTACATGTTTTAAAAGAATAATGAGAAGTTGTGCACAAGACTGAAAACATGGGCCCTGTCTTCATTTTAACTACAATTTCCCTGGGGGCTTATAAGCTTGTTCACCTTGCCAAAGGGCTAGTCACAAATTCTTTGTATATAGTGCTTTAATTGTCGTGATTTTGCATCTCTTGCACCTCAGCCTGACCCTTGATATATGAGTTCATTAAAGGAGGAGGGGCAAGAGTCAAAGCAGCTGTTAATCCTCCATCTGCTTGTTTGGTATGTTGGGATTGTTTCATACTTACAACACCATGAATGGTCAATGGTAGTTCCATTGATCTATTCAGGTAGGTGTTATCTGAAACTGGAAAAGGTATGAAGGTGTGATGCAGCCATTATATTACCACTGTGATCAGATCTCACTCTCACACCTCTGTGAATTTTATCCAACACCTATTTGTATAGTTCAATGGAACCATTGTGATTGGATATTGGTGACTGTTTCCTTAAAGGAGTTGTTTAACAGATTGTTCAACAGAAATCAATACTTTTTTTCAATTGCTTTCCTTCTTTTACTTTTTACTGTTTTTCCAAAATTGAACTTTAAAATGTAATGTTCCTGTATGTGGGGTTTCAGTCTGGCAGCTCAGTGATCCAGCAGCATCTGAACTGTAACATTTTGCTACAATTATTTGATACAATTAGTTAAAATGTTTATTAGCAGTATATGAGGAATATTAGCAACTATTGTATCAATTCAATTCACTTTTCTCTGGATCAGGTAACAGATCAGTTTGGCTACTTTCCCTTACACACAAATGTTGTGTTGATGGTTGAATGCAAGTTTTTTTCTCAACCTCACCTACTATTATATTGTATTACTTTGATACTGCAGTAAAAGGGCAGCTACTGTTTTTTGTGAGGGGACCAAAATACATCTGCATTATACTTTGTATGTATACAATCTCTCATACATGACAATTAATATATCCCTTTTGTTTTATGTGAAAGTAGACCAATAAAATGCTTTAATGTTAAGCAACCCCATCATTAGCCCTGATTTCCAGTAATGTGGATGAACTGAACTTTTTCTATAATTTTAATGATAAGAGAGTGCTATGCATATTATTTTCAAAATAGTCTGGGCTTCATATGCAGCTTGTGGGCCCATCAGTTAGTAGCTCTTAAATCAGACCATGTATGGGACAGATTTCAGATTGTAGTGCATATTTAGACAAAAATGCCTGTGTGCTCAGCAGGGCCACTCCAGCCATGAGGCAAGGTGAGCATCTTGCCTCAGGCGGCCAGTTGCCAGGGGCGGCAAAAAGCCACCTCTGGTAACTTTAAGAGCCGAATTTCCATTTTTTAAAACGGAAATTTGGCTCTTCTAGCGCAGCGAGCGCAATATCGATCGCTGCACTAGTGATGCGGCCCTATATAAGTTCAAAGCGCGGAGCGGGAGGGGGGGGCAGCATCGGGGCTGCTTCCTCAGGCGGCAGCAGCCCCAGATACACCCCTGGAGCTTAGACATATGAATTACAACTGTTGCCAATGCCAATAATATAGGATTGAATCCTCTGTTTATGCGGAAATTCACTGTTGAAAAAACTGTTGAAGTAACATTAGACTTAGCCTACCCAAACAAAAAAATCACCCTCCGCCTATGAATACATGCTTTTCAAGGCAGTATTCCCTGAAGACCTTTTCGGACAGTTTCCATCTTGTTTATATCTGTACAATTTGCTCAGTGTGCATGCTAATCTCAAAATCAAGTTGAACTAAAGGGTGTGGCAAGTCTAATAAATGATGTGTACACAGCTGTTCCTGATTGACTCTAATTAAGTAGAAACTGGAATACACTGCTACTGGAAACTGGACTAAGTAGAAACTGGAATACACTGGTATTTTTTTTTTTTGTAATGCATTTCATAGTGAGTTGATTTCCCAGTCAAGTTTATGGGGGATTATTTATAAAAACCCAAATACCAAAAACTTGAAATATTCGAGTTTTTTTTACTATAAAATCCAAAATTTCAGTGGCGTTTTTTTTTTCTAAATTTATTAAACCCCGAGGGTGTTAAAAGTCTGAATAAAAAAAGTACTCCAACTCAGACCTGCAGAGTTCATGTAGAAGTCAATGGGGTTTTGATCAATAATCCAAAAAAATCTGAGTTTTCGGGTGTCAAAACTGAAAAAATCGTAAGATTCATGTTTTTTCACAATTTTATTGTGCACATGAATTTTTCAGGAAAGTATATTGATAAATAAGGGGAAAATGTTTGGATTTTGAAACACCAATAAAAAAAGTTAATTATTTTCCACTATTTCCATGTTGTCTTTATGTCATAGAATAAATGTATACAGTACACAGTGAGGGTCGAATCTGTCCAAATTTCACTTCACTGCAAATTCTTGACTCAGCTAAAAAATACAACAAATGCATTTAAGTCTATGAGCAACACTTGATACATGACAATTTCCAATTGGCATCTATTGCGGCGAAACCTGGCGAAAACAATTTCACTCATCACTAAAAGTATAGACATAAACACTTTCCTTAAATCAAATTTATGGGAAAGCTAACATAACAAAAAGTAAATACCCCCTTTTTGTTTGCTTGTTTCTTTAAAAGGGGATACACCTCTGAAATGGCAATGTTTTTCATAGCTGACAATTCTGTTTTAATGTCAGTGAAACTCACAGCAGGGGAAGTTAATCAGCAGAAATAAAGTCATCCATGATGTGACACAGGAAAGAGGAAGACAAAGGTTTTTTTTTTTACAAATAAAATAATGCTGTAATGTAATCTGGCAAGTTTTTCTGTTGGTGGATTCACTTAGATTTGTTACCTACCCAATAAATGAAGAGTGACACGGTGAAATTTACACGCTGTACTAATATGTATTACCCAATATGAAAAAACAGGACATTTTCCTAATGCTCTAGATATGCTTACAGTTTTTATTTGCATTTGGTGGGAAGCAATTTCCTTTTGCCATGCACAGTACACAGTGAGAAGTCTGTAATCCACTGTGGCAAATGTAGAAGCAATTTTATACAACTGCAGGGGTCTATTCACTAAAGGCTAATAAAGAATGTGTTACATTTACAGCCAGAACAAAAACTTTGCCTGTGATTTCACTTTAGAAATCACAGTTCACTAGTCACTTTACAGTGAGTCATGTGCAAAATATTTATGAACTAAAATTTTTCTGGTAATTGGTAAAAAAAACATAAGAGGAATATAATTTTAGAAATTTTAGTAATTTAGAATGTTTTGCTTAAAAATAAAAAATTGTGTTTCATGTTAAATAACGCCATAACATTATGACTGGGCTGATGAAGCTTAAGGCAGTCTGGCCTGGCTAGTGCCTGGTTGCTAGGTCATCATACATACATTTGAAGCAGAAGCACGAATATATTTGCATGCGGTATATAGAGGTGAAAAGGCCAAAAATGACTGATTAATGTGTTTGGAAAAAAAAGATTTATACATTAGAAATTACATTCAGTGTCTAATTATATTATTTTTTCATGAATGGTGCTGTTTTTATTATGCCTCCTGTTAACAGGCTAATAGAAATATAGTCCTGCAATATCGACCCAGAAAGTTATAATGTTGTGCGTATAATGCAAAGACGGGCATCATAAAAATGATATATACAGTTATTCCTAAATGTTGCCTGTTTTAGAGCATAAAGTCATTTTTACATTTTCTTTTTTTTTTTTTAGCATTTATAATGTAAGTGAGCAAGAGGAAATGATGCTTCTAAACAGCATAAAAATGTCATCTGAGAAATTAGTGACATTTTCATTAAATGTCATTAAATTGTTAATTGGATTTTTGCATTCCATTTAACTTTTTTGCTGGTATGTAAATATGGCCATAAAGCATCATAGGCATGCCTTCAGGCAACTGAGAAGCATTTTGGTCATCAGAAAGTGTTTTTTTTATCCTTGTATATATATCACAAAGCACAAGCAGAGCTTTTTGACTGTGCACAACAAAGACGTACTAAGCGTGTTTTAATATCATAGTGATGATGCAGGCCTATTAAAGGGAAACTGTCATGGGAAAACATGTTTTTTTAAAAACTCATCAGTTAATAGTGCTGCTCCAGTAGACTTCTGCACTGAAATCCATTTCTCAAAAGAGCAAACAGATTTTTTTATATTCAGTTTTGAAATCTGACATGGGGCTAGCCATTTTGTCATTTCCCAGCTGCCCCATGTCATGTGACTTGTGCCAGCACTGTAGGAGGGAACTGCTTTCTGGCAGGTTGTTGTTTTTACTTCTCAATGTAACTGAATAGTACGCAGTGGGACATGGGTTTTACTATTGAGTGCTGTTCTTAGATCTATCAGGCAGCTGTTATCTTGTGTTAGGGAGACGTTATCTGGTTACCTTCTCATTGTTCTTTTGTTAGGCTGCTGGAGGGGAAAAGGGGAGAGGGTGATATCACTCCAACTTGCAGTATAGCAGTAAAGAATGATTGAAGTTTATCAGAGCACAAGTCACATGACTTGGGGCAGCTGGGAAATTGACAAAATGTCTAGCCCCATGTCAGATTTCAAAATGAAATATAAAAAAATCTGTTTGCTCTTTTGAGAAATAGATTTCAATGCAGAATTCTTCTGGGACAGCACTATTAACTGATGCATTTTGAAAAAAAATTTCTTTCCATGACAGGATCCCTTTAAAGAATCCTGCAACTTAGTTCATTCCACTGCTTTCTGATGCCCCTTTTCACTCAGATAAGAGGAGTTTAAGACATATTCATTAAATTGCCGTGATGTAAAAATATACAATGATCTATATAAAACAGAACAGTTTAGGAGAAACATGTAAGCAACACTAATTTTGAATTCCTCCTAACTTTGAGGTAAGATAAATAATGAAGGAAAACACGTTAAGCTATTTACTCCCATTGCTTTACTGAACCACAAACTGTGTGTAGTTGTGTCAATTTGAAGTACACTAGGTGTGTGACTTTGCCTTTCCAGGGTGGAGAGCAGGGCCGGAACTAGGGGTAGGCAGAAGAGTTACCTGCCTAGGGCGCAAAGGAAGGGGGTGCTGGGCAGGCACCAGCATTCTTCTCCGCCTTCCTCCCCTCAAGCGCTTTCCCCTACCTCCCTGCCTCCCTCCACATTCTCTCCTCCCCTCTGGCTCTCGCATAACTTCCTCCCCTCCAGCATTTTTCTCTGCCTCCCTCCCCTCAGGCACTTTCCCCTACCTCCCCGCCTTCCTCCCCTCCAGCATTTTTCTCTGCCTCCCTCCCCTCAGGCACTTTCCCCTACCTCCCCGCCTTCCTCCCCTCCAGCATTCTGTGCATCCGTGTACACAATGTGCTTGGGGAAGTGTGCAAGTGCATGCGGGAGCACGGATGGGGAGTGCGTTGGCCACACTAGGGCTCCATCTTACAGGAATTGATAATTGTCAATTGTTTTCCACTGATTGGTTACCAGGCAGTAACCAATCAGTGGCTTGATGGAAGGCCAAAAGGGGCTGCTTTTGAATCTGAGCTGTATGCTAAAAATCAGTTGCAAACTAACTGAACAGTTATGTCCCATTTGACCCTCCTTAAAGTCACTGAATAACACAGAGTTAAAGAGCTGAAAAGCAGAAAGTAGTGTTCTGTTCAATATCCAGTCACTCCAGCCTTTATACGTTAAATTTTTGGTTAACTATATTAGAAACATTTTTTATTTTTCACAGCCTATGTACCCAGTTTTTATTTTGAATGTGGCAGTTTTAAATACAGACATACTGTATATTTCTTCACCTTTTTCTTATATTTTATTTTTTATAAATTTTTATTTATGTCTTCTAAACCTACAAACCTACAATATGTTATCTGCACTTGCATTCTATTTTCAGGGTTTATCTTCTCCTTTTCTAACTGACTAATATGTACAGCATACAGGATGACATTCAAATATTTTCAGAAACAACCCCCCATTCAGGTTGTGAGTACATTTGAATTTATTAAAAATAAAAAAAGAAAATCACATAACTTCGAAATTCGACCTTTGTTAAATAATCCCTTATTAAGTTATATTCATTTCGGCCATATATACGATGTTTCTATTTTTTTCTGTTCCTGACAAACCACAGTCTATTACTAATCATAAAGCAGAAAATCACACTTAATAGTGTTAGAAATGTTTGTTCAATGATAAAAGACTTTAACAGTGTTGGTTGTATTGGTCTATGGATTTATACATTCACTTCTTTCTAAAATCCTGCCCAAGCATTACAATGCGGCAAACAATTGTGCCCAGTCAGTCCATGGGTGCTGACTGTATCTCCACACACAGTATATTGATTGAGTAGGCTTGAATGGCTTGTATATTGAACCTTCACTGCTGAAAGCGGCAGGTGGTATGGATTGGGGGCAGTCACAATTGCTATAAATGTGCACCACTTGAAGAAATAATAGGAATACCATCAGCTCATTTATTACAATTTTATACAATGGAACATAGAGTTTGATGGCAGATAAGGACCATAACCCAGATTTGTTTTGGAAGACTTCTCCCTGCATGCCAGGTAGTTAACATGAAGTATTTGTTTTGTTTTCTCCATTATTTTTCACCGTCCAGGTTGTGTGCTGCTGTATATAAACCTGCAAGGGAGAAAATAGGTCATATACTTACTGTTGCCTTGCTTCTGAACATGTTTCCTAAAATTGTATTTTTCAGTCTCTAACTAAAGAACCATTGTATATTTTAACAGTAGTTTAAAGGTGTTGTCCCAGTTTTTGGTATATTCTTAAATATACATTTATCTGAGACTCAACTTTAACTTTTTGTTTCCCCCCACTATTTTAAAGGAGAAGGAAAGGCATTTTACACTTGGTGATGCCAACGTTAGGCGCACCCAAGTGACTACTTTTACATATCTGATACCGTGGGCCGGTGCTTCTATCAGCCGAAAACTGCACTGGTCCCGGTTTCTTCTAGTAAGCACCATGGAAAGATCAACTGCCTGCTTCTTTGATTTTAAAATTTTCCTGGGAAATCACATGCACAGCAGAGCAAAATAGACAACTTTTTCATTAAAGTTCGGCTTTCCGCTCTACTGTGCATGACCCGAGGGAGTAGGAAGTTGATGGTAGAAGAACCCCAGGCTGGTGCGGTTTTCAGCTGATAGGAGCACCAACCCGGGGTATCAGGTAGGTAAAAGTAGTCACTTGGCAGTGCCTAACATTTAGCACTCCCAAGTGTAAAATGCTTTTCCTTCTCCTTTAAAGAATAGGCATGCACATTACCGTACCATGACCTTTAGAAATCAACAGGGAAATTATTTGTTGCTGTAATTAATTTTCAAGAGACATAAAATATATTATTCAGTGTTCCAAAACTTCTGGAAAAATGCTCAAATAAATAGTTTACAGTGAATATAAGACCTAAGCTAAAGAAATGGCTAAGGATAAAGTGTAGTGAGAAAAAGCAACTCGTTCATATTAGTCACAGCATTTAATAACACTATTCAATTTTCTTTTTTTTGCTTTGTTAATCTCCTCATTTTGGTATATAACTATACATATACAAACAAATGAACATTTAGTAGGTGGAAGCACTAGAGCTACACTTACTATAAGCATATATCTATAAAAAAAATAGGTCACAAAATAAGTGGCCTTAGGCGGCATTGATTCAGTCTTTACCCAGAAGAGAACTGCAGCTGATGCACTTACATTGCTCTGCATTCAGAATGTGGATTTTATGTCCCCTGAAACAATTATTTGGTCTAAAGAACTTAGGTCCTTCACATCAGTCATTTCTAAGACACATATCAACATCACTGAAGACTTGTCAAAGCCATACTGGTTAAAAGATAAAAAAGTGTGTATTAAAAGAGCAGTAGCAGTAACATATGTATATTTGCTCTCGTGAAATCATAAATCACAGACAGAAAACCTGCAACAGTTTCTATATATGAAATAAATGAAACTTATTTTGGCAGATACAAAGTTATATTAAAAACAATGCGCACACTCACTTGCATCTGGGGTCTTGCAGCTCTTGGTGCTGGTGGGAGCCAGGAAGCCCTGCTGCAGAGAAGGCAATAAGTACAGGTCTCCCTAACTTGTATATCTACTACACCTGCCCCCCATGCCTGCCCCTCAGGAATACAGCACTGCTCAAGGGGTATTTAAAAATAAGCCAATTAAGCCAATATTGAGCATGCTTATTGAAAGTTGCTTAGAAGGATCCTTTTAAGTAAAAACTTGTTAGTGCCTTTAAGGGGTTCCAACATTTTTCAGTTCAATTGGTTTCAGATAGTTCCCTAGAAATAACTATTTGCAATTACTTTCTACTTTCTATTTGTGAGCATTTTTCTAATATTGAAGTGTAAAGTTTCATTGTCACCTTCTTTTGTCTTACTAAAACAGCTCTGGGGGAGGTGGGGGTCACCAACTCTGTAACTGAAATGTTTTATCTTTATTGTTATTATTATTATTAATAACATGTATTTATATAGCGCCAACATATTGCGTAGCATTGTCCCTGCTAAGCAGAATCCCTTAGTCTCATTAAAGGCAGCTGTTAGAATTGATACCATAGTTGCTAATATTCCACAGATGCTGCTGAGAAATGTCGACTAAAATAGCAAATTGTAATAGTTCCGAATCTGCACCTGAATTATTGAGCTGCCATTATTGCCCCTTTTCTTTCTGCAGTCTACCTTATTTCCTGTTCCTCTGACATGGATAAATACAAAAATGTCCATAGGTAAGGCTTCTTTTGCTGAATAATCTGTGCTTAAAAAGGAAATTGTTGCTACTCTGCCTAAAGTATAGGCTAAACAATGTAATTTCAGTCTTGTTTCCATATATAGCTACTCAGAACAAATAGAATAGAGGTCCTGTATAACACTGCTCCAGCTTTTCAGCTCAAGCTATCTTTAAGGAAACCGAAGTGAGTTTCCTACCTCAAGCAATCTTAAATAGTCTCCTTAGTATTGAGAACTCTCAAATGAAAGATAAATTATTTGAGGTCTTATTTATTGAGTTTTTAAATGAAAAAAAAAAGTCAGAGAAAACTTGAATCCACAATTTGACCTTATTTATCAATTTAAAAAGTATGGTTTAATCAGATCGGGGACAAAGTCCATGAAATCGAGTGAAAATCTGAATCTAGGAGTTTTGTCCTAATCACTTCCATTGACTTATATACAACCTAGGCAGGTCAGAGATGCCATTAGGGTATAATAAATGTTGAAAAATATTATTTTTTTCCCACAAAAATTCAGATGTTATAGTAAAAAAACTTGTTTTTGGCACTCGGATTTTAATACATAATCCCCTTGCTGTCAGAAACAAGGCACAGCATTGCATTAGACTTAATTATTGTTTGTATAAACCAATGGCATAAGAATTGTAATAACCTATAATACAGCAAATGAGAATGATTAGCATTCAGAAATGCACCTATCAACAAGGAGAACTAACCCCTAAAAATGAATATGGCTTGAAAATTTCAGATTTCATAAACTGAACCACCAGCCTAACGTTTCATCTTCTCAATAGCAGCAATGATCCAGGAATTAATATTAAACCAAATGGGATTTGTGCATCTTAATTACAGTCAGGTACACGTTACTGTTTTATTATTATAGAGAAAAAAGGAAATTATTTTTACAAATAGGAAACTTTCTGCATAATGTGTTTCCAGATAAAGGATACCGTACCCTTAACATATTCAATTAAATCTAAGGTGGGATTTCATGTGTTTTTTCTTCCAGATTTGTGCTTATTTGTAATGCCCATTAACAAATGTTAGTAAAGTCAGTACCAGTATAATGTATCCGGTGAATGTGTCTGCTTTAATAAACAATGTAACATTACTAAAAATCAAAAGAATAATTAGCGCAGTCAAGAACCACTTTCCAATTGCACAGCTCCAGCCAGATGTATCATATTAGTCTTTCCAATGTTGTAACCACAAATAGTCTTAAAATTATAAAACAACCCAGATGAAAACACTCATGTCAGACAGAAGTATGATTTATAAGTAGAAGTGCATGGATGCCAAGTCTTATGCCTGCAGATATTACACAAGTGAGCCATAATAAATACAGAGTAAGTGTTCAGTTAGCTTGTAATAACTTGACTTAAAAAGCATTACTTTATTTTTATCTTGACTTTTCTTGACCTAAAATGCTGCAGGGATTATTCCTCTCTCAATATATATATATAATAACAGTGCTTTAATGCTCACTCTACATACAGAATTGTTTATGTGAACCTGGATCATGTATAAGTATGTGTTTCCTAGTTGCCTGCTGTCTCATTTATACATCCAACCTGATCATTGGTCAGCCCTGGTGTTTGTGGGTTACCTGTGATGGAGTGTGGTTGAAAATGAATTGATTCTTCTCCACTTGTGCTTAACTTAGGGGACCAGCACCCCTTTCTTCATAATATCATGATATAAGTAGTGACGGGCGAATTTATTCGCCAGGGGCGAATTCCCGCGATTCGCCGCTGGCGAATAAATTCGCGAATCGGCAGCGAAATTTTGCTTAGCGAAAATTCGCTGGAAAAACGAATTGCACGTCGTTTTTGACGTGACACGCACCGAAAACAACGCGACATGCACCGAAAATGACGCAACGTGCCGAAAACGACGCGACGCGCCAAAATTGACGCGACGCGAGTCAAAAGCGTCCCACGACTCGTTTCGTGATTTTTTCGCCGATTTGCGAATTTCTCTGGAAATTCGCAAATTTCTCGGCGAAGCGAATCTCGGAGATTCGTCCCATCACTAGCTTCCACTGTATTTATTGTGTCAAAATATGTTTTAAGGGCAGGAGATAGGGATGATGAATGATGGTTAGGGTCCTGTAAAACAGGTAAAGAATGTAAGGAGAAAAGGAACACAGTTGCGTAAGTAATGCATTAAAATGGCATTGGGATGCGATTCTTTTGGTGCAAGTCTGCTGTGTGCCTGTTGAAGCAACCTGATAAAGGAACCCTGGAAATACTACCATGATCAAGCGAGCTCCAGGGTTCATCGGTAGGTGGGCTTGCGTACTGTTGAGTACAAAACGCAGGATGGGCGCAATTGTCATTGATGTAACTACACAGAAATGCAAGGGACATGTTTAGGGTTTTCCTTGATGAATGGCATTAATAAGAACAATATTTATGTCCGTTATAGGGTGATAGCAATTGCTACTGTGTTTGTAGAGGATCCTATGTGAGTCTAAAGAATAAAGAGATTGTTAGTCTAGTGGAGCTATGTATATATATACTAAAATACATTTCAATGAACTGAGAATAGGCTACTACTTCTCAACCATAACCATAACTATGCCCTTAGTCAATGGTAAGGCATTACACTAAATGAGGTTTCTGAGATCTGCCTATTTGGCATATACACCCTCTTTAATAATATAAAGCTTTCAGAAATGTTGCTTGGGAAAACAAACGTTTGGGGAGTCAGTTTTAATTTGTGGAGATTGGCTGCTCCTCAGAATCAAGGTGTAGATCCATTTAAGAGGAAGGAATTTCTTGTTTATGTATAAATCATATAAAGGGTACTTATATTTTGCCAGTGTGTTTTTATTCAGTTTAGTTCCTATTGCTTTTAATAGTATATGGGGTTTTGCACTGACCCATTTTTAAATTAAGCGTGGATTTTGGCATGTTATTATGTCGTTATTTTAATAATGTTTTTTATTACACATCTTTCATATAGGTGATCTCAACTGGAAATAATTTTAATGTGATTGCTTCTTTGTCTGTAAATGTCAAAGGATCAAGCCAGGTTACATACATAGGAAGCTGCATAAATATCACAGTTATTAAAGGCTATGTCAAGGGTTATGTGTTATAAAATTACACTAAAGTGCTGTTTAATTTACAAAACCTGTATAAATACACCCTGTGTATTTACTGTATATTTAATGGTTTCTGGCTAAAGTATAAAATGTATACTTCAGAATATAATCATATTAAACAGCATTTAAGCAGCAATGTTTCATATCTAATAATTACTGGGTACTTTCTGACAATGGAGCTTTTGGATTCCTGGTCTTGGTTTAAAAGTTCCTTTGAATGGACTGGCATTGAAAAAAAAAATGTCTTAGTTTCTAAGTGCACAATAAAAACCCCAACGAAATTACTGCTGTAGATTTCCAATCGCCTTTATGACATTGCAAATAGCCTGTTTTATTATGTGTCAACATACTTTAACATTCATTCAAGTGAGCAGGACCTTTCAGTCAGCTAAGTTTAGATATCAAAGTGTTGGCTTGTACAAAGTAGAGGGTTTGTGTACTACTGTGAGTAAAAAGAGACCCAGCCTTTAACTGCTTGGACAATTCTACGTCGATGTACACTATGTCTATCACAAAAACAGGATAGTGTCTGGAAGTGACATTTCGTTATACATATATATTTTTAATGACACTTGAGTAAAGAGAGACTTCTAAGCACCAGAGGTCAGTACTAAGGTTAGAGGCATATGTTTGAAGCAAGGCTCAGATTGCAGCTGTCTGCTCTATACCTGGCTCCTAGATAAATAGCGGACTTATGTTTCTAGGTCTGCCAGTACTTTAACCTTCATGAGCACAAGTGTTCAGTCTAAGGTTTGAGCATTCACAAAGCTTTTCTCTAGAGGCCAGCACAATCCATCAGCCATTTCTGTTCTTTCTTTTCATCTGTGGCTTCGGAAGCGTTCTTCCCTCATGAAACTTCATGCTTGTGTTAAATATTCTAAATACAGAAAACGACATTCTCTTTGAGTTAACACACAAAAGGAATGACAAAGTAAATACTGCACATTTTAGATGCATGTTTATAGAGCTGGGGATTGCCACAGGGCACAATCTAAAAATGCTAGCATTGTGTTTCATACTGTATAATTATACTGTAGGACCTGGAAAAATGTCTTAATAATAATCTAAAAAAATATATGCAGTATAAATTTACACCTACATATGTATACGTTTTGAAACTTTTTGAAAATAGCATATTAAATAGATAGATATTTATATACTTTCCATTTTAAAGCACAACTGTGGGGACCACAACTTGTGGGTATACAGGTACATGAGCACCAATGGCCCCTATTTTGCTTTACTAATAATTTCAATACCATAATTCTAAAGCCTATTTTTCTCTGCAACATTATTCTGTAAAACTATCTTCCTTTATTGATCTTTTTCATGCTATACAGAAAAGTTCTGCCTTATTATACTAGCAAACAAAATTTTAATTCCCTTTTTCTGCAGAGATTTAATACACCGCCTGCTGTTAAAAAAAAAACAAAGGCTTTGTTTTCATATTAGTACTTTAATAAAAAAAAATTGAAGTAGGCATGGATTCTGTTTGATCTTGGCTCATATTTCAGGGGACTGGGAAACTGTGATAACAGCTGTCATTCTGGCTTGATTTCAGTGTATTTGTTTCAAGAGCGAATCACAAGTGTATTTGTATTTGGCTTGCATCATTAGCAAAACTTCTCCATGTGTTCAAACGTCACTGTGACATATGATTGTTTTTTGCAAACGTTCCTGAAAATAGTGTTGATGTCTAGGAAACTGTAATGGCCAGATAAAGAGAATAGCTCTCTCTAAAGTCTGTTTACTTCAACTGTATAACTGCCTTGCGTTTTCCTCTTCTTGATGTAGTGACTTTTTCATAGCAGAAGCTATGAAACCAAATACAACTTAAGCTACTGTACCCTTTGGTCTGATTTCTGTCCCTGTCTTTTTCATACCCTTACAGGCAAGCAACAGAAAGGAAAAATGTAATTGTACAATATATTATAAAATTTAGCTTCCTGATATTTTGGTGACAACTCAGATTGTCCCCAATGCTGTACCGTACTTTTAACATTTCATTTATCTTAATTGCTGTTTACTAGGATTTAATTCTGAAGTATAGAAGTTTTGTTTTAGGCAAAAAGCATTATATACAGTAAATGCACAGGGTATATTCATATAGGTTTTATAAATTAAACAGCACGTTAAAGTAATTTAATAACACACAGCACTTAATTTAGCCTTTAATAACTGTGGAAATATTACATATATGTATATTGAATATTTTAACAATATTTGGTTTATTACTGTATATCCAGAAATGTGGCTAGATATCTAACATCAAGTAAGAAATTATGCAATGAACAAGCACGTTGTACACTAGAATGAACATTATTTAAAGGATCGTTTGGCTTCCATAAGTACAGGTATGGGACCTATTATCCAGAATGCTTGGGACCTGGGATTTGCCGGATAACAGATGTTTCCGTAATTTGGATCTTCATACCTTAAGTCTACTAGAAAATCATGTAAACATTAAATAAACTCAATAAGCTGGTTTTGCTTCCAATAAGGATTCCTTATATATAAGTTGGGATCAAGTACCAGCTACAGTTTTATTATTACAGAGAAAAAGGAAATAATTTTTAACAATTTGGATTATTTCATTATAATGGAGTCTATGGGAGACGGCCATTCCTTAATTCCGAGCTTTCTGGATAATGGGTTTCCGGATAAGGAATAGCAATGTTGTAACGTATATTTTTTTAGTCTCTAAGATCCATAAAAGGAGTGGTTAATTATGACTCAAGAATAGACACTGAAATAAGCATAGGTCTCAGATGCCTTTGAGGCTAATTTACATGCCCAACACAGCATCCCTAGTCCAGCAGCATCAACTAATGAATTAATTGATGACAGATCATAATGTACCATTGTGAAAATTTTGATGAAATTTTATATATCTACTTTCGGTATTAAGGCAGAACATGCAATTAGATTAAACTGTTTATTCCATGGGGCAGGGTCGAAACTATAGGTAGGCAGAAGAGGCACCTGTCTAGGGCACAAAGCTGTGGGAGCGCTGGGCAGGTACCTGTTCAAAAGTTTTCTGCCTACCCATAGTCCAGGTTGTTCGCTTCTCTCCTCCCTCCCCTCGTCACTCCCCTCCCTCCCCTCATAACTTTCACTTCCTTTCCTCCCCACCTCACTCTACCCCACCTCCCCTCGTCACTCCCCTTCCTCCCCTTATCTCATCACTTCCCTCCCTCCCCTATGGCGCATGCTCGTTTGTCTGTAGTTTGGGGGGGGGGGTAGCCAACAGGGTGCTTAGGGCCTGGCCCTGTCATGGTGTATTTGCATTTGCATTTATCCTAAAACATATGCTAGTATATATTCTATCTTCTGATACACCCTTGCTTCTTTCATTACATACTATTAATCAATAGGCTTGCATTGACATTGATCAAATGACATATTAAATCGTATTTTTAAGCCAGTGATTGCTATATGCAAAGATACAGCAGCTTTCGCCATAGCATAATAATAGTCATAATAATGAAACAATGCTAATAGGTGCTTCTAACTCTATTCCACCCTAATATTTGTCTGTTGTATATGTTATGCACTGTCCATTTAGTAAAACTAAATCCCTTTCACATTGGTTTTTATGGTTTTAATATTCAAAATAAATAATTAAGACATGTTAAGTGAACCCCACTTCTGAAATACAGTACTATTGTAGAAACAATTATATAATATATCTTACTGTTCTGAATGATGAGAACAGTCTGTTTTTGACAATCACCGCCATGGCTAAATCAGGCAACTGTGGAAACAATTGATATAAGCAGATTTTGTTTTTTTGATAATACAGTGAAAACACAGTAACATTTGTATTCATTATACACCGATAGCTTAGACTAGGGCGGATGTAACTGCCCCTTGAACTTTTCAGGCCCATGTGTGTAATTGAAGACAACGGTAGAAGGGCGCCATTTGGAAGTATTGAAAAGACAATGGCATATATCCACCAATGACTGCCATTGCTTGCTTGTAATTGATTATGTGTATTTGTTATAAATTAATCCATAAAATGCTTTCTACTTTTTCCTGAAGAGCAACATTAGCTAAAAACTGGTGAAATGCCCGTGGAAGTATGGCTTAAGGCATTCTCATATCGAATTTATAATTATATTTATATAAAAGGAAACAAGTCTTGCATTGACAAGTTGCTCAATGGACCAGGACATCTCATGTGCTTTCTAGAGCATGATAGTGATCACAATGAAAATAAGATAAATGAACAATACCGGTGTGTACTATTGCTAATCTGCCATAGTCAACACATGGAATCTGTTATTATTATTATTATTATTATTAATAATAATAAGATCAGTAGTAGTAGCAATCAAATTTCAGTTTGCCACATGAAGAAATAGAAAAAGGCCAAAATAATGTCATTTTAATAAATGTTTTTACAGGGGCTATAGAGCTTATTTCCCTGGGAGAAGTTTGATTACCTTTTCATGCTTGAGGGCAGAATCATCATAGAGATATTTATTTTTCTATTTGTGGCAATGACACAGATATTATAATTATGACTTATGACATGGTTCTATAGCCAGCTGCTCCCATCTTCCCAACCCATGGGTAACTGTTGTACAGTTCTTTGGTTGTCTGTTGGAATTTGCTATATAGTGGACATTATATAAATCTGATCAGAGACAAAATAATGTACAGGTATGGGATTCATTAGGAAGCCAGTTATCTTAAAAGCTCTAAATTATTTAAAGGCCGTCTTCCATAGACTCCATTTTATACAAATAATCCAAATATTTTCTCTGTAGTAATAAAACAGTACAAACCCTACTGGAAGCAGATCCAGTCTCTTTATTTATGTTTATTTAATGTTTTGAGTTTAAGGTATAAAGTTCCAAATTAAGGAAAAATGTATTATCCGGAAAGCCCCAGTTCGCATACTTGTATATTATATAAAAGTATAGATCCGAAACAAAAGCTTATACTTAAATCTTACACTCAAAAGGATAGATCTGCCACTTAGTCCTGGTCAAGTTTTTAAAAAGGAAAAACTATAACTTTTAGAAGAAAAAATAAACTACTTTTTTTAGATTTTTTAAAAATTCAAATCCGAATATTTTCTACTAAAATCTGTTAGAATCATGTAGAAGTCCATGGCAGATGGTCCCTTTAACAATTGGAATATGCTTTTTACCTTCAGTTTTCATTTGATAATCTGATAAATTTGTGCGTGAACTCGAAAAATTGTATGGTTTGAGTTTGTAATAACTCACCCTGGTGGTCTCCTTCAGCACCAGTATATCTTCCACATTCGCCTTCTTCAGCCTATAATCGAAAAGTGCAGAACGTGACCTCATTGGATGGCACGAAATTCAAATAAAGGGCTCTCTATGTTAAAATCATTGCCCAACGTAAAGGTCTATTTACTTAGTTCCTGGGTGTGTCTTCCAAGGGATTCCTGTACTGTTTTGACTCTGCCTATCCCTGATTTGTCTAGTCTGCTGCATGTCCTGATTGTTCCTGTCCCTTCTTCCAAATTCCGATTTTGTTCTGCGTTTGATTGGGCTTGTGACCGTGACTACACTTTGTCTATTGATTTTGTACTGCACTGGCCTATTGGTAATGACTTGGCCTGTACTGTGACCATGCTTTTAGTTCTCCATTCCAGTACCACATTCGGTTCCCTTGCCTGCTTAAAGCTCTCCCCCTGGTCTTCTAATATTAAGACCTGGCGGCACCCGAGTAGCGGAGGGCTTTTTCAGAAGCCAAAGGTGGTTGCTAAAGGCAGAAGAGTGAGCTGTAACCGGGTCCTTGGGGTTTTGCTCTGGGTTTGGGACTCCGTTCATAACAGAGGGTCAAATCAAAAACATTGCATGACTCCAATTGTTGCATGATTTTTTCTTGATGTATTCCTTCAGGGATCTCAACAGTTGTAGGAGAAAAGCACAACAATTAAAGAGTGCCAAATATCAATATTAATATCAGTCATGATGTGTCAGAAATGTCAGATATTTCTTGTTCATACATGAATACCATGGTCTGTACAGCCAGCTGTTGCATGGTGAGACCAAGAGGCTTATTTACTGATATACAAACTTTCTCTTTATTTTCTTACAACCACTTCGACCAGAAAAAAATATTAAGATTATTGTACAAAGCCCAGTGCAAATCATGATATCTTTCAATTGTAAATGGGACATCTGCCATTGACTTCTACATGACCTAGGCAGGTTGAATACTGATTCAGTATCAGGGTTTAATAGTTCATGAACAATTCAGGGTTTTTTCTGAAAAAATTGAGTTTTCCCTTTTAAAACTCTGACCCCAAATGTTTTCTTGGAGTGTGGGAGGAAACATAAAGAAACAAAGAAAATATAACCATGTTACATGTTATATATAACAGGGGCTCATATCTTGCAATGATTTATGGAAAAAATTACCAAATGTTTTGGGCACAGAGGTTAAGCCAAGAGGAATATAATGTTATATTTGTTGAGTGTGGAGCGGTGTTTGATTCCAAGGCATGCAGGATTGCCAGGCATACTGGGATTAGTAATCAGCATCTTTTTTATGAGACAATAGTGAGTACAAGTACAACAGTAATCAGCTTTTTTATGAGATAGAGGTCAACTTTCTGGTATTTAAGTTTGCCTTAATAAGAAATAATAAGATATTGCATGCAAAGATACTGTAACTTTCATTTCTCTGCATATTCAATCATTTTTTGTTTTCTACAATCACAACTGTTCAGCAATCAGTTTTACATTCAGTTATGAGATTTATCATTAGCCCCAAAAGGCTGTTAGTTTCAAATGTGCCCTGCTTGACTCTACTTCCAGTGAGTCTTTATGCTTCGCCAATGCAATCAAACGAAAGTGTTGAAGAAATTTTACGGAAAACCATTTTTTTTGAGTACTTTACCAATAATAAAGCTCTGATTGCTGCGAGAGAATATTCAGCAACCTTAATGTACGCTGAATATTTCAGACTTTTATTTGGAAATCTACTGTGACAAATATACTCACTGCAATTTCCGTTTCATTGATTAATGCCGCCACAAAGAGAAGCCCCATAAGCATTTACATCCACAATCAATGTTTGCATGTCATGGATACCAGATTTGTGCATCTGAGAATGCTATCACTGTTTGGTGGGCCAATATAAATGTAAGCGTGGAAGGACATATGTGGCTAACCTTGTATATCACTTTCAATTTGCTGCAAAACAAATGATGATTGCATACTTAACATTATGTGTTTGGAGCAAATCAGTCTGATTCATCCATCTTGCTATGCCAGGCACAGAGATGTATTGTTCTCTTTCAATACAGTCATCTTTTTTTTAGCTGGAATTTTCCGT
This sequence comes from Xenopus borealis, assembly GCA_024363595.1. Classification (NCBI taxonomy): domain Eukaryota; kingdom Metazoa; phylum Chordata; class Amphibia; order Anura; family Pipidae; genus Xenopus; species Xenopus borealis. Next base: position 45,728,471 of record CM044440.1, read on the forward strand.
AATTTTAGTTGCTTTATAAAATAAGCAGCATTGTACTTGGCGGGTGACCTCAACATAAAATTGGCAGTTTTAGCTGAATCGTATTGTTGAAATTGTCTGCCATTGGTGAGAAGGAAATATCAGGCATTTTCAGGAATATGAAAGCTTCATAAAGTGTTGATGATATTCTTTAAAGTAATACGCATTGCAATCTATTTTTAATAAGAAGAATTAGGAGATGGGTGTACATTTATTCTTATTTAGATGTATTCATTAATTGTTCGAAGGTTTCCCTGTAGTTGTACCACACGGAGCTTGCCCTTTTAGCCATTTTCTCACTGACCACAGGCTGTTGTATTATACATATTATAATAGGTATGGGACCTGTTATCCAGAATGCTCAGGATAATGGATCTTTCCATAATTTCCATAATGTGGAGTTTATAGTAGATGTTCTGGTGCAATAACCAAAATTCTGCATTCTTTTTATGTATGGTGCCTATTTTCCATAAATACAATGTCATGTGGATAAAGGAAAAAACAGAATAGTAATACAGTGGGGCAGATTCACTACAGGACCAAGTGGCTAACACTGCCGACAATTTGCCAGAGTTACCATTCACAGGGATATCGCCTATCCACTAACAAATGCAGGCATCATTGCACTAGGGAAAGAGACCATCACTAATGTTCGTTCGCACTCTATTGCCAGGCGACTTTTCACTCTTGAGAAAATTTGTTACTCCCCAAATTCAGTGCAGATTTTACTGAGCCTTACCTCTTTCACGAGATTTAACTTCCTGACATCAGACCAGGGGAAGTGGTAAAAAGAAGCTACATCTTCCTCAATCTTCTGTCAGTTACATCATATCCTGTCTGCCGAATATGCATTAAATTTGAAAAAACACTGGCGACTTTTTGTAACAAAACTCACCTCTTTGGCGCGGCGGGGACGCCTGCCGCTCCATGCTTCTTCCTGACTACTAGTGCGCGCGCTTTCGTATATTTAAAGGCGCATGCACGCTGGCGTGATGACGCCAGCGCGCAATAGCGCGAAATTCAAACAGTATAAAAAGGGGCCTTTAGAAATAGGAAATTGCCCGTGATAGGGCACAGGACGAAACTTCACATGTTAATGAATTAGTGTATTGGTAGCACATTTGCAGCTGGCGAAGTGATGTGAGGGGTGATCATCTCATAAAAAGATGCTGATCACTGTTGTACTTGTACTCACTGTTGTCTCATAAAAAGATGCTGATCACTGTTGTACTTGTACTCACTGTTGTCTCATAAAAAAGATGCTGATCAGTTTCAATATGGGTCCAAATGACCTTAGCAACCAAGCATTTTTTTAAATGAGAACTGGTATAGGAGAAGGTCTGAAAAGGAAGATGTGTAGCAAAAGTAGAAATAATAAAATTCTAGCCTAGCAAAGTATTTGTTTTTTAGATGAGGTCAGTGACCCACTTTTGTAAGCTGGAAACATTCAGAAGAAGAAGAAGACAAGTAACTAAAAAAACTATAAAAATAGATAGTGAAGAACTACTGAACCATTGCTTAGAATCACCATACTATAACATTAAAAGTTACCTTAAAGGTGAACCACCCCTTAAACTTGCCTGTATATTTACGTGGTATGTCAGAAACCCAGGCAGACAAGGAGAAGTCATACAGAACTTATCCCAGTTCAGGACCCCAGTGCTACAAGACTACGTTAAGACACACTGGGGCAGATTCACTAACGAGCAAATCTTTGCCAGCTTCCTGACACTGTTGCATTCCTGCTGGCCAGAAAGATGTCTTCTCTCACGGATGCTGCAGCATTGGGCTTGGGGGCAAGGTAATGAGTGCAGCACCCAAGATCTCAAAAAGCAAAAATTACCCCAGTGAATTGAATACTGACCTGTTCCAACCTAATGTCACTGCTACAGCAGCTTGGGGGAAATAAGTGTCCAACACTGGTAAGTAAAAGCAGGACTTAGCCTTAGCTGTGGAGGCTTATTTATTAAAGGTTGGATTTTAGTAGTTTTAGAGGTTTTTGGAAACATGACCAAACTCACAAATTCTAAAACCACGACTGTCATTGAATATAATAAAAATTCCAATTCAAAAAAGTAAAAATGAAAAACAAAACAGCGATTATGAAAAAAAAATCAGGATACCATGAAAAGCTCTAAATATTCATAAAATTTCAGAGACTTTGTAACAAATAAAAGTCCAACATCTTGATTGGTTTAAAAAATGGCCAAATAGCATTAGTGCTTCTCTTATTGACTTCTACAGCTCCACGATATCTTTTACTGGGCGAAGTTTTGCATGAAATGCTTTTGTGGTTTTTTCACTTAATAAATCACTAATTTTGTTTTTAGGAAAACCTAAAATTTTTAGTGAGTCGTGGAAAAATATCAAGATTCTAATTTTAATTGGTAAATGACCCCCCATAGTCTTTATGACGCAAAGCTTTTAAACATAACGCTGAAACATTCCTGTAAAAACTGGGAACGTCAATAAAAGAAATATTACCTGTAAAAAATGTATCATGCTGGAGCTGCCTCATAACTCATAACTCAGGAATGCTGTCATCTGAATAGTGGAGCACTGATTGTGTGCTTGTCCTCTATGGCTGTAGGTCACATTGATGTTTGCACTTTAAATAATTAAAATAAATATTCAAGTCAGTGCAAAGTTAGGTTAGCTTGCCCTGCTTTCTGATGAATAGAATTTGTTTATTGAGTCATTTTGTTGCAGGAGGGCTTATACTACAATATATTATTTTATCTTCCATACGTGAATAAGTGTGTTTGCTTGTATTTTCATTGGAAGAAGAATATTCAAGTGTCTCTGTGCATCTGTTCATATAGTGTACTGTAGGTCAGAACTAGCAACTGTCTCCTTTTTTTAATCCCTTCAGGGGCACTAAACACCACAGGGAGAGAATATTTGGATTTCCAGTTTTTTTTAAATAAATATCTTTTGTAGTCCCATACACACATGTATATACTGAGAGGTCTACAGTCTGGTCATTTCCCTATAGGACCAAACTGTAAATTATGTCAGAACGCGCCGTCTACAACAGGGGTCCCTCGCGTCCGAATTTGACGCCAACGCACCCAAATTGGACTCCCAGCAACCATAACGGACACCAACCCCCCCAGCCCCCTCCCGACATTTCACTGTAGATTATAATGCATAATGTACTCCCTACTGAAATTTATAAAGATATCAGAAGTCCCTTCAGAGTTATGTGACCTGTATAAAAGCACTCCTGCTTTTATGTATGACATAACTCCTCAGTGACTTAAAATATCTTCATAAATTAGAGTAGGCGTACATTATCCACTATATATATATATATATATAAAATCGAAGAAGATCCGCAGGTCTTATCACTTAAGTAAAAATGTTTTTATTGCAGAGCTTACAGCCTAATGATTTGGCCTCATCCGAGGGGTTTCTATATCTCATTTGAAAGGCTCCATTACTTATAAAGGGTAGTTATTTCTGGCATTCATATATATATATATATATACATATATTTATATATTTACATATCTATATATCTCATCCGAAAGGCTCCATTACTTTGAAAGGGTGGTTATTTCTGACATTCAGGTGATGGTAACTCCTTATACTGAATCGACTCCTCTCTTTGTTCTACTGTAGAGTCTAGCATTCCCTTGACAGCATACAAAAGTTTCTCTGTACACTGATACTCTCTTCTTTATATTGACTAATATAACGTATAACATAAAGATATTCATTGTATTTTTGTGACTGGGAAGAACAGATTAAATGGAAAATATCACACCTGCTCTCTCTCTGGAAAGCTCTGTGCAACCAGGCACACCATAAAATGTACAATATCCATCCAGAGACATTCATAAACCATTGTCTCTGTTGACGCTTGCCTGTGTCAGTAACGTAATTAGAGGGGGACGGGCCCGGGTGCGGGACGTGCAGCCTGCTCCCCCCACATACGGAGAGGGTGCGTGCCCTGGCCCAATGGCACTCCCTGCTCCCCCGGTAGTTCCACCACTGGCCTGTGTGCCTTGTAATATGATAGTTATAATAATACTAAATAATAAGACGAACCGCCCACCATGCTGGGTAATTGTCTGCACAGGTATTGGACCTGTTATCCAGAATGGTTGGGACCTGGTGTTTTCCGGATAACAGATCTTTCTGTAATTTGGAACTTCTTACCTATTGTCTACTAGAAAATCATGTAAATATTAAATAAACCCAATAGGATGGTTCTGCTTCCAATAAGCATTAGTTATACCTTAGATTGGATCAAGTACAAGCTACTGTTTTATTATTACAGAGAAAAAGGAAATAATTTTTTAAAATTTGGATTATTTGATTATAATGGAGTCTATGGCAGATGGTTTTTCCGTAATTTGTAGCTTTCTGGATAACAGGTTTCCGGATAAGGGATCTCATACCTGAAAGGGACAAATAATATAATATAAAATTTCAACTGCACCTGTAGTTTCCTAATATAGAGAGCGGGTCGGTTACACGCGGGTTACCCACAAAATTCTGAGGTACCCAGCTGGTTGCATGTAGGAGTTCAAGGTACGGGTATAGATGCGGGTCGGTGGGTTTGCGGGTTGAGGGTCGGGCCGCAGATCTTCTCTATAGCGATTTGTACTCCTTTTTTCTGATCACATCTACTTCCGATGATGTCACTTCCGGTTTACAATGACAGCACTTCCTGTTTTACTCCTTTTTTTCTGGCACCATGCCAGACCTCAATGAATCCTGAAAAATTAAGTAGAGAAGTTTGGCAATCACGGAGCTAAGCTCGTTAATTACCCTGGGATGAATCCCATCTTATTTTATTTGAATCATTCGATTCGATCGAATTTTCAAAATTCACTGGTCGAAGTGGTCTTCAAAAAACAATTCAAATCTTTTTGAAAATTCGATCGAACTTCGAATCCTTCATGTGAATTTAGTAAATCTGCCCCTTAATCTTAGCCTAAGGAAAGTAACACTTCGTCAAGAATAAGGGAGTCTTTGCATTGTATGATTTTTGTCCCTTACACATCTGTAGGAGAGGTCTATAGATCAATGTGTTGCTTCCTGGCCCTTAAAGGAAAACTATACCCCCCAAAAAATGTAGGTCTTTATAAAAATATATTGCATAAAACTCCTCATATGTACAGTAAAACACTGCTTCTTGTATTTTAACCATTTCACTTTTTAGTAGTATGTGCCATTGGGTTATCATAAATAGAAAACTTTGCAATTTTAAAAAATAAGGGCTGCCCCCTGGCATCCTAGGATTCACAATACACACACACAACCTGTACATGTTAGGTCATATGAGCCAATTAATGGACAAAGCTGTTTTAGTCCCACACTTCAAAGTATTCATTTTAGGGGTATAGTTTTCCTTTAAGTCTCTATTATATGGCCTTGTAGTGTTGGATCATGCCAGCTTCTCCCAAAAACTTCCCCTTTTAGCCATGTTCTGAAGGGGAAGCAGTTCAGTGTAATGGTAATTCATGCCATAAATTTAATTCAGATATTAACATTTGTATTTTGACATTTTAAGATGTCACTGGTATCTTAAACACTAACTTTTTAGAATGCAGTATAACAGGATTTGCATTTTAAACTTTCTTTATTCAGCTAAGAAATTGAAATAAACAGTATAACCTAGTTTTGTAACTGTAGGGCAAGACACTTTATTTTACATCATGGGGAAGATTTACTAAGGGCTGAATTTGAGGGTTGAAAAACCCTCGAATTCGACCATCGAATTTTATGGGATGAATGAAAATCCTTCGAATTTGAATATCGTATTCGAAGGATTTTACCGCAATTCGATTGATCAAACGATCGAATAGAAAATATTCGATCGAATGATAAAATCGGTCAAAATCAAATTCAAACTATTTTAACTATTCAATCGAATTTTTTTATTCGTTCAAAACTAGTTAAAACCAATTCGGTAGGTTTAATCTGGTGAACTAGGCAGTCAAATAAAAATCTAAAGTGCAAGTTATTCGACTGTCGAATATTTGAATGATTCGAATAGAATTGTATTCAAATTATTTGAATAATTCGATTTGATCAAATATTCAAATTATTCAAATAGAATTGTATTCGAATTATTTGAATCATTCGATTTGATTGAATTTTCTAAATTCAGTGGTCTTCAAAAATATAAAAAAATTTGAAGTTTAATCTTTTTGAAAATTCAATCGAATTTGGAATCATTCATGTGAATTTGATAAATCTGCCCCTATGTGTCACAAAGTAGCATTTGCACACAGTAAGGGCACTCATATACAGAGCTGATGTATCACTATGGGAACTGCTGTAGTACAAGCTGGGGATTTTAATCTATGACAAAGATGAGTAAAACATTTCTGTGCAGCTTCCAGAAAGTTCTGCAAAAAACAGTAGCAATTGTACCATAAACACTTTGGATCATGTCGAAGTCTAGAACCGTTGCAAAATAACAAACTTTTGCCTTTTCTTTCTGCAGTTAATTCAGGAGATGGAATCCACTACAGCCAGCAAAAGCATGAAAACATTGGCGACCTAATTCAGGAGACATTGGAAGCCTTTGAGCGCCATGGTGGAGAAGATGCATTTATAAATATAAAATACATGGTTCCCACCTATGAATCCTGCTTGCTGAACTAAGGATGGAATAAAACAAAATCTTGTTCTGCTTCTTCAAATTGAATTCTTGTTGGTGACCAATTTATTTTCTTATTTATGACTTTATTTTTTCACAGCTGCTAAGATAGGAACTTCTGGGTCATTTCACTGTTCGTACCATTGTGAACAAGGCTATCGAATACATAAACAGTGCCTGTTTCTTACATTACAATGGTGTACTGTGCTTTTTTGTACCAGGAAAGAATAGCTTCTTTATAGCCAAGCTGACTGAAATAGGAGTCAGAGTGAAGTCTTCAGTTGAACAGACAATAAAACTATAATTTTCATATGCAATTTAAGCAATTGCTGTTCTGTATTCACTTGCCCTAAGGGTGATTTCAGAGGCTTTAATGAGGGTTTGCTCTGACTGCTTAATAGCTGTTTATCATGGAAAAGAACTACCAGTTCAGCTGTGACTCTCTTGCAGCTGTGCAGTGTAATACGCTTTCTGGTATAATAAGCCACTTCATACATGTAACATATAATGCCTTAAACTGGACTGAAAAATGCACACAGATTCATTTTCACTATTGTCCTATACAGTATATATATATGCCATAATATTTATTGCACCCCAGCAAACATACAGTATATTCATTTGGTATGTACATTCCATTTTTTGTGGTAAACACTAAATTGGTATATCAAAAAAGACATTAAAATTGTTACATAAAACAAATTTAAACTGCAATTTATTGCAATTAACTTACATATAATTACATTTAAAATTAAGAGTGAAACAAAATTATTTAAAAAACTTACCTTTTAAGACCAAAAGCAGGGCTGATGTTAAAATCCCTCATGAAAAGGGTTCACATGGGTAATTGTTTTTTTGCAAATAAATCTCAATTGTACTTTGTTTTCAATTTTTAGACCTCTCCAGTCTGTTGTCCTCAGAGCTCTAATTTATAAAACCAAATCGGTACAGCGTCATTATTTATATATCACAGCAGAGTGCTAAGATGTATTTTTCTCATCCAGCTCAAAGTAGTGAACGCCTCCTTCGCTATGGCCATTCCGTGTCCTCTGATTCCAGCTTTTCTACCATTTTGAAGGCTCATAGAATCATTTTACTATTATAGAAGTTCCACTTTCAGTGATTTGATATGATCCATACTTTGAAGGGTGCAAGTCTGTGTGATCTCTCATTGCATAAATGAGTGGCTAATTTTACATTCAAAGAGGTAGGCAAATTTATTTTTAGATATTTGGAAACCCTAACTTAGGCTACATCAAAAAAGAATGCTCTAGGAACAAGTGATTTGACTATATTCGCCAATTCTTTTTTTATCTATGTTCTCAGTAAAAGCACTGGCCAGGAAAGCTTATCTACACTGCAGGTAAAATACAGCTTTGCCTACAATTTAAAATCAGAATCATTTAAAATCAGAATTAAAAGTCCACTATTTTTACTTAGCAATGTATAATGGAAATTAGGAACCACGTTAAAATAAAAGAATTCCCATTTTTATTTTTAATTTTTGTTCCTGGTTCTGGTTGCAGTTTTGGTCTTGCCAACTTATCCATTAACTCATACTGATTGGCTAGATTAACTAATTCTCCCTAGCCATGGCTAACACGTGGAATAATTTAATGGGCATGGCAAATCCAAAGTATCTTCAGTTCCAAACATTTTATTTCCTGCTAGCTCACAATTTATTTATTGGTCCTTGAAATTGTATACTGATATTTATCCTTAAAGTCTTTTTATCAATCATATTGGCTCACATCTCACCTTTAATATCCTTTTCCCGATATTTTTACTTAATACTTAGGGGTCGATGTACTAAATTCACGTGAATAGATCGAACTTCGATCAAATGCGATCGAATTTCGAACATAGGATTTATTTGTTTGGTCGAATATGCAAATTTTGGCATATTCGATCATTGAATAGCGAGCGAATGGTCGAACGATCGAATACATCCGAATAGAGTTGAATGAACGAATATTCGATCATATGATCATTCGATCAGTGAAGGATTACATTTTTTAAGTTTATTCGGCAGATTGGACCTACCGAATTGCAAGAGAAGCCTATGGGAGCACTCCCATAGGCTACTGAGGCTAAGTCCTGATCGAATAGGATTTGTACGATCAAAGTCTTCGATCCTTCGAATCGTACGAATCATTTGAATGATCGAATGATTTATTCAACTGATCGAATAAATTATTCGACTGATCGAATAAATTTGTATTCGATCGACGAATGATCGAATATCGAATAGAAGGTAGCCTAGAACTATTCGTTTAGCATTCGATGATCTAATGCTAATCGAATATCGAATTAGATCGAACTAATTTTGGGGAGTAATAGTAAATTTGCTCCTTAATTGTAGCACGATTCCTAAAGAATCCTTCTCCATCATTCTCTATCTCTGAATTTAATACCACCTCCCACTATAGCCCCTCTAAACGTCACCTCACTGTCTACTTATTTTATTAACCCCATCTCCTCCCATCTAACTTCTCAATACCTACCATTTTAGACATTTCAAATTCTCCTGAGTGCTCCTTTCTTTGAATTTTCATTAATTTTCCTTACTTCATATTCTTAGTCAAAATCCCCACTAAGTTTTTGTATTTTGGCTATATTTCTGTCAAGTATCCCTAAATCTAAAATCCCTTTCCACTTTAGAAAAATCCTGTGCCTTTACTCACTTCCATCTCTTTTCATATCCCAGTCCTCTTTCCTTACAAAGTCCCAATCTTTATTTGGGGAGGCTGATTTATTAATTTCTCAGATTGAGAAAAAAACATGATCATGTGAAAAACAAAATGCTACTTTTTTAATGCAATCTTGTTTTTTGCCCTTGAGCACAAGCTTATTTAAGAACATCTAGAACCAAATAATCACATTTTGACACAAGAAAAAAGTTGCATCTCAGTGAAAAAAAATAAGTTGCCTGAGAGAATACTTGTCGACTTATAGAGAAGCTTGTCGGCTTTTACAGAGTTTTTTTCTAGCAATTTTTCCAATTTTTTTTCCTTGATAAGTGTCAGCTATTCAATGCTATGGAGAATATTTAAAAGCATATTCACATTTGTGTGATTTTTCTCGAAAAAACTAGATTTTTTAAAATAAATAAATCCCTTCTTTCCACCTCTTAGCAAACTCTTGTGTGAGGGAAGCAGGGAGGGGAGACTACCTACTCAAGTAGGCAAAGTGTTTGGTCTAGGCAGAGTTCAGTCAAAGTCAGGATACAGGCAGTGGTCAGAATCAGTGGTCATTATAATATATTTCTGCAATGCATTTATACACATTACATTTTGTTAAGATGTTGGCTACAAGTGCTTGGATCCAAGTGAAAGGAATCAACTCAACTATAGACCAAATTGTCTAAAACAATACACATAACAATATATTTATAAACAGGGGAAAAGGTGGTGAGTAGTTGTACCAGGCACATACACATCTAATACACAGTTGAAAAGCTAACTTCTACTATATATTTCTACTATTACCTTGCACCTGGGCATTGACAAAAGATGGCATGCTGTGTTTTGGCTATATATGTATTTATTTTATTTTATTTCGCACTGGTTGATAGTAAACTTTATTTTCACTTGTTTCTGCTCATTAAAGTAAAAACTAAGAAATATGACTTGATGAGATACGTTATCTGGGATGCAGGAAGCTTGGCATTTTCCAAATAAATGGTTTTGCTGTAAAATGAAATGTCATGCCATCAGGTTGCTAAAACCATTTAAACATTAAGCCAAAACAATAATATAAAGTACATATTTTTAGCAAGAAAAACCCACCATCCAAAAGTTAGTCATTGTTTGTTTCATATAGAGCACAGATGATTATGTGTTTGTGAGAAAATAGATCACATACATACTTGTACCTTATTTTCATAGAATTAAACATCTCTTAAAATCATGTATTGCTGAACTGATCCCTTGTGCGTGGGTGTGTGTGTGTCTAAAGAAAGCAGTAAAAAGTTTGGGAAGCTTTACATTTGTATGTTGGGTTTGGTGAATAATACTCAGTATATAATGCTTAATACTAACACAAATATGTACAGTCTTGTTTTAATTCATACTAAAAAAACTGAATGCATTATTTAGATTCTATAATGACAAGAATTCTGATTAAATGAATGGCTACAATGTTAATGTTCAAATACAATTATGCTTGTGAGGGAACAGAATAATTAATACTTTCAGGTTTTGTTTTACAGTGCAGGTGAAATTTCATTACTCTGAGACAAGTGATACCAATACACATAATTGCAATAAAGTAAAAAAGATCGGCACTGCAGATCCCATTGTCTGGTTAACATATTTCTTCCTCTGTATTCATCACCTGGTCCTTTAATTAAAGAAAATCCAACACATTATGTCAAGGAATATATATTTTCATGCTATAAAGGGAGTCATTGAAATCCTGATTTCAGCAATTTTCATATTACTATACTTGTTATCATTTATTCATAATGTACATTTTTATTAACCACAGAGCCAACAAAATTCCTATCTGTTAATTTGATCGACACATAACTTATTAAAGGAGCTGTTCCTTGTATTGTGAAATACCATTATCCTATGTTATTAAATGTTTCCAGGATATTAGATTTTTTTTTCTTGACATCTATCTTACCTTGAGATGAATAACTAATATATCTAATCTTCCAATGGCCAGACCTCATTTATTAATATCTGAAATATAATTTCCGTTGAATTTGATTCATTCATTAAATAATCCCCTGTGTATGAAACAATGGGGGGTGGGTGAAAGGATTCTATATATGTTTCAACTTGAAGATTGTATCTGTCAATAGACATATTATATCATAGCATTAAACATTTAAAAAATCATGACACTATGAAAATATTGTAATAACAAATAACTGTAATAACTGTAAAATGACAAAAAGGTAGAATCAGTTAATTGTAATCAAGTGGTAGTAAAATTAAATTTATATAAAAATGTATCAAAGGACAAATTGGGGATTGCTGTATATTTCTTGACATTATCCCAGTTTACATTTTTATCTTTCTTGACTGACTGAGAATTTCAACAAAAAAGGCCTTATTTATCAAAATCAGATTTTTTTTTTCTGACTATGTAAAAAAAAAAAACTGACTAAGCTAGACTCCATGATTGGACCTTATTTAATATTTAAAAAGCATGATTTAATCAGATCAGGGACAAACACAAAAAAATTGTTCGAAAATCCCAGTTTTTTCCGGAGAGAAAGAGAGTTTTTTTTTCCGGAAATGCTCGATTTTTTTAGGCTTTTTCTAGAAAATCCCAAATTGTTGCCTGAACTTTGTTAAATATTCAGATTTTTGGGCTAATTCCAGCCCAGACCACTGAAACTTCCAAATAGGATAGCAACCTCTCCCATTGATGTATATAAAACCTTTCTAGGTTTCAGATGTCGGATTTTGAATTCTGACTTTTTCCATCCTTGGGGTATAATAAATCTCCAAAAGTTAAATTTTATCACTAAAAATTCAGATTTTAAAGTAAAAAAAAACTAACATTTTTGGAGTCTTGGCATTCAGACTTTAATAAATAAAAAGCACTGGTACAGTACACTGGTACAGTAATAGGACAGAAAGATAAAATACAACAATAAAGATAAAATACAAAAATGTAATTGCATTTAGGGGCACATTTACTAAGGATCGAATTGATACCAAGTGAAAATTCGAATCAAATTCAAATTAAAACAATTTGAATTTCGAAATTAATTTTGGGCGTATTCGACTATCGAATACCATGTGATACCATAACCATTAATGGTGAGTGTAACATCAACTTTTAAACAAAATAATCACATTTTAACTTTCTGCAATTATTATTTTTTTCCAATCGTTTCTTTCCAGAATGAAGATCTATCTGTCAATAGGTGCCGCAACCTTCCCCCCCCCCCCGCCTCTGTTCAAACTTGGTTTTTCCAACTTCTTTGACCCCTCTTTTGAACCAATCTTCCTCCCTGTCCAGAATGTGAACCTGGCATTATTCAAACATGTGTCCTTCTTCTTTTTGATGTAGGTATACAGTTCAGTGTTTGGTTTCTCCCACATACAGGTCAGAGCATTCCTCTCTGCACTGCACTGCATACATGATGTTACTCCTCTAATGTTTGATATTGTGATTTTTGGATGAACCAGTTGTTGCCTTAGTGTGTTGATGGGTTTAAAGCAGACTGGCATGCGTTTAAAGCAGACTGTGATGCAGAGTTTATTAAAGATCCTTCTAAGATCCTTGGATACACCATAAATAAATGGAAGGACCAAGTTCTTTTGTCTGTCCTGCTTTCCACCTTCACTGGTAGTTTTGGTGTTGTTCTTTCTCCTTATCCCAGTTTTAACAAAGCCCAGTCTGGATGCCCACATGTCTTAAAGACCCCTTTGAGGTGTTTCATATCTTTTTGCCTGAGTCTCTTTGCAGGTGGGGATAGTGTGTTGTAGTGTGACCTGGATGAATGAGAACCTTCACAAACACAAATACATTACATTAGAAGTTGTGGTTTACAGTTCCCTTCTAAAGTAATTCCGAAAATCTAAAACCACAATAAAAAAAAAAGTTAATTTCTTATTCTCAAAGTTTGAAATTGAGCCAAGTAACACTTAACTGACTTCAGTTAAGCTACTGCAAGGAACCATAACATCTTTAATATTCCTTGATCGAAAATCTCAAATAAGTGTTCAAATATGGGTTGAAAAGGTAACTGAAAAGAACATGACATGCATTCCGTTTTGATTGCAGTAGTCAGTACAACCCAACAGTCCTTCAAAAAGAATATAATAAAAATAAAAGTATTTGCATTTGTTAATCCATGTCATGAAGCTGCTGAAGAGCTTTCTGCAGTTAAGCTTTAAAGCACATTGTGCAACCGCCATTTAGCTTTTGTGGCGTTCATGCACAACAAATTTTCTCAAAGTTCAAGGTGTAGAGATAATCATAGAATGCAGGATAATAAAAAGTACAGCTCATTGTCTCTCACCATTACTGTGTTGGCTGATCTGCACTCACCTTTGTCTTTTACTGGCAGGGGATAATGGTGTAGAGGGAGGTTTGCAGTTCTCCTTGGCTTGGGTGGCCCAGCTCTGGGTGTGGAACTAAACTTTTTTCTGAACTATGCTTGCACTTTATTTACTATTAATGGTGGCATTTGGAACTAAGAATAACCTGCTCAAACAAACAACAAAAGATTCACTTTTACTTCCTTTTGACAAAGGTTTTCTGCTGATATTTTGCCAGGTTTACACGTGCCATAAAATATGTGGCAGATTTACTTACATCTGAATCTTTGCCATACTTCACGTAACTACATCAGATGTTACATGTATTACAACGATTACATGTATTCTTCAAAATGCAAAACTTTGTCTCTGCAAATGAGCAAAAATTCATCAGTTCCTTAGTGAATCTTCTCTAGCCTTACTTTCTTACTAGCAAAACTTTGATAACATACTTACGCTTATGTTATTTTAAATATGACACCTATATAAAGGTCATAACATGTATTTATTAGTGAAGTTGGTAAAATTGCTGGAAGTGGCCACTTATTATTTAAAATGTCCAAGGAAGCAAAATAAAGACAAAACAGATCCTCTATTGTCCTAGACATGAACCCTAAAATGAATGTGGCATGAGATTCAAATGGTTAAAAAAGTGTAAATTACATGTATTTAATATTTACAACTTGTAAACATATTCCCATATTATATGAAAAAAACGCTAGGATTTTGTCTTTTTTTATGACTTTTTTGAGTACAGGATAGGATGTCACTTACATAATAATGTTGAGGATCTTATCAATACGACAGCCAGAACCTGGTGAAATAGACCGAAAGGGTAATGCATAGAAAAGTTCACACTCTGATAAATTTACAGATTAATGAGCATTCACCTGACGAAACAATGAAGAAAATAGACAATGTTGTTGCGAATTGTCCTTTTGCCAAACTTTCACCAAAAAAACTAATTTCTAACTTTAGTAAATGTGCCCCTTTGTTGGGTGGTATGCATTTGTCTTCACTGTGCATTTTTGTATTACAGTACAGTTTTCAGGGGACCAGAAAAAAAATTGGTAAAATCTGGGAAAATGAAAAATCAGGGAGTGATTTATCAAAGTTCGAATTCGAATTTTAGCCACAATCCAAATTCCTTCGCACAAAAACTCGAACTACATTTTCAAAAACTTGAATTTCTGGTGTTTTTTAAGCAAAAAACCTAGAATATAAAAAGTTGCCATGTAAAGGCTGGTGAGGTCATTTAGAAGTCAATTGGAGTTGTCCTAGACAAAAATCCAAGCCATTTTTTAAGTTCAAGTTTTCCAGTTTGTAAACTCACAAATTCAAGTTTTTATAAGCCTATGGGGCTAATTCGCCAGCGTGACATCAATTCGTAACTTTACAAACCGACTCAGGCGAATTTTCGCTAGCAAAGTAGATAGACTAGCACAACTTTGCACCCTAATGCCAGGCGAAGTTGCACGAAGGATCGTAATAACGCAAATTTACTAAGATGACCATTTAACTAAACGTTACCACTTACACTAGACGTTACTTCGCCAGGTCAGACCTGGCGAAGTTTAATACAGTTGATAGGAGTCCCAAAAAACGCTGGCGTGTTTTGGGAGGTTACCCTCCTTCCCCCCTACATTTCCTAACATATGGCAATGCAACTATACCGGGGGCACATGTTTAGGGCAATAGGACAACTTTATTTTTTTTATTAAAGGTTTCCTGGTCTTTGTGTAGTGTAATGTAGTGGCTGTAACATATACTTCTATTATACTTTGAAATCCGTGCCGTATGCAAATTAGGCATCGCTAGTGTAAATGCGCTTTGCCTGGCGAAGTAACACTAGCACAACTACGCTACTGTTCGACCTGAGTGTAACTTCGCACTTTAGTGAATTTGTGTAGTGCTGGCGAAGTGCAGCAAACATAAGCGAAGGCAACGCTAGCGCATTTTCGCCGCTTAGTGAATTTGCCTCTATAAATTCAAAAAATTTGAAGCATTGAATTGAGTTTTTTACAATCGCTTTTTGTGAGTTTTTTCAAAGTTGATAAATAAGCCCATAAGAGGGAACCCTTTGAAAGTGATTGAAATTCATTATAATAATGAGCTAAAACACACACTACTATGGATCAAGGCAAATAAAGCTTTAACCAACTGAACTACAAGGGATAAAATGATTTTCTTCCTGTTACTCAAATTTCCCCTTGGATCAAAAACTTTAAACAGTGTCAGCAGCCGTAAATATGCCTCGTATTTTCTTACAACATTCACTGAGACCTATGAAATAAGAGCAGCGTATCCTTTTTAGATAGGGGGTGCATAAAATTTTAAATAACCGCTGTGATATTTTCTTAAAGTAATGCACTAATATTTTTCAATTTCATCAAATAAATTTCAGTCAGCATTATTTTTTTATATTTGATTTATATATGCAGTGAATGAACCAAGGGAAATCATAAAACATTTAAATTTGCCCTTAAACTATAACAACAGCAGTAAATGATTTTTCACACTACATCTTAATGAAAAAAAGACACATATTCATGGCTTGAAACTAATAGCTTAAAGGAAACAAACTGATTTCTAACAATTGTTTTGTGATTGACACAATGGCATTGAAATAGAATATAATGGTAAGAGCAGAGAAAGCACACTATGAAATATAAAAACACGGGTAATCGCCTTAAGTTGCCATAGAGCTTTACTGCTGTTGCAGTATTTTGTGGAAAATAAAATTCAGTTATGGGTCTTCAATAATTGAGACAATTTTTGATAGCACAGAATCATTTGTACTACTTAAATGGCAAAAATAAATTGATGTAGCTCAGCCTTTCAAGTCAAAATAACTAGACATCTGCTCTGAACTTAATGCATCCATTTATAGCTAGCGCTGCATTATTGCTTAGTACAGCAATGGAACTGAATTAAAGCATTCTTTTGAACTGTGTAAGCCTCCAAATCTATAGTTGCAAATATTACCACCTCCAGACAGAACTAGGTAAGTCACTGCTAGTGATGGGCGAATTTAATCGCCTGGGGCGAATTCGCGGCAAATTCCCGCGATAAATTCGCGAATCACCAGCGAAATTTTGCTTGGCGAAAATTCGTCGGAAAAACGAGTCACACTTCGTTTTTGACGCGCGTCAAAAGCGTGCCGCGACTCGTTTCGCAAATTTTTTGCCAATTCGCGAATTTCTCTGGAAATTTTTCGGCAAAGCGAATCTCGGGAGATTCGCCCATCACTAGTCACTACCATTAAACAGACAAGGTATTGTCTCAAAAAATGCTCTGGTTGGCATCAGGTCACCTGGCCTCCTGTTGCACAAGGATATATCTATATGTATACTTATTCTCATATACACATGTATCAGATTCTTAATGGTCAGTGACCATTAAATTAATCTATGGGAGTGGGGCATGAATTCCTGAAGCAGTCCATTCAATAATCAAGATAATGGAATGTGGGAAATGCAGTGTGGAGATAGGAAGGTTTGAATTCTGAAGGGGAGGGGATTTAACAACTTTGTGCTAAATAGGGTGTCTTTGAAGCTTGCCTCTGTTATGCCCTGATCTAAAATTATTACACAGCTTTCTCAAATACAAATCACAATGTATATATAGAATATACACATATATATGCATATAATAAAGATATAACACAAGCAA
>CM044440.1:45783049-45831989 GCA_024363595.1 Xenopus borealis
AAACCAGGGTCAGACTAGGCTGTCCCAGACCTGCTCCCTGTCTCATACCAATTCTGCTTCCCCATACCTCCCTCACTGTTCGCAACTGTAAGAAAGAAAGTATGCGCAGATGGGCTGCCACCTAGGGTTGTTTAACTGCTTTATAATTAGTTAAGGCTTAGACTAGAATTTGAAATTATTGAAATGTATTTTATATGTAATTCACCTAAATGGCTTCTTGGCCAGTTTTATCTACAACTTAAAAAAGTAATGGATCATCTGAACTCTCAAACACCACAGCCCTAAAAATCTGGTCACTCTATCTACCCCCATGATATTACTGCCCCATCCTACCACCCCATCCCTTAGTAGCCAATAAGAAGCATTTGCAAAAGTGCCAACCATAGTGCCCCCTTATTATGAACCCTTCCTTTCTACCTTCCAGGGATCCAAGGGGAGTATCTTATCAAGGAGGGGTGTTTCCGGTGGGAGAAAATGTTTTCAGGAGGAAATAAATCTAGAAAACAAAAGCAAGGGGCACTAGGGAAAAAAATTAAAGATTATTGTATTGGCTGAATTTCCATCTCATATCAAGTGACAAGGCATAAGCTTCCATTCGTTTCTATCAAAGTGCATCTTTTTTTATCTTATCATTTTGATTTCCAGTCTATAAAAAAAAAACATGTAAAGGCAACATATAGTTGTGAATCAGAGAAAAAGGATCATAGGAAATCATAACACTTACCTTCAAGCACTGTAAGTATACAAGAAAATAATCTCATAGCATTATGAGCCTTACTGGAAAAAATTAATATATCTATTCTGTGGCATTAAATTACTACAACACCTATGACAGGTATGGGACCTATTATCTAGAATGCTTGGGACCTGGGGTTTTCCAAATAACAGGTTTTCTGTAATTTTCTGCAATTTAGAAATATGCGGAAAATGTCTACCTCGGCTTATACTCGAGTCGGAATAATTTACGGTACCTAGCTGATTGATGCAACGTGCCTCTTCCCTGGGCTTCTGACCTGCACCTGCACTTGAGGCTTGTGCTGTCTTCTGTGCACCGCAGGGCCCACTGCCCTGTGCTGCCCTTTGAGGTAATTTCCACTTTTGTCCCCTGTGCATCCTTATTCTGGTTGGGTACTGTAGAATTACCAACAGTAAAGATGGCATCCCGGACAGCAAGAAGTTCGAGTGATGTCACAGTCGTGGTTACTGTTCCAGCATGTCTAGCAACCACTTCAAGCACAGGTAAAGCAAGAGTAAGACAGAACAGCTCTATTGTATACACCAGTGATCCCCAACCAGTAGCTCATGAGCAACATGTTGCTCTCCAACCCCTTTGCTGTTGCTCTCAGTGGCCTCAAAGCAGGTGCTTATTTTTGAATTCCTGGCTTGTAGGCAAGTTTTGGTTGCATAAAAACCATTGTGCACGCCCAAAAAGAGCCTCAATATAGGTTGACAATCCACATTGGGTCTATCAAATCGCCAATCACAGCAATCATTTGGCACCCCAAGAACATTTTTCATGCTGGTGTTGCTCCCTAACTCCCTTTACTTCTGACTGTTACTCACAGGTTCAAAAGGTTGGGGATCCCTGGTATACACCATTATTGCAGGCAGAGTGTTCTTGCGGAGACTGTTCATCTATAAACTGCATTTTCTACTATCGCACACAACCCTTTTTACACTGGCTGCTAGGGACTTTCCTCAGTTTCAGGTAGGACTCAGGAGGCAGCCAATCATATAATGCCTGGAGTCCCTCCTCCTCGTAGCAGAGAGCAGGTCACATACTGTACTAATCAGGAAAGGGGCCGTGGTGGACTCTGGGGACACTGATTTTGCTGTGATATTCAGCAGCCACAGTATGCATTGTGTATGCCTAACAGGTATTCAAGCAGATACTTTATTACCTGTGTTGGGCTCTTTCAGTGTTTTTGTGTGAACCCTTGTCCCATGCAAAGCAAACAATATGCCAGCTTGTAGGGACTGCTACCCTGGCTGAGCTCACCCTAGGCTTATACTCGAGTCAATAAGTTTTCCCAGTTTTTTTTAGGTAAAATTAGGTACCTCAGCTTATACTAGGGTCAGTTTATACTTGAGTTTTTGTAGGTAAAATTAGTTACCTCAGTTTATACTTGGGTCAGTTTATACTCGAGTATATATGGAATCTTAAATCTACTAAAATAATAATTTAAACATTAATTAAACCCAGTAGGATTGTTCTGCCTCCAATTAGGATTTATTATATTTTAACTGGGAGCAAGCACAAAGTACTTTAATATTAAAGAGAAAAAAGGAAATCAATTTTAAAAATACAAATTGATCCATTTATTATTAAAAATGGATCCTTTACCTGTACTACTATTGCTAAATTTGCAACACTATTTTTATGTTTATTAAAAATATGCTTATGTTTATTAAAAATAACTTGTAATTATTATTTACAGAAAACTCCATCTCTTGATTCTCTCTTCCTAAATTATTCCTTCTTTATCTTCATAATGAGGTTACTTATGACAGCAAATGAGAGCTGAGGCAGGAGTTTCTATTGAACATGTCAATAGCTACCAACTTTGAAAGATATTTTTCTTTCACTTCCAATCTTGCCATGAAATGTATTGAGAAAGATGTATTTTTGAGACAAGGGTACAGGAATCATCTTCTGGTATCCCAGTCAATGACAAATGATCAGATGTCAGATCACAGAAATAATCATAGCTGAAAATGCCTCAATTACAAAATGATTTATTATGGACCACTTCTTCTTCAAAAAATGACCTGAAAAATCAATATCAGTATAAATTGATGTCCACATCATCTGAAGCTATAAAGGGATCATTTGCATATTTGCCCAAAGTCTTCATTTAACACCTTCATTTCTCCGTTCATGAGTTTGGGCTAAGAAAACCTTAACTAGTGTACTTACATACATATTACTTTGAATAGTCTGCATGGTGCTTATTACTGTTGAACAGGGATCATGCTATCAAGTTTTAATTCCTAGAGCACATGATTTACAGGGGCTCAACTACTCGTGAGGAAGGATGGAGGTGGATAAACTGCCACCCTCAAGTGTGTAAATGTGTTTTAAAGTCAACTACCAATAACCCAGTGTTTCGGTGGGATGCTCAAGGTTTAGATCAATAATATTTGTAGAACCACAAGTTGCCTGTTCCTGAGTACATGCTACTATAGATACTGCATTTTTACTTGCTTATCTCTTTTGTAGGGGGTAGATGAATAAATAATGGGTCTCACCTCCCTTTGAGTCCACCACCATTTTGCTAGCTGCTCCATTTCTCTTTCCTAAATACTGGTTGGTTCAGATCTGTGGCCTTCAATAATAATGTATGTATGTATGAAATTTCACAGAATGAGATTCATGTTTTCAATTTTCATTTTCTTATATATTGCTTATTTGAAATTAAATACAAGAGGCTAAATGCAAAGAGTATACACTGGCAAACCTGTATGAATGGTCTCATAATAAGGTCTTTGATGTCATTTAATATTGACTGGAAAGCTTTGATGGGGCAACCATTCATGCATTCAGCTAAAATGTTAAGGACGCCTTTGGACAAGTGTGCATGTGTCCACTTTGACATGTACTACACAAATAAAAAGGTTATTTGATTTCTAAAGAACCAATATAGAACCCTATGTAGGTGTAATGATTGTGCAGACTAGTTAAATTCTATTCCATGTTCAGAGACATCCCCAGGATGCTAAATCACCCTTTAACTGTTCTAATGGGATTGTCACTCAATATAAAAACTACATGGAGGTCAAGTGGAAGTCTGTGGCCAGCATAGCATAGAGACAATGGCTGCTTAATTAGTTCTATTTTTGTAAAATAAATGGCACATTTTAACTAGTGATGAGTGTATTTCTTTCCCAGGCATACATTCACAGTGAAATTCATCATTTCGCCATCTGTGAATTTTATTGTGAAACTGCGGCAAAAATTAACAGCTAAAAGATTTGCCACAACAAACTTAAAAAGTCAGCAGAGCAAAAAAAAAAATGTTTTTACTTTAATGCATTTGGAGTGAGAAAAAATTGAGAAATAAATACCCATTGACTTTAATGCATTTGGACAAAAAGCGAGCAAGACAAAAAAGTGAGTGAGAAACATGTAGTGCTAGATCAGCAGGGATGGAAAAGATGAAAATATTTGTCAAATATGTCCATATTTATATCTGTTTATTTGTTGTTTAAATCTACATATTAATTATCAGAATGACCTATAATTTTTATTATGTCCTTAGAACACGGATGGTAGAGAGTGCCTACATTTAGGCTGAAAGGAGGTGCAGTGAAAGACACACAGCTGTGTTACAATGCTCTTAGAGCATGCACATAGTAGATTTGTCATAAATTGCATCGGAAGGAGCACCCACTAGCTATGTGCACTATGGGCACAGCAGCCTATACCAAAACTGTAAGTCATTTAATGGTAACTGATAGTTTTCAGTGTGAGGCAAGGCTTATCTACACCAGCATGCAACCTGTTCAAATCAGCCATTAAACAGCCAAATTTAGGGGCAGATTTGCTAATCTGGAGAAAATTCGCCACAGACCGCTTCACACCCATCGCATTTCGCCAGGCAAAAATTTGCTGGAACACTGCAAATTTACTAAAACGCGAATTATGTCCTGTCTGACGGACACTTACAAATTTTCAAAATCCTAATTTCAGTGAATTTGCCGGAGTAACATCGATTTGCCAGTGCGAAAAGTCGACTGGCGATAGAGTGCAAATCACCAATAGGGTCTATCTCTTTCGCTAGTAAATCAGCTTTGCGACCGGTTTGACGATTCGCCAGCATTAGCCACTTCGCCCTTTAGTAAATCTGCCCCTTAAAGAGAAGCAATATCTAAAGCATTCCCCTGGTTATCCACTTGCTTTAGCGGAAGACATTATTTACTGCCTAAGGCATAGTGGCGGGGCAGACCATTACTTTCACATTCCATTCAGCACTTCCTAGATGTCACTGCTCTACACACATTCCCCCCTTTCTTTTCACCGTTTAATGGTGTAGCCAGGACATGGGGATGGACATCTGGTCCCTCAATCTGGTGCACAAACAAGATTCTGAGATGATGCAAGGCTTGCCTTCATAACAGTTAGGGATGCACCGAATCCACTATTTTGGATTCGGCCAAACCCCGGAATCCTTCGAGAAAGATTCGGCCGAATACCAAACCAAATCCAAACCATAATTTGCATATGCAAATTAGTGGTAGGAAGGAGGAAACATTTTTTACTTTCTTGTTTTATGACAAAAAGTCATGCAATTTCCCTCCCCACACCTAATTTGCATATGCATATGGTGAATCCGAATCCTGCTGAAAAAGGCCGAATCCTGGATTCGGTGCATCCCTAATAACAGTGTCCACAAAATGGCTCCTATCAGCTTGCTATAATTATGAATTCTCTGAGTGAAGGAAACAAAATTCAAGTAATTTTTATAGTGTAATCAAAGTTGATTTTGCTTGAATAACGATAAGATTTTGAATATTTCTGTTGGTGATGGGTCCCCTTTAACTAAAGAGCCACCTAAAAAAATCTAAATGCAGCATCATATATTTGATCACTAAAACAGTATAGATTGATTAGACAATGAGCAGTTTAATTCCCAATGGGTCTGCCTGGTGCTTTTTCTCAGCAGTCACAACATTGCTTTCCGAAAGATCTCACTTTTCACCTACCTAACTTGGTTAATTACAATTTCTTTTTTAAATTTCTTTTTATTGAGTTTCATGTCAAAGAAAAATTAAACAAAAAATTGGTAATTGAGGTATCAAAGTATATTGTCTATATTTTAAAAGACGTGAACTATTAGTTTCAGAGTTGAGTACCCAAATCATCCAAATATCTGTGAATTTGTCTGTACATCCCCTAATAGGCAAAATAGGTGGCTTTGTAGCATGGCAATGCCTTGTTGACAAGCTCTTTCCGGGCTTGTTGGCGGCTCTGGCCTGTTCCATTTTAGAACTGTTTTAGTGCATAGTACATTAGTAGTTGTAGATATTTCACACACCTAATCTTCCATCAAAGCATGATCAGCCAAAATTAAAAGCATATTCTTCTTTTCATTTAATATGAATAATACCATGCAGACTCTCATGTTTATACTGTATAACAGTACCGAAACCACAATATAACCGTGCATGCAGGAAAACATCCACATTTGTTTATTAGATAATATAACGTAGAGAAACTCCTGGCACTTCACAAAATATGCAAAAAAGAGGGCGAGTGGGATATTTCTACCTGCTCAGAAGAAAAAGAAATAGAAGTGAACTGCTTCTTCCTTTGACATTACATCCCTCTCTTTCTCTTTTTATTCGATCAAAAATAGTTAAAGGAAAACTATAACCCCCGAACAATGTAGGTCTCTATAAAAAGATATTGCATAAAACAACTCATATGTAAAACCCTGCTTCATGTAAATAAACCATTTTCATAATAATATACTTTTTTAGTAGCATGTGCCATTGGGTAATCATAAATAGAAAATGGCCATTTTAAAAAATAAGGACAGCCTCCTGGGATCTTATGATTCGACAGTGCACACAAACATACCAAACAAACTATAAAGTTAGATCACATGAGCCAATTAACAGAGTTGTGTCTTTTGCTTCCACACTTCTTCCTGTTACAGTTAGAGTTGAAATATTTCTGGTCAGGTGATCTCTGAGGCAGCACACAGACCATCACAAAATGGTGGTTCAAGGCAAGAGATGTAAAAGGGCAATATTTACTTAAATATATATTCCAGTTTGGTAAGATTATTTAATATGCCACTTAATAGGATACAAACTACCTGTTGCTCAAGTATTCATTTTGGGGGTATAGTTTTCCTTTAAATCCAATTCGGTAGGTTGAATCTGGCGAACTAGGCAGTCGAATAAAAAAGGACTGTCAAATATTCAAATAGAATTTTATTCGGATTATTCGAATCATTTGATCAAATTTGATGGTTGAAATCAGG
Organism: Xenopus borealis; assembly: GCA_024363595.1. Lineage (NCBI taxonomy): Eukaryota > Metazoa > Chordata > Amphibia > Anura > Pipidae > Xenopus > Xenopus borealis. The sequence continues at coordinate 45,790,039 of CM044440.1, forward strand.
GATTTTGCTGTAATAGTCTGCCTACTCAACCTTGACATTATAGGCCATTCCCCCATAGTTTTAGGCACAATAGGCCACATTCACTTTTCTGACAATGTGTTACACACACACAGTATGCGAGCGTGGGTCCAGGTTGTTGCAGAAATAGCCATCTTTGTTATTTTTAGTTTTTCATTGAGGAAAGATTATTCTTGCAGAATCAACTAATATGCCTGCATTAGGGAGTTGGATTGTTGGGGAATAAAAAAAAACAGCAAGGAGCCCATTTATCAATACTTCTACCGACAAATGCAAAGTACTTAACTGATTGCTATGGGTTACTGTCCATTGTTGATAAATGGCCCACTGTAAGTTCTGTTTACTGACAGGTGCAGTCTAATGGAGTGAGTTGGCTTCCAGGAAGCATCTAGATGGTTGAGCCCATTCATTAAATTAAACCGATTGCATGTTCTCAAGGTGCTAAATAATGCTATAATATTAGAAATTATATGAATTTATAGTGCCTGTATATAAAAGGTTTAAAACAGTTTTTATATCCCAATAAGCCACTCAAGACTCACCAAGAACATCCACTATGATAGTACTACTGTTTACATTGTCCATTCCTTCCAAAGCACATTTTCTGGTTCATCATGTGACAAATTTAGAAGCACTTTGACTTTCTGAATAGTGTAGAATTGAATTCTCTGGCATGGCTCTTATGATAAAAGATAGGGTTAAAATTAGAAAAATAAATATCTTCAAGCATTAATGTCTACTTGACTCCCATACTATTTACAAGTGAGTCTCAGAACATTTTAGAAATATTTTAGAAAATATAAAACAGAAACTTGAACTTTAATGATCTAATCAATTAAAAATGTACTTAAATGTATTGCACAGCTAAGGATACAAGTTACTGACTGTCCACAATTATAAAATAGGTTCCCCAAATGGTTGTGAAGCTTCAGTGTAGCCTCATCCAATGCTATCTTGTTTGCAAGTTTTGGGAGCTCTTTACTACTCTGTCTTTTACTGTTTTTATTCTTTTTCTAGTTTTACCTCTATTTCCTGACAGAGATTTGACTTTTATGATATTATAAGGCAAATTATGTACTTCTAAAAATATACCTCATGCCGAATAACTGAGTGAAACCTAAGGTAGAAGCTTGCAAAATTCTTAGTCATCTGTGGGCGTTCACATCAGGAATAGAATCTGCTCCTTCTCCAAGTGCCAGGATTCATGCCACTGCAAATTAGAAAGTTACACTTCTAATGTGATCACAGAAATGTTTGGAAAGTATTAATCAAGCTGGTATGAATAATAAGCAAAGGAATTTGTTCATAACTATGTATTAGGTTGAGCCGTTAAGTGTGATCCTTCTAAATCACTGACCCACAATAGAAAATAAAAACCTTACCAACTCTGTGGCTCTCTCTCTCTCTAAGATCAATCCTGTAAATATACATACAAGTACTAATATATATATATATATATATATATATATATATATATATATATATATATATATATATATATATATATATATAAATGACTGAAGCGTTTGCACTCAAATCCAGTCTTTAATGACTGTGGGTGCAGGGTCAAAAAAATTGTAAATAGATTCAACATTGATATATATATATATATATATATATATATATATAGGTATGGGCCCTCTATATTTCTCTATTTCAGAGAAAAAGGATATTAGTTTTTTTAAAATCTGGATTATTAGGATAAAATGGAGTCCATGGGAAACAGCCTTTCTCCACTTTGGAGCTTTTTGGATGATGGGTTTCCAGATAATGGATCCTTTTGTGTCCATGAATACATCCAATACCTCTTTAAAGGAATTGCTCGGTATAAAAGTAAAAACTAGGTAAATAGATAGGTTGTGCAAAATAAAACATGTTTTCAATATATTTAGTTAGGCAAAAATGTAATGTATAAAGGCTGGAGTGACTGTAAGTCTAACATAACAGAACAGAACACTACTTCTTGCTTTTCAGCTCTCTTGGTTTATACTGACTGGTTACCCTGGTTACCAGGCAGTATCCAATAAGGGAGGGCCACATTGCTCATAACTGTTGCTTTTGAATCTGAGCTGAATGCTGAGTATCAATTGCAAACTCACTGACCAGTTATGTCCCATGTGCCCCCCCCTCAGGGAGCTGAAAAGCAGGAAGTTGTGTTGTATTCTGCTATGTTAGACATCCAGTCACTGCAGCCTTTATACATAACATTTTTGGCTAACATTTAGAAACATTTTTTATTTTGCACAGCCTATCTATTTACCCGGTTTTTTTATTTTACCCTGAACTGTTCCTTTAACGGTTGTAAGATAATCTGCCTTCACATATCCCCTGGCAGAGTGAAATCCAATCCGCAGGGAGATCACCAATTTACTAACATTCACTAGTGAAAGAATACATCGCTAACAAAGTTTCATGCCTTTTCGCTAGGCGAATTTTCCATTACCTTAACCCTTTCATCAGTGTTTCCTTTGCCAGCTTAGACCTGGCTTACTAATAAGATGAAGCTACATTCTCCTGAATCTAATGTCAGTGACATCATATCCTGTGTGCTGAAAAATTATATACATAGTTACATAGCTAAATATATACATCATGAATAAAAACATATAAAGGTATGTACTCGCCCTATTCAAATTGACCTAAGCACAAGTGTACTAATGAAGTTTCGCTAGGCAGAAATGAACATTAGCAAAGTTTGCTATGAAATGCGTGTGCTGACGAATTCACACTAGCAAAACTTTGCCAGCATTCAGTTGCCGAGACGCAAATTGGCACTTTAGTGAGTTAGTGGTAGCAAATTTGCGCCTGGCTAAGTGGCGCAATGTGTGGCGAAGCCTCCACAGGCGAATATTTGCCATTTAGTAAATTTGCCCCAACATTTTACATAAAAATGATCTTGGGTGTCAAACCTGCAGTCTCCAAATGTTTAGCCAAGACTCCATACCCCCCATAACCTCATGTGTTGATCTATGTGTGTGGAATTCATATGAAGTAGTGGGCTACATGTTGGAAACATCTGATATAGAATCTGAAATAGCAGTAAATGACACAGAGTCAGAAAATGTAATATTGCTGTTTATGCCTCTCTCTGCCTTTCCTAAAGCCATGCTTGGAAATAAGATGAAAGTGTTTTTGCTCATTAAAGGTTAACGTTACTGAACACCAATAAATCATGCTAGCTACATTTCATATATCTTTGTGTTCTTATAGGGAAAATGCACAGCACATCAACTCACAGCACTGAATCAATGTTACATGCATATTACATATACACAGGGCTAATGACTGAAAGCAGACTTTATTTTGGGTACAGTACAGTTTAAATAAGAAGCCTGATCTTATGCTAAATTAGTGCCATGGTGGTTATGTATTTTTTAAATGGCAGAATAACTTTTTGACATACTTTTAGCCAGTTTGTTTTTCATTCCCTGCATCCTAGACAGTAAACGTTCTGCTCTATATAGTAAAATATTAATGAGAAAAACAACTGGGAAATTAGGATTCAGCAAGACATATGCAATATAAACAGGCATGTAAAATGTGTATGCTCAGTTGTCTTGTATTCAAGGATAACCTGGATTGTGGTTATATTATACAGCGGAACACTGGTACATTAACGTTTCTGGTTTGTGCACATTTACTTATAAACTGGCTGGGCTCGCATCTAGGCAGCTGTGGGCAGGAAGGGTTGGATTATCAAGCAAGGTTTCTAATGTCACATGGGATAGGTAGGCATAAATAACAAATATAAACAGGGGCGTAACTACAGAGGAAGCAGACCCTGCGGCTGCAGGGGGGCCCAGGAGGAATAGGGGGCCCATCAGGCCCTACTTAATGAGCAATTTCAATATATAGTGGTAAAACATGATAACCTCTGGATATTTTGGGGGCCCTAAAATAAATTTGCTGTGGGGCCCAGTAACATCTAGTTACACCACTGAATCTAAACCAAGTGTATTTCTATGAAAATAACTTGCAATGACACCATAGTTTTGTGGAGAGAAGCCACATCTAATATTTAATTAGGCTGTAGATAAGATTCACAATTTTTATTCTGTGCTTATAAATTTTACTTGTACAGAACAGCATAATAATACAGAGCCCATTATGAAATTCCATTAAGTCCTGCCATATTACCAGCCAAAACATAATTAACTCTTATCAGCCACCATGAAATCAATTTAATCATCTGTGACATATTTTTTATACATAACATTATGCATAATTAGGGTGGGCGGGTTGGAAGGTTTTTGCATCGCAATCCCAGGATGAGCTGCCAAGGAATGAGGCAATGCACCTCTATGTATAAACTCTATACCCAGGCTTTGAACTGCAGGAAAAATTCAACCAATCATGGCAACTTAATGTAACTGAAGGGGGCATACCACCAACCCAAAAGACCCTGGGATGTTATAATTGTAAAAAATGGGGATACGGTTATCCTGCCACCATCCCATGTGCCAAAAGGGCCAATATTGGCCCCTGCTGGATCATAATATCCCAGTTCAAATATGTACTACTGGACGCACAAACACATCTGCAGCACTAATTGCAATGTATCTTTGGAGAATTGGTAATGAAAATACTCCCTATGGTAAATCAACTCTGGGGAAAAAGAATACAGTATTTTGGGGAAAACATTGTGATTTGCATTAAGCTCACTGCACTTGCAGATGAAAATCAGCCATAAAATTCACATTACAATAATCAGCCTTTTCCCAAAAGTTTGGTGGAGGTGAGGGAGCAAATTTTGTGTTTGGTGGAATTCTATTTACCATATAAGCATTCTAGGGCTGTCCCCATAAAGTTGCCTGCATAGGCGCAGACCCTTAAGTGTCCATATGGTAAATACACCTCTGCTGTTTAAAGTCTGACCACTTAGCATAGCTCCAGACCTCCATGTTAAGTTGGATTTCATTTGTAGTGATGACACTAATGAAATGATTGAAAAGCAAGTGTTTATTTACTGGTATCAACTTTTCCTCTTCCGAAAACTTTATATAAGACACAGCACAGAACAACTGTGAAGTCTAAAATGAAATGCGAGTATTAGCAGAACTAAACAGGACAGCTCCTATAAGATTAGTTCATTTATATTCCTGCTTTTTATTCAGAGTTCAGCCAAATACTAGGAAAAAAAGTGCTTGAGTGTTGCAAACCCCCTCAACTGCAAAGAAACACCTTCCTTTTATGTCTCCTAATCTTTTATGCAAGTAATTAAAGATTTTTCCTCTAGGAACATCAATAGATAAACCCACTAGCTTGGGAACGAGGCCACTAAACAACCTCAAAAGTAACCTTAACAGCTGCCTCAGAAGCCTTCACATGATGCATACAAACATTAAGAGGCATATCATTTACTAGCAGCTGTACAAAAATGTCTTATCAGCTACAGACCTCACAACCTAGAAGTGTTTGCAGTATGATTGCATGCAAGCAATCTCTTTTTCCCTGGGATTTTACAATGCTTTGAAATTACATGGAAAAACTGGCATAAACAACTCATCTTGTACAGCTGAACTGTTCCCCCAAAGTCAACCGGATAAGCACGTTCTTTTGAAAAAGCAATCCAAAGTATTCCTGAATGTACTGTATATATTTTTAAATGTCTAGGCTCAAGTAATTGTGGCTGAAATTCTGTTTTTTTTTAAAAAGACTGTTGTGCATATGATAAGGATTTAATGTCCTCCCACGTGTAAAATACTCATCATTTGTATGGCTCTGTGTCTATGTGTCAGAAGGTCATTTGTTGTACTCACATATTTGTTGCCTTAAGTCACACTTCATGTGAAGGACCTAGTTCTTTGGCTCAAACCACACAAGTGACAGAAGACAAGTAAATGCAGCTGTCTGAATCTTTTGACAGCTGTCATCAGCCGCATGCAAAATGCATCAGAACCGTGCCCTATGATATTGCAGGGCACATGGCTTCACATGCAATTTGTATTATGTATTTGAGCTAACAACTGTCAAAGGCAAAAGGGCATGACAGGTATTTCCATCCATGTCTTAGGCATACGGCAATGGCTTACTGAAATTTCTTTAGTACTGTATAACCAAGTCACATACTATGTCCCAGGGAGTCTGGCTGCATGTGCACGTTTAGCTCATTTATGTACTTTTATAATACAGGTATGGGACATATTATCCAGAATGCTCAGGACCTGGGGTTTGAAGGATAACAAATCTTTCCGTAATTTGGATCTTCATACCCTAAATCTACTAGCAAATCACATAAATATTAAACAAACCCAATAGGTTGGTTTTGCTTCCAATAAGGATTAATTATATCTTAGTTGGGATCAAGTACAAGCTACTGTTTTATTATTACAGAGAAAAAGGAAATAGTTTTAAAAAATTTGGATTATTTCATTATAAAGGTGTCTATGAGAGACGGCCATTCTGTAATTCGGAGATGTCTGGATAACGGGTTTTCTGGAAAAGGAATCCAATACCTGTATGAGAATATATGTTTGATAATATATGTTTAATTGTATATATGTATAATGAAATGGTCCTCACTTGGTATCAGAATCAAAGAGCATGAAGTATTAAGTGGGAAAGCTACATGCCAATGCCTGTGTGGCCTAATACTTGTGTAATAGTAGATTTATAAAAAAATATTTAGGACATTTTTAAATGCAAGCTGGTTGTTTAGTTCATCCCTTTAACTCCTTTTTTAAAAGTTTATTATTACTAATAATAATATCGTACATAGAAACTTTTATTGACACGGTTGTCTTATTTAACTGTTTTGCATAAGGCATCAGAACAGTTTTACACTTGTGTGTTTTAAAAGAAGCAGTTAATCCCCAGCTGTCAGTCTTTTAAGAAGCATTCTTTACTCGCACTAGCACAGGAGGCTGTTTTTCTCGAAATAAACTAAATCCGGCCCTAGTCATAGAATGACAATGCTTTGTTTTGTTTACAAAAATACATCATCAACACTTGATATATGCCTGATTCCTTGCAATAAATGATATAAAACAGTATCAAATAAATAGTAACAGCATGATTTCATATTCAAGAGAAACAGAATGATCTAATGCATTTTGACAGCTTATTTTAAAATAAATAAAGCGGCAGAAAAGCTCTTACATTTCTGTAATGAATTGTATACGTAAATATGTGTGGATTTCAGCACTTGTATTAATTTCAGTGGCTGGGTTATTTTGATTTGTATTTTATTGACCTTTTTGGCCTTTAATTACATGAACACATGCAAAATCTAATTTCAGTTTGGATTTGTTTTGTAAACTACAGGAGGAACTTATTAATGTAATTTTTGCACCGTTTATTAACAAGGATTTGGACTTTTTTTTTCTAGAATGCAAGAAAACTATTATATGTATATTATATAATGAAATGCTCAAAGTTACCAATTGGTAAGCTCCTCACCTAGAGGAGACCAACTATTTCTACACAATTATGAATGCTATACATTTGAATCTGTAGCAGATTTTGGGGGAAAAATGTTCAATACATTTAAAAAAGACCAAAAATTTCTAAGACAGACATTTAACAATGGTCCCTAATTCAATAGATATTTCTGTCCTTCATCATTTTCTACTGTAGAATTGTGGATGACAGAAAGGTGGTGCCTGGGAATGGTATCTAAGAATAAGGAAAATGGGAGCAAACTAAAAGCAAGAGCAAGGGACAGAGACAAGGTTAATTATATATATGCGCAAGTAAAATAATATTTTTTCTTGACCACTCTGTGATTATTTGTGACAAATTCCCTGGTCTAGAACCACAGGTGTACTTGCAGAAGTGCTGGGATTTTATATAAGTTCCTTATTCCTTGGCCTGTGTATTCCACTATCAACACCTGTGATCCAGCTACACTTGCCCAATTAACAGGCCATTTAAGCCTTGCCCCTCGTATACATCATACTGGATCATTGAGCGCTTTTCTATGAACAAGCCTACTGATTACTATTTAGAGATATTGGTGCAAATGCTTGAAGTGAAATGTCCCTGCAACCTTAATAAAGACAAAAGAGTTAATATTATGCCCTACACATGAGCCCACAGTAAAATGAATGTTCCATATGTTCTCAAATGTCTGGGGAAAAAGGTTCAGCTAAAATAAGTTTAAGCTAGGACTTTTGCAGGCAATCCCACTTAAAGGACAAGGAAAGGCAAAAAAAACAAAATCCCATTTTTACTTTATTTAATGAAAAAAGAAACCAATATATCTCCAATATACTTTTATCAAAAAAATGTGTACCGTTTATAACCTGACTGTATGCAGTGAAATTCTCCCTTCATTTACTTATGTGGATAGGAATTGTCAGACGGTCCCTCAGGGAAACAATCATACTTATGAACAGCAGGGGGAGCCCCCGCCTTACTTCCCAGCTATGCAGAACTCAAGCAGCTTTGTTTGCTTCCCTGTTTTGATAATTTATGACGATCTCTAAGCAGCCCAGACCACACTGAGCATGTGCACAATCTTGGCCTTTCAAAGATGTATAACAAAGTTACAAGATGACAGCCCCCTGTGGCTAACTTTGTAAGCATAAATCATTTGTTTGATTAGGCTTGTGGTGCAGTAAGTTCATGTTTATGTTTAGTATACAAAATACAGCATTTCTAGCCTTATTCTATTTTAGACTTTCCTTGTCCTTTAAAAAAAAGGAAAAGTTGCTAGCGTTTTTTAAACTTTAATGCATTTCCAGCAGACAGGATATGATGTAATTGGCATAAGATTGAGGAAGATCTAATCATTTTAGAAGTTCGCCTGGTCTGAGGTGGCGAGGTCAACTCTGGCAAAAAGATGTAACTAAAATCCGCACGTTACTGAATTTGCAGATCAACGACCATTCACCTGCGTGAAAGAGAAAGCGTGTGAATGAATGATAGTGACGGTCCTGTTTGCTAGTGAATTGTCTTCTGCACCTGTTAGTAAATTGCCAGTGTCCCTGTGGATTGGATTTCTAGCGAATTTTTCACTAGTGATGGCCACTTCGCCATTTAGTGACTCTGCCCCATAGTTGGGAAAGATCTTTGCTGTCACTGTCCTGTGATCACCCATGTGATGGAATAGACTAGTGATTCTAAACCAGTGGCCTGTGAGCAAGTTTGCAAATAAATGGCTTTTTGCAAAAAACACAGTGTATGCAATAGAATGTTGCAATCGTAAAATAGTTTTTGCGGCAAAATATTTAATGAATCTCTACAACAGTTATTAACTCAAACTCAGTGTTGGACTGGCCCAGTGGGATACCAGGAAAATACCCAGTGGGCCCTGACCACTGGGCCAGATCCCCTCTCCGGATGCTCGTTTTTTAAAAAAGGATTTTTGCAACAAGGGGGGCGCCGCACAACGCCTCGCGGTGCGTCACAGTAGGGGGAGAGGGGGCCTGTAGTGAGTCCTGGACTGCAGTCCTGGTGGGCCCCAGGCCTGACAGTCCGACCCTGCTCAAACTTTTGCTTAACAATAATGATCAAAGTAATATTCACCAGTGAATGAATACATTGTGAGCGGCGCTAAACATTTGCAAAAAAACATTTCAAACAACGTTGCGATTTTAATAACATTTCTCCTTTGGAGAATCTTAAAGGGGTTGTTCACCTTTGAGTTAACTTTTAGTATAATGTAGAGAGTGATATTCTGAGACAATTTGCAATTGGTTTTCATTTTTTATTGTTTGTGGTTTTATAGTTGTTTAGCTTTTTATTCAGCAACTACCTAGTTTGCAGTGTCAGCAATTTGGTTTCTAGGGTACAAATTACCCTAGCAACCCTGCATTGATTTGAATAAGAGACTGGAATATGAATAGGAGAGGGACTGGATAGAATGATAAATAATAAAAAGTGGCAATGACAATACATTTGTAGCCTTACAGAGCATTTGTTTTTAGATGTTGTCAGTGACCCCCATTTGAAAGCTGCAAAGAAACAGAAGAAAATTGCAAATCATTAAAAAACTATCAAAAATAAATAATGAAGACTAATTGAAAAGTTTCTTAGAATTGGCCCTTCTACAATATAATGAAAGTTAACTTGAAGGTGAACCACCCCTTTAATGAATATCAGCTCAAGAAATGTTGTGTTGTGTTGATTTTTTTCCACTAAAGGTGCATGAAAAAAAATTGGCCAAGAAAAGTAAAAAAGGGAACACTGGGAGAAAAACAATGTTTTACTTGTGCATGTTCAGTAATCCTTGTATATTAGCTTCTGTGCACCGATTCCCATGTGAATTTCTTCTCAAAGATACATGCTTGCTAGGTGTAATATAAATGCTTTGAACCACTGGCTGGAAATGACAGATATAGATGGAGGTATTTAGACCCACAGGAGAAAGTGTGAGTAATCCTATTAGGATGCCTGACAGATCCATTGCTGATTGCTTATAGGGCCACTAATGCTACATTAAAAATATGGAAAAATTATATATTATATAAAGTAATAGTGCTGTACAACTTTTTCTGCTAAGTGAACACTTACAAATGAAACAGCCCAATTAATATTCCTTCCATGTCAGAGCTTGAGTTTGAGGCGAACACTCAAAGCAGAATGTCTGCTGGGATTGTGCTTGATATTCTTATATAACATAAAACAATATGATAATATTATAAAAATTCCTTCCCATCTCTTCTTAGTTTTATCTGTGCATTTGAATGGTTAATATACTGAATGGCATTTGACTTTTGTTTAACTTCCTATGTAAGATCTAAACCCACTGTATTTATAGAGCTAATCATTTATATGCTATGTAACCTGTGCCTCTTAACTCATTCAGCTTAAATGGCAGCCTCCACACCCATGAACTAGAAGAATAAATGGGGGTGGGGCAATATATAGAATTTGCATTTTTTTTTATATGGGTATATGTTTTTAATCTCAACTATTTCTGTGCAGCAACATATCTTTTCAAAGGTATGCCAAAGAGACATGGTTATTTATTTATATTGTGTATTTAATCGCAGGCTGTAACAGAGCACTTTATACATTAATATGGATTCTAGCACACACAAAAGAATCGTGTTGATGCCAGTTAGTGTACAATAATACTTTCCCATTATAGCACTTGTACTTATATCTCACCCACTCTACTTAAAAAATCTTTTCAAATTTGATTCTACTGCACAATTGTAAAAAATAAAATGACTGGGTCTATGTAGAACTGCTTGGCAACTTAGCTGAAAGGCAGAGACAGGCATCACATCCCAACCCTTATTCCAACCATGTTAATGCAACATAAAATTGCATCAAAGACTTGTGAGCAAAGTGCAAAAAAAATATATATTTTTTTAAGTTGACATGCTTTTTATTTGATATCTGTGCTTTTCCCCACAGCTGCAACAGTCATCCACAAAATAGCTTGCACCACAACATGGGGGCAGATTTACTGAGGGTAGAATTTCGAAGTGGAAAAAACTTCGATATTGGACCATCAAATTTTTTTGGGGGGTCATTTTCAATCAAATATGGCCATTTTCTTTCTAAAACGGCCATATTTGATCGAGTTAAAAATCATTTGAATCGTTCAATTCGATCGAACAATTTACACCAAAATCATTCGATTTCTCAGGACTTAGAAAAAATTTCAGGACAAGTTCTATGAGCTCCCCCACAGGCTAAAATGGCAATTCGGCAGCTTTAAGCTGGCGAATAGTCGAAGGATTTTTAATGGGCCAATTACTTCCAAATTTCTAAATTTTTCAATTAAAAATTAGCCCCTTAGCATCTGATTAAGTAAATTGTGACCAAGTTTCAAAGAAAAATGTATGTTGTAATTTAATTCCAGTGCACTGATGATCATAGTAATTACAGTGGTCCAGGTGTATAGGCACAACATTGAAAGGGAACCCTAAAAGCAACAAATTAGGTAAATTGGCAACACATTCCTCCCTCTAGTAAGCATTCCCTTGTGCTCAGTATGGGGTTCGGCATCCTCCAATACAGAGAAATTACTGACACAAGCTGGGTAACCCCTGTTAGTTTAATAAAGTAAAGTGCAATGTTTTAGGGGAGTGTCCCTTCTTCAGGCACCTGCTTTGTTGTGCCAACCCTGGAAGCAAACCCTACTCAAGGCATTACCCAAATTCCCTTATTTCTGTGTGTCCTTTACAATGCATGTTGTCACCAACAAGGCTGACTGACCTCTCTAAAGTATGTTTTTGTGGTTTTTTTTGGGCTTATTTTAAATGTTTATTAAAAATTCAAAAATTTGAAATTAGAAAATGTATTAGCCCATATTCTCATTGCTTGAAATTCATTAAGTACAATGTATTGTTTTATTATTACAGAGCAACAAGGAAATTTTTTTGAAAAACCTAGAATTATTAGCTTAAAATCAATTCTATGGGAGAGGGCCAGGTTTCTGGATAAGGGATGCCATATAGGTCACAAAACATTATGATTTCATCAGGACTTGTAACTGCTACATCTAGTGTTAAGTTAATTTGTGAATGCATGGATTTGCTGTGAAAAAAAAATCAGCCCTTGAATTTAATGCATCCAAAAAATTGCCACCTATTGACTTTAATGTGTTTCTCAATTTTTTTTCAGTTTTGCTCATCACTTGCTACATCTATCCAGAAGATCATATCACGTCCCAAAAAGGTCCTATGTCTTCCATTATTCACGAACCCAGGGAAAGCAAGAGCACACAACATTTACAGACCACTGTTTTCCACCTTGTATAAAGGTTTTATAATCTACTTAAGGTAGCCTATAAACAGTATTTTCTATGTTGGTCTATGGCTAACACAATGCAGGTGTGGGACCTGTTATCTGGAATGCTCAGGATTAGGAGTTTTCTGGATAACAGATATTTCTGTAATTTGGTTCTTCATACTTTGCCTACTAGAAAATCATGTAAATCAGGGGTGTCCAACCTGCAGCCCAGAATAGATATGAATGCCAGCTTGAAACGCTTGGTTCCAGAGGAAACATCATGTTGTAAAGGATATAAATTAGTGGGCAGGAGGGGGGACTCAGCCCATTGCCCTGTTAGTAGTAATAATAATATAATAATAAGTCTATTTAATATCCAGGTGTCGCATATTCCAGTGTATAGCTCCATCTTGTTATCCAACTAGTATTGTAGTTATTTTCTGTGCACAATACCATTGTGTTACTTTTACAAATCAGAAATGGTTGTGTATTTCATGTGTGACCCCAGACAATTTTTCTTTTTCCAATGTGGCCCAGGGAAGCCAAAAGGTTGGACACCCCCCATGTAAATCATAAACCCAATAGGCTGGTTTTGTTCCAATAAGGATTAATTATATCTTAGTTTGCATCAAGTGCAAGATACTGTTTTATTATTACAGAAAAAAAGGAATTCATTTTTAAAAATATGGATTATCTGGATAAAATTTTGTCAATGGGAGACAGCCTTTCCATAATTCGGAACTTCTGGATAATGGATTTCCGATAATGGATCCCATACCTGTACAATACTCTGCTGTGTTTCAGGAAAAATATAGTCCTATTCTCGTTTACCATACCCTTGCATGGCCAAAATGATTGTCTAAATATATTGGAAGGTAGCACAAATATAAACCAATTATGAATTAAGTAAAGATCATCTTATTGGTTTGTTCTGACCTTAGAATGCTACTACAGGTATGGAACCTGTTATCCAGAATACTTAGGACATTGGGTTTTCCATATAAGGGATCTTTCTGTAATCTGGATCTCCATACCTTAAATCAAAAATCATTTAAATATTAATTAATCCCAATAGGATTATTTTACCTCACCTAAGGATGCGTTATATCTTAGTTGGGATAGTTCACTATTACAGAGAAAAAGGTAATAATTTTAAAATTATATATTATTGATTATAATAGAGTATATGGCAGATGGTTCACTCATAATACGGAGCTTTCTGGATAATGGGTTTCTGAATCCTATTGGAACCCTACTTTTAGGGGCAGATTTACTAAGGGTCAAATTAGGTTGAAATGAAAATTCAAATTAAATTTGAATTAAAAAAATTGGAATTTCGAAGTAATTTTGGGCTACTTCGACTGTCGAATAATCCCTTGAATTCGAGGGATTTTAATTCAACAAAAATTTGAGGGTCGAATTTGAGGGTTTTTATGAAGATTAAAAATATTTTCTATATGTAAAATTGGAGGGATGTCCAGTCATAGAATTTATCAGTCAAGTAATGGAACTTTGTAGTAAAAATGCCACAGAAAGACCATTGTTTTAAAACTTTAAGATGAGTAGTTAACTTTCATAAATTTTTTGATCCTCTCATATAATGTAAATGATGAAGTTTAAAAGAATGGTTGAAGCTTATCTATAAGTCTGTCTTACAAATAGGGATGCACTGAATTCAGGATTCAGTTCGGGATTTGGCTTTTTCAACAGGATTCGTATTCGGCCCGTTTGACCCGAATCCTAATTTGCATATGCAAATTAGGGACGGGGAGGGAAATCACATAACTTTTTGAGACAAAACAATGAAGTAAAAAATGTTTTCCCTTTCTCACTCCTAATTTGAATAGCAAAAGATTCTGGGGTTCCCCCGAATCCAAGATTCGGTGGATTCGGTGCATCCCTACTTACACACAGGAAAAGCTAAATAATCTGAAACTTTCGCCACTTAATTTATGTTAACAGAGATATGAAGTAAGAGATTTTACAAGCACCCACAATCTTTAGTGAAATTCAGATTTCAAACTAAGCTTTGGGACTAGTAAATTTGCCTACAGGTTAAAAAAAAACTGGGAATTTTGCCCATTCAAAAATTCTGTTTTTTTTAAACAAAAAGAACATATCATAGTCTTGGAGAAGAACTGTATTTGAGCCTGAGCAGAGAAAAGGTAGGGCTGCTATATTAAAGAATCATACAATGAACTCGTGAACTGTCAATAAGGTAATAATAAGGTCAGTCAAGATGTAGTTGGAGAATGCTCCATGACTGGGGAACAGTATTTTTTCATACCCTGTAAAACCAAGCAATTTTTTCACAAACAAATGGTAAATTATTTACCTAGGAGCAGGTTTATCAAAATGTAAGATTATAGCTCACCACAACAACAAAAATAAATCTGCCCCCTAGACTTGCTTGAAAAGTTAAATCAGCAGTAGCCAAAAAGCACAAAACCTGCCTCTGCATTATAGTAGAAATTAATTACTAAATAGAGCAGGTAACAAAAGTGGAACAATCTAAACCCAATATCTGGAATAGGATAAAAATAAATTGTTCTTAAGGTAAATTAACTTTCATGTTGTTATCAAATAAATACTCCTGTCTTGTTACTTTATGCATTTTTGAGAGACATCTCCCACATGTTGGAGTATTGACTGCTGCCATATTTGTACACTGTTACAGTATCACCTTGGAATCACCTCTGCTCTGTAGGTCTTTCCTCATATCTTAAATGTCCCATATGAGTGATTATTTAGTTGCAAGTCTCTGCACTTTCCAGCTTAATAATATTCTTCCTATGAACTGGTGCCTAAAATTGCACAAGTCCTTAAAGTGTCATCTTACAAGGGATTTATAAAAAGACAAAATGATGCTTCAGCCAATCCCTCTTTAATGTGCTTTCACTGTATCAGTTGAAATTGCTTACTGTTTGGCTTTTATCGTTAACCTTCAAATCCATCATAATTAAGGAGACACCAACACAATATTGTAAGGGTTAGAAATATAATGCATATTTTCCCAAATGCATGAATCATTATTAAGTCTAATTTGCCATTTATCCGCCAGTCTGATATTTTATTCAAATGTCTCTGATAACATCCAGAATACAGGGTATTATTCTGCACATTTCTGCATTAATAGCAAAAACAGGGACAATACTTTTAATGCCAACATCAAGGTCATTTATGAAAAAAATAAAATGAAGGGGACCAAGCAAAGACCCTAGAGATACTGCACTGATAACTTTATTATAACTAGAAAATACCGTAAGTTCTGTATCAATAATTTAAGTTCAACCTATTTAAATCACATCTAGTCCAACCCTAAGCATCTAGTTATCATTGGACTTTTTTGTCTAGCAAAATATATTTGCCTAACATCATGCATATTGTAAAAAGATGGTGTAAGATGGTCCTTTAATAAAGACTGGAAAGTGATGAGCTTTGGCGAAAACATCATTATGCCTCACTACTCCTCCTATTCCAGTATGAAAAGACATACCTGTATTTTTTTCTCTTAGCTTAGGATGGGTTTGCTTACACTTTGGAGATGACAGTTTAAGGTGGCACACACAGAGTAGGTGCAGAAACCGATACTGGAGTATGAAATTGATTTTGTTTATGTAAATTTGACACATACAAAAATATGCATACAAACATTTTATGAATCCTTGTGAAGAGGTCACCTATAGTTATAGTGAGGCTTATTAATTAATACTGAATTAATACCGAACACAGTAGCAACCCATAATAACAGTGCCTAACCAGATGCATCATATCAATATTTGGTTGCTAACATCAAAGCAAATAGCAATAGTACTGTAGGTAAAAATAGAATCCTTTTTCAGCACAAAGAAATATAATTATGAGGAATCTAATTTTTACTCTGTCACTCTGCTAAGCTATAATTAATTTGTTCATTAAAATGTTTTCAATATATTTTATCCTCTGTTTGGGTTAATGCTAACAGTCTTTTAAATATCTACAGTGTGATAGGTGTGAGATAACCCCCCATTGGTGTTTGTGGAGATAAGAGCCGGAATTGATATAATGATGCTTTCCAGACTCATGCCATTATCTATGTGAGGCAGTAAAGATTACATAGATATCTGAGTATATGGGAGGAGTGTTGCATATTGTAGCCTCCTTGGAGCATTTGTAATGATGTCAAATAGTTATCTGGAGTCTTACCTATCAGACTAGTTAAGCCGATACCACCTTCACATGGCCACTAACATTTTCAAGGCAAATATAAACAAATTTAACTATGAACGCATACATATTATTTTATGTATATATATACAGGGGAGTTATGTATGATTTATATAAATAGTGAGCTATTTGTGACAAGCTTATTCTACACTAACAGGCCTATTTACTAATAACTCTTTACAAGTTCTGGAAAAAACCCCAACTTAATGCTAGAAAATATACTCATGCATGATTTTTGCAGGAGAAATTACAATGAAGCTGGAAAATATCCGGTGCCGCATGCCCTTCAATTAGCAAAGTCTGTAATAAGCTGTTTGAGGTTCTTGTGGTCTCATTAAATATGTTTAGGAATGATTCAAAACAAATTCTTCAGATTTCTTAGTAAGAGCGCTGCCTAGATATTTAATTTTTTCTCAACTCTTTAAAGTTGTATATTAGGAGGACTATCATGCACAGGTAAATAAAATACCGTACATGAACTAGTTAATTTTTAGACCAAAAAATGTGGCAAATGTTCCAATTACACACCAAGTTATGGATTATTATTTTGAATGTTTATGCTCCTTTACAGTTTTATAATGGAAACATTATACTGTACATCCTTTGAATGTCTGATCTATATTCCCAAGGGCTCTATGGTCAGAGTGGATTAAGAGGCCATTTAGAGAGTAAATGGTTATGGTGCCATACTGTTGACCCAGAGATCAGCCAGAGTAGAAGACAGATCCAGGATATCAAGTGTGGTCTAAAATTAATTTTAACTGTGTTTAAAGTTTTTGTCAAGTCCAAAGACTACAATCATGAAAGTGGTTCAAGGAGAGCACTTTAAAGCAAGTTGTTGTGAAAAAGTATTTATTTGCTGACTACCAAACATGACATGTTTCGGCCATTCGTGCCCTTTCTCAATTGCCATTCGTGCCCTTTCTCCACACACTTGAGAAAGGGCACTAATGGCCCGAAACATGTTGTGTATGGTGTATGGCAAATAAATACTTTTTCACAGCAACTTGCTTTGAAGTGCTCTCCTTGAACCACTTTTTTAAAGATTTGCCTAAGGGGAAGCTGGGAATCAAAGGCAGAGTGTAAGAACATTTCCTTTAAGGTATCACTACAATCATGAAATCAAGATTGTCATAGGAGTCTTTATATTGTTTAAAAATAAAACCAGATTAACAAAAAAATAATCAATAACAGCCATGTCTAATGTTTTGACCAAAGCATTCAAGGCTTGATTGTTTAAGACATTCCTTTATGAATATGCTTACTGCTTGGTTTCACTCTCTTCTTTATTTCATGTAATATGTAGTTTCTACATTAAACTGCTTTAATAGTTCTGCATTTTCCAAACATTAACACCCAAATTACACTTTTCCAAGTAGACATTTTATAGTTATATCAATAGGTTAGATAAGGTTCCCAAACCACTGGGCCACGGCCCATTACCAGGCCACGGACAGTGCTGGACTGGGACACCAAGCCTAGCCTGAAATGAATGCGTCATGCCAAATTGGACGCCAGCGCACTGAATTGGACACCCATCCCCAAAATTTTTTTTGCCTCCACTCTAGTCCCTCGACCAAAAAAAGTTTGGGGACCCCTGGGTTAGATAACAACAAGAAAACTAGTATGGTCACATCTTTCCTCTTAAAGGGGTTATTCACCTTCATATAACATTCAAAAAAGGAACAATTCATGCAAAAATAACAAGCTTTTCCAAATGTTTAACAAAGAATGTGCAGTTGATGAGATATTCACCTCAGATGGATCCCTTTGCAGATGGGGTCCTTTCATCATGGGCCCCCATTGGGTGGGCCGCCAACCCCCAAAAATGCTACAGTGACTGCTTTACTTCCTTGTTTTACATCATACACACTCCTGGCAGAAGCAGAAAGTGCACACATGCAGTAGTTTCTGAAGATTAACTCTGATTGGATGCTTCTCCTGTCAGTCTGCTTCTGATCACTAGTCAGTGTGGTTAATTTGCATACACACTTCTCTGTAGGGTGGGGCTGGGCCAGAGTATGAGGAGAGGAGAACTCCTCTGATAGGACTTGGTGTGGCAGCATGTATGTACAGAGATTTGTGTTATGTGAAGGGGCTGACTTGTGTGTTTAGGGAGGCTGACATGTCATTTTCCCAGGGGGTAAGAGGAGGGTGTGGGTGCACAGACTTGTGTGGGGTGGAATGAGGGAGCTGTTGAAGGACTCCATTGGCTGTCTGGGTGTGAGGGAAAGTAAAGTCAGCTCTGGATGAAAGGAGGTCTGTCACTTGTGGGGACATGTGGGTAGAGATAAATCTATGTGTGCGTGGCTGTGTTATAATGGGGTTTGTGAGGAGAAAACTGACATTGTTGTACTTGGGGAGTGCTGGAGAATAGCCTTGTGTGGAGGGAGAGCTCAGTCACTTTCAGGCAGGGCTCAGCTGACATTTTTCAGTGTTTGGTGGGTACTGTAAGTTGCAAGTGGCTGCTATTTTCTAGAAGTGAAAAAGTCTTGAGACGGTGTGTTCATGTTGGTTCTGGAGTGTGTCTTTCAAATTATACTTAAATTGGTAAACGTTCTGCACAAAATGCTGTACAAATAAAAGCAATACAAGCACATCACCTTAGCAGCATCTTCTTATTTTGTCTGTATTCTATACTGAAATGACTGTGCACTGTACCTTTCCAAACACATGTAGGAACCTATAGGATTGCTATGTTCCAATAGAGTTAAATCCCTACCCTTCTTTAATCCTTAGTTACTAGGCAGAAGCCTATGTTGCCATTTAAGAATTTACACCACTAGTTATTGGTGAAGAGGTTTAATGACCACTTCCTGCCATACATCTTTATAGTATTGGATGGACAGGGAGTTTCCTCTTCCTCTTTGGCTGCTGGGTATACCAAGGCTCAGTAAAGCCACATACCCTAAAGGGACCTGTACCTTTAATGATTAAGTTGGGGACCAGGGGACCCCCATGAACAAGGAATAGCTACCACAGACTAGATGTGTGTAGGGACCCATAGGTTTCTATCTGGCAGCTATGGAGTTAAGTCCCTGCATCTCTGTCACTAGGCAGAAGTTTATGTTGCAAGTGTATACTTCTAACCAATAGTTACAGCCCAGAGTGTAATGACCATTTCCTGCCACACAGTGAACGAGGGATAGCAAGAGCAGGGTAGTACTGTAATAGTCTCTCTAGAGAGAGAAAGATGGTTAGCTTATTTAGTATGAACAGTTCTATGTTCCAACGAGGAGTGTTAGCAGGAAGAGATCTTCCTTACAAAGCTTCCCCTGTTTTGCTTTTAGTGCAGGGATATAATTGTGCTAGGGACTAGGACTTAGCAGCAGCTATCCGGCCTTACCTGGTATTCCATCAAGTCACATTTACAGCACCAGACACTTTGTATTGGAATGGATGTACCTTGACTCTCCTGACTCTGAGGAATATTTCCTACTGTGATGTGTTGTATGGAAATCTGCTAAGATCTCTACTACTCCCGTGTAACATCTGCTACTCTATGAAAGCTCCTTCGTGAGTATTTAAACCTGGGCATATTGCTTTATGCTAATAAACATTCACCTTTTGTTTTAAAGAACCTCCTGGCAAATTTTGAAAACTTTTGTTACAAAGTTATGATCATAAAATTGATAAGCCACCATACCACGTCAAGGTAAGCCCCACATGGTGGTCCCTAACTTGTTTACGCCTAATCACAATTTAAACAGTATCTTACTGGTATACTTAATAGCATTACTTTGAGTAAACATCTCCTGTGCCCTGGTTTCAAACTAAATCCTTCCCCGCCGACTACTTATGCAGTGACTGCCGTAACAAATGACCATATTGAAAAAATGTGATGTGAGATGTAATTAAAAGCAAAGTGGAATGATGGGTGCAGTTCCACATTGGTGTGTATGTGTGTATGTTAGGGAAGTATGGGGATGTACATGTGCAGGAGTGTACCGAGTGAACATGCAGTAGCAACAAATTTAATATGTGTCCCATGTGCTGAATAAAACCTTGCTGTGTGCTGTAGCAGAAAAGTGTGTAAATGTGTATGTTGGTGAAATGGATATGAGTGTGTGTAAAGTTAATGTGTGTGAGATAAGAAACTAAATGTGGACTGTAATGGGTGTAATGTATATGTCTGTGCAAAAGTGTCTCATGGGGCGTTGGTTTTGAACGGCTGAATCCTCCCACGCCGCTAGCATTTGCAGCTTTTAAGAGAGAGAGATTGCACAAACCAGGGCACATTTTAACAAGAACTTAAATGGCCACCAAAAGTCTAAATGGGCTGGTTTGAGGGTGCAGCAAACCACAAAAAGCTTAGCCACAGCTTAAAGCAAATACAAAAAAAAATAGGGGGGGGGTTGTGGGACCACACCTAAGACAAATTTCAAAATACTTAAATATTTAAAGTCACTGTCCTCACTGTGAAGAACCACCTATGCTGCTTCAAATGAAAGTCCTTTTCTTCTAGTCTGAAGGGGTGGCCTCTGGTGGACCATGATAGTTGTCTATAATGTATTTGTAAAGTGTAATCATGTCCCCTCACAAGAGCCTTTTTCCCAGAGAAAACAACCCCAACCTAGACAGTCTACCCTCAAGTCTAACCCTACCCTCCCTCTAACCAGTTTAGTTGCATGTCTCTGCAGTCTATCCAGGTCATGTACATCCCTCCTAAGGACTGGAACCAAAAACTGCACTGCATATTCCAGATGAGGTCTTTCTAGGGATCTATAAAGAGGCATAATTATGTTTTCATCCCTTGAGTTTATGCCCTTTTTTTTGCAAAACAGAACCCTATTTGCTTTAGTAGCTACAGAATGACACTGCCCAGAACCTGCACAATTTAGTATCGTCTGCAAAAATAGAAACTGTACTTTCAATGCCCAAATCCAGGTCATTCATAAACAAGTTGAAAAGCAAGGGGCCCAGTACAGAGCCCAGTGGTACCCCACTAACAACATTGGTCCAATTAGAAAATGTTCCATTTACCACCACTCTTTGTAGTCTATCTTTTAGCCAGTTCTCTATCCAGTTACAAATACTATGTTCCAGGTCAACATTCCTTAATTTAACCAGTAACCTTCTGTGTGGCACTGTATCAAATGCTTTAGAAAAGTAAATCACATCCACAGCCATCCCAGAATCAAGGTCCCTGCTTACCTTCTCATAAAATGAAATTAAGTTAATCTGGCAAGATCTATTACGCATGAAACCATGCTGGCACAAACTCATAGTATTGTTATTTGCAATGAAGTCCAGTATCCTATCCTTTATTAATTCTTCAAAAAGCTTTCCTACCACCGATGTCAGACTAACTGGCCTATAGTTTTGAGGCAGAGAATGGGATCCCTTTTTGAATAGCGGCACCACATTAGTAATTTGCCAGTCTCTCTGCACCATGCCAGACCTCAACGAATCCTGAAAAATTAAGTAAAGAGGTTTGTCAATCACAGAGCTAAGCTTGTTAATTACCCTGGGATGAATCCCATCTGGCCTTGCACCTTTGTTTATCTTAACATCTTCTAGTCTCTTTTGAATTTCTGCATGTGTGAACCATGCATCATTAGATGTATTATTAGAATTGGGACTATTAATAAGGTTCCTCATTTGTGTAGACAGATGAAAAGTATGCATTCAGAATCTGAGCTTTTTGCTTGTTCTCATCAACCAGCTGACCCCCCTCTGATAATAAAGGTCCTACCCCTTCCTGTTTCAATTTTTTACTACTAATATATTTAAAAAATAATTTTGGATTCTTTTTACTGATTACTGCTATATCCTTTTCCATATCGATTTTAGTTTGCCTAAAACATGATAATTACATGATTTATTGGCCTCCTTGTACCTTATAAATGATTAGGCTGTCCCAGCTAACTTGCAAGCCTTGAAAGCACATCTTTTCTTACCCATCTCAACACCGACACTTCTATTGAACTAAAAAGATTTTGCTTTGCAACAACATTCCTTGCTTTCAAGCGGAATATACTGACATGTATATTTATTAAGCAGCATTTTAAAGACTTCCCATTCTTCTTCAGTGTTTAACCCTGTGAAAAGCATTTCCCACTTAACATGTTGCAGAGATGCCCTTTTACTGTCAACACGCTTGACATGTTTTAGTTACTCCCTTATAGAGTTGCCTCTGCAACAGAATCTCAAAGGAGACCATGTTATGATCACCATTTCCTAAATGCTTACCCACACAAATGCTAGATATGAGTTCAGTATTATTAGTTATTACAAGATCCAAAATAGAGTTATTCCTAGTAGGTTCTTGAACGAGCTGGGATAAAAAGTTGTCATTTAGCATATTTACAAACCTACTAGCTTTATCTGTCTTGGCAACCCCATTACCCCAGTCAATTTCCATATAATTGAAGTCACCCATAATAATAACTTGACCTAGTTGTGAAGCCGCTTCTATTTGTAAAAGTAGCTGGGCTTCATACTCGTCACTTATACGAGGTGGTTTTTAGCATACACCAATGAAAATTTTCTTTGTAACCTTATGCCCAGTTGAAATCTCTACCCAGAGAGATTCCAAACCCTCACCATTGCCCGTAATGGTTATTTCTTTAGTGTATGGCTTTAATTCAAGTTTTACATACAAACACACTCCTCCCCCCTTTCTTATCCCTCTGTCCCTCCTAAAAAGGGTGTTACCATTTAAATTCACAGTCCAGTCACATGTTTCATCCCACCAGGTCTCAGTGATACCAAGTATATCATAATTTTTAGAGCATGCAATTAATTCTAGATCTCCCATTTTACCTGACAAACTTTGTGCATTTGCCAGCATACAGCAGAGGTTACTAGGGAAAAGGGAGACTGATCCTGGGTTTATACATCCCAACAGCTTTGCCAGATTGTGTGAGGATGATGGGAGTTCTAGATGGGGCTGACTTCTCTAACAGCCTGGAGACCAGTTCCCTAGTAGTGGTGGGGAAGAGAGCAGAGTCAGGCTTAAGCAGATTGTGGTTGTAGGGGATTCAATTTTTAGGAAAGTAGATAGGGTAATATGTCTTTCGGATTGCTACAACCAAACAGTTTGCTGTCTACCTGATGCCAGGGTTTGGATTGTGGTTGATCGAGTAGACAAATTATTGGGTGGGGCTGGGCATGACCCAACAGTCTTAGTACATATCGGTACTAATGACAAGATAAATGGTAGATGGAAGACATTGAAGGTGAACAACCCCTTTAAGCTTGGGGTGCCTAGTGACAGTCACTATCTACTTTGGAGAGCTGGGGAGAAAGGTTACATTTTAGTCCAGTATCTCATGACCAGTAACACTCTAGTGAAATCAATCACTAGTGGAGGTGGTAATTGCTTAGTGGGTTCTAAGAACTTATTTTAATTGAAAAATTTAATTTTTATTTTCACTGACTACTTTGGTAACATCACTTGTTTGATACATTTCTTTCAAATAAACAAATGGTGGAGGTAAAGAGCTTTTCTTAGTAACAACAAGTATAGAAACCCTCTTCTATGTTATTAAAGTCTGACTTCTTGACACTACATGGGAGGTAAGATAGGTGATTAGAAAGGAATGTTGATCTTACATTTGTAGACAGAGGAAAGTGGGCATTAACATCACTTCACTAATCAGGATCTTTATATATAGACGCAGCTAGTGACATTGTTTCCTTCTATCTCTGGGAGATTCTGCTGATCTGTCACCATGTCACTGCCTGTAGTAAAGCACATGCATTAGGCTTAAGAGACTAAAATAATGCACCAACTGTTGTTGTAAATGTACAACAGTAACTCTGAAAAGTAGTGATATCAAACTTCTATGTTCCATGGTGGAATTTAAAAACAATATCATGGAATATTCTGCACAAGTAAATGCCCTTGTTTGCTCAGTCTATGTATATATTTAGATTTATGCAGAAGTAATAAATAAATTAATAAATTAATTAATATAACTTAATGAGACAGCTTTAAGTTTTTTTGCACTTAAAACTCATACCTTGGAAATAGAATTTCAAATATATGAGATTTATGAACTGCAGAAAAAAACTTGAAAGTAGAAAATTCTGCATCTAAAAGTTGGCTTATGCATGTAGAAGTCAATGGTATTAATCAAGTCAAAGGTATTAATCGAAATGTAAATATTTTTCAGTTCAATAATTTGTATAAGTTTCTGAATTTTTCTTGATAGTTGGCAGACCCATTAAAATTATAAGTAGATTATGAATTTGCTGCATTCATAAGTTTTTAAAAAAAATGTTCATTATATTTAATTTCTTTCATAAATAAGCACGCAAGTTTATTTGGATTTAAAAATATAAAATTTCAAAATTTTAAATAGTTACATATACTTTGCTCTCTTGCATTAGCTTTATCTATATTTTATTCATTTTGTGGGATTAACATGTAAATATACATGTATAATTATTAAAACATCAGTGTGTGCTTTTTACTCCTGTAAATTAGTATATTTTGTCATTTTTTGGGATTGTACCATAGGTCATGGAACCTTTATATTATATAAGTGTAGACTTTTTTTTACAAAAATATGTATGTCTGCAAGTTTGTTTTCATAGCACTCTGACACTATAAAACATATAATACAAGTTGTTTTTGTAATATATATAGTAAAAAAAAAGTAAAAACTTGTCAGCGGTTATTCTTATTCATGGTTTGAAAAAGTTTTTAATTACTAGAGAGGCCAGTCATAATATTTATGTGGTTAGTAATTCATACACTGAAAGGAGTCATGCCCTATTACTGTTTAGTTTTAATGTCACTAGTATTGTTCATTCCATAGCAACCATTTATGAGATTACCAGTCTGTTTACAGAACAACCATTACTTTATACGTTGTGTAACCTCCAAGTAATTTACATTCTGTAAAAACATCCACCTTGTGCATTAGGATAAATCCTAATTTGTTTGTATTTGACACACAAAAAAGAGTTGAAAGTCTCCTTATTATTCTTCTTTATTTATTCAGCACAGACCTATTTATGAATTCACATTTTAGTGGTTTTAGAGGTTTTTGAAGCCACAATTAAACTCACTTTCACCAAAACCACGAATTTCATGAAATTGAATAAAAGATCCAAACGAGAAAAGTTGCAGAAAAGCCAAGAACACTGTGGCTTTTTTCTGGTCACACAATAACTATCACTTTTTTTTGTACTGTTGAACAAAAGCCAGAATTAAAAATACCCAAAAGCCTCTAAAACCATGATTTAAAGAAAGATCTTTCGGTTGTAAAAGGGACTTCTGCCACTGACTTTGACAGGTTTTAGCTGGAGTATTTTCATATTTGGAATTATCTTAGGAAAAGTCACACTTTTTCCTCACTTTTTTAGGCATTGGCAACAAAAAGCCTGACATGAAAAAGTTGTGGTTTAATAAATCAGTCCTATAGACTCAATATGCAAAAAATGAATAACGTTTGAAGAAATTATTTCTCTGCAATAATTATACGTTTTTTTACTTGATCCTAATTAAGAAATAATCAATCCTAATTTGAGGCAAAATAATCCTATTGGGCTTGATTAATGTTTAAATAATACTTTAATAGACCTAAGGTATGGAGATCCAAATTACGGAAAGACCCTGAGTATACTGAAAACAGGTCCCATACCTGTAGAACACTTTTGAAGAGACCAGTACACAAGTCGAATTTATGAGTAGTGTTGAGCTTAATCTTTGGCAGGCATGGATTTGCGGTGAATTTCTGTATTTCACCACTTCAGCAAAAATCCACCAGAAAAAATTTCACCAAAAATTGTCACAGAGACTAAAAAGTTACCACCAGGAAAGCACCCACTGAAATGTTTGCTGCCAATTTCTGTATTTTGCCACTTGCAATTTTTTTCTCAGATTTGCGACAAAATTCTGCCGCAAAAAATGTCTCCAAAACTTGTCACGGAGACTAAAAAATCACCACAAGAAATATGCCCATTTGACCCATTTTGAGTAGGAATAAATTGTTGCATATGTAAAAATTTACAGCGCTTCAATGAATTTTAGTAAATTTTCACTGTTTCACAAATTTTCAGTTAGATACAGCCAGGAGGCACCACTGTAGGAATAGAAGGTTCACCTTCTAGGTTGTCAGTTGTCGGTGTCCAGATTCCCTACAGTAGACATGGAACAGGGATAGAATGTAGCCTGATTTCCTTGTCAGTACTGCAACCCCCTCACCTTCCTGGTGGAGCACAAAGCTGCTCTTGCTTACTAATGCTCACTGAATCACTCATCCTAAAGAGTGCCTTGCTATCCTTATCCTGTATACTAGCTACACATTGTTAATGGGGTTCCTGCTTCCAGACTCTTCTAAAGGGGTTGTCCTTTAGGGCATAACAATTGATGAACCTCAGCTCAGAAAGGACCAGTCCTTACTAACGAACTATATTAGGGAAACTAGGGAAATGGGAAACTGCAGGGAGTTAAAGCCATAGGGGCTGTTAACCCTGTCGGTCTCTACATTTCTATTTATTTTAATGGACAATGCCAGCCTATGCCAGTGCAACACTGACATAAATATGTGTACCAGAAAGTTACATATTAAATATATACCATAGGGAAACCTTAGAATATTTTTTATTACATGAAACAGATTTAAAATGTTTTTATTTTTATGTTGTTTTGAGTTTCAGAAACAAGGGCAAAATGTGTTATTGGGGTGAATTTTATTCATTATCTGTTGGAGCAAAAATGAAATAATGACATTATACAAAGGCCATGTGTGTTGGTATATATTTACTGCAGTACAAAAACAATTCTTTTAAGGGTGGAAAAAAAATTCTGTGTTGTATGCAATTTATTAATAATCAGCATATATTTATCCCCTTTATATAAAAATCTTTTTAATTAGAATACTGCTACTGCTATGTTATACAGTTATAATCTTAATGCATTTAAACTCCACATAATATGGTTTGTTAAAAATAGCATCCAGAAAATGAGCAATGTAAAAAGTCACCAATCCAGGTCATCTGGTGCCAAATCCTCTGTGAGTAAATCCCATGTTAGTTACAATAATTTTCTTTCATGACACATCTCTAATGAGGTTATGGAATATAACACTGGAATTCAGTGAAGGAAGAACAATAGAAGGAAGTTGCTGGCTTTAGCGACATGTGAGTAGATATTGCTACACAGTTAGTGTTTGATGCTGGATTTATTCAACTGCTGGTGACCTTTAAAGGTTTCCTGTTTAAGAATGTGGGATTTAAAGACGGAATCACAGCTCGTTTGATCTCTTAATTTTGTGAGGTCATTCTCAGGTTTCTAGCCTGGCATTGATTTCATTACACTCGCACAAGAACAATGTTAACCTGTTCGATATACACTGTATTCCATATAACCATTAATAAATGTCCGTATTTATAATAGCACCAATTGCAATGCAATTTTATTTTTCCAAATTGTGGGCTTTACAACAAATCTTGGTATTCTGTTATTGATCTTATTGCATAAGGCATTTACTTAATGTTATCAATATGGTCACCAAACAAGGTCAAGTGTCCAATCAAACCAAGGTCATCTGCATGTTATTCCTGTTGTGTGGGAATAAGGGCTAATTTCACGACAGATTGCTGCCAGTAAGCTAAACATTCATCATTATATATAATTGCTGTTTAAACCTTGAACAGCTTCTTGGAACTGTGTTAAACCGAATGTATATGGAATGGTGTTTGTAACTCTTTCGGCGCCCCTTCTG
Source organism: Xenopus borealis (assembly GCA_024363595.1). Lineage (NCBI taxonomy): Eukaryota > Metazoa > Chordata > Amphibia > Anura > Pipidae > Xenopus > Xenopus borealis. The sequence continues at coordinate 45,818,574 of CM044440.1, forward strand.
TTGTGTTACACTCCACGTGTGGCTCTTACCTGATGACATGGGAAAACCCTGAGCCATTCCACAGTAGTATTGGGAGAGATTGGGTACCTGGTACTTATTAGCACAATGCCTCGACCTAGTTGGATAAGGGAATGCACCTATGGGTGGCCCCACTAGGAACATAGTAATAATACACACAGAGTATTTAGTGAGCTGAACAACTGTTTGTCTGAATTAAATGGCCAACTAGTACAAACAGCACTGCTAACCAGACATAAATAGGGGCCACACTATCTAACTAAGTAGGCGCAAACAGTCTAGCTAACTAACAGCAAGTCCTTTACAGTATTGTCAAACACACCCAGTCTCTGTAATCTTCAGTGCTCTCTTAGGATACTGTCCCATTAAATAGTAATACTCACTCCAAAAGCCTCTTGGGATAATTCAAACAGATCCTTCAGGCGAGTCCAGGACTTGCAGCCATGCAGTGCACAGTATCTGTTGTCCCTGTGTCAGCCTGATCCAAATGACTGTATTTGGTGGGGCTTTCCAGCTCTCTGGGCCCACCAGCAGTTAGTTAGTTAGTTTCTATCTCTCTTTCTTTCTTTCTCTTTCTCTCTCTCTCTCTCTGATGCAAGAGGGTTGTGATGTCATGGGTGGGGCTATGATGAATCATGATGTCATGGGTGGGGCTATGATCATTGCTATGTCAATCATGGGGAGTTCTGCCTGGCTTTCCTAATTTGGAAAACCAGGCAGGAAGTTTTGACCTGGGTAGCCCTTCAAATTACCAGGTCAAAACCTGACATGTGTAAATATCTGTCTCTCTCTCTCCACCGTATGGTTCTCGGCTGCTTCCTCTTCCTGCTGGCCACTCTCAGGCTGCTGTGCAATTTGCAGACCAGAGGTCACTGTGCAGCTGGTTGCTAGGTAACAGCTTACAGGACACAGACACAAGCTCTGTGCGTGCTCCATTACAGCAAATTGCTGTAAAAGTGCAGGGATTCTGTACTAAGTCCCTACAGTGTACATATTTGTAAAACTCTGTGGTTCTGTGAATTAACTTCTAGCATTGCAATAACAGAATTACAAAGCACTAATCACTGTATGTGTAAGTGCATAATATATTCCATGCTAAGGAATTATTTTACACTTCACATGCCACTTTTTACACAGCTTTTTAAAAATGAACTTCGTTGTATACCATAGTTTACACCTTGCTACAAATACTTCTTACTGGATAGTATAAAAATTATCTGGTCAAATCTGAGCTTTTTGGTGTCACTGTTGCTTTAAAGCCTCACATTAAATGGATGATCGATATTTAATCTAATGCAAAGTATCTACATATTAACATCTTTCATAGTTCTACGATTTGCAAATTATCACTCTATTAAGTGATGTATGCTATGTATATTCATACATTGACAGAAGGAGATTTATTATTTCCAGTTCAAGCAGGAGATAATCATAGCATCACAACTTCCAGATGCTCAGCAATGTATCATGTTGCACTAATGATAAACCTTTTGTCTTCAATAGATTCTATCATCCTCACTACGCAGAAAAAACTAAAATATCTGATAATCTTAGTAATTTCTCCAAGACAATACTTGCCTATACACCATGTAGTTTAGTGATGTGAGGGATGGCTCAATACTCAGACCTCTAACTCCCATTTGCAGGTGGTGACTTTACACTGCCGCCTTCCTTTTTTATAGATGCGAGTCTGCTCGCCCCACCCCTTTTGTGATGTCATTGGCGGGTCTATAAATGGAAGGCAGAAGTCAGGCTTGGGCATGCGCGGGTGGAGGGTGGGCATGGATAAAACCCAACCTGCACATCACTAATGTAGTTGCATGATTTAATGCATCATGCCAGAAGGTTTCATCCCTAAAATTCCTAAAAAGGCCCATGTGGATCTTTTAGATAGCCTTTTGTTACTTTGTTGACTTTTTGCACAGGACCCAACTCTTATATAATGGAGTCATGCTAACAAAACAGTTACAACAAAGGGGGGATGCAGGGGGTTGTTTACTGGTAACCTAATTGTCTAACTAGCAATGAGAAAACATGGAGTACTTTCTATGTTTACTATATAAAGTTCAAGAAATGTGTATTAATGTATTAATCCTTCATGATTAAACTATTGCACATGCCCATTTTGATTATGGGGTATATTGATGCTTTAATTGCTGGAGTTAAGCACAAGATGATTGTCCAAGAGCTACAGTATACAAAAAAGCAAGGGGCACAAAAAATATTTGGAATGGATGCAGCAGAACGAAACACAAACGTGAGAATGAAGGACAAAAGTAGAGATTGGCTATACATCTATTAGGGTAGAGACACACGGGAAGATTAGTCTACTGTATATTTTAAAAATGAGTCACAGCGACAGGTTGTTTGTTTTGTAATCCCTGCAAATAGCTAGGTACCATGCACACAATGCTATTTGAAAGTGCCAGTAGCATGAAAATACACAGATACTCTTTTCAGAGCAATTAATCAGAAATAGCATAGTAATATAGAAGTATATAAATTCAGCAGTAGCAAACAGACGAGGAGATTAGTAGCCGCGATAGTATGCAAATTGTAGTATATGCAGCATGAAGTCAGCAGAAATGCGTACAGAGGAACACAGAAAGTAGATTCTACACAGCATCAAGTCGCAAGCATGTATTTTCATCATCATCATTCACCAGCTATGATTCAAGGAGAACACCACGCGCCAAACTCCTGCAACAACAAAAATGCCTTTGACAAAGCACTTTTTTGATTCAGATAGGCTTATTGATTTGGTGGAAGAACAACCATCACTATGTATGACAACAACAACATACCACAATAAGCAGATAAGGAAGCAACTGTAGGATGAGGTGGCAGTTCAGTTTATTGCAGGCTGGGAATCTCTTTCAGATGGTGAAAAAAATATGAAGGTAAGTGCTTGCCAACATTTTTTTAACAAAGATATGTGTGGGGCATATGTAGGTTTGCCACCTTTTCTGGAAAAAAATACTGGCCTTCCTATATATTCATCTTTTTTCCTGATAAATAACATTGGGATCAACCATCATTTTTACCAGTCAGGCCAGTAAAACACTGGCCAGGTGACAACCCTAGGCATATGAATAGGCATACAGCCTGTGAGGGTGGGGTTTTTTTTTAATGGGCAGGTGGCAATCATACAGGTATGGCTGGTTCAAAACTTAATTTTAGCAGTGTCATACTAAGTGGCTCATCTGAAATTTAGTACACATTGTAACAATATTCATTTCTTCTCCATCCCCTCACTTTTACAGCCAAAGAAATTCAACTCAGATGGAAGCACATAAAGAGATTGCTTTTGTAGGGAAGTATCTACCCAGAAGATACACGCAGGAAAAAAATATATTTATGCTGACAGATTGAAATTCTACTTCTATTCTACTACCTGCTATGTATGCAGGTATGAATAATCCTCCATTTGTTTTGGTGGGTGGAGGGAAGGGTATGATCAATGCCTACATGATACTAATGTTGAACTGGGCCTACATAGAAATATGATTAATAAAAAGTAGATATTGTGATAACTTTTTAGTTGTAGTAGTATTTGATCTTCAGATGGGGTCAGTGACCCTCATTTGAAAGTTACCCTACCTGGTATACCAATGTACTCATATGGAAGATATCTGTAACACAACAATGCAGAGGAATACAAACATGTATGTATTATTTGTATGGAAACAATTCGTTGTTTTAATTGTCTCTTTTTGTTTTGCATTAGAACTAGCAATCTTGACACTGTGGAGCAGAATGAAGAAATAGACAACAAGGTCAATCCACAAGGTGACAACACTCAGGCCGCAAAAAGAAAAAACTCTGATATTGTATCAGGTGATGTAAAAGACTTGATTTCCATGTTATGTCATTCAGTGTCATCCAGAGAGTTTTCTGTCAAGCTGACTAGTGATGGGCGAATCTACCCAGTTTCGCTTTGCCGAAAAATTAGCGAATTAGCGAAAATATTCGCGAAACGTGTCGTTTTCGACGCGCGTCGCGTCGTTTTTTTTTTAAATTTGCGAATTTTCGTCAGGCGAATTTTCTCTGTCGTTTCGTGAATTTATTCGCCAGCGGCAAATCGCGGGAATTCAACGCGAATTCGCCCCTGTCGAATAAATTCGCCCATCACTAAAGCTGATTTATGCATTTGAAGATACACAGGCACAAAGGCAAATGTTGCTAATGCAATTTGTGAAGCTTCTACACAGATTTTTACCACAAGCAAATCATTCTCAAATCTCATCCTCATAGTGCCTCAAACCAGCACTCCAAAGCCTTGGTGCCCCTATCTATACCCTTCCACTTCCCAAGCATGGAATCCATTCCAAAACTCGTTCACTGACCTCTAATGTAATTTATATGTGCTTTTATAATATTAATTTATAATGTTGAACTGTTTTTTATTGCTTCAAACTTAGACTGTTATTGTGTGTAATGTTTCTTTTGAGTGATGTGGATATTTGCACTTTGGAGGGAAGAGTTGTGTTTGCACTTTTGGGGAGGTGGATGTTTGTACTAAATGCTTTTATTTATTGTTTTATAAATAAATATTAAACTTCTTATAAGCAGAATTCTTACTCTTTCTTGTCTACAAATGTTTATAAAATATGACAGATATACATATGGTTTAAAGAAAAAGATTTAGTAAGATTTCAAGAAAAAAAACTATTTACAGATATATACACAAACAGTATAACAGCATTCATTTTGTAAAAATGAAAACATTTTACAGACTTATTATAAATGTTTCAATAAAAAAGGTTTTATGTGGGGGGTGGTAATGCAGTCTTGCAGTTACCTTCAATATAAATATCCTCAGCCTGCTTTTGTGCCTCCTTCCCAGGCTGCTCTGCATCCTGAAATTCATCATCAGGCTGCTCTGCCTCCAGGATCTGCTCAGACTCCAGGATCTGCTCAGACTCCAGGATCTGCTCATCCTGCCCAGCCTCCAGGATCCCCTCATCCTGCTCAGCATCCAGGATCCACTCATCCTGCTCAGCCTCCAGGATCTCCTCATCCTGCTCATCCTCCAGGATCTCCTCATCCTGCTCATCCTCCAGGATCTCCTCATCCTCCTCAGGCTGCTCAGCCTCCAGGATCTCCTCATCCTCCTCAGGCTGCTCAGCCTCCAGTCTCTCCCCATGCTGTACTGCCCCCTGCTCTGCCTCCTCCTCATCTGACTGCTCAGCAGCAGCTTGTGCATGTCCCTCTGATACATAATTATTTATTAAATAAATTAATAGATTAAATATATGTATGTGTAATTTTTTGTTAGTTCCGAAAATACTAAATAAATTTTTCATGCAGCTGTACCTGCATGACAGACCCTGGCTCCTGGAGCTTCAGATCTGATCACAGCCTCTGTAAGGTGCGGCGATCAAATGACACCACATGCCTGTGCCACAGCCTGCACCTCAACCTGCAGCAGGTCTTGATTAAGAGCCCTTTTATTAGGCATCCAAACTGGGAGATTGTCATAGTTTTCTGCCTGCAGAAAGCTAGCAAGCTCTCAAGCTTGTTGGTCCCACAGGGTGTTTATACCCACCATGTTGTATAAACACTCTGTGAGAATGCTGCAAGACGTATGATGCAGGCCTTATGACTTTTGAGTATGGACATCTGCTTTGTGTGCTGTTTGCCTGCGTGTTGTAGTGGCTGTAAATATATGGCTGCAATTATATTCCTATTCCTATTTTGCATATTAAAATAAATTCCCATATCCTTTGCATATTAAACAAATTCTTTTCCAAATTCTCTCTCTCTTTCTACTTTTGGGTGTCAGTGTATATATTTTGTACACGTGTGCATACACATATATATATATTTATATGATATAGATATTGTCATTTAGTTCAATTTTATGATAAACAACAGAGTACACAATAGTTTTTTAAAATAATGAGCATTTTATTAATGCAATACAATGCAATTAAACTGTATGCAGACTAAATGTGGTTCAACTGCCATGGTATTGCTCCATTTGGAGACATAAAAAATTAGCAAACTGTTCTCTGGCTCTCATTCCTCCTGAAGGACCTCTAACAGGGGGCCCAATCAATATCTGGAATATCATTGGTGAGGGTGCTCTTGATAATCTGTAATTGAAAACTAATTTTTCAATGGCCCTTTGTGACCCTTGGTAAGGCTGCATTATGTTTTCCGTTAGACCAAAGGCCTCATCACCCACAAAAACATAAGGCTTGGAAGGTATAGCAGTCCCAGGCAATGGTTTAGTAAGAGGTAGATGAAGTGCCCCTTCTGATAATCTACGTCAGATTGCTGAATTCCAGAAAGCACTAGCATCACCAGTGCTTTCATAGGCTCCCGCCTCAATTATAGAAAAGCAATAATTTGCATCAACAACAGCCATAAATAAACCAAAAAGTATGTTTTTTAAATTGAAGTACTTTGAGTCACTTTTGAAAGGCATTGCAACTTTAATGTGTTTTCCATCAAAGGCACCCAAACAATTAGAAAAAAAATTTTTGTAGTCTTCTGCAATGTTAATCCATGTATTATCATCTGAGGGTGGCATCACAATTCTTTGCAGCTCAGACCAAAAAAAGCAGACAAGTGTCTCTTACAATTTTGTCTATAGTGGTTCGACCAATAAGGAATTGGAAATACAAGGAAGCAAACGAGTGTCCAGTTACAAAACAAAATAAAAGGATTACTTCTTTAATTAAAAATATTACTATGCTAGATAAGACCTGTATAATTGAAAGAAAAACAGGCTGCCTTCTATCCCATGATGCATTACTTTACACCCTATGGATGGAGATAGTCCTGCAATGTACAGTGGGATATAAATCGCTCAGAAGATGAAATTGCTAGGAATCTTTGCCTGCAAATTAAGAGAGCGACTTGCAGCCTAGACTCGCTTTTAAAAAACATGGGCGACAAATGTGTCACTACCCTTATACTGAAGCTGCTTTATAAAGCTATAAAATGATTAGGCAATTATATAAAATACGGTGTAATTGTATATGATGATATACATAATATAATGACAGGACAATTTTTTGATTGGGAAACAGCATTTCTTCCCATAAAGCAGAATGTAACTCACTGAAATAAAAACTACAGTGCTGTCAGTCGGGTACTTGAGCATTGGTGCCAAAGATTCTACAGTTTTCTGCAAGTAAGTGCTCAAAGCTTAAGCTGGTGATATCTATCCATAATGTTATTCATCACCATAGAGCTGGTCAATAATTTCATGTAAAACAAAAATGTTTGGTTAATAATGGGAAGACTTTTTAACACCAAAAAAGGAAAATGTCCAATAGAAAATAATCACATGAAAATTAACTCTTCATAAATGGGGAAAACGATTATATCGTTTATTAAAGGGTTCTTTACTAAACTATGAATTTATCTCATTTTATAAAAAAAAGTTGAACTTATTCATCAATAAAAAAAACTCTGATTAATTGGTTCGGGAAAAAACCTGATATAATCAAGCAAAACCCTGAATCTTCATATTTTTTCCCCAAAACTATAAATCTTTTAGGGATTTTGCCCGAAAACCGCAAATTTTTTGAGTTTTTGGGCTAAACTCAGTGCAAATCACAATATATTCAGATTGATATTTCTTCCTCTCCCATTGATTTATCCAGGTCTGAGATGGCGGATTCTTGGATTCAAGCTATGTGCAGCTTCCAGGTATAATAAATCTTGAAAAATTCGATTTTTTTTTTTCAGTTTTTGCCAGATAAATTCAAGGTTTTGTAAAGAACCCCTTTCTGTAATTTTTAAGTATAAAGCAGAACTAGTATGCAGTTCATTATTCATGCACTGGCCTACTAAAATTCCAAAAATACAGTATATACCCAATATTTTTCTCAAATATCTCCTTTTCAATGTTAAATAATATTGGAATTCATTTATTATAGATTGAACTGTCACATTCAAATGGGGTTATAGCAGCCCCAATCTATTCTAATATGTATCTTAATTTGTGCTAAAAGTTTTAACAAATTGACATTTATCAAAAATTTGTCATAACCAATTTTTCTAGTGTGGAACATAAATAGTTGAATTTTAAGTTATTTTTATGTTTTTATGAGCAGTATGCATTAGTATCACAAGATATATATATCACAAAAATAGCAATGAATAATAAATCAGCCCCATTGTGTTGATTTTTTGCTTTAATGTGGAAATTCCATAAGCAACTTTCCATTTTGTGCAAGTCATTATTAAGGTCTGCATTTCAAGCTCTGGCTGAACCTCTCCCTCTTTAGGGAACAATTGCAATCTCTCTAAATCTGCCTGATCGTATGTCACATTAAGCCATTCTCAAGATGATCAGCTAAAAGCTGAGACTGATTTGAATGTGAATTCCAATAAGCCACTTTAGAGCAGATTGTATAACATCCTAATCTATAAAATGGTCAATAAAAGTGTTTTTTATCTAACACAGCAGGAGATGGCAGAAAGGAACATATTCAGACTGAAATATCTTTAGCCTGCTTACCAAGCATGATGACATGGTGATAACATTATCAATGAGTTCAAAACTGATTCCCTTATATTTTTATGCAGCTTCTCACCTGCATTATCTATATAGATATCTCTTTTGTCATCTGGCTGTCATAAATCCTAATTTTGAGACTCTACGGCTAGCCATTTCTTATTGATTCATTTTTCAATCTACATTTACTTTAATAGCCTTATTTTTAAACTATATTTTGGACCATGGCTCCATAAATAACTTTTTTTTCTTTAGCTATTAGTGTCACTAAGTGTGCTGCATATCTTTGGAATCAAATTCTTATCTTTTCTTTTGACATTTTTCGTCTTCTCCTTTTAGTAGCATCTTAAAATATTCAGATTGGATTAGGAATTTTTTTTAGGAAGAAATACTGATAAACTTTGCAAATCAAACATTGCTGGGACTGCAGTAGAAAATAAACAAACCAGAGATATTTGTCTCTTGGGGAGTTAGTAATGATGTATTTGAGATGGGTAGTCGAGGGAAGATAGAGAAAATTCTGAAATTTGAAAATTCTTATTACTTTGGGAATTTTCTACCATTGCTTCCTATACAGATGTTTCTAACAAAGAGGGGCTGATAGTTACATAGTTAAATTGGTTTGAAAAAAGACAAAGTCCATCAATTTCAACCCCTCCAAATGAAAACCCAGTATCCATACACACACCCCTCCATACTTTTCCCAAAAATTATATATGCCCATGTCTATACTTTTTCTATGAAAAACGGACCATTTTCGATTGAATAAGTCCATTTTTTTATCAAATTGAATTTGTTCGAATCGTTCAATTCGAACGTTTTCCTCCAAAAAAATTTAGAATTTTCAAAAATTTCAAAAACACTCCTTAAAAGTTATAGGAGGTCCCCCATAGGCTAAAACAGCAATTCAGCAGGTTTAAGGTAGTGAAGGGTCTCATTCAAATTTTTTAAAGAGACAGTACTTTGATATTCGAATGGTCAAATTTTAAAATTTGAATCGAATTTTGGCCTATTCGATAGTCAAAGTACACACAAAATACTTTTTTTACTTTGAATTTTCACTTGACCCTTGATAAATCTGCCCCTAACTGTAGAGTTTAGTATCACAATAGCCTTTGATATTATGTCTGTCCAAGAAATCATCCAAGCCCCTCTTAAAAGCATTAACAGAATCAGCAATCACAACATCACCCAGCAGTGCATTCCACAACCTCACTGTCCTCACTGTGAAGAACCACCTACGCTGCTTCATATCAAAATCCTTTTCTTCTATTCTGAAGCGGTGGCCTCTGATGCGGTGATCTTGTTTATGGGTAAAAAGTTCCCCTGCTATTTATCTTTAATGTCCTCTAATGTACTTGATCTATAATCTATAAATATTCCTGATCGGGCAAACTGCTTGCAGAAAATGTGAGTGATTATTGATTATTGTTTTGTTATTTTTATTTAGTAGAGCTTTTGCAAAAATTAAAATGCATGCCACCTAAAACATGGCAAGCTTTTATATTTTTACAAAAATCCTCACAATTTTGTAGGCATGTGAGTTAAGTATTGATAAACCTGTATATAATCCTTATGTGGTTACTGTCTCTTTAAATAGCAATTAACCCTTGCAATCAAGGGCCCTTAGTCCCTTTTGCCTCCACCTAGGGAACTCTAAGGAGCACACCTCAGGGGATCTCCACTAAGAAATATAAAAACACACAGTTTGCAATAAAAGAAATATAAACTTTATGTAAACTATATTTAGCAACTATAAATGCAAATAACACAATATCACTTTACTCCGTGGGAACTATGAACCCTGGCACAGTCTCTTGATGCCACAGTCCCACATTCCACACTGGGTGCATAAATGCAGAATCACTCCAGTCAGTTCAATGTCCCTTCCCCAAGAGCTCTTATGTCCCCAAGTAGTGCTACCTTCCCCAAGTAGGGTTGCCACCTGGCCAGTATTTTACCGGCCTGGTTGGTAAAAATGATGGTTGATTCCAATGTTACTAACAGGGAAAAAAGATAAATATATTGGAAGGCCGGTATTTTTTTTCCAGAAAAGGTGGAAACCCTATCCCCAAGTTACCTTTCCCTTTGAAAGCAGTAGCCACTCCCACACGGCAGTTACACAAGCAAGAGCTGTCCTCACACTGGGGAATGCACAGTGGCCAAAGTATCCACAGACAAGAGATAAAAACTGGCTCTCCCCAAAGCTTGGATGGCTCTCCAGAGTGTAACTGGGCAGGATGATGTCACAGACAGAAAAACAGGGGAAAGATGTGTCTGATCCCCTACATGTATTTTGATCTGAAAACAATGCAAAGCAATTAGTGTAGGGATCATGAAATTTATCTCTAGAACAACAGACAGTTTAAATATTAAGTTACACTATGTCCCCCTTTAAAGTGAAAGGAGATTGAATCAGATATGCCAACTTCACAAAATGAGTTCCCAAGAGATCAGCGGCACACGGCCGACGTCAAGGTATGGTCTATTTCAGTGGTCCTCAAACTTGGCCCTCCAGCTGTTAAGGAACTACAAGTCCCACAATGCAATGATGGAGTCTGACAGCCACAGTCAGGCAAATGCATTGTGGGACTTGTAGTTCCTTAACAGCTGGAGGGCCAAGTTTGAGGACCACTGGTCTATTTGGTATTGTGTTATGGTCCTTTCCTTTACTGATTCTTGCATTACTGAATGCTTACTGTGTATACGCACATCTTCAGATGTCACTGAATGCTCTCTGCGCAATCACACATTTTACTTTTATTTTATGACAGGGTTGCAGAGATGGGGTCCAAAACTAGGTAACTCCAGGGAAATCCAGGATGCAGAATTAAGGTTTGAAGAAGTGTGGGGGTTCCACCAAAATGCTCAGTATTTTAATATTGGCGCTCAGCAAAAAATCAGAGAGAGAGAGACATGTGAGTTATGTTTATGGAGTTTCATATATAGACTATCCACTGTAAAGAATTCCACTGGCAATATAATATGTTACCTGATAGTGAGGTTTATAGCTTCCATATGCAATTTCATAACATAGGACATCAGACACAATTTTCTGAATATTCATGGTTAGATTGTGAAATTTTAAAACGTAAAGGGACCTGAACCTTCACTAAAACAATATCGTTAAATCTCCACCACCTCACTTGTCAAAGTTATATTGTCAAGCTATATTTACATCTACATACAAAATAAGTATGAGCATATCACAAAATAATATAAGTAAATGTGAATATTTTGAAATCAGACTGCAAACAAACATATGGAGGGCAGACTTGTGGTGTAGGAGTTTGGAGTTTAAAGAGATGTATATAATTCACTATTTAAGCAAAAAGCTAACTGGCTTCTCGCAAACAGTCTTGGAGAAATCATTGTGTCAGACGAATGCCATACTGATGCTGAACCCATTTCCAATGGATGATGAAGCCATTCAGCAAGGGGCCCTTCCTCAATGTGTTTTTTGGGATCTGACCCAGTTCTTCAAGAAAAGTAGGCCATTTGTCCATGTGTGTAAATCTGTACAATATATAGTGATATAGTAATAGTGGTTTATACACCCAATAATCACTCCAGATTACAAGAAGACTATTTAAAATAGAGTTATTTTAATCAAATAATTCTAATTTAAGTCTAAAAATCTTTTTCTCTGTTATGATAAAACAGTCAGAGAAAATATACAAGTATAACCAGTATATATAAAAAAGAAAAGTTAGTTTGTCCTTTAGTCTTATTTCCTCCTGCCGATCCTCTCACAGTCTCCTCACTGGATGTAGCCGTAGGGCCCTGATCCATTTTTTTGCTTTCGAAATGATAAAACAGTATCTTGTAATTGATACTAACTTGCATAAATTCATATTGGAGGGAAAAGCATCAAATAAGGTTTATTTGAAGTTCAAATTACATTTTGTAGAAAGATCCCTTATCCAGACAATGCCTGGGTCCCAAGCACTCAGAATTGCGTTTTGTAATAACATATTTTTAGATGAAAGGGCTCCTTTACTACCAAATTTGATTGATACAATTTATTAAATGAGCTTACATCCAAAGCAACTTCACTTTACTTACACTCAATGACATGTGCACAAGCTGCCTCACGTTCTAGATCCAGGGGAAAGGAACATATTGACACAGGGAACCCTGGAGCTACTTCAAGATGCCAATAAACCAGGGTTCCCTCTGGAAATGCATCAATAATTGCTGCTAGCTGTGGATGGGCACAATGGTATAAAAATGCTGGACATAATACAATCAACTCTTTGGCAAACTTTGGATGACTTGAAGGAGCCATTACTTGTTACATCCTATTAAAAACCTATTTGAGAAACTAGAAAAGATTGACACATGGGTGACACAAATCATATACAGATGCAGTCACTTGGATTTGTAAGTTAAATGCGTCGTGACTCAGGGCTAATTGAAGAAACTGTGTTATCCAAAGTTATCTTAACTCATTTAATGCATTTAACCTTTTCATTAGCATACCAAAGCACCATTGTTTTCAATGGTGAACTCTTTCATTGGATGGGATGCTGTGACACAATATTCTGTGATAAGTGGGATAAATGGGATAGATGAGTTAAGTCACAATGCATTTAACACACAATCCAAAGTGACTGCATCTGTATACTGTATGAACATAAGCAATTATGATGTGACATTCATGATAAAGCCTAGTGGCCCATGGCATAATAGCTTGCATTTCACTTGCTTGTCATCCACATATTGAGTATTTTAATTCATTGTCCTCTAAGACAGGTAATTGTAAGCACCAGTACAGTCACTTACAAGACAGTTCTATGAGGTATGATGTTACCATGGGCTGTCTTGGCTTCAATATCAACGTCTGACCTACTTGTACCATTTGTCTACAATTTAGGCAACATTTCCATATATCCACATATATACAGTATATGTATATATAT
>CM044440.1:45832681-45851306 GCA_024363595.1 Xenopus borealis
TATCTCTTACTTTTAGGCTGTTACAGCAAATAACACTAAGGATGTCAATGCTAACTGATTTCAGTAAGCACCGTTAGGTAACAGTAATCTTTCCTATTATTTCCTGGCCTATACATTCAGGTAATCTTTTTAATTTGCTTTAAATTCCAGATAAAATTTCTTTCATTCTTTAAAGCTTATATTGCATATATTTCTCCCAGCTGCATTATTTGCTGCCTGAAAACAGTATTTCTTACTTAAACTTTCTTTTCTAGTCCCTGCCCATTCATGAATAGTTTGCTGCAGCCACAGACAGAAAGCGTAACTAATTCATTGATTATACAGTTAATAAAGTTCTCACCTTGGGGGTAAGCAGAATAACACAACTTTAAGAAAACACTTTCATTTTAAACCATGTTTAGTCTTTTATCTTGGTGTAAAACATTTGCATACCTTTATAAGTGGAGCGCTTAGGGTCATTTAAAGAGATTGTAGTAAAATATTTAAACTCCACTTTAGTGACATGGCAAACCATATAAAAGCAGGTGTCTTTATAAAACATATTTTATGCAAATGTGAGTGGTACTGAAATTTCTTTTTATATTGAAAATACTTTTTTTGCATAGTCTTCGTTTTTGATTTAGTTAATTATTAAAGATATGGAAAATAACAAAGCAAGAGAAGGCATTCAAACAGTAGGCAAGCATTCATACAGACACTGTCAGTGTTTACAACCATAATAATGTATTAATTTATTCATTCATTATTAAAAAAAAATTATTTTTTTTACCAACCTTAAAGCTGTCTGCCACACTTGCCAAAATACAGGGCATTAACTACCATATAGATACCCATGGACTTGTGCCAAGGGCAGCAGTGCAAATATAGTAAATTAAAAAATTGGAAATAAAATCCTACCCAAGCTTGCCATTACTTACTTGCTGCTAAATGTGGAGGCAGAGCTGATGAGGAGTAACTGCTTCTCCAGCAATCATTGTATGTGTAAACCAGACAAGCAGGCTCCATATGTGCCAATCATGGCAGAAGGGGACAGGCTGTTGTCCAGATCCCTGCCAATATATCCTCTTTAGTTAGTTAGCTATCTAACCTATTCTTAAAATAAGATTAAAGCCTTAGCCAATAAAATAATACCACCAATTCTCCACCACCAGTGATGAATATGCTTCCACAGTTTCTATGTCTCCATACAAATCCAGCCCTCTGGTATCTGTCCATATAGGACCAAAGTTACTTTGTATTCTAGATGAGGCCTAATTGGTAGTGATGGGCGAATTTATTCGCCAGGGGCGAATTCACGGCGAATTCCCGCGAACGAGTCACACGTCGTTTTTGACGCAACGCGACTAAAACGATGCGACGAAAAACAATGCGAAGCGCGTCAAAAGCGTGCTGTGACTCGTTTTGCAAATTTTTCGCCAATTCGTGAATTTCTCTGGAAATTCGCTAATTTTTCGTCGAAGCGAAACTGGGGAGATTTGCCCATCACTACTAATTGGCATTTTATTAAAAACAAGCATTTTGCTTGTTTATTCCCTTTTTAATATGGGAAAATACTGTCTCTACTGGATTTGTATGAAATAGTGTAGCTTTGCCATGTACAAATATAATAGTGATTGATCGGGTTAGTAATGTTGGTTATTATTCAGAACACAACTGTTTACATATATTTCTGAAAATCTATATACCAAGGAAACTATATTAACTATAAACATACATCACATAAACCAGCCCTTTATATGAAAATGTTCTTTATATAAACACAAATGCTTTTGAAAAAAATTATTTTTCTTATAATATGTGAAAGTCAATTAATAGTCAAAATAAAACACCTCAATTTAAGTCCTAATGGGAATGCACAAACTTGTCTGTAACTACACAGTTTATAAAGTACCAGCCAGAAACTGTAAAAGTGTCGTAAGCACAAAAAAAGCACAGAAGGTATCATATAGTTTATGGACTTATGTAGCATAAAAGATAATTATTGTACGGTGAAAATGCTGTTTGTGTGCTAAAAAAATGTTCTCTATTAAGTTATTGTTAAGTTATTGTTCTCTATTAAATTAAGTTTTTTACCCAATGTTTTCATTATGGTGGAGACATTTTGGTATAACAAATGTCAGTTAATGTTCTTTGGTACAGCCAATTATCAAAAATCACATACCAATGACAGAAAATTAGCCATGCCAGGGGCAAAAAAAAGAGACTGAGTATTGCACTGTGAATTAGATTACAACATATTTACTTAATATCTTTACTGCATTTTCATCTACCCACATTTTTGTGAATTCCCTCCCCCCACAGATGTCCTTACAATGATGCTTGCATGCAAGCAATAAATCAACTAATTAATTAACAGAGGTGTGTCTTTTACTCATCACAAAGAAGTGTCTCAAGGTAAAATATGTATTGTTTAATATGTACCTGAAATTTTTTTATATATTCTTTGATAGGCCACTCATTAGGGTATATGTATTATTTGCTAGCAATGTTAATGAACATAGAGTTCCTCTTTAATACAGTAAGTGCCTGTGTGCAGTTATTACAATGGGCAGAGCACCTCTTGCTAACTTCCATTTGATAATATGTGAGCTTCATGAAACTATAAGATCTATATAATAAATATGTACTGTATATAATGTTCTGTATAAAATAAACTAGACTAACATCTTATAACAAATATTCTAAACATATGTTAGATATAGAGTTCTGTAATTGTCATAAAGTTTTCTCATTTTGAATATTAAGGTTACATTAGCTACCTCCATACAACAAAAGAAGGAATCTATGAAGAATAAAAATAATGATTACTCCAGGCTAAAATGGAGGGAAGTTTTCTTGTCAACCACCTCATGCTTTGTTGATGTTAATTTTATCTAAATGTTTAAGAATCATATCTGGTGTCACCAACTGTCTGATTTTTATTTTTTACTTTTTTTTTTATCTCTGTGGCAATAAATTGCTGCTTAATAGATATTTTTTTCAATGTTTTCATGCCTTGATTCCCTACTTAAAAATCTACATTTTCCTCTTTACTGTTCATATTTTACATGTCAGTTGAATCACAACGGTATTGTCTTTATATTTTTAAATATTCCCCAAGAGAATAAATTAACAACTGCAATAGATAAAATTGTGTTTTGAAAGTCAATGGTGACAGACTGTAAAACTGGATATGGAGCATTTTATATCTTGGGAGTCTCTATATATACATTTACCCTTATAGATCTGTTACCTGTATACTTTATACCCTCATTATTTTGTACGCATTTCAGATATGACACTGCCTGAAATTATTTAGATGATGTTAGCATGTCAGGTAAGTCTGGGAAACATATTTTAGCAATTTTGGTAATAAAGTTGTTGTTGCATTTATAACTTCCACTATTTAAGTTATAGTAAACATCCTTTATATTTAAAAATTGTTGATAATGAATTTGTTTTAAAGTATAACACATTTGTGAACCATGTTTATGTATAAGCAAGTTCTAATTTGTATTCTGAATATGTAAAAACTTGCTTGAAATAATGTGAGCCCAATTTTGGAATATATATTAAAATGTTGTATATTATAGTACTAGTTGAAATGATTAATTATTAACTAGATTTTCCTTGATGATTTGTATCTACTGCATTGTATACCAAAGGGCGGATTTGTAAGCATAGATGTTAAATTCCATTCGTGTACTTACCCATAGCAACCAAGCAAGTGATTTCAATTTGTAGTAGACAAAAGTTGCAAATAAGCCATCAGATCTCTTTGTAGCCCCCATTTTTGTGCTAATGCTGATTATAACATTTTCTCCTAGATTGGTCCCCTGCTGTTAAAGGACCACAGAATTAACTAGAAAGGTCAAGGCAGAGTGCTACTAATGCACACTAAGTGCAAATCTTAAGATAAATGATATAAATTGGACTATGTAAGCGAAACAACCAAAAAGACAGTATGTGCATCTAAATAGTTGAGTGCATAAAAAATGTCACAGGCATCAAAATAATTTTGATGCCCATTGACTTCAATGCACATTTCATGAATTTTAGTGCGAAATTTTCCCATTGCTACCAACCATCTGGTTTTGACTTAGATTTTTTTCCATGCTCATTTTCACTTCTTTTTTACGTGTTTTTGTGATTTCTATTCCTATAGTTTGTTGAATTATATATAATTTAATTATTTGACATGAGCTTGCATTCTCACAGATTTTTCCCTCTTGTGAATTCCTCTTGTTTTGATCCTTATCATTCAATTGTGCATCTAGAAGTAGGGATATTTTTCTTTTAGTTTTTATTTTACCTAGGCTGAGGCAAAGAAATGGTAGAATCCTGTACTAAAAGATCACATTGTTTTGTGAGCAATACAAGCACAAGGTTAAGGTCTAAAAAAATAAGTGGCTAGCAAAATAAATATAGAAGTAACAACAGTTAAAAATGATTCCTTATTATCTAAGATACATTACAGGTTATTGTTTTGATCCATATATACACCCACAGTTTTGACCTGATATACATAAATAACACTAAGTAAATATGCTTGCCTGTCTAAATCTAATTTCTCTCTCTAACATCCACACTGTGTCCTGCTGTGAAAACAAAATCCCCAGCAGCTCTACTGTTACAAAAATAGCCATTACTGAGGAGACAGCTTTTTTGAAGCATTCGTTCTACTTGCATTTCATCTTTATTTTCAATATAAAGGATTTTAAATGTGGCATAAACATTGTTGTTGCTGTTATCAATAAGCTACTTTTGTTTTATGTTCAGAAAAAGACAAAATGTGAAAGCTTATATGCACACAAAGAAAAGGGGAAGGATTGCCAGTGCACAGTTTCAGACCATTTTTAATGAAGTGTTAAGTCCACACTTTGGCCAAAATATGTAAGTTCATGTTATATAAATTTCCCTTATTGTAAATGATCCCTGCAGCATACTAGATCTATAGTAACATAGTAACATTATAAGTTAGGCTGAAAAAAGACACAAGTACATCAAGGGGCAGATTTACTATTGGTCGAATTTCAAATGAAAAAAAAATTCGAAATTTGACCAAGAGAATAGTTAGGGAATTAAAATCCTTCAAATTCGAAGGATTTTACCGCAATTCGATAGGTAAACGATCGAAAAATAAAAATTTAAAGGGGAAGTAATTCGATAGTCGAATATTCGAATAGATTATGATTTGAATTATTCGAATCATTCGATTCGATTGAATTTACTGGTCGAGGTCACCTAATTAGCATATTCGAAATTCAAATTCGAAATCTTTTTGTAAATTCGATTGAATTTCGAATTATTCATGTGAATACATGTGAATTTAGTAAATCTGCCCCCAAGTTCAACCTTTTAGGCCTATATATAACCTGCCTAACTGCTGGTTGATCCAGAGGAAGGCAAAAACCGCTCTAAAGCCTCTAATTTGCCTTGGAGAAATAAATTCTTCCTGACTCCAAGATGGCAAATGGACCAGTCCCTAGATCACCTTGTACTAGGAGCTATCTTCCATAACCATGTATTCCTTCACTGGCAAAAAGCCACCCAACCCCTTCTTAAAGATATCTAATATACCATATTCTAATATATACCTAGTATAATATGATCCCCTTAGATTTTTATATGTATCTATCATATTACCCCTGGCCAGTCTTTCTTATAGACTTTAAGAAGGTTGCCCAAGAATACAAGCCAAATGACAGCATGAATTATATTGGACAGTTACAGATTTTGCCATAGGAAAAGCTTGGATTTTGAGAAAGTTCATATATATTTGGCTGCTTACTTAATTAATTAATTAACTGGCAGGCTCAATGAACCCTTTTAAAATGTTGCTAAACTTTTTAAAATATTTTAGAATGTCTGTGTAATTTCCTACTGTAACAATATAGAAGAGCCTATACAATCTTTCATAATATGTAGAATTAGATAATAAATATTTTGTTGTCATGGATTCATGGGGTGATCTTGCTTTTTACCCAATCTACCTGTTACCTGGTGTACTTAGACCCACATGTGTTGCAGATGATGGGGTTTATTTTTCAGTTAGAGGTTAGATCATAAACTCAACCATTTGTAGCAATACAAGGGGCAGATTGATCAAGGGTTGAATTTCGAGATTATGGGAGTTTCTAAAAACTCCCATAAACTCGAAGTTCGAAGTTCGAAAGAAAATTCGACCCTTGATAAATCTGCCCCAAGGGTTTAATGAACCTGAAGAACCTGAAGAAACATTAGTGATTTCTACCTAAAACACCTTCACTTTTAACTGACCTGGTTTTTCTATGTAGAGATTACTTAAAAAACACATATTTACTGCTTTGTGATACAGGAATAGGATCCATTATGCAGAAACTCACTATTAGTGATGGGCGAATTTATTCACCAGGGGCGAATTCGCGGCAAATTCCCGCGATTCGCCGCTGGCGAATAATTTCGCGAAACGCCAGCGCAAAACGAGTCGCACTATACAAAGTGCTTCAAAGTATGAGAAGGCCATGTCCCGTAGTCTTCATTTTAATTAAATAATTTTTAAATTATTTGCTTTTTCTCTGTACCTTGAACTGGACCCTATCTAAAATACAACTAATCCTTACTTACAATTTTTAATAGTCTTTAGGTATAGTGATTCAATTTACAGAAAGATCCCTTATCCTGACCCCAGGTCCCAAGCATTCTGGATTACAGGTTCCATACCGGTATATGCTGTATACACAAGGAGCCTGTGGCTTAAATATATTTGCCTCTTGGCTTCCCTATCCCCGAGTAACTGTTGATTGCAGTTGTATTTACAAGGGGAGTGTATATGTAAAAAAGGTGCTTTAATCTGTGCATCTAAAGTGTACAGCTAACCTTTATTATTTTATGTTATTTGCTTTGCCTCAGACAAGTTTTTCTATATCTTCCACACTCAGAAACTGAAAGGTTATAAATGACACATTTTATATTTGATAAGCATTACTTTTAATAACTTTATTAATGATTCTGTATTAATTCAATTCAGTGTTGTTATTGTTGCCAATGTTTGTTTATGTTTGCTCTGCATTCTTGTTCAACTAAATGTTATTCATTGAATAACTCTGAGGGGATTAATCATCAATTAGCTGCAAAAGGCCATATTTCTTACTAAGATATAACTAGGGAGCTAAACCCAGGTGGTTCAGTCCTGTATGCAATATACAGTGGTGTGAAAAAATATTTGCCCCCTTCCTGATTTCTTATTCTTTTGCATGTTTGTCACACTTAAATGTTTCTGCTCATCAAAAATCGTTAACTTTTAGTCAAAGATAACATAATTGAACACAAAATGCAGTTTTTAAATGAAGGTTTACGTTATTAAGGGAGAAAAAAAACTCCAAATCTACATGGGCCTGTGTGAAAAAGTGATTGCCCCCCTTGTTAAAAATAACTAAGAACAAAAGTAATTGAGATCTATCAGTCTGGTAAAGGTTATAAAGCCATTTCTAAAGCTTTGGGACTCCAGCGAACCACAGTGAGAGCCATTATCCACAAATGGCAAAAACATGGAACAGTGGTGAGCCTTCCCAGGAGTGGCCGGCCGACCAAAATTACCCCAAGAGCGCAGAGAGAATTCATCCGAGAGGCCACAAAAGACCCCAGGACAACATCTAAAGAACTGCAGGCCTCACTTGCCTCAATTAAGGTCAGTGTTCACGACTCCACCATAAGAAAGAGACTGGGCAAAAATGGCCTTCATGGCAGATTTCCGAGGCGCAAACCACTTTTAAGCAAAAAGAACATTAAGGCTCGTCTCAATTTTGCTAAAAAACATCTCAATGATTGCCAAGACTTTTGGGAAAATACCTTGTGGACCGACGAGACAAAAGTTGAACTTTTTGGAAGGTGCGCGTCCCGTTACATCTGGCGTAAAAGTAACACAGCATTTCAGAAAAAGAACATCATACCAACAGTAAAATATGGTGGTGGTAGTGTGATGGTCTGGGGTTGTTTTGCTGCTTCAGGACCTGGAAGGCTTGTTGTGATAGATGGAACCATGAATTCTACTGTCTACCAAAAAATCCTGAAGGAGAATGTCCGGCCATCTGTTCGTCAACTCAAGCTGAAGCGATCTTGGGTGCTGCAGCAGGACAATGACCCAAAACACACCAGCAAATCCACCTCTGAATGGATGAAGAAAAACAAAATGAAGACTTTGGAGTGGCCTAGTCAAAGTCCTGACCTGAATCCTATTGAGATGTTGTGGCATGACCTTAAAAAGGCGGTTCATGCTAGAAAACCCTCAAATAAAGCTGAATTACAACAATTCTGCAAAGATGAGTGGGCCAAAATTCCTCCAGAGCGCTGTAAAAGACTCGTTGCAAGTTATCGCAAACGCTTGATTGCTGCTAAGGGTGGCCCAACAAGTTATTAGGTTCAGGGGGCAATTACTTTTTCACACAGGTTTGGATTTTTTTTCTCCCTAAATAATAAAAACCCTCATTTAAAAACTGCATTTTGTGTTTACTTGTGTTATCTTTGACTAATAGTTAAATGTGTTTGATGATCAGAAACATTTTGTGTGACAAACATGCAAAAGAATAAGAAATCAGGAAGGGGCAAATAGTTTTTCACACCACTGTAACATATGAACCTGTTTTTAATGCTACTAAACAGCAGTGGTATATTGCTTAATAATAGGATGGCTTAAAGGAATTGTTGTATTCCAATTCCCATGACTACCCTTAACTTGTCTTCCAAATTACGGATGTGAAATTGTTTTTTATTTGTGTGGAAGTGACATAGTGGTGACCCTAGCCCTGAAAGAGGGAGGGCATTTCTCTCGAGTGTTGTGATAATATGGGTTGTCCTTCTCCCTAGCTGATAAAAGGGGTGGGATCACTCTGGGGCAAATTTACTATTATTCCCCAAAATTAGTTTGACCAAATTCGAAATTTGATAAATATTCGACCATCGAATGCTTATTGAATTGTTTCAGGTTTTCATTTTGCTCGCTATACGATTTCTCAATGAATTTGTACGATCGGATTCCAATCTATTCGATGATCGAAGAAGCCAAATTTGCATATCCGATTGCACGAAAAATTCGTACGATCGGTATTCGATCGAATTCGATTGAACTTTGATCATTTCATCGCGGCGTTTTCGGCGACTCGTTTTTGGCGGCGAATTTTTGGCGGCAAATTTTTCCTGCTGTTTCGTGAATTTATTCGCCAGCGGCGAATCGCGGGAATTCGCCCCTGGCGAATAAATTCGCCCATCACTAATCATTTCACATGAATTTCATAAATCGTACCCTATGTGTTCACCTGAGTGGTTGGTGGGAGTCCAGAGAATGAAATAGGCCTGACCTTCTGAAACTGGTATTCCATGATTCTGTAAAAAGAATCACATTACCCCTATGGTGTAAAGCATTATGGTTAGTAAGCGATGAACTTCAGCACCGCAATTTAGGAGAAATTATTGGCAATACTTGTCTAGAGCAGTGGGGCCACTACTATTGGATGGCACTCACTGTGGGGTTCTTTGCATCTAGCAAGGTTTACTACCTTTTTAGAGGCCCATTGAAAAGTACTGTTGTGTTTTCTGATAATATTACAGATTTTCTTACATGCCAATTTTCTCTTCAGAAATTTACACTATAGTTTGCGCAACTACGACCAATGTTAATTTGTGAATTGGCGTATTCATCAAAATATGTCATTTCCACTCAGCGAAAGAACACTGGCGTATATATGTTATCGAAGATTCGTTAGCATGAAGATTTCTAAAACAAATTACTCTAGCGTTACTTTCTTTCTAGCGAAACTACCTTTAACTTATATAAAAGTCATATGCAAGTGTTTATTAGTGCTATTGGGGAAAAAAGTGGCTACTTTTCATTAATAATGTCCAAGAAAGCAAAATCAAGTGAACAGAGAAATAGGCCATGAGTTCATCCTAAAACAAATATGGCATGAGCTTCAAATGTTAAAAAAAAGTGTAAAGATTACAACTTGTAAACATAATCCCACTATATAAATATGAAAAACTGCCAACTTTTTGTCTTTTTTAATGGATTTTTTGGAATACCGGATATGATGTCACTGACATAATAATGATGAGGATGAAGGATGAGCATGAGGAAGGATGAAAGCTGAGGATTACCATCTGGCAAAACAGACTGTGGCGAAAAGGGTAATGAAAATAGACATTTATTCACCTGAGAAAATTCTAAACCATTTTCTGTCAAAACAGCGTGAAATTTCTCTAGAACTGAGTTTTTTCACTTACTAATTATCTTACTCTCCTTTAAGTAAATTGGCAATGTCGCTGCAAATTGTCATTTTGGTGTCAATTCGCTCTTTAGTAAATGTGCCCCATTTACAGGGTTGATTCATGTGGTCCCTGATGCCATCTAAAAACAAGTGATCTGTAAGGCTACAAATATAAATATATCATTATTGCTACCTTTTATTACTTTCTATTTTCTATTATCTTCTTTCTATTCAGTCTCCCTGCTATTACAGTCTCGTATACAAATTAGTGCATGGTATCTAGCAACCAGATTGCTAAAATTAAGCTAAACGTATGCATGTATGCATAACTTTAAAGCGCTATGCAATATGTTGGCGCTATAGAAATACATGTTAATAATAATAATAATTTGTAAAGCTCTGTTAAGGAGCCACAGCACTGTACAGTGCATAAAAGTACAATATATATAAAAGTATACATGGGGGAGACAAATCACATAATAAATATATACAGAATCACAGGACAAAGGCTATGTGGTAAGAGACATAGTGGGAAGGAGGTCCCTCAAAAAACACAAATAATAAAAAATACAAACCAAATGGAAAATGTCTCATAATATTATTTGTTACAGTATACTAAAAGTTAATTTTAAAGGTGAACAACCCTTTTAAAGAATAACTATAACATTAACTGAAATCTTGACATTTCCTATTCATTTTTACAGAACCACTGATGCCTGATTTATTTATTCAATCTCAGAGTTGGGTTTCCACAGTTTCTGAAAAAAATGCTGCCTTTCCTATATGATTTTAATATTAATGATTTATTAATAACCAATAGAGAGGCAAAAGCCAGGCGACAGCAAGGACCCATCCATAGTGCAAGATTTACATGTGAGTCTGCTCTGTGGGAAGTTGCTGGAAGTCGTCCCTCACCCTGTTGTGCTGAGTGCAGGTAAAGTTGTAATAGGAACAGCCCTGCATTTACCAATAGGCGCAGAGAAGCAAATTAAAATACATTTCTAGATTTCAGCTCTTCACAGTGCTGAGCTATGATGTTTCTCTCACATGAATGGAAATCCTGTTGAAGCAGCATAACTTTAATCATCATTTTGTTAAGTAAAATTGAAATCTTCAATCAGAAATTGATTTGATTTACCCACATTCTAATCCAGACATGATTTGTTAAACCTAAACTAATTCTGGAGCAGAAAGATTCCTCTTTCACCAAAACTCTAGTGCCCATTGACTTGTTGACTTGTTTTACACCAATTTTGAAACAGCAGAAAGTATTAACCAAAACTGGATAAAAAATAAAGATATGACACAGACAGAACTACAATATATCATAATCCAGCATACTCCAGCAACAGCTGGAATCTGCAGGATGCCACCCACTGATGTCCTGTATGGGGAAAAGCCTTTTAGTGAACAGCAACTGACTTCCTAATAAACAAGTAATGTCACATGAGGCATAAAGTAAACATAACATAACAGCACTGATTCCAGGAAAGATAGTAGAAGATGTCAATGGCAGAAGGCAGTGAGCTACAGAAGGTGAGGGTGTATGATAAAGGGAGGTGCATAGGAGCTAGCTTGGGTGAAATCGCCTTGGACCTTTTGCATGTTGCTGCTTGATGATTAGTTAAATAAATAAATTAAACTATTAAAAAGTATTGAATTATTAAAAAGTTAAAGTATTAAAGTTAAAGTATATTCACAAGTTTTTTCATATTCATCTGGAACACTAGGGATACTTACCTCAATACTTATAGACTAAAGAATGACTCAACGCCACTCAACTTTTAATTGGGCATTGAGTCGGCAAAGTAGGCATAGACTGAAGCCCCTGTGATTTCTGTGTAATATTCTTTATTTATTAAAATGATGCTAACATAACTACTCTACGGAAATCAAAAAATCTCCAGCACTAAATTGCACCACAGAGCACTTGCACCAACCAGATTTGTGCATCCGTCACTTTCACCTTACAATGAATCCTGCACAAGGTAAAAAGCACAGTACTGTGGGTCACACTGCATCTTGCGCCCATTGAAACACTTTAGCTGCCCATTCAAATGATGTGCAAACTAGGGGGCATCAAGGAGATGTCCAAATTCAAAACCAGCCAGCCCCATATAAATACCCCACTGCCGAACACAGGCAGTGCTGTATTCATTGGAGAGGCAGAAAGATTGCAACTATACAGATTCATTCCAAGCTTGCGGCAATGTAATGCATCTGTTTTTTTTTGCATTTTTCTCCCTGCCCTTCTCTAAATTAATGGGATTTAATAACAGACTAGCAATGACATTAGAATGAGGCTCAAACTCAGAGTATAATTGCAGCTTTAGACATAAAGCAAGTAGTGTAGTGTGTTTGCCAAAAAGAAAATATAAATGATCACATTAGTACTGTACTATAACTTGGATTCTTCCTTGCACACATAAAAAGTGGTAATAACCTTTCCAGCAGTAAAGTCAAACTCTATTCCCAAAGTACATTACATTACAGTTGTCAATCCTTTTTATTCCGACAGTATCTGTTTACAGGGTTTAAAATAGCACAAAGGATAGGTAACCTGTGACAAGGACAGTAGTGGTAATTTGAAAGAATAGAGTGTCCGGACCACTATATCTTATTTCTGGCAACTAACAGACCTTTGAATAACTCTTGTATGACTATGAGACAATTGAGGTGACATACCGTTAGTAATTAATGAATGACAGCATTACAGGAGAAAAGGGAATGGTTGGAACATTATGGGCTGAGATACATAATACTTGAAGAAAGAGAAGCATCTGAGGACTGTCTGAAGAATCAGTCCATTGGGTTACGGATTTAGCATTCTTTTCTAGCAGGAATGCTTGACGTGAGTGGGACTAAGGCAAAGAGGCATTCGTTTTCCATATGGAAACTTACAGGTCAGCTTTAGTTTGGCAGTTTAAAAATGAGGCTCTAACCTCATGTCACAAAGTCATACAGCAACAGTAATCTTAACCCTTCACATAAAATCAAAATTGGTCCTACCTACCCCCACAAATTGCCAAGATCATAATCACAAACACGTGTATAAATATATATATATATATATATATATATATGTGTGTGTTTGTGTTTGTATATAAATATATATATATATATATATATATATAGCAATCATTTCCAGACCAGCACTCCCTTGCATAAAACATTATCGTTTATTGTTGCATGATATGAGTCTCCATCGGGGGCTCTGCATGTACCATTGTAGCGAACTCTTGCTGCATTATTTCAATATAACATGGAGGTGATACATGCAGTGTATGCAGAGAATATTAAGAGACATATACTGTGTTTCAGTCACATAAATATATTTAAGATAATATGCTTGAAAGCTGCTTGGTTTTTCATGTTTTCTTTATGAAGCAATGATATTATCAGGATTCTGGTGACAAAGTAGAAGCAGAGCAACATTGTTAATGTGCTCAGCCTAAGGGGGGTAGAGATGTGCACCCGAAGCTGAAGCTTGACCGACACCCACTTACCTGCTTTCTTGTTCCTGTACAACTGTAATTGAACCCAATCTCTCCCTGTAGTAAGCCTTTTGTACATTTGAAGTGATGTCACGTAGCATGGAAGTGACATCACTTGTAGATCATTGTACATGGGGAAAATTATATTTTCATTTTTTTCCCACTTAATCACCTGTCTGTAAACTATCAAACCTAAGCCATTTGGTATGAGCACAATCCAGACATCAAGTAGAATCTGGTTGAGATCTGACTGCCTTGTGGGTATTCTGCAGATGCCCAACCTATTGTTCACCTTTGAGTTAACTTTTTGTATGATGTAGGGAGCAATATTCTGAGACAATTTGCAATTGGTTTTAATTTTTTATTATTTGTGGTTTTTGAGTTATTTAGCTTTTTATTCAACAACTCTCCATTTTGCAGTGTCAGCAATCTGGTTACTGGGGTTCAAATTACCATAGCAACCATGCACTGATTTGAATGAGAATGTGGAATATTAATAGGGGAGGGCTGGAATAGAAAGATGAGGGATACAAAGTAGCAATAATAATAAATGTGTCGCTTTAGAGAGGATTTGTTTTTAGAGGGGGTCAGTGACCCCCTTTTGAAAGCTAGAAAAAGTCAGGAGAAGAAGGCAAATAATTCATAAACTATAAAAAATAAATAATGAAGACCAATTGAAAAGTTGCTTAGAATTGGCCATTCTATAGCATACTAAAAGTTAACCTGAAGGTGAACCACCACTTTAATTTTTTTCCATTTTTTTTTTATTTTTCTTTATCATACAGTTTTTTATACCAACTAACAATTACCAAGAAAGTTCATTAAAATGGCTGAAATGAGAGCAAGCCAGGTTGTGGCACATGCAGTGTTTAGAAGATAGGAATTTCCCCACAAAATTGCATAATTTTGAATGGCTTGAGGGTGATGACATCAGCAGAGTGTGGCTATTTTCGTACTGTATATGGTGGCTGACACTATTTGCCTTGTATCTGTGTTTGAATGGTGCCATTTCTGGTGTTACTACTGCCATTAGTGTCACCAAACCAGTAGTGGAACCCTGAAACTACTGGCATGTCATGGCAGATCTTAATTCCATGGTACATCAGAGCAGCCTGACAAGCAGACTGGCACTGATCACAAGTTGTATGGATGCAAGTACCATTCTGAAGAAAGCCAATGCAAGTTCAACTTCTACCTCCATTTTTCTTTGTACTTGTGTGTGGGTTTGTTCAATGTACATGGGCCTTTTTAGGCACATTTTTATACTACGGTTTGCAAGACAAAATCTTTTGGAAAGGAATTTCTTTGAAAGATTTGTTTATATAATTATATTTTGTTTAATGTTCCTTTGTTGGAAGTACTAAATTGATTTGCTTGTTGAAAAGCAAATAAACAGCAACAAAATGGCATAAACAGTAAATAATAACAGTTTAAGTATGCCATTCTGGTTTACAACTTCACTCTTATGAAAAAAAAAGATTCATTTGTTGATGAAGCTTTTCCCAGCATATTTTCCTGCCTATGTTCTATTTTTCACACTTTATTGCTTCATACAATTACGCTTGATTCTTCTTAGAAGTACTCATGCAATCAGAGGCCTGGTTTACATGGCTGATTTTATGGATGTGACTAAATAAGAAATGCAGCATTGACGATTAGAAATTGCAAGCAGAAAACCACTTAAATATGAATGTAACTGTGATTTTTTTTCAATAAACAAACTGATTTTTGAACCAAAAATAACACAATGAGGGGATACTGTTTTATATGATAAAATGATAGAGCTGTGTAGTTTTTCTGTACCATGAGAACCTTACTATAAAACTGTAAAAAAGTATAACCTATGAGGTGCCATTTTAAAGAGGTCAATAGAGTAGTGATGGGCGAATCTCCCCTGTTTCGCCGAAAAATCCGGCAAAAAAATTCGCGAAACGAAACGAGTCGTGTTTTTTGATGCACTTTGCGTCGTTTTCGCAGCGATTCGCGTCGTTTTCGTCGCGTCAAAAACTACGCGCGACTCGTTTTTTTCAGCTAATTTTTTTGGGCAAATTTTCGCTGGCGTTTCGCAAATTTATTCGCCAGCGCCGAATCGCGGGAATTCGCCGGGAATTCGCCAGCGGCGAATAAATTCGCCCATCACTACAATAGAGGATAAACAACACAGATGACAAACAAAGTATACATAATTGTATATGATTAGTGTAAGATGTATATGTTGTGTAGTAAAAATAATTGTTTTCTCCTTGATTGCCCTAGTGTTATTTTTATTATGCTGTTTGTATTATTTTTTTCCAACTGTCTCTAAGTCTCTTTGAATCTCTGAAATGCTTTAATGCCTACCTTTAATCCATATTATCTATATATAGCTTGCTTTTACTCCTGCCCGGGTCCATAACCTTACAATTATCTATGTTGAACCACAGCTGTTGTTTTTCTTCTTAGTCTGCCATTATGCCCTAATCTTTCTGTAGTGAGGACATATCTAGCTCTAATTCAATTCATGCATTTACACAGTGAACAGTTGTTATTTTTTCATTCCTTTAAACTAATAGTATGACCATAAGACAGCACCTGGCATAAGCCTGGACTGGCAATCTGTGGGTTCTGGCAAATGCCAGAGGGGCTGCTGTAAGTTGCCATAGAAAGTCGGCTGGTTGGGGCTTGTTTGGGCCTTTGTATAGTAGGAATGGCTGTGTCTATTTTGAATCCCAGTCCAGTCCTGCCTGACCCCCACTGGGTCAGCCGGTGGTTTGTATGCATGAGAATCTGTCACAAAATCTGTTCTGAAGGGGGGATGGGGGCAAAGCCTGCACCCCGGGCCATGTGGCTGCAAATCAGGCACAACTGTTTCCTAAAACACAGCCAAAAATTGCAAAGCATAATGGCATCCGCTAAAATCTAGAAATATGCTATAGAAGTCAATGGTAAAAGGGGTTTATTTTATAAAATACAAATCTAATTTGTTATGTTTGTAAAGTTTTTTTTTACTTCAAATAAACTCACATTTAAAAAAAAAAACTTGAATGTTTGTTTATTTATGAAAAAATCAGAATGTAAAAAAACTTGATTGAATACAATTGTGACAGTTTCCAGGCTTTCAAAACTCAAATTTTTGTGTTTACAAACTCAAAAATTTGAATGAAAAAAAATTACTTCTACATGAACATGCTGGCTTTTTTTTTTACATTCGAGTTTGAGTTTTTTTACTTAGTCGATACCAGACTGAGAAAATTTGAATTTGTGAGTTTTTGTGGCAAAAATTCAAATTCATACCTTATAAATCACCCCCTAAGTGTACTTCCAATGGTTGTTTTCCATGATTTACAGTTCACTTGAAAATGAAAAAAATATATTTGTGCATAACAATTGGTTGAATTGGTTCAACTGAGCTGTAGGAAATCCAAAGGTGGTGTAAAAAGGGTGGTGATTTGTCTAAATCCCAAATCTTATCCTGGATTTGGTACATCCCCAGTTTAATTAATGGTATAAATTAATACATATATAGTTAAATCTACAGTACATGCATAACTTTGGATGGCTCTTTACTAAGCTTCAATAAAGAGTGGTAAAGAAAATTTGCAGTATTGGTCACCTGACAAGATTAAATTTATTTAGAACACAGATATGGATAATTTATGCAGAGACAGGCAAATGACCTTGCTATATACTTCAGAGACCCTTATAAAGCTGAGTAATACAGATGCCAGTCTTATCTCCCTATGACACATGCACATGCTTTCATGTTCTTGCAATTAGTACATTGTTATCAGTTCTAATCATCTCCTTAGACCTTATGCACGCACTGGTTGAATGTAAACAGTATTTTCAAAACATAATAAATTTCTTCTAATTATGAACCCCATACTAAGTAGATGAACTTGTACACTGATATCAATAATTATTATACACAAACAATAAATTCAATGTTGCCTCAGCAAGAGATGCTGAATCCCCCTGGAGTCCATGCAGGCCCTGCAAAGCTAAACCTTTTTTCACATTAGTTACCTAATCATCTATAAATATTAAGAAAATGTATCTTTCTTCAAGTTATTTTGGTCAAGATATTATCTATATTATTATTTTTACTGCAACAAATAATTACTACTGCTACTACTATAAATTTTTTTCCTGTAAGTAATACTCATATGTAGAGAGAGTTGGGGAGCAACACATGCGTGAAAAATGCTCCTGGGTGGTGCAAAATAATTGCTGTGATTGACTATTTGGTAGCCCCTTTGGGAACTGGCAGTCTACAGTAATTTCTGTTTAGCAGTACACCTGGTTTTTATGTAATCAAAACTTGCCTCCAGGCCAGTAATTGAAAAAAAAAAGGACCTGATTTTCATGCAACTGGGAGCAACATGTTGCTCACAAGCCAATTGTTGGGGATCACTGGCTTAGACCATGCATCAAAACATGTTGATATGTTAAACTAACAGTTTTTCATTTACCATTAAGATACCGTCGCTGATTGATTAATATCTGCATTCTTTCATTTAACCATATCCGCGTCAAACTAAAAGCGATTGTAAAGGTTCAAAATAAAACCATTTAAAAAGGTATAATCAATATAAAAACATGAATGTATTCTATGTTATTCGGCACATGGTCCACAATATTTTTAGTCCGGTATGTTACAAGAATAGACTATGTGGAACAGAATAACATTAGTTTACAGGAGGCCACAGACGTAACAATTATGATCTCTCTTGGAAAAGATCTTTGCAAGAAAGATTGTTTGTGTCAATACACATGTGTAGGGCTGAATCATCACATATACAGTACAGGTAGAAATCTACCTGTATATGACGATTCAGCACTAACAATGGCCGATGTTTGGGTGCCTTCAAAGACACCCGATCAAAATTTTCTGTCCAGCCCAGTCGACGAGTTGACCAATATCCAAATCTT
>CM044440.1:45858237-45872742 GCA_024363595.1 Xenopus borealis
AAGGATAATCTATTTGAAAAATTCCCTGTGTGCACCGGCATCTACTTACTTATATCTTTGAAACTCCGGGAGCACCTTATCGGCAAGAGCGTGCAGTAGCCTTGGGATGTGTATATATATATATATATATACATCAAGCGAAAACCGCACTCACAGGACATTTATGAACAAAAAAAAAATGTAGATTTATTTCAACGTTTCAGCTCCTAAACACTGGCAAAACATTGAAATAAATCTACTTTTTTTTGTTCATAATAGTCCTGTGAGAGCGGTTTTCGTTTGATGTTTAGATACCTACTATATAACCCAGCACCCAGGCATATACTTGATGGGATTTTGAGTGCACCAGCTCGGCATAGACTATATATAAATATATAAAAACATATATCTTCCTCCAACACATGAACTCTAATAGCAGATTCAGGCTTAAGTTTGTCCCTAGCAACACTGGGAATGATGACAAGTGACATGTGATTGACAATGTAGAAAATAGAAAAGCAACCATGCTTATACAATAAGTAATGCATTTTAAGAATGATGGGATTAATACAAATATATGTTTCCAGATTTGCATTTTTACTGTAATATGTGCAGCAGGATGTAGCGTTGGTTCTATGTAAACATGATGTGTGCCTGTATATACTGCCATCTACTCTGTGATGAGAAAATCACTTTGCACCACTGCAGAGTATTATACGACAGAAACCTTGCCTGCACCATTGCTATTAATGAGCTTGCTCCTTTATTCACTGCCATGCAAAATTCAGCTTTTTAAGTGCAACCTGTTTTTATTTCTCATTGAAAAGGACCAAAAATGTGATCTTTAGATCTAACTCACTGTAAACAAAAAGCTGACCAATGATTTAGCAGTTCTACTGAAAGAAACAGTATGAAAAAAACAAATAGGTCTTTTCACAGGAATGTCAGCAGTATTAGCATTGTAGAAACACTCCAAGGGCTTTTACAGGTCACAGAATATATTGTTAGTAAACATATTGCAACCATTAGCAGAGTGGATTTTTTTCTTGTTGTTGTGATGTTAGAAGGCAAGATGACTGTGCCTAAAGATATGTCATTTTTATCTATCAGCTACAAAGAGGAAGCCTGGGTTCAGTATGTGCTTGTTGCAGTAATGAAACATACTGTTAATACCATGCTCAGAAATGCCTCGTTTCTCTGAATAAACGAAAACAGCAACTGATGATGAGAAGGGACTTGATCTATTTTCTTTATTAATGCTTGGCCAAATATTATGTTCCTGGTAGTCGCTGCAAGGGAAAAGTAATGGGTTTCTCCTTAGATAAGTCATTCCACTACAACGAAAATTGTGCTCAGCCCACCATGTGCGACGAGTATCCATCAGGTAGTTTATCTACTTAATATGTGCCTAAAAGTGAGACATTAATTATACCAAAACATGTCAATGTCAGGGTGAAAAAAAACCCTTTGTCAGGTAACATACAATGTAAATCTTTCTCAACATTTCTTAATCATGTATATGTCTTTAAAACATAAAAATATAGAACCATTACCACAGAAATACAAATCTGACTATTCATTCAATCATAGATGAAGTTACAGGCATTGGACTCATTCTGAAACCCGTTATCTAGAAAGCTCTAAATTACAGAAAGGCCACCTCCCATAGATTCAGTTTCATCCAAATCTTAAAAATTGTTTTTCTTTTTCTCTGTAATAATAAAAACAGTACACTAAAATATAGTAAAGTAGAAGCAAAGCCAGATTTTTGGGTTTATGTATGGTTTACTTTATTTTCTAGTAGACTTACGTTATGAAGATCCAAATTATGTAAACATCCATTATCCAGAAAAAAAATAATTGCCGGTCCCTAGCATTCTGGATAACAGGTCTCATACCAGTACTATATTTTAGTACGTATATATATTAAGGGCTCCTACACACGGGCGTTTTTGGCCTGCGCTCCCCTGCGTTGCGTTTGGCTGCGTTCAGCCGCAGGGGAGCGCAGGTCTAGACGCACCTCATTTTGTTCAATGAAGTTGTACCCACGAGACGCGTGTAAGCGCCGAACGCAGATTCAGATGCAACATGCTGCAGTTTTCCTGCGTTCGGCGCTTACATGCGTTAGTGTGAGTACAGCCCCATTGAAAATAATTGAGTGCGTCTATACCTGCGCTCCCCTGCGTTTGAACGCAGCAAAACGCAATGCAGGGGAGCGCAGGTAAAAACGCCTGTGTGTAGGAGCCCTTAGTACAATTTAATAAAGGCGAGCCAAAACAATAGCACTGGCTATCGAAGGTTCTAAAATATTTCTTAAAATAAACTGTGTGAGTGTGTGTTCACATCTTCTTGATATCTGAAATATATCCACCCACTTAGACTATACATTCTACAGGTGTTATGTTTCTAAGCAGTAACAATGATTAGATCCCAGTGACAAACCTGCAAATTACCATGTGCACAGGTTGGGCAGGCACATAAGTACAAGACTGAGGACAAGTTGCAAATAGCTAAACTGTACTAAATTAGGACCTGCGCTGATTCCAGGTACTAACTTGCAGGCAAGGGTTAGCAGACATTAAAACACAGAGGAGCCTGCATGCTGCTAGAGAGAGGGGACAGGCAGTCAGGAGAAATGTCTGAACTACATGCACAGTTTTCAGAAACCATAGAACTGAGACAGGCCAGGTCATGGTTAGAGAAACAAGCTAAACGTGGTACCAATGGATAATTCACAAAAACAGGGTCAGAAAAGCTAATAATCTAACACTACTGAACATTTTCTGTAAAGCTCCAACTACAATTTGCAGATTTTCAAACACCCAAACCACCCACACCAAATCTGTTTGCTCAGGCAAGGAACTGCACCCACAGGGGTCATATACATAATCTCTGATAGCACCTGATTGGTGCAGACACAACATGCAGTTAACCCCTATCCTTGCTGGATCAAGTAGCAATTCTAATATCATCATAAGACCCCTGATAGTTCTAAATAAATGTAAAGCACTGTGCAGGTTGCTGCTACTATATAAATGGATTATGATCCCCTAAAATTGCCCCTGCATAAACAGCCCCTTTTGTTTGCACACAGTACTACATCTCTGGCTACACCTATTATGTAGTAGTTGAACTACATCTAACTAGAAGGCTGCTCATGATACCACACATCATAATATAGAGAAAATGTGTGCAAAAGATCACTCCCACATCTCTGACTAAACATATTATGCAGTAGTTGATCAATAGCTGAGCACATTATTAAGAACCTGCAAAAAGCTAACGGCTGCAAGATTACAGATAGGAGGAGACATTGGGGCCTAACAATCATATACAAAACTTATTACTGACTTTGAGAGTTAGTCAGTGTAGGGATATTAGGTCTATTATAATGATGGGTTAGGCTGCAAGATAATAAGGGGCAAATTTATCAAATTCACATGAATGATTCGAAATTCGATCGAATTTTCAAAAAGATTCGAATTAGAATTTGTTAAAATGTTTTTGAGGACCACTTCGACCATCAAATTTTGAAAATTTGATCGAATCGGATGATTTGAATAATTCGAATAAAATTCTCCTACCAGTATGCAGGATCATTTTGACTTCTTTGAGCAACTGAAGATAATTCCTTTTACCTTGCCCATATTGACGAAGAGTTATATACATCAGGTATCAGTTTGTCTCCTTAAACAGTTTTATTGTTTCATGATGTTAAATAAAATGAATCTCCAAACGAGGCCACTTTATAGAATACTTTCAACATGTTGTACATATTGGCATGCTAATTTCAAATGGTTTGCCCAAAGAGACTGATGCTGGTTTTTAGAATAATAGGCAATTATGTTGCAAATGCCCTTTAAAATGGATTGGGTACATTGCATACCTGATATTTCAGTAACATTTGGTAGAAAGAAGTGTACATAATGATGAGGCAGATATTTAAAGAGTGTGTATTCATATTTAGGCATAATTATGAAGAGCCTTAGCCTTTATTATTATAATTCACTAAAAAGAGGTATTTTAACTAATAAAAACAGATACTTTTATCCATATTTAAAATGCATGTAATTTTATAAATTAAAGATACCAAACAATGGATTGATTAAAATATAATTACATTTTATCAAGTTAAAAGTAAAATATAGACATTGTAGTATAAGAAGCTGGATATTTTGAAAAATATGGTGCATATACTGAAAGCAATGCCTTTAGACGTAGATGATCATTTTGGAACCACAAGGGCCAAATTAGTTTTACATAGAACAAAAAAGAATGTCCAAGAGAACTTTTATTGACTTCAACATTATTACGTATATATTCAAGCACCAACTCACCAACCAACCCAATTTTGCATCCAACTCTTGTGTTCATAAATGAGCTGCATTATGCTAAAAGGCCTCTTTTCATTTTCAGCAAGAACAGATTCTATTGTAAAAGTATTATAAAAGCATGGCTAAAATTTCATTCCTTTCTAATAGTTATATAACAGAATAAACCCAGTTTTTGTACTAATGTAAAATAAACATTTTGAGAGCTCGGGGAACAGAACTCAGAGGTGAGGTTTGTCAAGGTTAAACAAAGTAAAGTTTCCTATTCCATTTAGCAAAGACATTGTGAGCATCCTCTTTATTTTCCAAACAATTTATAAGGTTGATTTGTTAATTTTCTTCCATTTTTCTTAACCTCTCAGCAGAATAGGGAATAAGGATAATTTTATATTGACATATTTTATGTATATATATATATATATATATATATATTTATTTATATACACAATGAAGGGTATCAGCACTCACGTATATGGGATCAACAACGCCTGGGTGCAATGGCCAAAAAATCTCATCCAGTCCATAAAAAGGGTCCGCACTCACAGGACTTATGAAATAAATAAAAAGTTTTAATAAAGATGAAAAAAAGAACCTGACCTGAGAAAGGTCAGATTGCTGACCGAAACGTCAGGTTCTTTTTTTCATCTTTATTAAAACTTTTTATTTATTTCATAAGTCCTGTGAGTGCGGACCCTATTTATTTATATATATATATTTATATATACTGTATATAGTCCACCGTCAAGCCAGCACTCTCGAAAAAAAAAAATTAATTGTCTGGGTGCAGTATCACCAATTTAAAAGTCAATAAAACAAGTACTAACAGTACTAAAGCACTAACAGGTCTGAAAAATCTTGAAAAATTTTTTATTATTAAATGAAGGACCAACGTTTCGGCCTACTCCAAAGCCTTTCTCAAGTTGTATAATTAATTATAAAAATGCTTTAAATACACATATATTGGTGGGAAAACAGCTAAATTGCAGATGACATGGCTACTGCCAATCACACATTAAAAACATATACACATCAAATATATAGATTGCACAAATTACAAATTGCAAATACAAATTGCAGCAATTAATATTATATTAGTTAAAATGTTACATCAATCCTGCTGATAAAATCAAGGTACTACAGAATGTAACATTGTTTCGTTATATTGATCTTATTGTCACTTCCTACTTCAATATATATATATATATGAGCATATACATAGTTTTATTTACATGTACTGTATATTAATCCCAACCTCAAGTTAATTGATAACATATTATAATCATCACAATTATTAATTATTAAATATATTATTATTATTAGACTAAAATCTTGCCCACATGTTCAACATAAAAAAGCATATTAACTCCCAAAATCTGAATACTCTAGGCCTGTTCTAAACTGACTTTTGGTTTCTGAATTTCATTGAGATTGATACAATAGCCCTTGCACAGTAAATGTTCCATGTGAGTTCCCAACCTGAAAAAGAGACATCAGTGGCCATGACTTGGAAGTTTTTTTTCAATTTCCCAAGTCCTTAACCTTAAAAGCTTTCTGTTTTCTATTTTCCTGTGCATACCTGATATCTAGAGATTAGAGATTAAAAGTATTTCTTACTGATTGTAATCATGAAATGTATGTTTTTAACGATTTTTATGATTTTTATTTATTGTTACTATTGACGC
Source organism: Xenopus borealis (assembly GCA_024363595.1). Classification (NCBI taxonomy): domain Eukaryota; kingdom Metazoa; phylum Chordata; class Amphibia; order Anura; family Pipidae; genus Xenopus; species Xenopus borealis. The sequence goes on from CM044440.1 coordinate 45,864,230, forward strand.
TGCTTCTGTTAAGGCCATAATGTAATCCAGTACATTTATTTAATGATGAACTGGATGGTGTAGGGTTTGGCTAGCCTTTAGGATCCATTTCTAAGTCAGGCAAAGTTAAGGGGCAGATTTACCAAGGGTCGAATTTCAAAGTGAAAAAACTTTGAAATTCGACAATCAAATTTTTTTAAAGGACTCTTCAGATCGAAAATTGACCTATTTGTTTGAATCGTTCGATCACTGTCACGAACACAGCCCGGACCCTTTCCGGGAGCTCCGGGTGGCGCGTCCATCATCTCCGGCAGTGCAGGCAAGATGGCGGCGCCCATACCCGACACGTGGGTAGGGCGCCGCCGGTGACGTCATCCCGCCGCACCAGAGGCATTGCGGCACCAAATTCAGATATAAAAAGACGCTGAAGACACGGGTTCGATGCCCGAGTATAGCTCAATATTATATTGTGTTCCTTGGTCTTCCTACTTGCCTAATATTCCTGTTATTGACCTACTGCCTGTTTCCTGACCCTGAATCTGTGCTGCCTGCCTCCTGAACCCTTTTGCCTGGACTTTGACCATTCTATTGGATTATTCTGAACTGTACTCTGCCTGGACTGGAAGGGGCTTCCTCCTTGATCCTGACTACCCCCCCTTGTGGGTGCCGCTGGACCCCGCTGACAATCACATTTTTTGAATTGAATTATTCAAAGGATTTTGCGCAAACAAAACAGGACAGGTTCTAGGAGACCCCCATAGACTAAGGTGACGAAGTGTCGGATTTGAAGGATTTTAAAGGGCCAGTATTTGGAAAATTTAACTTGTAGAATTTTTTCAATTCGATTTGAATTTTGGCTTATTCAATCGATAGATTCGAAGTAACCCAAATTTGCTTTGAATTTTTTACATTCTAATTTTATTCGAATATTCCCTTTGACCCTTAGTAAATATTCCACTTAGTGTTAAAAAAACATAGACATCTCTGTATTCACTGAAAGCTGAATAAAATTATGTATACACATTGATACCAAAAGCGTATGCATTATTTTCTAGCAAAAAAGCATATAATTACTACCAAGAATACGTTTTTAGCCAGTTCTCCACTTATGGCCCTATTGGGGGAATGTAATAAAAGAAAAAAACTTTTCACAAATAAGAATAAAAATTTGCATTTGACAATGTAATATTCTCCCTTAAGCTGTTATTGCATTGCATATTTTAGCTGTGCACTTTTAAGAAGTGCTCGAAGGTGTTCTATATATTTGCACAACCTATTGGCACAAACATTACTTTGTATGCAATAAACTGCAGTTCACCTTGTAGAGGCTGGACCTTTTCTGTTAGACATGAAGGGAAAAATATGGTGTAACACTTTTTTGGCTATATACAGCACAAAGAATTAAGTGTCCAGCTAGTGATAGGAAAGCATGGGCTACACTGCAACCTACACACCAGGGTAGGGCCTTGACCAAGTGGAAGATATCCTTTAGGAAGTAGTATAACTACAATACCCAGGATAAACTGTATAATAAAAGATGAATGGGCACCAGGAGGTTCTTTAAAACAAAAGGTGAACGTTTATTAGCATAAAACAATATCCCCAGGTTTAAATACTCACACATAGAGAGTAGCAGATATTACACAGGAGTAGTAGAGATGTTAGCAGATAGGTAGGTCGCAGTAGGAAATATTGAGTCAGGATAGTCAAGGTTCATCCATTCCAATACAAAGTGCTTGGTGCTATAAATGTGACTTGATGGGAATACCAGGAAAGGCCGGATAGCTGCTGCTAAGTCCTAGTCCCTAGCACAATGATATCCCTGCAATAAAAGCATCACAGGGGAAGCTTTGTAAGGAAGATCTCTTCTTGCTAACACTCCTCGTTGGAACATAGAACTGTTCATACTAAATAAACTAACTATCTTTCTCTCTCTAGAGCAGTTATCCCCAACCAGTAGTTTGTGAGCAACATGTTGCTCTCCAACCTCTTGGATGTTGCTCTCAGTGTCCTCAAAGCAGGTGTTTACTTTTGAACGCCTGGTTTGGATGCAAGGTTTAATGGCAAGTATAGTGCCAAGTAGGGCCTCCTGTAGGCTGCCTGTCCACAAAGAGGGTACCAAATAGCCAATCACAGGCCTTATTTGGCACCCCAAGTGGATCTTTCATGCTTGTGTTGCTCCCCAACTCTTTTTACATTTGAATGTGGCTCACGGGTAAAAAAAGGTTGGGGGACCCCTGCTCTAGAGAGACTATTACAGTGCTACCCTGCTCTTGCTATCCCTTGTTCACGGGGTGGCCTGGTCCCCGACTTGGATCACTACCAGTTGGAGGTCCTGTTAGGGCATGTGGCTTACTGGGGCCTTGTTGATCCCAGGCTCAATGAGCAACCATCCTGTTCAGTACCAGCAGCCAAAGAGGAAGTGGCCACTCCTTTCCAGCACTATAAAACTGTTGGGCAGGAAATGGTCATTACACTCTGGGCTGTAACTATTGGTTAGAAGCATACACTTGCAACATAAACTTCTGCCTAGTGACAGAGATGCAGGGACTTAACTCCATAGGTGCCAGATAGAAGGTGAGGGAATTATCATTCATTTCTTTCAGTGTTTAATTAGTGTAGGGATGTTGTCCATTGTAATATAATTGGCATTAATCATAGCTTACTCAAACAAAATATTTTTTTTTTATATTTAATTCAGGAAAGAAGCTAAACATTACACTCATCGTAGCTTATATTTGTTGTATGCAACATATTCTTATATAATAGTATGCATGCAAGGACCATATTTATAGCTGGCATAAAAAGCAGCAAAGAAAATGGTACATTTCACTATTAATCATGTGTAAAGCAGTATATGTATAAATCATGGTGGCAATAAAGCCATAAGTAAAAAAAGTTGCATAAAATGTCTCATAAATGCAGCAAGCTACAGTACAGCTAGTAAAAATACCTTAGGTTTTTACTAACTTTTCTTACCTGAAGTTTGCTGCATGCAGCTTTGTTCCTATTGACTTCAATAGACTTTACAAAGTCCATTGGGTTGTAAAATTTTTATGTAATTTTTTATAAATGGGCACAGCAGAGATTTTGCATATGGAATTTACATGAATAACGCTGCTATTTGAACCAGTGTCAGCATCATCGATTTTATGGTGTAAACATCATTTATATAAATATAACCCTAAGTTCAAGTTACACTTTTTACATTTGCTTGGAAAATTAATATTTGTACTTGAGTCTCTGTTATTTTGCATTTTTGAAGTACAAAACAATAATGTTCAGGACAATACTATCAGTACACTGTACAGTTTAGAGCCCAATTTTAATTTAAGAGAGCGACATTGTCCTTTTTTCTGAAAGGATTAATATAGAACAAAGAAATAAGCTCATAGAGCCAAATCTGGTACATGTGATGAATTGTTAGGATGCCAATTTGTTGTGTATGGTTTCTTTTCACTTGTATTTAACTAGAGCTCCTTAAGAAAAAACTAATATGGTCATATTAGCATGTCATTAAAAGGGATCTAAGTAAATATTTTAGCGCATTAATTCAAATGTAGCACACATACAGACAGATAGAAAGATAGAGAGGTAGAAGGATAGACAGATAAAATAAAATTGAAATCATCAAAAGATTGACATACAGACCCCATGGCATTCTGCCTTACGCATTTAATACACTCAGGTTGTCTATGCCTATGATTACATACCGGAGTAAATGAAACACTGAAGATGGAATATCATGGGCAGTGCCACCATCAGAAATCATGGGGCCACGTACAACCAACACAGGCCATGCACGCCCCCATACCACAGTAAAAAGCCGCACGAACATGAACGCTAAAAACCCATTGGTTGTCAGGGCCCCCCTTCAAGTTAAAAAAAAATTCCACAGGGATCCCTCATGAAAGTTAAAAAAAATATTGGTTTCCAGGGCCCCCCTACAAAAAAACATGGCCATGACCCCCTAAAAAGTAAAACAAAAAACATTGGTGGTCAGACTCCCCCTTACAAATTGAAAAACATTGGTGGTCTAGGGCCTCATAGAAAATTGTTAAAAATTTTAGCTTTGAATAATTTTTTTTTTTTTATGAAAAACTTTTTTTTTTATATTATTTCCTATGGATCTGGGGGCTATATCCTGTTAACTTTGATGGTTAACTTTTGACTGGCCGACTATATATATATATATCTATATCTATATATATATGTAACTTCATATGGGCAGCACTCCGCCTTCAGAGCACAACCCAGGTGCACAGTAAAGTGTTCAAAATAGCACATGAATGACCAGCAACTCCAAGATATCTTGTGAAAAATCTAATTATATTGTGAAAATACATGTAAGCCATGTATATATATATATATATATATATATATATATAAAAATTGTTTAGAGTATAGATAGCACCTGGGTAATTTATTCTTTTCTGAATGGTGTGCTGAAACAACTGCAGAACTTCATGAAAGCACGCAATTTGATCTGCTAGGGACCGCCATCAGGACACCCTAGATCGAAATGTGTAGATGACCAATTTTGCTGTTATGTAGTAAAGAGGAGCTTTCACTGAACTTTTTCCATGAGTACTTTCATTTTACATTGGATGTATGACCTAATGGTTAGCACCTGGCTATTAATACTGAGGAGAGGTGAGTGCCAGTTCCTAGAATTGTTTATAAATATATATTTAAATATATATATATATATATATATATATATATCCCCTATTTGTGGGATTTGGTTTTATTTTTTGAGACTAAACATTAAAAGACTGGAGACTTGATTAAACATGAGACTAGGTTTTTTTTAAATGTATTTGTTTAAAATCTTTTGCTCCCTTTCTGTGTATGAAACTTTTACATTGGAAACTAGGGTTAAAAACCTATAAAGAATCAAAAAGGTATGACACATTGACATTGGCAAACATATACATAATAAGCTGGCCAACAAAAAAAAGCTTTTCAATACCGCAAGCTATCCTGTTGTAGAGTTCTTTTATTTAACAGCTTAGTTTTCAGTTGAAGTTGGTAAAAGTAACAAAAACAACATCATCTTTTGCTTTTTATTGTTCTGGAATAAGTAAAAAACAATGTGAATCTGAATCTATTTCTTTATTTTCCTGGAAGGGAAGCAAAGCAGTAATCAAACCATTTCGACATTGTATTATGTGTTTTAATACCAGCAGTCTTGTATTATTTTCACTTGAAGGGCATAATTAAGCATTCTCTGTTTTTCATCTTACAGGGCTTGGAGGCATGTGGGGATTCTGTGGGAGTCAGTACTCCACCCCAACAAGCCCTGCATATTAGAAAGCTAATTATTAAAAGGAAATATCCATGACTGATGAATATGGGGAATTTAATGCTCATATGAAGTAAATGTTTCACTCTTCTGTTAAGCTTTCTGTTAACGCTTCCTCATTTTTCTGTAGGTTTTGAAGCTTCATTGTTGATTGTTCAATCAGAATGTAATGTAATGACATATTTTTATATATTCCAATAGACACTACCATTCAATGTCAATACTTTATTTACTTTCTTGAAAGATTAATAAGTGCTGGGTACAGATATCCAGGTCACAAAAAGAACCTACATGAAAGAAATTCATCATGACCAGGAGAGACATGGTTCTTCTTGATTATAAAGTAAGTTGATCAGAAATTATAAAAAATCATCGCTTTAATTGTGTCTTACCAAATTCGTTACTATATAAAGTATGTAGTTGCTCTTCCTGGTATCTGTCTTTTGTATAAACTGCCTAATGTCTCTGTGTTTAAGTGCATATGTTTGTTAAAGATTGATGGACTATTTTGTTTGTTCCTAGGCAATGCCCTGCGCTTTTCACAACAAGTTTTCTCTGCATTTATTCCTCATTTTTAGTGCAATTGACGAATGACAGATTTGTTTAGGTTTGCTCATTTTAATGTATCTCATAACTTTCAGTAGTGCTGAGAAAGACATTCAATGTGCATTTGAAATTTAAAATTTTCACACCTTGAGTAGGATATGAATCAACATTACCTTACCTAAAAGCTTGTTCTGCACATGACAATCTGTTGTTCTTTCTAAGATTACAGTGCTAAGATCATAGCACACATGGTGATAGTTTAGAACAGTACTAGATGTAGATGATGTAGGGAGTAGGTTGCCTTACATTCGATTAACATGTGGCTCAAGAGTAGCAAACTTTGGAACCTCACATGGCCTAACCATACGACCACATGACTATTCTATACAGTATGCAGAACAGAAAAGGACTATCAAATTACAGGATATCTATCATCTATCGATTTATCTATCTATCAATCGATCTATCTATCTATAGATATAATCTGTTTATCATTCTGAGGATAAATTGGAGACTTTCTGTCAATACAGTACCAAATATCAAACATGTCACAGTACAAAATCAGACTAAGTCAGCTACACAGGTACTGACATCTTTACATGTGTATGTATATTTTTACCAATATGTTCACAAGTATTGTAAGTGTTCAGGTTTATAGGATCTGAGTGGCTGGGAACCCCATGCAAATTAAAGGCAAAATCCTTCCTGATTACGGAGTTCAGTTAACACAGAACAGTTCTGGGCACACTACCAGAAGTAGTTGCAATGTAACCAGTGAAAAATAGTGGATTGTGTGTAGCAAATTCCACCTGCACAGAAGACACACATCTGCTTCTCAGAAGCAGAGGAATAGCTGCTCTCAATGGAGGAGGGAATGCAGCTTGATTTCAGCAGTGTCAGAATGCCAATAGAGACAGGAGGTTTAGCCAAGGTTAACAGGCCAGGTCAATCAAGAACAAGTAGCTAGGGATGAGACAGAGTACAGACTGGGTCATACACAGGAACTTAATGCTGTAACAAGAGGAAATACTAAACCAAGGTCAGACAGGCCAAGACCACTAGCTGATTAACTGAATACCCTGACACCCTAGATAAGAATTTTCCAGGAACGCCATCTTCACACACATAAACCTGTTTGCTCTGACAATGTGTCTAAGTGGGAAGGATCCATACATCTTACAGTCAATTATCAGACTTCATCAAGGTGAGTGGTCAAATTTTATCTTAGACTCCCGCAGCAATATGGAGCTGGTGCTCCAGACCAGTGAAAATTCAGTAGAAAACAGGGAGAATTGAAAAGTTATAATATCGAAAATCACACAACAAGAAAAAATGAACTATGCAAAGCTTGCGGCATACAGGAGGCAGTTGAGTACAATACATATGCAAAATATATTAAATGAGAATTTTGATGAGTGATGATTTTTTTTTAATCTTCTTAATTTGTTCTTAAGTCCCTCAGTTCAATTCCAGGACTGGAAAAGTGACAAGAGATAAAATATCTTATTTCTCAGCTATAACCAATCCTTGGATATATGTGACCAGCAGATGGGCAGTACTGTTTACATTAAAACTGAAGGAGGATCATTTTCAAATCAGATTGATTTAGAAGTGGCATGAAATAACACTGGAGGGAATTATACATAAATACATAAGACTCAACAGGTCTTGTGCAAACAAAAATAACCTTGAGTCTGTGTGGACCATGGGTTGAGTCTCAGATTTAAATGATACCAAGGCAAGTCTAGATGAGAATGGCAATATTCAAATTAAATTAAAAAAGCATAGTTGGAGTTGTAAAGATAGAGTTGGAAGAGCCCAAACAAACCTTTCTAGTAATGGTATTGTCACAAAGGTGCTGACAAGTAAGTTTTCCTTTGTGAATCCCATTAGTAGTCTTGGAGACGATATAATAAAGGAGCAAACAACACATATCTAGAAACCCCTACATAACCTTATCAGCTGGCACCATTTACTGGTCAAAGGTTTAAAAGGAAGTTTATGAGTGGTTGCTGTGGATTACCAAACCATGACATTGCCCTTGTTTTCACTTTTGAAATTAATCTCTTCCACTTGTTCCATATTGGGACACCAGCTGCATGTGATGCTTGGATAGGTGATGCTTGGTTAGGTGGATGTGGAGAGGGAAGCTATATTTTAAAGATATGCTGACATCAGATAATAACCTTTTTTCATGTCTATCATAACATTGGCTTTGAATGCTATTTATAATTTTGCCTGATATAGTATTTGCCTGATGCTTTTACATTACCTTTCTTACCCCCATGTTCATTTATGAGGGGGTTGCCATATTTGAGCTTCAGCTGTCTGTTAGGATGTTAGCATTAGAAACTCTAACTGACAGGTTGAGAAGGGACAGTAAGGATGGCAAAGCAGTAAGGCTTAGGAACTTCAAGTAACAATTACTTCATTAATTAAAATCTTCATTAACTAAAATCAGCAAAAAACGGTCAACATGACCTATAGGTAACTGTAAATGTAGATTAATATTTTGAAAAGAGAATTTTTTTGTTTCATCACTTTCAGACCATCTGTTTTACTAACAGGCCACATAGATTATTATTTGTATGCATCAAGGACATTTGCTAAATATATGAAGATATAAACTAATCAGGTTCATTGATATACACAATTTCCAATGCTATGGAAATTAAAATGATTG
>CM044440.1:45875722-45908572 GCA_024363595.1 Xenopus borealis
GGCTTTTCCAAAGTCGCTCGAAATTGCCTCCTTAGGCAATTTCGAGCGATTTCGGGAAAGCGCAAGATAGGGCATTATGGAATAGTGTCAGCAAAACAATATTGCTAAAAAATAGAAATCTTAAACTCAGTTGCAAATATAATTTTATAGGTAATACTATATGTTGATTTATTATGGAATTGGATGTGCTGAAAGCTTTTACTATATCTTCATAAAGCAACAACTCTGCAAGTACATTAAAATGAATAATTGGACTGCTTCTCCACTCCATGAATGTAGAAATATATTTAGGCACATTCACATCACTGTCAAACAAAAGGCGACATTATTCTAGGCAAAATAAAGTTGATTATGTCTGTGATAGGATATAATTTGGTGGAATAAAGCAAACTAGTATGCATGGCACATGTCCTGAATTTTTAAAAGCAGGTGTCAGAAGAGCATTAATGAAACAGAGATTCAACTCGAATTCTGTTCTGAACATTTGCTTATTTAAATTTCTCTATATCCAGAATGCTTTGGAAAATGCCAAATGTGCTATTATATCATTTTGAAATGCAGTAATGACTGAAAATGGTCTTATTCCAAAATGGTAATGAAGCAGTACCTCCAAAAAAGTCTGCTCTGTATTTGTGCAATGAGTATTTTATTAACTTAATATTAGGCAACCTTATCACTGCGAAATAATATCAGCTTCCAATATTTATTAACCTTAACCTTGTAAGGGCCAGAGGTATGCAAGCTGCACAACAACACTAAGGGGGAGGTTTATGAATGATTAAGCTAAAACCATGTGAGACTTACTAAACTCTTGTGTGGTTTCTGCATTCAAATACCTCGGTTTCTGTTGTTTTTCTATAAAAAGCTTGGCACCTGAACCCTGCCAAGCTTTTTAATGTTTTTATTGGGAAAAAAGGAAGTTGTTACATTAGCTCCAAAAGATTACTCCAATTTCAAGCAGGTCTTAAAGTAAGCAATGCACAATTAATATTTGCAATGCAAGAACAGTCTAAGGAAGAATTTCACATGGCAAAATTTGATTTTTTTATTCTTATTTGTGCAAATGGTTTTTCTCTTTATCTGCTGTTATCAGATATCCCTGTTATCTGATATTCTCAATTTATATGGTTATAGCTCTTTTATTATGAAAAAACCTTTCGTGAGGTTTTAGTATCCAAATCACCACATTCAATATTAGCTGCCCAATATATCCCATTGTCTTACACTAACCACCTATGCTATCCATTGTTTGTCTCTAAATCGGATTGGGAATTGATCACTGAGAAATCCAGCTGCCGTTTTCATGTGAGTGATGTCCATTATGAAACTACAAAGCAGGACAACAAGGATGACATACTATTGCAAAGCAGGACAAAAAGGAAGACATAATACTACAATGCAGACCAACAAAGATGACATAATATTACAATGCAGGACAAAAAGGATGACACAATACTACAATGCATGACAACAAGGATGACATAATACTACAATGCAGGAGAACAAGGATGACATAATACTACAATGCAGGAGAACAAGGATGACATAATACCACAATGCAGGAGAACAAGGATGGCATAATACCACAATGCAGGAGAACAAGGATGACATAATACTACAATGCAGGAGAACAAGGATGACATACACAATACTACAATGCAGGAGAACAAGGATGGCATAATACTACAATGCAGGAGAACAAGGATGACATAATACTACAATGCAGGAGAACAAGGATGGCATAATACCACAATGCAGGAGAACAAGGATGACATAATGCTATAATGCAGGACAACAAGTATGACATAATATTACAATGCAGGACAAGAAGGATCACACAATACTTCAATGCAGGAGAACAAGGATGCTTTAATACTACAATGCAGGAGAACAAGGATGCCTTAATACTACAATGCAGGACACCAATGACGATGTAATAATACAATGCAGGACAACAAGAATGACATAATACTACAATGATGCCATAACACTGTCCTGCTGTTAGAAATTAAATTTTTAATAATTAGTTCCATTTCCAGTATAGATGGCTGCTGGCAAGATTTCAGACATAAGACTTAAAAGGGCAGTTTACTATGATTAAGTTAAATATGCTCTTAACAAGAATAAGTTGACACTCATTACCATTTCATACGCGAAAAACACCACATGCTACTTGCTAGTTTATTATTTTTCATTTACTATAGCTACACTGCCTGTATAATTATGAAACAAATATATATATTTGTGTGTGAACAATATAAAATCAATATCAAGTCCAAAGATGATATGGTGCAAAGATGCTAATTTAAAGTAATGACACAGTAAAGTACAGTTAAAAGAGTCTCCTATGCACCTCTGAAGTGTGTCTGTTGTGGTTGAATTGGTGTACAGTATGTCAGTGATAGCTTGAGAAGCCAGTATGGACTATTTTCAAGAGCTGGGTTATTTTACTTAAGACTGCCATCAGACAGGGCAGTCATGGGGTATGTTGAACAGAGGAGCCTCAAGGGTAGCAATGCTGCGATTTCTGCTTGTGGGTAGTTGGTGAGGTTTCAGTGCATCCTCGCCAGGTGTTTGACACAATGGGACATGGTCCCTCAGGGTGCATCATGGTCATGGCCATGCACGTCTAGCACCATTTTTATTGGGGTCACATTTTTACTTGCTGACAGGGCCCACCACACAGGGAACTTGTGGAAAATTATTGTGGCCTCCTGAGGGGTGAGATCTACTAACTTCATTGGATAGGGCTCCATAAATACTAATGCTGGCTCTGATTGTAATATTTGCCATGAGAACCTATTCTTGACAGTTCCTTTTTAGTTCCCTAACTAAAGTAGAAGAAACCTAGTTATATAGTTAAATTGGTTTGAAACATCAAAGTCCATCAAGTTCAACCCTCCAAATGAAACCCAGCATCCATACATATGCAATTTAAAAATTTTTTTGGGGGTGGTTCGTTTTAAAAACAAGGGCATATGTACATGATATGTATTTGATATGATTTCTATGCCATTTTCATATTACATGAAAGCACAGGGCAAGAAACAATGACTGCATAAGAAAGTTGAGAGAAGTGCTGAATATGTCATTCTCTTTTTAGAGGCTTTATTATATAGTACATAAAGTGGTAGGAATTCCGAGAACAAAATAAAAGAATGCAAGCTTTTTTTTTTATTTAGAGTGACCTTAAACCTGGAAAATTACCCTAGTAGAAGAAGACACAAGAAAGTTGTCCTTTTGCCACTGTAAATCCTAAAATACCATCACTTCTTACAATCTTGTTAGAAGAAAAATATATATGATCCAGAGAATATCATGCAAAATGCATCACTGAGAGGTATGTAGCCTCTGATCTGCCTGGTGCCAAGGGTCTGCTGTATAAATAGAATAATAGATGGGCAGCTGCATATTACAATGCTGCAGTTCCATCAAGGAGGCCGAGTGACATGCAGTGCTTTGCTCTTGTGGATTATAGATTGTCACCAGAGCTAGGAGAAGGATTATATTCAAAGGCAGCTGTCTGGGTTGGGGTTTTTTTCTACTTTTGTTTTTAACAAGCAATAACAAGGTTCATTGTTCTTGTCTAGCATTTTTATGTCTTGATTCTTTGTGTTGCCTAAAATAATTGTTGATAGGATTTATCGGGTGAGGGAAAAAAGCTTTTTTCTCCTTTTTCATATTTACAATGTCATATTTATAACATGTACTTAAAGTGACAGAAATGTGTTGTAATTGTCACTATATTGTGGACAAGAATAACAAAAATTTCCTTTGTCTTCATATTAATTTGGGAAACAAAATCATACATTCATAATATAGTGATGGTGACATGATATATTTTGACAGCTTACTATGAACTAATACTTAATTTGGCTTACAAATCAAATAAGTCAAATTAAATTACTTGTTGAGTAATTTTATGTTATATGAAGTTTGGACTTGAAAAAGGGATCCTGCTTTATAATACTGCATATACTGAAGATATAGATACACAGTTCCCTACGTCTTACATATGGGATTTTAGTTTCACTGGGTTTTAACTTTTTTAAAGTCATAAAACCTATGTACAAAGGTCTTCTTATGTAAGGGATCAAATAGAAGAGCTCTCAGTAGCTTTATGGCTAGGCTCTCTGTCCTTAAGATGCTTACTTATATCTTTATTTTAATTCTTTATCAGAAAAACACCTTTCTTTTTCCTGTTTACCATTTTAATATATTTATCATCTTTTGTTTTTATAGTAGTGACATTTACACAGCACAGAGGCTGAACATAGTAAGCGAGGCAAACAGTGCAAACCACTGAGGCGGTTACCCATAATGAGTTCCTCCCAACCCCCAGTGTCATGTTGGGTATAGAGACGAGGAGGTTTAACAAGTCTGAATAAAGGAGAATAATAGTTTTTATGTTTAGTATTACCTTTTATCTATATAGCACCAACATATTCTGCAGGGCTTTACAGAAACTACAATTCATTCACACTGTTCCTTGCCTCAGTGGAGCTTCAAATCTAAGGTCCCTATCACATTCACACATTTGCTCAGGAGCCATTAACCTGCCTGCATACAAATTATTACATTTTTTTGCCAGAAATCTCAGCAATCCTGAATTATTACTGATTACCTTTCACCCCATCAGGATTACTGTGATAGTACAGGACATAACCATATTGAATTTAGTTATGTCAGTGACACTTCACATGCTCAGTGTACTCTGGGCAGCCATTCAGGAGCTAACTTTAGGATTATCATATACTGTAAACTGATACTACAGGGCTGGTTAAAAGATTCTGATGCAGATTAGAATGCGTTTGGAGCTGTCATATAATGGGAATCTGAATTAATTACTATTCAGCCTTGTATTGTGACTTTTATCCTTTTATTTAAATAGCATATTGTGAGTTGGTCAACAGCACAGATAATGTGCTATGAATCAGCAGAAAAGAATGAAGCTACTAGGATCATATTTGGAGGCAGAGATGTTTGCTGCCAAAGGGCTGTAATTGCCTTGGGCAACCAAAACATAATATACAAAATTTCTACTCATTGTTTTTCCTTATATTGTTATCCCAGGGGCACATTGTTTTTCCTTATATTGTTATCCCAGGGGCATTTCCATGTCTATACAAGAATAAAAAGAAGAAATGGAGGGAAGGATAGAGGATAATATGTAAAGAGAAGAGACTAGGAGAATAAATAAAGTCTAGCCTGGATTTGTGGCAAGGCCTAGACCCAGGGCAACACAAATTTAGGAGCAGCATGCCACCCAACCACATCTGAAGATGCATTTAAGTTTTCTACGTGTCTTGTCCCCAGTGCTCCATGGATGCGCTTCTGTTGAACCTGGGGGGGTGGAGGAAGGGCAGAGAACAGGGGATGAGTGACTGGTATTGCAATCTGCAGAAGAATAAAGTGAGTGAAAATCTAAACAAATATACTCTATACTCTACTCTGTACTTTCTGATGGGCCCAACACCTCATTCTGACCGTGTCAGGCACGAAAGGGTTATGTTAAAGTGTAATATAAATATTTCACATACAAATGATGTAATGCATTCCACAATTTCTGTATCTTGGAGGAGCAAAAAAACAGCTATTTTAAGCCCATCATCCTAGCGATTTAAAAAAAAAAAAGACTATAAAAACAAATGACGAATACCTTCATCCATTAAATATATTCATGCTAAAAAAAATACTATATTATAAAATACTAACATTTCTATTCTTATATTATTGCTGCCTCTGAAAAGGAATGCTTCTCTATTAGTCATTGTAATTACCCTGACATTCCCCTAGATATAATGCATTGTTTGGAATTGATGCCTGGATTGAAAAAAGCTTCACTAAATGCCCTCAGGACCTAAAACGAAAATGCTTTAAAGTCATAAAGGATTTAAGCATATGGGAAAGGTTTTTTTTTTTTTACAAAAATATATTGAACTGAACAATAGCAGAGCTGTCCATAAGATTGCCAATGGACTTGTATAGATAAGAGAAATAGTGTCAGGGAGTAATACTAAAGACTGATGTCTTTTGCTACCTAATTTAATTTGTCATACCATTTGATCTATATCAAACAGGAGCATCTTCAACATCCACTTGAGAATTGTGTGATATTTTGTAAAGTTCTTAGGGGTATGAAGTACATTGGCGTTATCTTGGTAAGTATAGTGTAGCATGCATTTGGATGTATCCTAATATTATCCTGCCCGGTCAAGCATGGCAGAGTGGCATGGACATACAGTTATACTTTTCTCTAAACCAATATCAAACAAATTTATTTGTGAAGTAATCAAATGTAAAATTCATTGGATATGGTTATTATTTCTGGAGAGAGCACTGATACAATTTAGCTTGGCGTTTTTAATTGCTCTTTAATCCATTCGGTTAAAAGTAATGCAATCTTTCTTGGCTTGTATAACAGCTACCAGATTAAATTGTTTTCTTTTTCTTAAAGAGGCAGGATCAAATAAACAAGCAGAATTTGAGCTCCTTAACATAGTGTCCTATAACATATAGTGAAAAATAAATAATGTGCAAGGTGGCTCCATTCAAACATTTATTAGTACAGAATTTATTAGTATAGAATAATCACAGCAAACAACATCAAAAACATTATATTAAGTTGTATGAAATATGCCAAAAGGCAGTGCCCTCCCTTCGTCCGCATACCTCATGTTAGCCACTCCCTCCCAATGCATTTGTGCCATTGGGCGGTTCATCAGAGCAGAGGAGGTCTAAAGGAACTTTCCCAATTAGTGATGGGTGAATCTATACCGTTTCGCGACGAGTCACGTCATGTTTTTGATGCGCGTTGCGTAATTTTCGGCACGTTGCATTATTTTTATCGTGCGTTGCGTTTTTTTTTACACGTCTCATTTTTTTTTTACCCCAGCGAGTTTTCGGCAGGTGAATTTTCGCTGGCGTTTCGCGAATAAATTCGACCATCACTATTCCCAATATCTATATACCAATATCTATACTAAGGGGCAGCTTTACTAAGGGACGAATTTTTGAGGGCTATTTGCCCTCGAATTAGACCCTTCTACGATTTTCGAATGAAAATTCGATAAATTCATAGAAAAACTTGAAAGCTTTTCGGCGCTTTTTGATTTTTTTATATAATCGTAAGATCGAACGATTTTACGAAAAAATCATAAAAAACAGTTTGATTGTTTGAAAAATCATACGAATCAAAACGTTTGCTTGTACAATTGCTATTCAAACATAATACTTAGAAAATAAGCCTATGGGGGGGTTCCCATAGGCTTCTATTGAAATTCGGTAGGTTCAATCTGCCAAAGTAGGCAGTCGAATAAAATTTTAAAGGGGAAGTACTTTGATTATCGAATGATCGAAGTGGCCAAATTTGCATATTTGAAAATTCGATCAAATCGTACGATCGGAATTCGATCAAATTTCAAATCCTTCACATGAATTTAGTAAATCTGCCCATAATTGTTTATTTTAGTTTCACTATAGCCTTGGATATTATGCTTATCCAAGAGATCACTTAGTGACTTGAAGGGGGACCACATGGGACATAACTGTTCAGTGAGTTTGCAATTGATCTTCAGCATTCAGCTCAGATTCAAAAGCAAGAGTTATGACCCATATGCCCCTCCTAAAGTCAAAGCAGGAAGTTGTGTTTTGGCTATTATGTTAGACATCCAGTCACTTCAGTCTTTATACATTACATTTTTGGCTAACTAACTATATTAGAAACATTTTTTATTTTGCACTGCCTATCTATTTACCCAGTTTTTATTTTTATACTGAACAATTCCTTTAAGGACAGAAGCCCAAAACTGCACTGTGAGGTCTTACCAGGCAAAATTATGCTTTTGTCCCTTGTGTGTATACCCTTTTTTATGCAAGACAGTACATTATATTTTTTTAGTGGCAAAAGAATGACACTGCCTGTGGACACCATAGCATTGTACAATTATAGGAGAAACCAGGGATGTTTGGGGGTTAATAGTTGCTGTTCTGACAAAGATCTCTGTAAACCCTGTGCTTAAATACAGACACACCTTGAAATAAACATTACTGTACTGAGACCTTACTATATCGAAAATTTATTTTATACCCTGTGTACTCCGCACATATACAGTCGTACTATGTGAAAGCAACCCTTGTATGAGCACGCCACTACCATTTAAGAGATTTAAGTATTACATAATACACTGTATATTATTTTTAAAAAAGGAGTTGTGTTACCATAAGACTTCAACAACAGATGGAATATTTGGGAACAAGCCAGTTCACTATACTTAATATTGATGAGTGAATTTATTCACCAGGCATGGGTTCACTGCAAAATTCCACACTTCACCACCTGCAAATTTTTTCACAAAAAAGAAAAAAGAAGCCACTACAAAATTGTTGCAAGACAAAAAAGTCGACATAAGAAAAAACCCCCATTCAGTGTAATTTATAAACACTGGGCATACACTGAGCAAATTTGCCTAGTGTTGATAAATAAGCCCCATTAACTTCAATGCATTAGGGCAAAAAAATCAAGACAAAAATGTCACTATAACAAAAAAGTCGGCATAATAAAAAATTGCCTCTGACTTTATTGCATTTGGAGTAAGAAAAAACTGTTGCCCACATTAAAAAAAAATTGCCACCCGTTGACTTCAATTCAGTTCGCAAATTTTTGGAGAATTCAGGACAGATTTGCTCATCACTAATGCAATTAATAACAGAAGGATGGAGTGGTTAAAAAAAATGGGATTTCTATGAAATTAGCCTGTTCTTTTTTTCCTTGTCACTGTCACCTTGCTGTCTTTAGTCACTCTCAAAATGTTGTGCAGGCATGGGATCCATTATCAAGAAACCCGTTATCCAGAAAACTCAGAATTATGTAATGGTTGTCTCCCATAGACTCCATTTTATCCAAATAATCCAAATTTTTAAAAATGTATCTAATGTTTAAATAATTTTTAGGAGATACAAAGTATGATGATCCAAATTACTGAAAGAGCCCTTATCTGGAGAACCCTAGATCCTGAACACTATGGATAAAAGGTCCCAAACTTATCTTCACGCTCTCTCTCTGTCTCTTTGTTATACTCGCTCTCATTCTTTTGTGTTTATAATCTTTATCTCATACTTCTTACACTTGCCTTTGCTTTTATAGAACAAGCATTCTCAAAAACTCTCATACACCTCTTCTTCTCCATCTCTCACCACCACCCTCTCAACTCTCAGCCTATCCCAGGTTACCAAAATGTTCTATTGCCTCCTAATCCTGTGCTGCAAAACACACCCATGCTGCCACACTAATTTATACTGTCTAATTTGTCTTCATTTAAATTTTCATTCAGGAGAAATGAGAAGCATCCTTTCATGGCACATAGAGGTTGTTTTTTTTATCCTCCCTTATATGAGCCATCTGTAGTCTTGCATTCTTAATTTGCTCCAAGAATCTCACTTATGATGTCTTTCTTGCTATCATATTTATGTCTTCTATCTATTACTTAAAGTAACAGAGACAAGTTCATAGAACACAGTGACAAAAATGCATAAAAATCTATTGATTAATATGATTAAAATTGCCAGTTGTTGTATATCACAAACCTATAAAGTCACAAGCAACTTTCATTGTCCAAAGTCCAATGATTATATACACTACAAGATAGATTATTTGTTAAAATATAACATTTCTTAATTTTATCCTTGAAATATGTTGCTTTTTGTGCACTATTGAATACTGTACATTATCTCCTGGGAAGCATGCCTACTCTGCAGCTGTTTCAAAGAAAAACAGATTGCAAACAGTCTAAAAGAATATGTGGCGCACACATATATACTAAGGAGACAAGGCATTAGTCTGTTGTAACAATTGCCAATGACTCCTCCATCAGAAACCATAAACCATATGTCTACCTGTTCCTTCCCTACAAGGTACCTAGAACATACAGTCTTGGTACATTCTTGCCGTGTAAACAGAAATATGAATAAAAAGAGAGAATATAAATAAAGTATATAAAGAATAATGGTATACTTCGTTTTCCCTGCAGTTTATACATTCTGTTACAGTGAAGCTGAAAGTACATATTATTGGAAAACTAAATGTAAAAACCTTTATGTTCTAAAGTTGATTTTTGTAAATGTAAACATTATTTTAGTATCGGAATGAGTATCTAAAACAGGTGTATATAAGTACGAAAGAGAACTGGGTGCCTGAGTTTTCTGGCAAGAAATGCATACGAAATGAATCTCATAATAAACCAAACCAATAACTTGCATTATAAAAGACATTTGGCAGGCTGCCACAGAATTTCCAGAAGCATTTATTTCAATAAGTATTCCTGTACACTGTATGCTGCAGGATGTGTATATATGTGTGTATGGGGCGGGAGGTCTTGGGGGACAAGGTTAAACAAATACACTTCTTGTGGCAGAGCTCTGCAACAGTAGATAACCCAGCTAATTTCACACCTCTGAATTCAGACTTACCTCATTAAAAAGGCAACACATTTATTTTTGCTTCTCAGTTGATAAAACAGTTTCCCCTCCACCAAATTTTAGTTTATTTTAATTTGAATAGTCTAAATTTTGAATAGTTTGACATTGAGCATCAGAGATCCATGAATAGGTTAAAGTTTAACACTGGGCATCAGAGATCCATGCGTAGTAAAAGCAAGTGCTACATCGGTTTAAAACAGGGGTGCCCAAACCAGTAGACCTTTAGCTGGTGATCAGTAGATCTTAAGGCACTGTCAACAAAAAGCTTGTCTAAATCACTCTCCTATTTCATTCTTTGCATTCAGATATTTATTATGTTACGGTTACATAAAAATATTTGTTTGTTAAATACAGCAATATCAATTCTCTCATATATCCATATAATATTTAAATCATACTGTATTTTCCATGGAACAGAATGCTAATGCTAATTTTATGGATGTAGATCATAATGGAACAACATCACTAAAAGTAGACCTCGCATTAGTAAAGTATGGGCACTTCTAGTATAAAACATATCTTTAATAGATTATAGCTTACCAAAGCACTATAAATATACAGGTAGTTTATTTTTTTTTATTTGAGAAGTATTGCCACATAAATTACACACACACACACACACACACACAAACACACACACACACACACACATATATATATATATATTGTATATGAAAGAGTTCAGTACACAGGGGGTTTTAACTAAGAATTGAGAATTCAGTAGAAAATGCAATCATAAATGTAATCACATAGGAATGTCTAGGGAAACATAATATAGTTATACATTTGTTTAATTAAAAAGAATAGGCAGGCTGCATTTCCATACCCACAGACTGCCCCTGGCATGGGATAGACATACATGAAACAGAGATAGTTTGAGGAAGAATGGACATGCATATAATTGTGTACATTGGGTAGATCATGAATAGGCTAAAAAATGTCTTCACAAATGTTTGAAAACAGGAGAACATCATTCATATACATTTGATATATTATTTCATATACATTTTATACACATAGCAAATATATATATATATATTTCTATCTTCTGTAACCCAACAAAACCGTCAGTATCCATGACAAAGGAGGACAGGCGCTGTTCACAGTGGTATGTCTGTGAACAGTTGAAGACCTAGTTATGCCATGAGTCACATGTCCAGAATCAATAAGATTACAGATTGCACAAACCATTAAATTTATTTGATCTGGACCCTCTCCCCTATGCCTTACTCGCAATTTTAATGCATAATGACCCCTAAATCACAGTATAGACATGTTGTCCCTCTGCTTTAATTACTTTATTACTATTATTATAGGCATTGCCTTTATACCCTGTATTATTATGCCAAGCTTTCTCATTAGCACATTTGAAAATGAAAATAAAATGGTCTGAGTAGTAGGGTTTTTCACTAAAGTGATTTTTTTTGCCTATGTCAGAAAATATGGTCTCACTGTGACTCACTGTGTCTGGTCCCATCCATGCTGCACCTGCATTCTATGGCCATAAAAAAATTTGTCATAAATATTTAGGAGACTCTTATTCACTTTTAGATGGAAAAGGAATCAGCATACCCATGCAGTTATGTGTCTGAATAGTGTAACATAATTGTGTGGAAACACTTTCATCTGTTGAATTGCCACTTATTCTATAAAATAAAACTAAAGCTTCAATAAATATCACATTTTTAAATTAGTATTGCTAAAGACTATCAATCAAAATGATGTATTTAGGTATTCATTTGCATTTCAGCTTCTAAAATTAGTAAAATTACCTGTTTTGGATGCTACTTTAATTACTCTTCTACACTTGGGTAATGAAGTGTGTAAGAAAAGCTGTAAAAAGAAAATTATGAACAAAAAAATCCTGTAACAAAACAACACAAAAAAAATAGACTGCAGTTCCTCGTTTCATTAATATAAAAGGCAAAATAATATCTATACATTCAAACAGTAAACACAAAGTGGTGCTTGAAAGTTTGTGAGCCCTTTATAATGATCTATATTATATATATTTATATGAATGTGACCCAAGACATTATCTAATTTTCAAACAAGTCCTAAAAGTAGATGAAGAAAACCTAGTTAAACATGTATTTATTGAAAACAATGATCCAATGCCAAATCTGCGTGGGGCAAAAGAAAGTGAATCAGTATTCAAAAACCCTTATATCATACTATGGGACTTAAACCCAATGATCTAAGATACTTGAGATAAAAAGGCAATACTTATTGACAACCATGTCTCCATACAGAGGTTCCTCATATGAACCGCTCATTTTAGGTCTTTCTATAATATTTTAATTGGATTAAGGTCAGTATTTTGACTTGGCCATTTCAGAACATTCACTTTATCCTTTTTTAACCATTCTTTGGTAGAATGACTTGTGTGTTTAGGCGCGTAGTCTTGCTGCATGACCAGCTGTTTGTTGATAATCAGTTCACGGACAGATGTCTTGATATTTTACTTTAGAATTCTCTGGTATAGTTCAGAATTCATTCTTCCAACAATAATGGCAAACTGTCCAGTCCCAGCTGCAGCAAAACAGGCTCAAACCAGAACACTCCCACCACCATGTTTCACATATGGGATAAGCTTCTTGTGCTTGAATGTGTTTTTCTTTCTCCAAATGTAATGCTTCTTATTTAAGCCAGAAAGTTCTATTTTGGCTTCATCTGTCAATAAAACCTTCTACCAGTATCCTTCTGGTTTGTCCCAATGATCTTTAGCAAACTGTAGATGGTCAGCAAAATTTTGGGTGAGAGCAGTGTCTTTCTCCTTGCTACCCTGCCTTACACACATTGCTGTTCAGTGTTCCACTGATGGTGGACTCATGAACATTTGCCAATATGAGACAGGCCTTTAGTTGCTGAGAAGTTAACCCAGGTTCCTTTGTTATCTTTGATGGTAAAAGAAGAGACATGGAACATAGAGGGAGAAAAACAAAAATTTAAACAGAAAGGAAAACAAACCATCGCCTGCTTCCGGTAGATACATTAACTTCTGCTCTGACCATGGGAATAAGCATCCAAAACACACCAAAGTTGCACATGCAGATCACTGGATCACAGAAAAAAATTGTCTCTCGATGTAAGTGTCTTGGTAAAACATCAACTTTTATTGAATGGTTTAAAGCACACTTGCAGTGGAAACGGGGAGAGCACAGCATTTTGTGACTACACTAGTCACTTCATCAGAAGCCAGCCTGAGTGTTTGATGGTCCAACATTTCTATGTAGGGAAGCAACAGTCTTGAATTTTCTCCTTTTGTACACAATCTTTCTGACTGTTGATTAGTGGTGTCCAAATTCTTTAGAGATAGTCTTGTAATCACCCCCCAGGAGTCACCACGTCAACAGGCTATTGTCTGTAAGTAACATATAAGTATTTAAATGACACTTAGGTTGTGGATCGTTTGATGCTATATTATAAAAGACTGATACATGCAATCTATGGATAATATTTTAAATTGTTCCTCCTATTCTGTCAAACTCTTGATTAATTTTTAGTTCCTATTGTTTGTTTTAAATGTTATATTGAAAACCAAATAAAAACAATTAAAAAAAAAAGATAGTCTTGTAACCTTTTCCGGCTTTATGGTTATCAACAACACTTTCTGAGGTCCTCAGAAAACTCCTTTTCTTGAGCCATAATGCACATTTACAAAGGTGTTATATGTGTGATCAGGCTTTGCTGGATCCCTATTCTTTAAATAAAGAATCCCATTTCACCTTCAGATTGTATGATAATCCTAAGGATAATGTTTCTATAAATACATGACCAAATATAATAATTTGTGTTTCATTTGTTTATCTAGGTTTTCTTCACCTACTTTTAGGACTTCTTTGAAAATCAGATGATGTTTTAGGTCACATTCATTTAAAAATATAGATAATATAGGGTTCACAGAATTTCACTGTATGCAGTGATGGTTTTTAAATTAATAGTGCACAAATACATTTAAACCCGATTAAATCCAATGTCACAAGTAACCTACTAAGACAGCTGTCTCCTAAATGAGGAACTTTGTTTGGGCCAAACTGATTTGCATAATGTTTCATGCATATTGCATGATTCTTGCCCTTTAGTTTTATAATACTGTACTCTACCTCCTAAATGTACATTTACAGGTGCCAGAGCCTGTGAGTACTGGCAAAATCGTTATTGAACTGTTGTCAATCTAGATTAGACTTATTTAGAAAAGCATTCAGTGTCAAGTACAGTAAGTGGAAGGGCTTGACTTACCCAGAAGGGATGGGGGTCCAAGTACTCAAGCCCCGTCCCTTCAGCTCACGGAGGCAAATATTGTAAAAATGATAATAAAAGACTGGCGCATAATACCCCACACTCCTTGAGTTGATGTAGTTCAAAAGTATTTATTTAACAAAACACATCACAACAACATACAAGGCTTTGCTGTGATGTGATTTGCTAAATAAATACTTTTTAACTTCATGTGCCAGCCCTTTATTATCATTTTTACTGTTTTCAATTTCCCTTGAAGAGAGTTGAAACACAAATACTGTACATTGCATACAGTTCATTTAAGAATCTCTGGACCCAAGATCTATCTTCAACATAAGGTACACCCTTGCACCATGCATCCTGTGGTTCTCTTGTTTTGTGAGTAATGTTTTGTGCAAAGTAATGAATCTTACCTATAGAATGCATAGCAGCATTCGTTCTTTGATCAACAAGAGTTTGGTCTTTGGGCGATGTGGACAAATCATTTTGTAAATAAACCCTTTAGACTGAATAATATTAATTTATTTTTTCTTCTGTCATAAGAAAGACAAATAGTGCCCACAAATTACTCAAAGCATGAAACAATTACACGGTAATGTGCTTTTCTCGATGCAATAGAATCCACCTTATTTCTACTCCACAGAAAGCCACCTTCACAGTAAAGAATGCTAGTATGCAGACTCCCACATGTATTGCACAAAGCACACTGTGTAATTCTCACTGCACAGAATGCCTTCTGTTTGTCTCAATGTACAGTCTCCTACTGTTACAGAAGCACTTTGCATTGTTCACATTGTACAGACTCCCACCTTTACAAGGCACAATGATACTTGTCTGCACTGATACTTATTATACATAGCTTCCTGTATAATATTTCTGTGCTTTGACTCTATATGCTTTTACTGTTAGTTTCACTATAAACAAGCACATTGTTACTGGACAAGGTGACGATAATGCTTCACAATTTACATATGGTCATTATAATTTAGCAAAACAATGATTCACACAGTACAGCCTTCCTGAATTACACTGACAATTTGGTAAGATTCTTGTGAGATGGGCTTAAAGAAAGCAAACTTTCCTCATACAAAATATATTTATTAAAAGCATTCTTAAAACTGAAAGTACTAATACTGTTCTTACAATAGAAATATAACATTTACAAAACTACAATAGGATACAAACAAATACACGTTACAGCTTTATTTATTAAAACCAAATATATATAATTATAACCTATCACTCCCTAAAAGCCACAAGGATGGCAGTTATTTTGTGATTGCTCCCAGTTTAGTGCTCTTTATGCTGCCTTGCATGTACAGGTATGGGATCTCTTATCCAGAATGCTCAGGACCTGGGGCTTTCCAAATAATGGATCTTTCCATAATTTGTATCTTCATACCTTAATTCTACTAGAAAATCATGTACACATTAAATGAACCCTAAAGGTTCTACTTCCAATAAGGATTAATTATACTGTATATTAGTTTGTTGTGTACCAGGTACTGTTCTATTCTTACAGAGAAAAAGGAAACACTTTTTAAATATTTGGATTTGAATATAATGGAGTCCATGGTAGACAACGCGTCCATAATTCGGATCTATCTGGATAACCGGTTTCTGGATAACAGATCCCATACCTGTTGTACATGACCCTTAGCTGCTTTTCCAGTATGTCTGTAATTGTACATTTTAACCAACAGTTTCGGTATTTTGACCATTAACCAGTCTCACTCATGTTTTATTGAATACATTGGTCTATTAGTTATAGGGTGCAAAGGTGATACCTTTACACTAAGAGGATAATCACAGCAAACTTTCAGAACATTTCAGTTCCTTCTTCAAAGCTGATTAGAAGAGAAAAAGCCAAAATAAGCTATGTTGGCTCTGACATATATAATGCATTTTTAAACAATCTAAAGGACAAAAGGAAAAATACATAAGCATAATTTGTGTTAGAAGCAGAGACAGACATAGAGGGGGTTGAGTAATGCAAAGGAGTTCAGATCAGCCAGTGTAAAGTAGACCTAAGGTGTAAAGTAGATTACAGATTACTGTAGTTATTGCCTAAATTCAGTTCTGTCTTGGGACTCAATACTTGCATAAATTTGTATTCCCACACTTGGTTTTCTGTTTTGAAATTACCCTTGATAACCTTGATAATTTGAAGTCATCCAGGATGTGGTTGGGGCTATTAAAATGTTTACCTGCTGGTGTGTTTTTTATTGTTTAATGTAAACCAGAGGTACAGTGATGTCCAGTTTCTCAAATGTAAATGCCTCTTGTTGGACAATTTGTATATGTTATTGAATAAACCACATTACTGGATGAGCAAGTGTTGTGGCCATGTGCATTTTATTCCTCTAGTGTGCCAGGAATTGTCACTCTGTCTGAGGAAAGGATATGTGGGCAGGTCTTGCATCTCTTCCTTTCACGTGAGTGGGTCCTGAAAGTGAAATTGTAGGTTTCCTTAGGTTTGGAGGTTGTCTAAATGGTGGCTCAGGAGATATAGTATGTAACCTTTTTCCTTTTTGTAGTATGCATTGTAGCTCTCTCTCTCTGGTTTTTCAACTGTGGGTAGTAGGTTGCGACAAGTGGTACCTGATCTGTTTCTCTTTTCTATTTGTATTTTAGTAGTTGGTTTCTGAAGACCTTGGTGGCTCTGTGTATGTTGTGGCATTGGTCTATTACATTCAGTGCACTCTGTCCAGTGCACTGAAACAGATCCTACCCTTGACCTACTAGCCCTTTTCCAAGGCCTTCTAGAAGTAAAACCATCATCTGTGGTGAACCCTCCTGCCCTCATCTCTCTACAGGACCATCCACTATATATATATACATATCTCAGGGCCACGTGTACCTTTGCTCCATGCAGAACTTTTTTCTCCAAAGATGTCAGACACAACATAATGCTGGTTACCCTCCACCACCATCCCACTCTCTACATGCTCTGCATCTTCCTTTCAAAGTCTTTTCCCAAAACTGGAACAAGGCTTTGATTTCCATTTGCCACATTACCCTCTTCCACTGGATTGGTCACTCAACTTGCCAATCAGAATAGAACTTGGGGTTAAGAACCCTTAGCCCACCTTCTACTCTCTTCACTTGCATGGTTGATCCATTAAAGGATCATTCATAAAGCTCCTACTGAGGTCTCCTACCTCAGCATAATATAAGCACCATCCAGTAAGTGGTGTCCAATATTACAGAACTACATGGTGATTCCCCTTTTAAATAGAGACACCTGTCACTCTTGGCCAAAAACTACCAGGGAAATATTTACCTTGAAAAGGTCACAGCTTCCCCCTCTCAGCCCAATACTGTATTATCCATCATGAGATTAAAGTAAAGGCGAACATTATGAGGCTTATTTATTAAGGTTAAATTTTGGTGGTTGTGATGTTTTGTAAACCACAACTAAACTCATATTATATAAATGTCATTGAATTTATTAAAAGATCCGTATATAAAAAGTATGAACAAAATAAAATTCTGAGTGATGCACTAAAAAATACAAAAACCTTGAAAACCTCTAAAAATTCAATTTTTTTGGCTAGTTCCTATAAAGAAAAATCTGAAAACCTCTAAAAGTCCAATTTGGTTAAAAGTGTTTCAATAAGATCAGCGCTGCTTCCATTAACTGTATCATCTAGACAACTATTACTTGGCAAAGTTTGGTATTAAGGCTTTTTCTGTTTTTTTTTTTAATTAATAGATTTTGAATTATTAGACCTTTTTTGAAAATATAAGAAAACCATAATTTTTTCGAGATTTGAGGAAGTAAATCACAATTCAATTGCTATTAAATGGGTCCCTGTGTTACATAAAGTAAGGATGGGCATTAATCAATGATACCTATAGGAATAGGAAAAAGATTTAACATATAAATCCAGGTAAAGATATGTTAAACCTATAGATATTAGAATCCTTATTAATGATTTAAAGAACTGTATGCAGTACATGCAGTTTTGAACAGAATTTCTTAAAATTCATTGCTAAACGAATTGCTTTCACTAAGACAGTGTAAACTAGTGTTCAAGCATTCAACTGGTTACATTTTATATTAATCCTATTACACATATAACTCTGTTTTATGCATTTATACAGATTCTGAACATTACTAAAATGCAGTCACTGAAAATAAAATGTCCTCATTGATCTGGCAAGGCACACTGATTTCCATGAAATGTGGCCCATTGGCAACATGTAAAATCCCTATATAAAAATCCCCTTGGATACGCCTTATGTCTTTATTTTGGAAAGCCAAAGGCAGATGAAATGTAAAGGACGTATACGTTTCTCTCCACAGAAAATATGTAACACAATTTCCATACATTTTCAATACAATCAAATGAAGAAGAACAAATGAAAAAGTATCCCATATATGCAAATTTTCAAAACCAGGATTTTTGGTTAGGTTTAGTGGGGTAAATTGTAATGGAAATGGAACTGTAATAACCCCAATTTTATGACATATGCATCATTTATTAAAAATGGAATTTGAATCCCTAAATGTTTAATGCTTACCTTCCACAAGTATACTCGTTTCAATTACAAGTTTTTTTTTGGTTTGCTAAACTAGACGTATTTTTTAGTCCTTGGATGAAATTTTTTTCTATCACATAGAATTGCTAATGCCTTGCAGCCTGGTTCATTGTCTAGGTGCCAAGATGACCTCATCTTTTCTGTCATTGGCAGAACATTTAACTGGAGTTTGAAAAAAACATGCTAAGGGACACAGCAATGAGAGCCAAAAGCTCAGTGAAGAATGGAAGATTCCATGAAGATTTGAATACAGTGCAGAATGAGTAAATCCCTTGAAAATGTAGCCTATCTGTATATCCTTTGTGGTTTCATTGAATTCAAAGTGAGTAGCAGATACAATGTAGTGGTATAGTATAGAATCGGTAGAGTAGTGGATATAATAAAGTGTGAAAATTAGGGAATCATAGTGATAATTAGGTAATAATCCCTCCTATTCTGCAGATACTGTATCTGGATTGCTTTATACAAGTACCAAGAGCTTTCATCTGAACTTTAATTATACACCACAAATAAGCAACAAGGTGTTGCAGCTTTGGAAGTTTGCTCTCAACACTTAGTAGGCTCCTTTTGACCTTGGGACTTCCAGTTTGGTAGGAACCAACATTAAACTGTAAGCTTTACACAGAAGATATTGGCATGCTTTTACTATGTCCCCAAACAAAAATGAGTACTAATTAGGGCAAGAGCAGGCTCATTATGCTCATGAACCAATCAATTCTGTAAGGAAAGACTACAGACAGTAAGGCCCAGGTAGCACTGCAGGCATGTACTTACCAACAGCTACAGGGGAGGCAGGAATTACAGGCCCCTATCATAGTTCAGGTCCATCTGAATTCCATTGAGTCCCACTCCACTAAAAACAGTAAGTATATATAAATTATTATGTAGAAACCTGTTATTCAGGAAGCTCTGAATTGCAGAAAGACTATCTCTCATAGGGGCAAATTTACCACAACGCAAAGCGTCTAAAGCTAGTGCTTATTCGCCAGCCTGATGTCATTTTGCAACTTCGCCAATTCGCTAACAGTGTCCCTGGTGAAAATTCGCTAGCGATGTAGATAGACTAGTGCAACTTTGCACCCTTATGCTGACTACGCTAATTCACTAAGATGCCCATTTTACTGAACGTTACCTCTTGCGCTGGACTTTACTTCACCAGGTCAGGCCTGGTGAAGTTCAATCCAATAGATAGGATTTTGAAAAAAAACTTGAAATTTTTTCTAAAACCCAAAAAACGCCGGTATCTTTTACTTTTTTAGGGTGATAGTCTGAAAAATAGCGTAATTTTTTGGGGGGTTACCCTCCTTCCCCCCCTACATTTCCTAACATATGGCAACTCAACTATACAGGGAGCACATGTTTAGGGCAATAGGACAACTTTATTTTATTTATTAAAGGTTTCCTGGGCTTTTGTAGTGGAATGTAGTGGCTGTAACATATATTTCTAATATACGTTTAACTTCGCCCTGTATGCAAATTAGGCATCACTAGCGTAAATGTGCTTTGCCTGGCGTAGTAACAGTAGCGCAACTTCACTACCGTTTGCCTGAGCACAACATTGCATTTTAGTGAATTAGGCGAAAATGTGCCTGGCGAAGTGTGGAGAATTGTGGTGAAGCCATCGCTAGAGCATTTTCGCCTCTTAGTGGATATCCAATATATCCAAAATTTTAAAAATGATTTCCTTTTTCTCTGTAATAATAAATCAACTCACACTTAAGATATAATTAATCATTATTGAAGCAAAACAAGCCTATTGTATTTATTTCATGTTTAAATGTTTTTCTAGTAGAATTAAGGTATGAAGATCCAAATTATTGAAAGATCTGTTATCCAGAATTCCCCTGGTCCCAGGCATTCTGGATAACAGGTCCGATACCACAAAGTGGTTAATAATTCATGGGGGTTCCTCCATATGTGGACTGTAAGATGAATTAATTAAATTGTTTTACTGGGAAAGCCCTTAATGCAACAAGCACTGGTTAGCGCATGGGGGACCATAGACTTTCCTCCACCCTGCACTAATAACTATCTGCTTGGTTCAGAGTCTCAGGAAGAGCTTTTTATTTACATTCTCTGCCATGTGTATATGCTGTTCCACCTTCCTTTTCACATTTTAAAAGACAAATCAATAAAGTTCAATTTTCAGATATAAATTAACAGTGTGCAATAGTAACCTATAAGCTAACTGAGAAAACCTGGATCCACCTACAATAATTATAGCAGGTGTTAAAGGTCAAAAATTAATAGATACATAAAACTTTCCATTAGTCTAAGTGCTGGAAGAAATTGTATTAAAAATAAAATCTGGCAAATGACCTTGCGACCTTCATTTACTTAGCTGACCTTCAAATTAATGATTGGCTGTATGCTACAGTCTAAACTGTTATGTAGAATAACCTGATATAAGAAGATACTGCTTTTCCTTAAATGCATACCAAAGGCTTGGCACCATCTGCAATAAACACCATCTGCAATAAACACTAATACTGCTATACACATAAGTTCTCATTTGTTTGCCTTAATCAGTCTTGACAGAGACCTTTGAGAATGACTACTGCATTCCTTATTCTTTGCACAAAATAGTGTTCTCTCCATGGGGCATATTTATCAAAGAGTGAAAAAAAGAGTTCACCACAGTTCACCAGAGGGAAATTTCCCTGATCGCCATTTACTTGTAGAATTTTAAGGGGCATATTTATTAATTGATGAAATAGTCTGCTTAATAAATTGACGTTCCCTGGTTGAACTTTTCAAATTTACCCTCTAATTCATATATAATCATTAAATCAGTTTATAGTATACAGAGCTGAATTGGTGGAAACCACAAGTTTACAGAATGACTGCTAAAATAATAAAAGCATTATATTTTTTACAGTGGAAAATGTGCATCAGTTTAATCAAAGAGATAGCTAATTTATTTTTGCACTATATGCAAGGGAAATAACAGGTGCAGCATGAGAACCAGCTCCCATTTGCACTTTGTAATTTACTCCGGCTTGGGAATTTAGAGACATCTTAAACCTGTATTTGTAACATATAGAGAGATCACTATTGATAAATTGTTGTTAAAAAACAATAGTAGATGTTGTCACTGTAAACCAAGAAGGTGCAGAGCCTCAGGGGGTGTCCATTCCTATTTTAATAAGAGCATTAGCTTTTATTTATTTATGAAATAGCATTAAAGGTGATTATGTAAGATGGAAGGATACTTTATGTCATTTCCTGTTTTTGCTTTCTCCGGGGGAGGGTCATATAAACCCAAAAGGTTGCACTGAAGCTGTGGACCTTTTTGGTTTCCATGAACAGTATCTACTGTTGTTTTTCAACAACAATTTATCATGTGATATATCTAGATGCTATAAATACAGGTTCAAGGATATCTCTAAATTCTTCCCAGTTAGCAAATACAGAGAATGCATTTTTTTGTAACCCAAATACATAACCTAAAGTTTATCAATATCAAATCAAATCCAATCTGCCATAGATTAGAGTGCTAACTCCTTGGGGGTGATTTATCAATGTCAGAATTGGAATTTTTGCCACAATTCAAATTTTTTGCACGGAAACTCACAACTTTTAATTATATTTTGAAAAACTTAAATGTTTGGTATTTCTTAAGCAAAAAAACTAAAAGCTTTCAAGTTTATTTAGAAGTCAATGAGAGCTGTCATAGGTTAATTTTTTATTTGAGAGTCTTGAGCTTTCAATATTTTGAGCATATAAATTAACAAAATTCCCAAAATTTTAATACATTCTATGACACTTGTGTTTTCAGAGGAAGTGAGTTTAGTCATGGTTTCAAAAACCTCTAAAACCGAGGATGTTGTGAAATAAGCTTCCACATGTAGACTCATACCATTTATAATATGATTTGGAGCATAACTGTAGTATGCCAAGCCACTGCAGAGTGTATTCATATGCTTCTCTGCTATTTCCTTTATGAAGACTATATGGCTAATTTACAAATGCACGTGTAGTTGAACCATACTAATCCTAGCGCTAACACTATCCCGAATATGGCAATAATTCCTTGGCTCTCACTGGGAATCATCCTCATGCACTAATGCAGTTTTACTGCTGTATATGATGCCACACAGGGCCACTCCTGCTATATGTCAAAGGGCAGCAAATTGGGCTCACCGCACTAGCAATGCCGCCCCCCTTTTACCTGCTCTGACACTAATGTTTTAAGTGAGGGGTGGGAGAGGGGGCAGCTTCAGGGCACATGCTTGCAAAATGGTGATGCTGCAATTGTGGCAAAAAAGGTAAAAACTTGATGACATTGCACACTTAGGGGGACATTTACAAAGGGCCAAAGTGAAATTTCGAATTTTGAAGTAATTTTGGGCTACTTCGACTATTGAATAGCCCAAAATTCCAGGACAGAACAATTCGAACGATTTTTTATTTGGTCGAAAATGGACCTATTCGATCGAAATAGGTCCATTTTCAATTGAAATTTAATAATACTTTGAGGGTCGAATTTCAAAGTGTTTTCACTTCGAAAATTCAGCCCTTAGTAAATCTGCCCCTAAATGAGACTTATATCAGTCAAATCAAAGCAGTGCCAGCTCACACTGATAGACAAATTTGTCAAATTTGTGCAACCACAGAAAATGCATTAATGCAACTAAACCATTTTTTTTAATAGAAGAAAACACACTGTACATAATACTTGTAAAATAGTTGATTTAATTGCAATGAGAAAAATTGCAAACCATTGTAATCTCATGGTTTATCACATGAAAACTCCATGGATATCTACAGGAGAAAACCTAATTGAATAGAATCAGAATCAATATGCATGAAATCAGTCTTCCCTAATAATTTTAATAATAAACATCATTTAAATAGTGCACAAAATATGTTAACATTATTTTGTTGTTAAGCTGCAGTAATACAAAGACATGTTTTTGCAAATACATATGTATTTATGCCACTATGAATTTAAATTACCAAAATGTGTGTTCACTATTTTACCTCACAAGTTGAATAATTTTACATTCTGTTCTGCTAAAGCCCTTTCATAGCTATTATTTTATGTAATCTCGGCCATGAAAGGAAACAAAAAGGCTACATTAGAGCTTATTTTCAATGCAAGACTGTACAGCAAAGATTTGATTACATTTAAGGAATTTTCAACAGTTTCTCAAAGCAATTTTAGCTGTCTGTTAAGAGGAAAAAAGAACCGGCAGAAAAATGAAAAGAATTCTTTACACTGGACTTATGTCAAGAGCTCTGTGTTTGTACTCTCAAGATTTCTTTTTTCCCAAACAGTGAGGCAGAATTTTCAAAGATGATAGGGAAAGCAGTGCAAATAATTAAAACTAAGTGTAGTAGCAAATTGTTTCTGACTTGCACTTGGAAAAAAAAAGTAAAATTATCAAAGAGGTTATATCTGAAAATTGTTTCTTACGTCTTTCGGTTTCTAGTAAGGCTCTAATGAAATTCAAGCCAACGACATCTGCCGTACTGCACTGTTAATTAGTTTTCTATTTATTTAGCAGATCTAGAAGTGGAAAGTAATCTATTGCCACTGAATTGTTTGACTTCCATGCTAAATAGAATGCATTCCAATCCTCTGATGTTGAAGCTAGCATGAGATTAGCTCCAACCTCATTGCCATGTTAAATTAGCACCCAACCGAATCTAAATTCAGGAAGCTTTACCTAAGGTTTTCAAAAAGAATAGCAATGAGAAGTCAATACAAAAATCTAAAGGATCTTTTATATACTGGGTACTGTGTTGTTATTTCCTTCCAAGATCCAAAACGAGCAATTACAGCTGATCAATACCCAAGCCATTTTATCAGCTGGGCAAATAGAAATATGAGCTGCACAAATCTACACATGTTGTTTGAGGAAGTAGGGCAAAGTAGTTTGAGATAATGTGCAAGTGTTTGTAACAAACAAACATGTACAGCTGCAAGCTCAAATGCAGTAGCACAGTTTCCTCTACAACCAGTTGTGCATTAAATCACATTTATTAAAGGTACGTTCATGCATTAGGTTGTGAAAATTGTCCTACATGGTAGTTTTTTCCTGCAAATATTTAGGAGGCATGATTTTGTTTTACCTAAGCCTATAATTACAGTAAACATGAATTTCCCAAATTATGTTGCTCTAATTTCATAAGGATTCTACAAGGATTTGGGGTAATTTATCAAAATATTAAATTTTCTCACTATTTTCTGAAAACCAAATCTGCACCCCTATTTATTACTACATTGCAGGAAAAGACTTTATAAAATAATTTAATCTGAATCGTGTGATTTGTCTCCAAAGCCTGCAACTTTTCTGGATTTTACACATGAAAATCTAAAATCTATAATCTACACAGTGTCGGACTAGGATGCCAGGGGCCCACCAGAAAACCTTAGACCAGGGGCCCAACTTTTCAAACTATTATTCCTTCTCTCCTCACTTGACCTCTTTATTCTCCTATTCTTTTAGATCTACTATACTATATATTAATACTATATTCTTTCATTATTAAGCCTCTTTTTCCACATAAAGAAATAGGGAATGAACATGAAATAGGCCAAATTGTTAGAAGCAAGAGGCCCGCTGACACCTGGGCCCACCGGGGGTTTTCCTGGTATCCCTGTGGGCCAGTCCAATACTGAATCTACAGATTATTGAATGACACCCAGTGAAAATCAGGACATCTGCCTTTGACTTCTTCGCAGGTCTACGATTGAGTACTTTTTTATTCAGACTTTCAACACCATCGGAGTTGAATAAATCTCCAAAAAATTGTGCTTTCCCCCCCCCCCTTTTCTGACAAGATAAAATCTGAAAAAATCAGAAATAACTCCCATAAACTCAATTTGGTAGTTGTTTCTGATCACATCTGGTGAAATTAAACCTTTTCAGTGAAATGTTGTAAGTATCAGAAAGGTTTGTTGCTTAATGGTATGAGCTGTTCAGAACACAACAGTATTTATTAATTCCTTTTAATCTAGATTGAAAATATGGAAAAATTACAGCAAACGTGGAATTTAGATTATAGTGGTTATGAGTTCCCATAAACTATTGATGTATATTTTAAGCATGTAAGTTTGTGTATTTTTTATTAATATAATTAAATTGTGACCATAGCAGAACATGAGCCAGTAGAACATTCCGGTAAGATATAAAATGAAGAAGCAAATAAATGAAATCTTGGTAGATTTGTAGATTAAATTATATGATTAAGTAGAGAACCTGTAATATTGGTTAAGAAAATCATGCAGGATATAAAAGGGAAAAGACCTAATACAGTCACACCGCCTCTAATGAAGCACCCAATGGCATAAAACGCATCAGGAGGGAGTGGTTGACATGAGGTATGCTGACAGAGGGAAGACACTGCCTTGTGGTATGTTTTAATATGATCTGAGATGAGCTACCTTGCATATCATGTATTTGTTGTAATACATGTTATTGGAAACTTTGTCAAGGGGCTCCAATTTTTGTTTGTTTAATTTGTAAATTGCTAAAACTGACTGAAGGACTATATATCAAAAGTAACTCAAAGCAACTGGACTTGCTGAGATATTTTAATGAAGACGGAGAAAACTCAACATTTTCAACAAACACCACGTCCCTGTGTTTTTCAAACTTGGCAACGCACTGAGACAAAAACTGGTACACCCAAAGGATCCAACTCCTAAGGGAAAACAAAGTAATGTGGTATACGCAGTCCAGTGTAGCGATGAGTGCACTGATCTATACATTGGGGAGACAAAACAACTGCTCACTAAGCGAATGGATCAGCATAGGAGGGCAAACTCTACAGGACAAGACTCTGCTGTTTTTCTACACCTAAAAGACAAGGGACACTCTTTTGAAGATAGCAATTTCCAAATTTTGGATAAAGAAGACCGCTGGTTAGAAAGAGGTGTGAAAGAGGCGATTCATGTTAAGGTGGAGAAACCATCCCTGAACAGAGGCGGGGGCCTTCGACATCACCTGTCTGCTACATACAATGCTGTTCTCACATCTGTTCCCTGGCAGTTTCAGAACTCATGACACATCCATTCATGCAACTCTCACAAGTAACACCTGTTTTCTAGGAGTTGCATGACACATCGGTTATCCTATCACTGTAACTACACAGAATCAACACCACTGTGAATTTCAGATGTCACCTCTCTGAAGAGTTGCAGTGTGCCATTGTGATTGGATTGTTGGAAGAGTCTATATGCCGAGAACTCCCCTACACCAGTCAGTTGAACTGAAGAAGCTGCTCGGATGAGCAGTGAAACGTCTTCATTAAAATATCTCAGCAAGTCCAGTTGCTTTGAGTTACTTTTGATATATATACCATGACCTGGATGAATGAGAATCTTCATAAGGACTGTGTAAAGAGAGTGGCTTTGTTTAATTCTCTAACTGGAACATACATCTATGTAGGGGGCTGTGTGTTGTAATGGGTTTACTATATTTTAATCTGGCTTTGTTTCATTCTCTAACTGGAACATGCATCTATGTAAGGGGCTGTGTGATGTAAGGGGCTGTGTGTTGTAATGGGTTTACTATACTTTAATCTGTACTTGGTTCAGCATCATTACAAAGTGTTCTGTAATATTTACAGAAAATAAGCTGTCAGGAATAGTGATGGGCGAAATCGAAAATGTGACAGACTCGTTTCAAGAATTTTTCGCCAACTCGCAAATTTGCTGGAAATTCGCTAATTTTTCGGAGAAACGGGATAGATTCGCCAATCACTAGTCAGGAAGAAAGAAGTAGTTGTATACAAAGGGAAAATAGTGCTATATTTTGCATATTTCATGATAATTTATTCCAGATCATTGATCCTATTTCTAAATGACAGAAATATAGACACTGTGACACAGTTGCTAGCACATGACTAAAATCCCAATTTGCTTTATTAAAAACAGACATTTATGTATCAATGAAACAATTATTAAACAACAAAAAACTGTACCTGGAGGGGTGGGATCACAGATTAGATTTTATACCATGAATAATATCCAGATTATTATAAATCTGCGGCCCATGTATTTAAAATAGATTATCTTTAAAATCTAGCCAAAAAAATTACAAACCATGCCACAGAAAATAATAAGTTTTTAGGTTCCAGCAGGGACCTTGAGCTCTACACCGGCTGTTTTCGGCTGCTGCAGAGGTGGCTGCATAGTAGAAAAGGTCAAGAATTCTAATGTTTAGCTGCCACCTTCACTGAAACCCACACCCACAAAGGAGTGAAAACTGTCCCAACACATAACCCTCCATTATATCCTAAGTTCCCCTGAGCAGCTGAGCTTGTATGTGATTTAATATATATGTGCATATGTGTGGCACACTGATAGTCCTGAGCTGTGGCATAGAAAGGAAGTAAGAAGCAATTTTGAATCAGGAATAAAATACTAAACAGAGGTGGAAAACATTCAGTTTACTAATATGGTAATATCCCAAGTTTTCCTTTAAATTTGCGATAGTCCTTGCTAACTAAAATCCATCCAAAATGGTTGTCCATGATGACTGAACCCAACAATACCCACTGCAAGTATGAATAATTAACAATATATCAATAGCTATGTATCCTAAAAACTTAGTCCTGCTGTATGTACTATGTCAGCATCTTTTATTATTTTAGTTATTTAGTATCTTACTGTCTTACTGAGTGTCATTAAATGACCATTAGTATTTTAGAAAATAAATGAATCAGATCAATTAAAAAGCTCTTTATTCCTTTCCCATTCTTGTAAAAATGTTTTCAGTCTATTGACTTGTGACAAACACAAGTCATAACTGATTTTGCCTAAAAAATGTATTTTAATAATCAAAATCACATACAATTATTGTATGCATGTGTATTTTTCTTTGAATATCACTCCTTGAGGGCAAAACTCTGCCCAGCAGAACAATAAATTAGTAGAACAAACAGGGGGTCATTGCAATAATAAGTACAAAAATACTATACACATACAGATGAAGCCACTTTCCATTAAATGAGTTAAGATGACTTTAGATAATAGTTTCTTCAATTAATCCTGACGCATTTAACACACAAATCCAAGTGGCTTCATATGTAACTGTAAAGTAGAGTTACAACAGAGATTTTGTGCTTAGTGTTAATGAGACAAAATGATTGGAGGTTCCTGCCTGTAGTGCTTACAATCTAAAATGGAAGGGTAACTTGACACAAATTAAAGGGATATCAAGTGCTGTGGGCTATACTGCCATTTAATTGCCAGTTCAAATACAAGAGGTCAACCCATTATCAATATATTTAAGACATTGAGACATTTTGTGCATACAGCTTCTAAAAAATGCCTTACCCTTTAAACAACAGGGATTGTTTGTCCATATATTGCAATATATTTAAGCTGGCCAACTATGTCAAAGTCATCACATATCTGGTCAGTCCTACGCTAAATTTTCATCTGAATCATTGAGAATTCTATTGCTTCATTATACATTTTACAAAGGGACTAAGTTTTACCTGCAACTTACTTGCTGCTTGCCGCCTAATGGTTTTAAAAATTAGGGGTGAGCACAACATTTCCTTGTTTGTTGTAGTTATACTGGAGCAGTGACCAGCTCCTTGTTGTAGCCCCCACAATTCCCAACTATAGTCAGGTGATCCTACTGGTGTCTAATAAAAGGGCAACCAAGATTGGGAGTTTTACTTTGAAAGCAGCAAGTAAGTTGCAAGTAAGCAAGTAAGTAAATCCCTGTTGTTTAAAGGGTAAGACATTTTTTAGTAGCTGTATGCACAAAATGTCTCAATGTCTTAAATATATTGATAATGGGTTGAGTGCAGAGGACCTCTTGTATTTGTCTATATGTATTTTGTGGTCACAGCCTCATTGCTCCCCCACCTAATGGTTTTAAAAATTAGTGGCGAGCACAACTTTTCCATGTATGTTGTAGTTAATTGCCAGTTCATAGCTCAGGTGTTATGCAAGTGCTCCAAGAGGAAGTTTTTGATGATATTATACTGTTATATTTAATGATATCATTAATATATATGATGGTTAAAGATATGGTATTATTTTACTTACATGATTATTATATTAAAGATTATAGTAAACAGATGATATTCTTTCAGAGAAATAGAAAAGTCAAAATAATAAGGTAATTTAAATACCTACTATCCAGAATGCTAAGGACCTGGAGTTTCCCAGATAAAGGTTTTTACTAAAAAAAATAATATAAATATTAAATAATCACAATAGGATTGCTTTGCCTCCAGTAAGGATGAATCATATCTCAGTTGGGTCAAGTACAAGGTACTTTTTTGTTTGGAAAAGAAAATATTTTTTAGAATTTTTTTTTTTCTTAATTGACATATTTAATACTCAGTAGCCCCCAGCAGCAATCATTTATTATAGGTCCCATCATTTGTTTCCGTTGGTATTCTAAATAAATATTTATATATATATATATATATATATATAATATTTCTATAATATTTATGCTATCCTTGCCTATACATATATTTTAAATGTGCATAGCCCTACCAGTATTTTCAATTGTTTGTATAGCAACGATAAGTCTACATGCCATTATACCCCAAATGTTGGACACTGAAAACTACTTGACTGATTCCCTAAAATAGTTTTAACACCATCTGCAGATGTTCTGTTAATGACATGGCAATCTTCCTTAGGTCCTGTCAGAGTCCTCCTGTTAATGTTGTATATATTATAGACTAGAATGGTTGGAGAGTGGGCCTAGTATGTGAGACTTGGCATGGTGCACTTTGTAGTGTGTCCTGATATGAGCACTGCATGCCCAGCTAAAAGAAGATTAAGATCTTCTTGAATAATGTAGTAAGCCCCAGTAACAAAAACGAACCAAGGAGCTTTATATGCTTTTTAATACAATGCTGTATACTATTATACTGCCCTGGTAACAGAAGACTCATATAATACCACAAGTATAGTGAGCAAATTACAATTTCCAACACTATCACCACAACTGATGTGTTTAAATAACTGCTGTTGTGATTGCACTTTGACACAACTGCACTGAAGTTTTTAGTTAGTGCTAGTAATGAATGAAATTTTCCTCCAAGTTTCAGCATGAAAATTACACCCTTGGCCTCTAATGGGTGAAAAAAATTGTTGCTCATCAAAAATGTGTTGTGCAGTTTGTCATCCATAGACTTTAATGCATATGAATGATTTTTCGCCTTTTCGCAAATTTTTGGCAAAGCAAAACGGGTCAGATTCACCAATCCATTAGCATTCAGTATGCAAGCAATCTGTGCACCCTAGTCTTCCAGTGCAACAGGCCCCAGGGAACACTGGAGCTACTGCCTGGTTAGGAGGAGGTTCCCCCACATCAATAGGTGAAACTGTGCTTGATTCAAAAAAGGAGGCAGGAACGATTGAGTGAATGAAAGTGCAAAGAGTGCCTTAAATACTTTTGAACAAAGGAATATTTCATGCAATTATCCAACTGTGGGGAAATTATACTACAGCAGCTACTCTAGCATTCATAAGCCACTTATGGGCTTATTTCTTACAGAAATGATGAACAGAGCTTTATTGGAATTCATGGCTCTCTACCAAATTATAGAATTGCACATTTGTTGCTAAATAATGGAAAGAAAAATATCATAGAGCACTATGATAACTGCTCTTTAAGTGAAATCACCTGGTCATATAATCCCATTTAATATAATTGCAGAACACACAAGCTTCTAAGAATGGTGACATCATGGCCCTCATTTCTGAAGTCTAAGGCTGCAGTTATTTTTCCACCAGAATGGAGAACATAGACCTACAATCCCCACATGAATACAGTGCTGCCTGCATTCTGCAACACTGCATTCATGAGGTTGTAGGGGTAGTTATAGCTTCTCTCTCTAATCTCCTGCCTACTGAGGTAAAGACAGGGCTGCCTTGCGCCCACCAGCTTTGAACTATACACCTCACACCACAGATACAGGTGCCTTAATATTTATCATACCACATTCACATTCTTTTATTTTCCTGGGAAGTTAATGGTGTGCTCCCTTTTTGGTACCACAGGACTGTTTAGCGAGCCGCTCACAGACCAGATACGGCCATCCAGATTTTAATAACCTCCAGAATATTTAAAATTTCCACTGATTTCATTGGATGACTTCCTAATTGCACTATAACTTGAGTCTCAAACATGCAATGTAGCTACAGTTGGATAGCAATGCACGACTGCAAACAACCCAGAACTTGTAAATGCTTTTGGGACAAGTTTATTTCCTAGTATTACTGAGGTAAACCTATGACATGGGGACCTGGGTTTTCTGGATAAGGGGATCTTTATCTGTATATTAGACCTATAACGTATTGGTGATTAAAACGTTTTTGTATATCATAGTTTTTTATTGAAGAAACATCATAGACAATAAATCATGGTACAGAAGAATGAAAAGGGAGGGGAAAAGGTATTGCACTGTGCCAGGCTCATGTTACATACATCTAATAAAAGCAACCAAGGGTGTTCATAGAAACCAATGTTCCACTTCGAGCCAACTCCCTGTTGTCAAATTGCTTTATGAATCTAGTATACGTTGATATTCTACAGTTTCTCTATGTCACGGGTTGGCCTTCGTTAGGCGCCCAGGGGAGGAAGTGGACCAAGG
>CM044440.1:45923177-45937080 GCA_024363595.1 Xenopus borealis
TGCGCAAGTTCGCGAACGTGTTCGCAAACTTTTTTGCCGCGGTTCGCGCCATCCCTACATGCAAACACAAAACATGACAAAAGTCTTTTCAGTATTGAAACAACTACGTTTTACTGGGATTTCTTTGATCTAATAAATACAACCTAATAACCAGGAAAAATTAAACATTTTTTAATTTTTTATGATTGTGTCACTTTCAATAATTTTCAAGCAGGATAAACACCAGGGTCATTTTGAAATTGGCATTTTTAAATGAAATATCTATTACATTAGAAAAAGGCAACAGTGGTTTGGGGACAATGAATGTGAATATTTCTAAATGCATTAAAAAAGGAAATAAGAATAGTAAACCCCCACACTCTCTAACACTAACCAAATCTTGTATGCTTGAATTTACTGTGGTGTGCTGTGGGTCAGTCGGTACATTTTAACAATTAAAGCGCTCAATTAAACTGTTTCATTAACTGTTGTAATTACAATGAGTTAATAATGGACAAGAAACTGAGTTCAAAAATTTAAAAACATTGAAAATATTAGTAACATAACCGAGTTTGCTTGCAACTACCAAAATGTGGCAGCTGAGACCCATGTATTGTTCTTTAGTCCTAAAATATATTGACATGAGCAAATTTATCATACTATCAGCAAAAAGCCGCCTTGCCTCACTTTTACTGAGCAGAATATCATTCCGCTGGTAAGATGAGTTTTTATGTGGTTGCAGTATTTTTTCAATAAATTCAGAAAACAGATGTTTGTGTCCAGATACCAAATGCTACAATGCAGCAATGATATGTTATAAAATCTTTAAAAGCTTTGTTAAAAATCAGCAAATTTCTGCACTCTTTGGCTATTTGTTCTTGATCAACTGCAGTAGAAAATTTGCTTAAGCATAAAACCCCATCTGGTAAAGTATGTTGTTATGCACTTATGTATGGCTAGGAACGACAGCTTTGTTTCACTATGTTAAAGAAATACAAGTTTACTGAGTTGTATCTAATGATCTTTGAAAAAAGTTATCTAATTTTTCCCGAGAATAATCTTATTTGTCCACTGCAGAGATTCACATGCGCATTTGTCCAAGCCTTTGCTCATATAATTGCTATGCATTGTAGCTCATGCAGAAAGCAAGCTGTGGTGTCATTTCCAATTTGCCTCAAAGGCTTATGTGTCACACAAGAAGATTATTAACTACTAGTTGTATTACCCTAGAACT
Source organism: Xenopus borealis (assembly GCA_024363595.1). Lineage (NCBI taxonomy): Eukaryota > Metazoa > Chordata > Amphibia > Anura > Pipidae > Xenopus > Xenopus borealis. The sequence continues at coordinate 45,924,391 of CM044440.1, forward strand.
TGTTTTTATTGTTTCCTGTGGATGCATTGTGCACTCCTTTACTGACAGAAACAATGAAGACTATTTCTTGATAGCTATAAGTAGCAATAACATCTTCCTTGAGTAAGGCAGCCAAATAAGTAAAGAGGTAGTTCAAGGTCTAGTAGATTTTAATAATTATAAAATGGTCTTTTTCTTTGGAAATCATTTTTAATTATTTGCCCTTGTCTTCTGGGCCTTTTCCAGTTTTCAAATGGGGCTCACTGATAATTCAAAAAAAGTAACAAAAAGAAAATAAAGAACAAATGTAAACTGTCTCAGAATATCACTGAAGACCAAGTGCAAATTGTCTCAGATCACTGAAAAACATTTTAAAAAGTGAAGATTTCCTCTTTGTATATTCCATTGATTCCCTTTTGCTCTCTCTGATGATGATTTTTTGTAAAAGTTCCTACTGTAATTTGCTATCCAACAAGTATGCAGGATGGTCTTTCTAAACTGACCACAGTGGCAACATACCTACCCAGATGGTAGAGCAAAATGATTGAAATACTAATTGCCAAGTTTATGGTACAGTGTGAGTTTTATTGCATTGGGCACTACAAGAATTTTGTTGGGGATAGTGAAAGAGATGCAAGAGACAAATGATCTAATAAAAGTCTAAGAAAATGTTATTGCTAGTGATGAGTAAATGTGTCCTGCTGAAAAATTTACAAACGGAGACTTTTTTATGATACAACAATTTTCTATCCACACAAACTTTTTTTCTCACTCCAAATGCATTAAGGTCAATGGGTGTTATTTACTTGATTTGTGATATAGCTCATTAGCCTTAGTACACTGACACCACACTGACAACCACTTGGAAAACCCAGCAGACTAAAGGTATTTCTTGAGTTTGGATAAGTGATTATACATCAAAGCAACCATCTAAACTTGTGATGCCCTTAATCCAGGATTCGGTTTGGGATTTAGCCATTTTCAGCAAGATTCGGATATGGCCGAATCCTTCTTCCCGGACGAAACCTAATTTGCATATGCAAATTAGGAATGGGGTAAGTAAAAAATGTTTTCCCGTCCCACCACTATTTTGTATATTCGGTTTGGTATTTGGCCAAATCTTTCATGAGGATTCGGGGGCTTTGGTCAAAACCAAAATAGTGGATTCAGGGCATCCCTTATTTAAACACCTACCTACTGTAACTAATACTTAATTCCTTTTATACATTCTGCATCCTGCAGTATTTAATATGTATCAGTATAAAGCCCTCTGTGGAATAATTAGGAACATGGGCAAAACTCAATCCACTCTAAACACAGTTGTCTTTTTTTCCTCATACTAATATAGCCAAATATAATATAACTAATATATTCAAATTAATGCATTTTAATAATTAGAAATTGTAATAATTAGAATTTGACTATTCGCCATCTAAAACCAGCCGAATTGCTGTTTTAGCCTATGGGGGACCTCCTAGAACTTATTTGGAGTGAATTGGTGGACTTTTGTGGGAAAATCGAATTTGATCAAATGCGCTAAAATTCAAATTCTATTACAGACCTATTCGATCGAATGCGGACCTATTCGACCATCAAAAAACTTTGACTCAATTTTGGCTGGTCTATTTGAATTCAAAGTTTTTTAAATTTGTAATTCGACCCTTGATAAATCTGCCCCCAAGTGTAGATTTTAGTATGACAATATCCTTGGATATTATGCTTGTCAAGAAATCATCTCAAAGGCACTAACAGAATCAGCCATCACAACATACTCCAGCAGTGCATTCCACAACCTCACTGCTCTCACTGTGTAGCACCAACTATGCTGCTTCAAATGAAAGTTATTTTTCTGTAGTCTGAAGGAGTGGCCTCTGGTACGACAATTTGTCAATAATTTCCTCTAATATACTCACAAACATCTTTTTTTTCAGGGAGAAAAACCCCAACTAGTGATGGGCGAATCTCCCGAGATTCGCTTCGCCGAAAAATTCGCGAAACGAGTCGCGGGACACTTTTGACGCACTTTGCGTAACTTTGTCGCACGTCGCGTCAATTTCGACGCGTTGCATTGTTTCCGACACGCGTTGCGTTGTTTCCGACGCGCGTTGCGTCGTTTTTGGCGCATTGCGTCTTTTTTTCGTTGAATTTTCGTCAGGCGCAATTTCGCTGGTGATTCGCAAATTTATTCGCCAGCGGTGAATCACGGGAATTCGCCGCGAATTCGGCCCTGGCGAATAAATTCGCCCATCACTAACCCCAACTATTTCAATCGTCCATCCCTCTATCCAGTTTAGTTGCACATCTATGCACTCTTTCCAGATCATTTACTGCTCTGCATACTTCAGATGAGACCTTACCAGGGACCTATAAAACGGCAAAATGATGTTTTCATGCCTTGAGTTAATGCCCCTTTTTTATGCAAGTTAGAGCTATAATTGCTTTAGTAGCCACAGTGCCTGGAAACAGACAACTTGTTAACTACAAAAATACCCAGATCCTTCTCAGTTAAGGAAACTGCCATTTAATGTATAACTTGCATTTATATGATTTCTACAAAGTTCATAACCTTGCATTTATCAACAATGAGCTTCATTTTCCAGTATGCTGCCCAGTTTTAATTTGATCAAATAAAATCAGATGCAAAGTGGCAGCATCCTGCATGAAACTTATTGTTCTGCACAATTTTGTATCATCAGCAAAAAGAGAAATAGTACTTTCAGTGCCCGCCTCCAGGTCATTAATAACAAGTTAAAAAGCAAAGGACCGAGGGTAGGGCCCTGCAGTACTCCGCTGGTCTAATTAGAAAATGTTCCATTATTCCACCACTCTTTGTAATCTATCCTTCAGCCAGTTCTTTAGCTAAGTACAAATACTATGTTCCAAGCAAATATTCCTTAATTTAACCAGTCACCAGGCCCGAACTGGCAATCTGTGGGTTCGGGCAAATGCCCGATGGGCTGCTTGCTTTAAGATGTAAATGAACTGCTCCCCTAAAAAATGCAAATTAGCCATGTATTTAATATGTAAATGAGCCAATCACTTTGGAAATGTAAATGAGCTTTCCATAATAGTCAGCCACAGCTAAGCAGTTGCCTGCATTTGCTAGTGCTTATGTCAGTACTGGCATATGGGAGGAACCAGGAATTCTGACCAACTTTAGTTAGTAATATTAGAGTTGCTTGCTATATACCCAATCTCTTATGATTATGATAGGTATGTTGGTAACAGGAGGATCCATGCTCAGAACAGTCACTTCAGTCTGTATATGGAACATTGTGATATGTAGCATTAATTGCATGAGACAGACTAGTCTCTTCAAGTATGACACACTGCGGCCCTGTGATACACATGGTAAATCAAGTCCTCTTATCTGCCAGGGTGCATGTTTTAGCTGGGGCACATAAAGGACAATTTTGAATATACTGTTCCAGCACATAGGGTGTGTAATATTGCTGGGGATTATATGGTAATGGACTCTTAAAATATATATTAATAAACACTAGTTCTAGTTAACCTTGGTGTTGGAAATATATATCATGCGTTGCATGCATGTGAATAAATAGGCTGCTTCAATACTTTTGCCAGGGCTGCTTTTTCCACCCAGTCCGGCCCTGCCAGTAACCTTTTGTGTGACACTATATTAAATGCTTTAGCAAAGTTCAAATAAATCACATCTACTGCCATCCCAAGGTTGAAGTTCCTGCTTACCTCCTTATAAAAGGCAATTAAATTAGTCTGGCAGGACAGATCCACCTGTGCAACAGGAATCATTTGTTTATTGCATCCATTAGTTGTCTGACTATTTCTTGATCTGACCAAAATTTAGCTTTTTTCAGGGTATAGGGTAACATGAACAGACAGTAAAAGACATTTTGAATGAATAATTAAGATTCCTAACATCTCATGCCTTATATTCCACTATGTATTTGCTTTAATACTTTACCTCCATTTTTATTTCATTCCCACTACATTTATCTATTTCTCATAGTCTATTTTCATTATTCATCATAGTCGCCCATTCCCACCTCCCCATTACTTTTACATTTCCCTCAGTCTTATTTATTCATGCTTGGTTTTGGTGCATGCAAACAAACATATAAACATAAATGCTTTTTCCTTCCAACACCCTTGACAAGTACCAGCCTTGATTATATTTGCCTTTTTATTCACTGTTATGCACAGTCACTGTCTGTTTTTACTTGTATTGATTTATCTCTGTCTTTTTCATCATGTCGCCTCTCTTCAGTATTCAATGATTGTCAACAGGACAGTTTTTAAAGTTCTGAGTATAATACGCATTTCTCTAAGCAACAGAGTAGGAGCATCTGCACATATCTATCTGCAAAGCACTATGCAGTGTTTTGCTCTGTGAACTCCAGAAGCTTAGAACATGCAAATGTAAGCTATACTGTATTTATAATTCTGTTTATCTTTTATTTATTTTCAATAAACCAAACAGTAAAGTATGAGGTCAGAGGTTGTATGAGCACAAAGCATTCTTTACATGTATATTTACCTCTGGGCAGGAACTGCTGCATTGTTTATGTCAAATTGTACATGTGAGACAATGGAACAGTCCATCCTGTCTCTGAAGAAATTTAATAAGCTAGGCAAAGTGCAAAAAAAATTTATGTAAATCACCAAGTTCTTATCCTACATGAAGCATGATTTCCCATGTTTAATGATAGGGATATCTTGTAGAATATAAGAATTCATGCACAAAATGTTAACAATAAGATGGCCAGTAGGGTGGTGCAGTGTTTAGCACTACTGTTATACAGACTCAATTCTAGGACCCCAGCACTCATATTTATTTATTTATACATGGATTTCCTACCGGAACTCTGGTTTCCTCCCACACTTCAAAAAAATTCAGACAGGTTAACTCGAGCCTGATAATTCTGACAAAAGTATGTGTCAATGTGACAGGAATTCTAAGTCTTACAAAGACTGATCTGAACGGTGTATCATCTCTACAAAGCACTGTGGAATATGTTGACACTATTTTAAATAAGAATAATATGTAGTCAATATCAGTTAAAGGATGCAGTATTACTACCAGTGAAAAAACAAAGATGTCTGTGGCAACAAATGTACCGTGGCTTTAGAGTGATACGAATATGGAAGTAAATTAAATCTACACCCCCACCCCTCACTTATCCTCCTAATCAAGCTCTGGAAGCAGAGAAACATGTAGGTAAATACTAATGGCATATAATGAAAAGGTGAAATGCTTTGTAGATATTATTGACGTGGGTAAATGGTTATTACGGAAGTCACTAATCTCAAAACAATTGAGTGGCCACATGGCCAATAATAACATAGAAGAGCAAATGTATTGAGAACAGTGTCCCTGTCCATGTTGGGTAACCGCTTGTGAAAGAGTTTAATGAATAAAAGATGAATTTCCACTAGCCTGACTTATTAAAGAAAACTATACAGGTATGGGACCTGTTATCTAGAATGTGCGTGACCTGAGGTTTTCTGGAAAACAGATTTTTCCATAATTCGGATCTTTATAACTTGTCTACTAGAAAATCAAGTAAACAATAAATAAACCCAATAGACTGGTTTTGCCTCCAGTTAGGATTAATTATTTCTTAGTCTGGATCAAGTGCAAGGTACTGTTTTATTATTACAGAGAAAAAAGCAGGCCCGGATTTGTGGAAAGGCCACCTTGGCCCGGGCCTAGGGTGACAGGATTTTAGGGGGGCGGCATGCTGCCCAGCCACACCCACATTGGTTCAGAAACACTGGGGATACACATGAGATAAAATAGTTTTTAAAATTTCCCATTCACCAATCCCCATTGCTCCAGACCTGATGATGAAAATTTGTCAATAAAGGGCAAAGTATGGGGGCGACAACGGCAACGGGCCTAGGGGCGCCTGCTACGTAAATCCGGCCCTGGAAAAAAGCTAATAATTTTGAAAAATTTGAATTGTTTGGAGTTTATCGGAGATGGCCTTTCCATAATTCTGAGCTTTATGGATCAAGGGTTTTTGGTTAATGGATCCCATGCCTGTACCCATGAACAATATTGGTCTCTATAAAAAATATATTGCATGAAAAATCTTGCATGTAAATAATTTTTTATAATAATATACTTTAGTTTGTGCCATTGGATAATCCTAAATAAAAAAAAATGACATTTTAAGAAATCCCAGGGCCAGCCCCTGGGATTCTATGATTCACAGTGCACACAAATGGACCAAACAAACCATACATGGTAGGTCACATGAGCCAATTAACAAAGTTCTGTCTTCTGATTCCACACTTCTTCCTGTTACAGTTAGAGCTCCATTATATCTGGTCAGGTGATCTCTGAGAGAGCTATCACAAAATGCTCAAGTTATTATTCCCATATTATGGGTGTATGGTGTTATTTTGAAATATTTTTTGGCTTTAAGGATGAGTCAAATAACTGTGCTTACCTTTTTTCTTATGGTATTGACAATTCTGCTGTTTCTGTTTACCTGATTCTTTTTGCGGCTGCAATATTAGGGCTGGGATACTGGACCATTTTTGTAGTTGGTTTTCCTGTGATTTAAATGATGTGTAAAAATAAAGAAGAAGCATGCAACTCTCAAATCACACTCCTCACTTACACTTTCCATGTAGTATACTATAAAATTACACTGGCACACTAAAAAGGAATGTTATTACAACAGGTATGGGATCTGTTACCCATTATCCAGAAAGCTCTGAATTACAGAATGGCCATTTCCCATAAACTCTATTTTATCCGAATAACCGAAATTTTTGAAATGTATTTCCTTTTTCTCTGTAATAATAACAGTACCTTGTACATGATCCAAACTAAGATATCATTAATCCTTTTTTATGCAGAACCTGCATATCAGTTTATTTATTGTCTACATGGTTTTCTATTATACTTAACGTATGAAAATCCAAATGACAGAAATCCAGGTCTGTGTGGCTGGTGCAAGTTCATGTGTGGCTGCCAGTGGCAAACTGGTTAATTTTTGTAATGGTTTTAAAGAAACAAATACAAGAATGGGATCTTTTATCCAAAATGCTTGGTACCTCGGATTTTCTTGATAAGGGATTTTTCCGTATTTTGGATCACCATACCCTAAAAAGTCTACTAAAAATAATTATTACTTAAACCCAATGGAATTGTTTCACCTCCAATAAGCATTAATTATATCTTAGATAGGATCAAGTAGAAGTTACAGTTTTATTATAGAAAAAAAGAAATTGTTCTTTAAAATTTAAATTGTTAATTTATTAAGTTAAAACAGAGTCTATGGGAGATGGCCTTCTCCTAATTTAGAACTTTTTGCATAATGGGTCTCTGGATAATGGATCCCATTCCTATAACTTATTGCAAAAACCGTGTAAATTCACCATAATTTTCAACAATTCAGAGGAAAACAGTTACTTGTATTTAACATTCAGCTCAAGTACTTCTATGAAATGTGCTTTTTCTCCTTCATAGCTGTGTTACTGTCTCTATATAAACACAGTAATCCAGTTGTGTAAGTCTCCCAAGCAGTTGTAAACACAGTCCAGGAGCACAGCATTTCAAGAAAGGTAGACTGTAATAAAAACACAAATTAGCATAATTTGAGAGGAAGTGTAAAACATGGATTTCTGGGAAAAACACAGTGATTTCATTGTGTTTAATGATACTACATAGAACCACATGTCATATGTTTGTCACTTAAGACGAATACACTCATAATCATTAAAGAGAGACCGCAGCAACATATGACCTCGCACAAGTCATTGCCCAAAATTTAATTGGAAGCAATACAGAGAAGACTTTAATACATGACAAGGGGACTCATCAATTGACCCCTCACCTCGTGCCATCCCACTGAACTCCATTGTTGCATACTTTAATGAAACATCAGGAGCACGAAATTGTGTAAAATGTCCACAGCATTTTATTCACATTTTATCAAATAAATAGGACCTTTCCAGTTTCTCCCCAAGTCAATATTCAAAACCAGAATTCCATAAGAGATCACTACTATGCTCTGCCATTCCTCAGTGAAGACTTGAGAGATCAGCACTATGTCATATCCATCGCTGAATATAAGGCTACATCTACCTATAGAGAGAATGCCCCCCAAATCTGCTACCAGAAGGAGCTGCATCTCCCACCATGAGAAAAGTTCAGCAGCCCTGCTGGTGGTCCTGAATCTACAGGATCTCAATGATAAGAAATCCAAGCGGGCTGTCACCGAGCACAAGCAGTAGAAGTGTCTGTATCAGTCAACCCACCATGCAGTCACAGGAGAGAACCTCCTTTCTCCCTCTTCTAAAAACTCCTGTGCAGTACTCTGTTGGGGTCCTACCACTGCTGTGACAAATAAAACAAATACATTTACATACAAGTGAATTCTAGGAAAACATCTACAGTTGTTAATAGATAATATGAGAAAATAAAGAAGAAAACTCCTGGCATTTTTGCAAAATGGGGGAGGGTGTGTGGGATGTCACTACCTGCTCATAAGATATGCTCCAGGGCTTTTCCTTTCTTTATGTTAAAGAATTGTGCTAAATTATTAAGTTGGACAAAGAAAAATGCAGCTTCTGATGATCCTAATGTTTGATGCCACCAAGGCACTTTGACCTTAAATGTAAACTCTACAAGGGCAAGAGTCGGCTCCATCATAGACAGGGCTCTAAAACCGAGGAGCAGCCATTTATACTTTTACATGAGCATCTAGAAACACTGCTGCACCGTAAGACCTCAATATCTACAGTAGTAAGTTATGTAAGACACAGAATCCTTAGTACTGTATGTGGCTTTTTTTTAAAAAAATCAATTGATTTTTTTTGGGGTTCAAATGAGAATCTGTGTTTTTTAAGAACACAAAGAGGTCAATTTACTAAAATTTGGATTTCTATATTTTTACGAATTTTCTCCAAAAATGTGTTTTTTAATTTCTCAAAAAAATATAAAATTTCTTAAGTGTAAAAACAACAAAACCTTTAATACAAAACTTCTCTGAGTAAAGGTAGTCAAGGCCCTATAGAAGTCAATGGGAGCTGTGCTGATCCTATTGGAATGTTTTTTTAACTATTTGTAGAGGTTTTAGAAATTTGACTAGTAATTGTCTGAAAATGTTAAAAAAATATTTATTAGGTTATTGTATTCTAAGCACATCATTCATTGTTTTTATTCATCCGTACCTTTAATAAATAGGCCTTTATGGGTGCATAATTGTTTAAGTCTCTGATCTGGTTAATTTATAGGGCACCTATTATACAAAAATAGTTTTCCCTACTGCACTCCCATTGGAGCAAACAATACATTTTGTAAAAAAAGTGAGCTGTAGTACTTGTTCATTATGCAAATTCATGTGCCTCAACATGGCTGCACCAAATCTTCCCAACTGGAGCAGACAATGTAGGGTTCAGGAGGAGGGGTTCTTGACAAAACACTATTGAACCCCAATCAGAACACTATCGCTTCCCTTAACCCCAAACTGTGGTGCAGTTAACGGTTTCTGTATGATAGATGCCATTTGAAGGGACAATATACATTTTTATACACTACACATTTATTCAATAGAAACACCAAAAAAGAATTGTGTTTATTATTTATTGTGTAGATTATAAAGCATTTATGGATCATTGTTTTATCTAAGGCCTCTCTTCCCTGTCTCTCTTTTCCCCTCTAATCAGGATAGTTTGTTTTAAATGAAGATAATAGGGGTCATTGGGGCTGATTTAGGGATACTTGAGCCGTTGACTACTTTAGAATACATTAGAATACCTGCCAGTCATTTTATTTTCCCCCAATAAAAAAGTATAAAAGCTTTTCAGGTTTAGGTGCCTGAAGCCAAGGTACTCGAATGAAAAAACCACATTACAGTTTATCAACTCGAACATGATTTTAGCAGCCAGGAGGCTTGTGCATTCTTAAATTGGCCCCTTAGTGCTTACTTACTGAGCACTTGTGCTCTTCGCACTTTGCACTCTGCATCCTGCATTGTAAATGACCACACATGAGTTCAAACCACTTGAGATAAAGAGGTGGTGAATCATACTGGCAGCTTCCCACAGTTGTCCATTAGAACAAAAGGAACCTGTGATGTCAAACTTCTTTCTTTTTCAGTCTTCTTCTCAAATTAGTGCAATAAATAACCAAACTATAGATAGTTTTAAAATGAAAGAATAGGCAATCTTCAACAGAATCCTTATTCATTGAACTCATATTGCAAAATAGACAACATAGACATTGCTAAGGACATTTTAATGTTTCAAGCTATGTATCTGAAGGAAATAAGACTGTTTTTGATGACTTACAGTGATTATTATCTCCACATAATTTTGATGCTTTGAATCATCTTGTGAATAGAAGTGGCGCTGTTGCATTCTATAATAACAAGGTCTCTATTTTCAGCATTACACACTGTCAATGCTACAAAACATTTTTAATGCTTCTTTATATTATTATTCGGAAGCATTTAGTTTTACAGAACAAATATCTGTGCCTGGAAGCTGTGAAGAGGCATTACATGTAGGTCTTCCGCGTGTCAGAGAAAGTTAGATAATGTTTTCCTTTGTGCAATTACTTTATAGATTGGGTTTACTGTAGTAATCTCTGAGTGTTATCTGCTGCTTGTCAGCTTATCCAAACTGGATAAGACCCATTAGAAATGCTTCCCAACTAGAAATTGTCTAATTCAATTAAAGGAGAGGAAAGAGATCAATAAAAAGGAGATGGACTGATAATCAGAGCAAACTGTGACAGGTGCTTTAGTTTAGAGAATAGAAGGGTATCGCCTGTCATGATTGCAACAAACTTGTAGCTAAGATTGCAATTTTCTAGGTTACAGTGACCAGTGCAAAACTGCTTATCTATCGTTTTCAAGGATTATATACTTTAAACATTTCTGTAAATGATTTCTATGCAGAGAAATTAGGTATTGTAACTACAGTGGTTATTTTTAAGCAGATCAGAAAGTTAAGATTTCTATATCTTTCTGCATCATTATTCTTTACATAGTAGATTACAAAAAAACAGCTGCTCACTGTACAATTAATTTCACACAGCATTAAGTATATTTTTAATTGTACTATATGCAGACACGTTCACACTTAATAAGATATTAACCTGTAAAGGGGTTCAACTTAATTTTTATTGTAATGTAGAGAGTTATATCCTAAGACAATGTGCAGTTGTTTTAAATTTTTTATTATTTGTGGCTTTTGAGTTATTTAGCTTTTTATTCAGCAGCTCTCCAGTTTGCAATTTCAGTTCAAATTACCCTAGCAACCATGCACTGACTTGATTAAGAGACTGGAATGGGAGAGGGTCTGAATAGAAATATGAGTAATATAAAGTAGCAACAATACATTTGTAGCCTTACAGAGCATTTGTTTTGTAGATAGGGTCAGTGGCCCCCATTTGAAAGATTGAAAGAGTCAAAAGAAGAAGGCAAATAATTCAAAACTATAAAAAGGAAAAGGCCAGATAATATGTAGAATTCGGAACAATTCTAATAATGCTGTTTGCTGGATTGCAGTTCTTTCAAACAGACTTTACTAAAATTAAATGCAAAATCTTCAGCAAACCTGCTCAGTGGATTTAGTAGATGTTTCATTGATGATGTTTGAAATTCTGTAAAACCACAACAAAACATATGGGAAAAAATGCTGCACCTATTTCTCATGTCTCTCATTCTTATGCCTAACTTCATTGTCTTTGGAGTGAGCAAAACAGTGAAAATTCACCCACTGACTTCAATGTATTTTGTGCAAAAAAAATTACTACTTTTTTTCTGCAGTTTCACAAAAACTGGGACAAAACGGGACATCTTTGCTCATCAAGCATCTCCTTAATATATTGGCGATTTCTACCCTTGAAACAAATGAAGAGATTCCTCTTATTGAAGGTAGCTCTGATATGTGGTATATTTGTGCTTACTCCAGTAAACAAAATCATCATTTGGGGAAAAAATTGCAACCTTCCTCATGGTTGAGAATGTAAAAGCCTCTATCCAATAGGCTTATTGTGCAGACTCAGGCTGAGACTATTACATATAGAAATAGCACCAGAGCAGATCCTTCATCAGAAATCCACAGTAGTTGCATCAAATATTAAGTGACATCTAAATGATGAGCAAGACCACATAGGGCAAGCAATGAGAGAACTGTCTGCAAGAATACTGCATTATAAAACATACATTACGATAATGAAGCAAGTGAACAAGCTTATTATATTTAAATGCTTAACCCACAGGGGAAGCAATTTATAATGAACCACAGTAATTGGTTCTCTCATCCAAGTCTTCAAGAGAAGTATATTTCAATCCAATTGGGAATAATTTAACAACTGGCCTGGTTTCCCAAGAAACACTGTAAAGGGAATGTCAACCCCCCAAAAAATAAAATGTTGCCTAATGAAAGAAAACATAATTCTAAGCAACTGTACAATATACATTCAGTACAAATGTTCTAAGGTTTTTAAGTTTATGTATTTTTTTTAATGATTATTCATTTCTATTAAAATCAGTGTTTGTCTGAGCTTTCTGTTCTCTGCCCTGTTGGTTGAAAATGTTGAAATAATTTAAGAATGTTAAATTGTAACAACCAGGAGTTAAGCAAATTCTTCTTTCAATAGTAAATGAATTAGCTTAGAATATTTTAGAATAATGCATTTTTTATTTTGGGGTCTGACATGCAGGGTCAGACTGGGGGAGTGAGGGCACCACCACCCCCCCCATT
>CM044440.1:45937142-45966572 GCA_024363595.1 Xenopus borealis
CACCGGGTTCCCTCTGTCCCTCTCCCCCCCCCTTACCTGCTTTGCATATGGTGTCTTCCATATGTGATCAGGCAGGTAGAAAGGAGGTCAAGAGCACCAGTCTAGTGGGTCTGGGCCGGCGGGGTCCATGAGGGCTGGAGCCCTTTAAGGAACTTCTCTGTTTCTTGGTCCAACATCTGTTGACCAGACTGTGTTTTTATGTGATGCATCAATGATGTATGTTTGATTTAATATGTTGGATCAATGATCCTGATAGTGTGCAGCCTTCCATTTATGTATACATATTCAGTTGTTAAAACCAGAATTATCTAGGGATAGGATACACTATCTGTCAATGAGCTCCCTTCTATCCCACTTTGGCTTATAGATCCGTGTGAATTGGTCTTTGTAGGTTGTAGCTACTGCAATGGGCAGTAGATACTTGGTCATTTTATGCCAATATATTTAGGCAGTGGAAACCAGAGGCAATGAGACATTTTAAAAGTGTCACATTAACTTTCAGAAGTAGGGGTATACATATTGCAAAGGCTAATTCTGGACACACTACTCCACTTTAGAAGGCATGCTACTGATCTAATCTGACACTTCTGAAGTGTTTTGTTAAAGACATATTCTACAACTATTTGTAAAATGAAAATTAAAACTTTTGAGAGATCTCCCACTTAACTCTACTTTACATATGAACTACTGAACATATTTCGGGTGGTGCCATCACTTTTCTATTCTTCTAAGACTTTATGCACTGTTTATTTTTTAAAACTATGTTAGAAAAATGGATGTTCTTCTCCCAACAGCCATCAGGAAAGAAGCAGTATGTAAGGCTAGCTAAAAAACACAATAATGGATACTAAATCATAGGATCGTAATCATAAAATAATCCATAGAGAACTGAGGATCCAGCATACACTGTAATTAAGGTATAAATTCGCGAAACACCAGCAAAAATTCGCCAGTGAAAATCGCCAAAAAAACGAGCTGGAAACGACGCTCGACTCGTTTTGCGAATTTCGCTGGAAATTCGAAAATTTTTCTGCGAATCAAAACGGGTGAGATTCGCCCATCACTACCTTCCATGTTTCATAACTTCAGGAAAAAAAATCTGCATATTGTATATTCTTTCTATGAATAAATCCCATTGTATATTCCTTGTAGATAAATTAATTTATTGTGTATGCTTTATTCTGTACCGTTGATATACCTATTGCATATTGTTTTTTTTTATTTATAACACTTCCAGCTTCAGAATAAGAAGTAACATAATTATTTCTTCTCAGTTCATCACATTACTCTGCTTATTATAAGTAAATCAAGTCATTTACAGAATAGTCTGAGATTATTGCAAATATATAGTTGGTATTTTTCTAACATTTGCTGAAGAGTGAGAAAGCCTTTGAAATTCCTAATATGTTTCATCAACATTTTTTATTATTAATGTTGCTGTCATCAAGTTTTATACAGTTTATTTCTTTTCTTCTATGGCTGTTACAAGTATTTTGCTAAATTATATTTTCATAACAGCAATATGCATTTACATTTATCAACGACAATACAGGGAATAACATTTGAAAATATCAGAATTTATTGTGGTAGGATGCGGAGCTCTATACATCTTTCTTTGTATAACTTTTAATATCACATTGTGAGTGACAATTGTTGTATGTCATTCGTGAATATGCAACTCTGTTTCTCCGCTCCCTGGCAAATTCATAAATTATAGATTTTAGAGAGCTTAATAAAACACACCTTCCTTTCTAATAAACAGAATATGTTTTCTGGTTCCTGTTACATTAGACTAACAGGGCTATTTTTTTCAATATAAAAACAGTTTTAATATCATCCAGGTAGAATCCTGATCACAGGAATAATTAAATGTTTGAAAGCAAAATTAATCATTGCCATGTGCAGTCAAAATGCATAGCAATATCTATGGCTTTGCTTTTATAGATCCTAAATAATTCAGTGGTATTCTTGAAATTGTCAGGGATCAGGGTGGGGGTGCTGAGGAGACAGAAGTGGGAAAGGTGAGTATTTAAAGGAACAGTAACACCAAAAAAGTTATGAAATATCATGCACTTTTGCCCTGCACTGGAAAAACTGATATGTTTGATTCAGAAACACTACTAGAGTTCATATGAACAAGCTGCTGTGTAGCAATGGTGGAAATTAAAAAAAGGCTACTGTATATGGCACAGGTTAAATAGTGGATACCAGATCCAAAGATACTGAAGCAGGAATGGAAAAGACATGGCAAGGCAAAAACAAAGGTCAGGGACAGCACCACAGTGCCCAAGTTAGGCCAATGCAAGGAGGGCTGCCTTATATAGGGCAGGGTCAGCCCTGATTAGCTGAGCCCAACCCAAAAGATGAAATTACAGCAAAGCCTGATGGAAATGTATCTTCAGGTTTTTTTTTTTTTTTTTTTTACAAAATGCATTTCATGTACAGGGGCATTGTTATACAGTTTGCATCTTCAATCTAGATACCTAAAATCGTTTTTATAGTTAAAGGAAAACTATAGCTCCAAACAATGTAGATTTCTATAAAAAAATATATTGCATAAAACAGTTCATATTTCATGTAAATAAAACATTTTCATAATAATATATTTAGTTTTAGTGACATGTACCATTGGGTAATCCGAAATACAAAAGGGGAACCTCCTGAGATAAGCCAATTAACGGACAAATTCTGTTTTTGTCTCCATACTTCTTCTTGTAACAGTTAGAGCTGCAGTATTTCTGGTCAGGTGATCGCTGAGGCAGCACAGACAATATCATAAAATGATGGATAAAGCAAAAAGATGTAAAATGGCCATTTGACTTACATATATATTCTACTTTAGTAAGATTCTCTTATAAGATGCCAATTAATAGTTTATATCATATCTGTTGCTTAAGTATTCATTTAAAATTTTAGGGTTAGTTTTCCTTTAATTTTGCCATTTTTAATTACAGGTCTGGGACCTGTTATCCAGATACCTGGGCTTTTCATGATTATTTGGATCACGATACCTTATGTATGTCCTAAATTGGATAACAAAAAAAGAGGAAAAAGAGTGGAGGTACTTAGAACAAGTTTGGGGACATTACCCATTAGATAATGTATTATGGGATGACAACTTTTACAACATCCGTTAATTAGTACTATTTTGAAAGTTTGGCATAAAAATAAAATTGATATGCATTTGACAAGGGCTCCATATGTGTTACAAACACTTAGGGGTAACCCAAACTTACCACCTAGTTTGGAAAGGGGTACCTACACAAGGTGGGAGAAATGGAATGAAAGACACACCAAAATTAGTGACTATAAAAGAGGGCAAGATGATCCCTTTACAAGAGATTCAAGAAAGGTTGGGAAAACATACTAGAGATGTATGGAATGTTAAACAACTATGCCATTTCATATGCTCTCATAGAGAAAATAATTGGAAACAACCCTTAACTCAATGGGAAGAGATTAGAGAAAAAGATCTTGAAATTATAAAACCTCTAAATATACTGTATAATATATTTAATACAGAAGAATTTATCCCAAATTCCCAATGCCATTTTGCTCCGCATGGGAGAAAGAACTGGGTTTAAATATATCAGAACAGATATGGAGAAAGATTTTTAAGCACGGGAACAAGATGGCAAAAATAAAAGAAGCAATTTATAAAAGGTTAATTAGATGGCATTACACTTAAAAGTATGTATCCAAAAATTTCAAGCTTATGCTGGAGATGTAATAAAAGTGAGGGCACCCAAATACATATTTCGATATCATGCCCAGATTTGAAAGAATACTGGGCCAGGGTTTTAGAGAGCATTTATCAAATTACATGTATTAGAATTCGGACTGATGACTATGCAACATTGTTATTGAATGTTAATGTAGAGAATGTTAAAATGTTAGAAGACCCATTGACTTTTCAATTAGTTCAAATTGCCAATATACAATAAACCACCTTTATTTAACGAATGGATGAGAGCTGTAGAAGAAATAAGACAGAGGAAATAACACATATATATCACAATAACAGTCAAATGTATTGGAATATATGGGCTCCTTGGCATAAATATACAGGATCTTTGGAACAAGATAAAAATAGGATAAGATAGTGGTAGGAGTATTTACTGGGATGCACTGATGTAAATTGAAGTATATATGCAATGTTTGAAACTGTTAATTGTATCAACTGAAAACATTTATGCTAGATTCATGGAGATGAAATGTGATCATCCAACCCTTGTAGGTATCCCTCTTTCTTATGTACCCTGATTTTTGATTTTTTTTTTCTCCTTCCTTTTTGGATAAAAAACAATAAATAAAGAATTTATTAATTTCTAACATTCACTTAAAATAGAGCCTATGGGATAATTCTGGATAACGGGCTTCCAGATAGGGGATCACACCCACAATATACAGTCTAGTTCCCAGCTGTAAATACACCCCCCACCCTAGTTTCCTTTTTTAAAGAACTGCAATTATACCTAAGTTACCAAAAATGCATAAGCTTCCAAAGCTGCATTTCCTTTGTCAGATGTCAGGTTTGTGTAGGAACATAAATCAGATTTGCCGCAGCAGTAAATGAAAAAAGTAATTAGCTGGAGTGGTCAAATGCAGTTAGACTAATGAATAAAAATACTATATCTAGCTTATTGAGCAACATTTTTCCAACCAGCCACAGTGCAGTAACCCATACCAATTCATGATACATATTTAATCTCATTATTCTTACTCCACTTGTCTGATCCAAGCTAAACCCTTACTGGTTGCTATAGATCGCTGCCCCAGATCAATTTGAACCCTCTTATTACATAAAGACTAGTGTGTCCAGATATTGCTATCAAGTGGTTAGTCACATTGATGAGAACAGAGACAAATACAAATATAAAGAAAATCTTAATGAAAATCTTCATAGTCACACACAAAGAATTTATATGTGTTTTTCTGGCATCAGAAAATACAATCATTCATTTTATGTTGTTTGTGCATGTGAGTTTTTGAAAACTGAGCCAAAAGCTAACTGATTTAAGTTGTGCTTGGGAAGTGTCAATAAAATTGTATTTCTCTATTTAGTTTACATTGATAATTCTGACTACAGGAAATAAGGAGGAACTGAAAACTGGAAATAATGGAAAAAAATGCAATGGTAAGTTTTGCTTGAAAGCAATAAGGCTTCTGAAGAATAGAGAGGCGAAATATTCACATCCACATAAATCAATTTGCACATATGATAAGACCAATTTGTCAAGTGTCACATCTTGCACAATTCACTCTCTACCTAAAGAAATTCACTCTAGAGCTTCTGCACATCTGCAGATCATTCTGTTTTGCAGTGTGAAATTGAATATAATCACATGGTATTTACACAGTTACAGGAAGGCTAGGAGATCATGTGAAACCATTGGGTACAGTTCTAGAAAATCCAGCTATGAGGGCTGCACTGATTACATTTAGATTTAATATAATCCATTTGCAATCAGTTCAGCCAAGAAACTTGCATTTATTAGTTCATGTTTTTCAAGTAATCATGTCACCTTAGGTTCCAGGAAACTGTAAAAATCAGCAATATTATAAAAAAAAACTGTATATTTTCTAAAACTGCATAGTCACAGAATTAGCTGCAGCATAAAAATACCTTTTAGAGGTTAACATTCCCAGTTATATCTAGGGACACACTAGGAGGCCTTGCTGTTTTATTCAACCACTACAGTATAGCCAGAGGGCCCCAGTTAGGATAACACATCAAGTATGCAACGTTCAGCTTACAAGAGTGGAAATTGTAGTCTTTTTGGGAGGGGGGAGGGGGCTTTAAACCATTTACCAGTATCTTTTTGAGTCTCCAGCAGTGAAGTAACTGGATTAAAAATAAGAGTAGCTAGCATTAAATATTCAGATTCTTTCAGATACACTGACCCTTTATGGAAACAGGTGCCAGAAATATAATCTCCTTAATAAACCTGGTGCAAAATGAAAAATGTTTAATTATTTAGTAAACAAATATAAAATTATTTCGTTAAAAAAACTCATCAAAATTTGCCAAAAAAAACTTTTTTTTAAGTTTTGTAATAGTTTTCTTGAAAGTCCCATTGAAAATTCCTTGTGAAAATCCAGAGTATATATGGCGCTGAAATTTCAAGCACATCCCGTTCAACCAGTGTTTGTCATTGGTTTGTAAAGCCTGTCAAATCTAAAAAAAATAAATAAAAAGATTTTAAAAAGTCCAAAAGTCCATGACTTTGTTAAAACAGCATACTTTAGACAACCTGAAATACGTGGGTGCAATATGTAAAAGTAAATGTCACATTTAGTAAACAGCCCCTGTATTCTAATAATACCACTTTTCCTAGAGAGAAGGAAGTTCTTCCTTGACTTTTTGAAAATATTTTCAGCTTCATTCACAGTTTGTTACATTCATTTGAAACAGCGAATCAAGCTGAAAATAAGATTTACTTTGACTTCAGTGGTTCCACAATATAATTTCACACATTTTAGAACATATGGACAGACATTTGGAACAAATGATTGCAATAGATGCCATGACCTTATTAAAAGCTGAGCCTAAATTGGTAAAATAGTTGGTTAGAAGGACATATCAATAAAACAGATGTCTTTAAAAGTCTTCATGAATATCAAAGAGGTCACTTACAACTGCAGATTCACTTCTGTATACCTGCTCTGGGCTCCACTGTCTCTGTCGCCGGCCTCCTTCTCTGTGCCTATTAATGCAAAGGAACCCTGAAGCATCCAAAGGTGGTAGTAGCTCCTGAGGTTCTTAGTGTGGGCTGCGTCAATGAATGTTGCAGACTTGTGCTATAATAATTCTCTGTGTCTATCTTAGTAAAAATAACTGGACATTCGGCACTCCGCAATGATGCTAGAATAATAGGAGTGAAAATGGCCACTGCATCTGACATTGCATTTTGCACACCACAATGTAGTAAGTAAATGAGATGTTTAGTCTATATCAATATTTTCATTTTTAGCCTAATAAGGTGCAAAATAATATAATTAAGATATAGGAGCAGATTTATCAAAATGTGAGATTAAGTGGGTTTATTTATTGAAGTCTAATATTTTTCTGGTCAGTGATTTAAAGGGGAAACACATTTTTTGTAATTTATTAAACCCAGATGCTTTTAAAAGTCTGAATAAGAAAGTACTCTATCTCAAACCTGCCAAAGTCATGTAGAAGTCAACTGTAGATGTCATACAATAACTAGCAAAATATTTGGATTTTCAGCAATAATTTAAAAAATTTTGATTTTATCAATTTTTTTCCACACCATATTTTTTGGCATAAAGTTATTGATAAATATGGTAAAAATGTGCACCGAGTTTGGTTGAAGTGGTTTTAATTGAATAGTGAGACATTTTCAGATTTGAGTAAATAACCCTCTAGAGCGCACCACAGAAAAACTCATGTTCTATTCATTCCTATGGGATTTTTAGAATCATATTTATCAATGGAGTTCACCATTTGATAAATATGCTTTTAAAATAGAGAATTAGAGGCTGATTTATCGAAATTAGAATTTTTTTCATTCGAATTTTCACCTTGACCCTTGATAAATCTGACCCTTAATAGAGAGTAAGTGAGATTTATTGTAACTGAATTGTATTTTAAGATACTTCTTAAATAAATAAATAAATATATATAACAATGAAATAAAACGGAGCACATTCCTTAAGGCCCCTTAGTTGATCTCCTGTGTCTTCTGACCATTTAGATGAATTTGTGTTTGACAGATGTAAAATCATTGTGCAGAATATTGCCACTATTCTGATGGCTTTCCTGATCTGGCTACAAAATTATCCACTAGATCTGGAGTCATTCATGGAAAATGTTCTTTGTTCCTTTTTATTAATGCTCCTAAAATTAAAGGGTTCAGCATGAACATATGTTATGTGCTCTCTAATATTGGTTTGGATGTCCTCTTCTGCATCTCACATTTGCAAACACGGCTCAATATAGTTTTCACAATTCTAAGTCAATGGTCAACTCCAAAACGAAAAGACAAAAATATGTCTAAAATCGCCTTCTTTATGGTAGGCTTGTAAGTTCACACATCAACTTTGTTTTAGAGGTTTCTTTAAGAATCTTATATAAACAATACAAAAATATGCTGCCTGTTCATGAATGTAAACAGTAAAACAGCTTAATGTCTGCCTTGGAGACAAATTGAAGGAGAAAATTAAAAAATCATGTTTGAAATCTCTTCAACGATCCTTGAATAATTGCACTGAGCAACTCTCAAATGTGTCTCTGAGCAACTATATATTTTTCAATATCAATTGCTTCTGTATATTAATTGAAATGACTGAACCATTTTATAACAAGTGAGCAGTTACTTCCTCCCTTAGCTCATTTTTGTGAGTTTCAATTTTGTTGTTTTTATAAGAATATCTTTAGCAGAGCAGTTATTCCTTGTCCCAGGCAGTATATGATAAAATAAATCTGATAAACAGGGGAAGACATGCAATATCTATGCAATAATTTATAGTAGTGGATTCAGACCCCTATGGATAATCTATCATTCTGCTGTACAGTTCAATGTACCGTACTGGTGCTTTATACAAAATATAAGTAAACTAATACCTTCTGGAGGTGCCAGCAGATGGTTAGATTCTGGGACAAGGTGGTGAACTTCTTAATGCAAACTCTCAATATACCATGTGTGTGTGGACACCGGAGGCATGTCTTCTGGGCTTGGTTGAAATATTACACCTGACAAACACCAATGTGTTTTATTAAGGTTGCTCTATTTTTATGCAAGGAAGGCAATTACCTTGGTTTGGAAGCTGCCTAGAGCCCCCTCCCTAAAAAGTTGGAAATCATTAGTAAATGAAGCTCTTCCCCTTTACAAACTAAAATATTTGAGTAGAGGATGCCCAGACAGGTTTGGAAACATCTGGGGTACATGGATAGACAAATTTGACACAGCATATGTGTAGGACAATATTTAGGGTGCTATAAGCTATATTTAACGAGACTTCTGTAGTATGCATCCCTCAGCCTGCCCCCCCTCTCTCCTACCCCTTTTCTGTTACCCCCTGTTAAATAAAAAGTGTAAAAAATGCTTGACATCCCTTGTTGACCTATCTTAGAGTGACAATTCTCATGTGACGAATATGTATGGATATGACAGATCGATGTATATTTGAAGTGTATGTTGTTTATTATGGATGTATCAAGCTGAAAATAAAAACTTTTAAAAATTATAAGTTAACTAAGCATTATTACTGCTAATAACAAGAATAGTTAAGCTTAGTTATCAACGTCTATTTCACATACTACATAATAGTAATATGGCATGGCATCAGCTTGTGCTGAGGTTATAAACAAATTTGTAATAAATGAAAATGAGAAAACCATCATGGCACACAGGCATATTGTTATGCTGACTTTATGAATTTTGGAAAGCTGTTTTACTTAGAGGCCTAAATATATGAAGTATGTGTAAACTGGTTTTAAACAGTGTGAAATAAATTATAAAACTGTGTATTTTTCATAAACGTGTGTTTAAGATATCCATAAAAATCCCTGAAATGAATTTGTTAAAAAGCATTAGTCATGGTATTTGTAAATGTTTGTATTTTTTTATGCTACTTTCTTATTACTATTAGTTAAATAGGTGTGAAAATCTAGTGGTCATTATTACTGGTAAAATAGGTGTAAAAAATGGAAATTGCTGATGAGCAATGATGAGTGAATCTGACCTGTTTTGCTTTTTTGTTTTGTTTTTGCAAAAATTTGTGATACAGGTGTGGGACCTATTATCCAGAATGCTCGGGACCTGGGGTTTTCAAGATAATGATTGTTTCCATAATTTGGATCTTCATAACTTAAGTCTACAAAAATATAATTTATCAAATTAATTAAACCCAGTAAGAATGAATTACATCTTAGTTTGGATCACGTACATGGTACTGTTTTCTTATTACAGAGAAAAAGTACATTTAATAAAAAAAATTTGGATTATTTGATTATAATGAAGTCCATGGAATATGTCCTTCACGTATTTCTGAGGTTTTGGGATAACTGGTTTTCAGATAACGGATCCCATTTATGCATTAAAGTCAATAGCTGTTGTTTTGAAGTGCTTTTTAATTGTGCAAAATACAAGTTAATAGGCAAAAAATTTTGCTTATCACTAGTGATGACTTATGAACTTCGATTGGATTGTTCACTATTCTATTTTTCACAGATTGTAACTTTGGTGCATAGACTTCGCTTTTTGATAAATCTGTTTGGGGCAGGAGTCTGTATTCAAGAATGATACATAGTTAAAGATTATAAAGAGTTGGAGTTTTTGTGCATGTATTGAATTGCCTCAATTCAGCTGGCTTCGATCATGCCATTTTGTGCAAATTTATATAAATATCTCTGTCCCTTCTTTTAAATTTTGTACATATTATTGTTTGCATGCTTTTCAAAATTTGTTTAAAGGAATATTGCAATTATTTGTAATATACATATTTAAAGTGGACCTGTCACCCACACACAAAAATCTGTATAATAAAAGTCAAATTAAACATGAAATCCAATTTAAAAATTTTAACACATTCATAGCTGGTTTAAGCTAATTTAAAAATCTCAGCTGTCAATCAAATATTGTCTGCCACTCCTCTATGCCTAGGCTTAGAGGTGGGGCAGATAATTACTTTCACTTTCCATTCAGTACTTCCTAGATGTCACTGCTCTCCCCACATTCCTCTCGTTTCACTTAACCATTTAATTGTGTAGCCAGGGCATGGGGATGGACATTGGATCTCTCATTCTGGTGCTCAAACAAGATTTTGAAATGATGGAAGGCTTGCCTAAATAAGTGTCCACAAAATGGCTCCTGCCTGTTTGCTATAATTATGAATTCCCAGACTGAAGGAAACAAGATCCAAATAATTTATATAGTGTAATTAAAGTTAATTTGACTTGACTAATGTGATAAAATATGATTTTGAATATTTTTTGGGGTGAGGGGTCCCCTTTAACATATTCTTAGCTCATGTTTGTATTTTGTGTGGTGTTTAAAGGAGGTGTTATTATTGCAATGGCTCATTCCTAATGTGTGTGTTTAAAAACATACAGTTCTACGTGGATGTTATCACATGGTGAACCGAATCAGTAAAACCACAATACACCTCATATAAAATTCTTTCTGCCGTGACTGTTTTCTCTTACCCAGTCTTTGCCTAACAGGGTATTTGCAGAACATAGTTACAAGTGGTTTGGAATATAAACTACACCTTTTTTTCTTTCACGTGCCAAGATTATTTTGCTTCCAGGAGTCTGATTAATAGACTGCTGGGTAATTTATTCTACAATTAAAATAGTAATAATTCAGTGTCTGCTACATCTTTGGAACATTTAAGTAATCCTTTCCATTGGTACCCGCAGGCAAGTTAGAAAAATAAATTGCAAAGCAATTCTTTTTAAGTAATATAGATAATTAGGAAACATTGGTTCCAAATTGCACCTGTACAGTTACCCTTCAGCATCCAATCAGCAATTTGTTTTCATAAGACTACTCATTTTAGAAAATTAATCCAAACTAAAGGTTTCATTGGTTGATATAGGCTGCAATCCAGGTAAAATGTAGCACCTATGTTAAGAAATCAGTTGCAATGTGTTAGCAGGGAATGTACTTAACTACACCACCACTTTCACCACATTCTGTGAAAATAAAGGGAAAATATACCCTGAACATTGCAGATCTCTAGAAATTAAATCCCATAAAACATCTGTTTGTAAATCACTGTCTCATCTAAAGATGAGACAGTCTCAGGCAAAGACTTATGCAAAGATTTTGGCAAACGTCTGGCCAGGCAGCAAAGAAAAACAAGTCCTTAAGAAAGGGCAGGTGGGCAACAAACATATTGGGAAACAGCCTAAGGTAAAAACCGGGAGATCAGAAAATGGGGAACAAGGACAGGGCAAGACAGGAACAGGAGCAAAGTCAGGATGAACACAATGCTAGGATAATGACCAATGATCCAGGATTGGGGAGATGCAGTTAAAATGGCCCTTTAACAAGCTATTGCCCACAGCTGGACAGGGGGCGTGAATGAGGGTAGATTGACTTAGAGGCAGAGCCAAAGAAGGCTAATGCCTGCCAAGCAGGTTGCCTCCTGTGGCTCAAGCAGGAAGTGCAGCTGCAAGTATCCAACAGGTTCCTGGTTCAAATCCAAGGAGCAATATAATACAACTATATTATAAAGCCACTGGCTTTCATGCCAAAAATGTATTTGGCTTCTTATTACATTTTTGACATGATATTTTATTAAGGGGGTTATTTAGCTAGTTTTTTTTAATTGCCCCCACTAGCCACCCACATGGGTGGGATTTCCCGGTATTAGTGGCCATGTTGCGCATGCACATAATGAGTGAATGCTACAATTTGCTCATTATGTGCATGTGTGTGACATCAGCAGCGCAGCATGAGCATGTGCTATGCTCCCTCCTGGTGTGAGTGCCCTAGTGTTGGCAGAGGGCAATTTTTTTTAAAACAATAACTGTTACCCCCAACCACAGTGTGGGCTCTATTAACCTGCTCCTTTGGTTGGGGATAATATTGTTGGCCAATAGGTGCCCTTTAAAGGGCACAAAATAAAAAATTTTTTTCAAG
Organism: Xenopus borealis; assembly: GCA_024363595.1. Taxonomy (NCBI): domain Eukaryota; kingdom Metazoa; phylum Chordata; class Amphibia; order Anura; family Pipidae; genus Xenopus; species Xenopus borealis. Next base: position 45,949,757 of record CM044440.1, read on the forward strand.
ATTTAGTATTCTTCTAAGCTGCTAGAAATTTTAAAATACTCCAGCTAAAACATGCCAGAATCATGTAGAAGTCAATGGCAGATGGTCCTTTTACCAACTGGAACATGTTTTTTACCTTCATGATTTCTCAATAGTTTTAGGTTCTTTTCCTTGGTTTTCATTCAATAATCCGATAAATTCGAGTTTTCAAAGTGACAGTTCAAAATGACTATGAAGATTCTCATTCATTCAGGTCATGATATATCTAACACAAGTAAAACAAAACAACTGGACTTGCTGAGAAATTGTAGACATTTCACTGCTCATATGAGCAGCTTCTTCAGTTCAACCGACTGGTGTAGGTTCTCGGCATATCCAATCACAACATCACATTGTAACTCTTCAGAGAGGTGACATCTGAAATTCACAGAGCTGTTGATTCTGTGTAGTTACTATGATATGATTACCAATGTGTCATTCAACTCCTAGACACAGGTATTACTTGTGAGAGTTGCATGAATGGATGTGTGAAGAGTTTTGAAACTGCCGGGGTACAAATGTTAGAACAGCATTGTATGTAGCAGACAGGTGGTGTCAAAGGCCGAAGTCTATATGCCAAAAACTCCCCTACCACGTCTTCATTAAAATTTCTCAGCAAGTCCAGTTGTTTTGAGTTACTTGTGTTAGCTATGACAATTCAAAACATTTGCACAATTTGAATTGACAATCAATTTTATTGCGAGTTTTCATTGCACCAATTTTATCAAGAATAATTATTGGGCAAATTAAGGGCATTCAGGTTTGGGAGTTTGGTCAAATTTTGTTTTAAATAAAGTGACAAAAAGTTTAGTCTTATTAAATGCTAGCTTTGTCAAATAGAAGCCAATGGGAACACTCCATTGCAAACTATATAACCTTTCTTTGCATTGAACTTTTTAACGGTTTTCATTTTTTATTTATGCTTTTTATATTAGGATATTTTAAAACATAATTACGCATTCATCCTTTTTAAAATGTGAGTTTAGTCATTGTTTGAACTACACACATTTGAATTTTTATAAATAGGCCTCCCAAAGTATAGTGATCCAAATTATTGAAAGACTCTGAGCATCCTGGAAAACAGGTCCTATACCTATATATAAATGTGGAGTTAGGAAAACACTGACACTCAATAACAATATTCAAAATGGAAATGTACATTGACTACAGAAAAATTCACAGAAGCAAATGCGGAGTACTCGTCACCAGCATTTTCTTGGGTTTGCCATAGCCACAGAAATTGTTTTGCCCTTCAGAGGATAACTTAGAAAAATCTAAATCCCCAATACTCACTTGTTTCTTTTGTAGTTATTATTAAAAATAAATTCTGCTGAGTTCAAATAAAGTCCAAAGAATTCCAAGAAATGTACTTGACAACTTAGTTTTCAAGAATCCCTGTGGTTTGAGCATACCATTGCTTTAAAATGAGACATATTATATTACATATGCTATAAACCTTTTAAATGGTATTGTTATAGGGAAGCTAAAGTGATCTTGAAAACGTAGTGTATAACTAAGTAAGTGCACTCCAGAAACAAAGAATGAAGAGAGGAATTTGAGGTTTTAGAGAGCAATTAAAAATATTTCAGTCTGTGAGCTTAGAGTTATGGATAATCATGGCATAAAATGTATTTTCTTCAGAATTTTTTGAAGCTGATTTGATTTTGATTGCTGCTATTACAGCAATTTTATTGGACTGACTACTCACTAAACATTGATGCCCTCTTGCATATTAAATCAAAGAATAAAACATGTAGCAAACCAACAGCCAAGAAAATATTATGATAGTTTCACTAGTGTGAAAACAGTGATTTGATTTTTTATATTTAAGCCAGAACTGAGAAAAACAAATGTGTATAAAACCAGTATTGCTGAGCACAGACAACACAACTAAACCTAGACAGGTAGTAGAAGTTTTTGTTGTTTTTTCTAATGGAGCCCATTCTATAACCCCCACTACAGATTATATGCCTCTGGGATGTTCCAGAGCAATGGCAATTGGAATTTATTGAGTCTTACAACATGTCTCTCAGGCAAGTCACCAGATAGATATATGTCTAATAGATGTAATTTTGATGTTCATTTAGAAGATATATATAAATGTTTTAGGGTTGCCACCTTTTTTCTAAAAAGACAGTAGGGTGTGGGTGACATCAGGGACACAGCAGGTGATGTTGGGGGTGGAACTGATGATGCTGTGGGCAGGAAGTGTGATGTCAGGGGCCAGGCTGATGACATGCCAATCAGCAATTGGTTGATCGCAATGTCATTAACTGCAATGTCCTGCCTGGATTTCCTAATTTGAAAATCCTGGCAGGCAGTTTTCACATAAACAGCCCTTCCAAAAACTGGGCTGTCTCTGTGAAAACCACAGGTGGCAGCATACATATATGTATATTTCTTTAAATATTTTAATATGCACTTACGTATGAATGATGTATTGATGTAATGATGTTATCACTGTGATATAAACCAATATTCAATTTCCATTTGAACTTGTCATAGGGTGCCCAGCATAGTAGATAAGTGAATGTTTTACAATTGTATGTCCAATATATTGACAGTACTTACAATGGAGTGCTCTCACTGCTCATATTTTATTTAATAGAGAGGAACTGGTCAATTTGATAATGACAGCCCTTGCCTATACTTTACAAGATTGGTTATCTGTATAATAACCTCTGTTTGTAAAGTCGATCAATCTGATTTCCATTTTATCATGGTAAACTCTACACTATGTACATTTCTCACTGTGGGACTGCTGGCAATATTGTACTTAGAATAGGACTAGATAGTGAGAAGCAAAAGTGAGTTAGTTTTAGTGATTATAACACAGTGAATCTATAATTATTGATTTATTTAAATTACTGTCAAACTTAGATTTTTATTATTTGGAGAAAGTCTCTGTGGAAATTTTATATTGATAATTGGTTTCTAAGTTTGTGTTGAGTGTCCTTTCAATAAGCCAATAAGAGTTTGGGATTTCTGTTAAACAGTTAGATATAAAGTCTTGTGAATACTTTAGATGACGGATAAAAATGGACATTCTTCCAGAACTAATGGCAGTATGTAGAAAACAGAATAAGTGGGGGATAAAATGCACAAAGAGCAAATATTTTTTCTTTTGCACACATTTAAGATATACTTTTGCAAACCCATTAGGACTCATTTAGAAAGACAAGTGCAGTGTGTATTTGGAGACACAATTTACAGTGTTTTTTTTTGTTACCTACAACCAGTGTTTTTCCCACAGTTCCAGCCTCATTTGTTACCATGTACAGTGTTTCATTGTCTGTAATTGAGTCTGAAGCATAAAACATTTGTTAGTTGGTGAATTAGACAAAACTGGGACCAAACTTTGTCAGTTAGGGGATTCCATCATTGATGGTGCTATGCATTATTATGACATTTGTGTGATTTTTTAGTGCATATATATGCAGTTTTCAGAGGGAACCCTGGAATTAAAACTTTAAGGTAGAAGTAGCTCCAGAGTTCTATGTCAATAGGGCACTTGCATGTATTCCAGAAGCACTAGATCCAAGAGCAGCTATAGGAGCATGTTTGACCGCAAGTATCAATAATGATGTCCCAAACTAGTTGTGTATATGTCTTTTAATGCTATCAGGAAGCTAATGTAATAACAAGTCTTATTAAAAAATCAGTATCACCACATGCAAGCAAGTATTAAAAATGGTCATTTAAAATCTGAAAAGCAATATACTGTGCAGATAACATTTATCTCCTGTATTACCTATTGTCATCAATGAATTAGGCAGTTGTAAAAGTCTGGGTTAACAACATACTAAAAAAAAGTTTTAAGTAGGAGATGCTACTAGGTAAGCAATACTTTGTTCAGCATTATATACAGTAAGGCACAGGAGTGAACTACATTATTTGAATAATAATGTTTTCACTGTTCTGCATTTTATTTTTCAATAGAATTTTCTTGAATTAGGCTTTAACCAGGACTGGTTTTCCAGGTCTGGAAAATGTTTAGAACAGCTTACATTCAGTGTCACAAAATAGATGCAACATTTCTATGAGCTGTTTTCATGCAGAAGGTTAAAGTTTTATTTACACTGGCCAATTACTACTAGAAAATATTTGAAATATTTATTCAGGCTAGAGCTGCTCATTACAGAATAAAGTGTTTGCTTGGGTTTAAAGTAGGTGGTATGCTTACTGAATGTAGTAGAGAAATTGTTAGGGCAGACAAGTAAAAGGGCAGCTACTTTCCAATTACTGCAGAAACATTACAGCTAAATTGCATATATATATTACTCTGACACTTATTCACAGGGATTTTTAAACTTTACAGCTATAGGGATGCCCTGAAAGTAGCCAAGACACCTTAACCTATCTCGCATGAGAAAAATTAAAAGAGAGATAAATTAATGTTTTTGGTTTTCCAGGAAAATATAAGGAAAGGTAAACTTTTTTTTTTCATTTCCCTTTTTTGCTCTTAACCTGTAAACATGTAAACAACACAGTGAAGGTAATGCCAATAACATTTATATCATTGTGGACTGTACTAACTCCAATGACTCATCAAGTATTATGTCCAGACCTTGTAGAAGCGCATGTCCCTTAAAGGGGAACTCCACACAAGCATAAACTTTTAGAAAAGTAAACATAATTTCAAGCAACTTCACAATATACATAAATTCAAAATTTGTTTTTTAATGGTTTGGAATAGTTCCCAAAGCCTAGCCCCTGCTCTCCTTCTGATCTGTCTTACTACTTTGCTAAGCTGGCTGACTACTATTACTTTGTATCAGCAGCCATCTGTTCTTAGCCTGCATCCTCCATACTCCACAATTCCCTGCAGACGTGATTTCATTAAGGAACGGAACATCACAGTGCAATGCATTGTGGGTTATGTAGTTGCTGCATGCTGTCTGTAAGCTGTGGAGAAGTTGTTGTTACAATTAGTAACATCAGTGTTTAGTCCCTCCTTCCCTACCAGGATTTTAAATGATTCAAAAAGAGAAGAACTGTTCAACAGTTGGATTTCAGCATAGAAAATTGTATTTATTCATACATTTTGAAGAAATAGGTAACTGTGATGGGTATATTAGGGGTTTCTGTGTTGTGTGGGTCTCTTTATCAAATTTTGGTTTAGAAGCCAGAGTTCCCCTTTAAGCATTGATCTATTATTGGCAATAATATGACCTACCTCCACAGGAAGGGTGGCCAGTTCATCGATCTTAATAAGAGCTTTTACATACAGTACTTTGCTTTTCATTATAACTCTGTACATTTAATTTTTCATGACTGTCTGTGTTTAAAGGGATGACTTGACAGTCCTGCCCTGGAACTGTTCTTCCTACTCTGGTGATCTTTATAGATTGGCTATCTTATTAATTAATATTTTCATCTGAAGTTGATAAAAAAAACTGTAAGCAAAATACTGTCACTGTGCCACTGACATAATTAAATGCTAGAGGTTTACATTAAGCATTAAATATTTTTCTCCAATGCTAACTTCTAACTCTTGTATATAAAAATTGTAAGCAGGAATCTGGATCATGAGACTCAGAAGCTTTAATGTAAAGATCATAACTTTCTGATGACATGTTGTTTCTGAGCTCTCTTTCTCAAGAACAGATAATATGAACAATCACACATTAGTATGGCAAGTTCATCCACGACAGAAGCTTTGGTATCAATTCTATATGCTTGTGTGGATAAGGAATGGAAATTGAAAATGATCACCTTTAAAGTTTCAGAGTTTTAACTTTCTAGGTAAGTAGTTAAATTAGTTATTTGTCTTTGAATTAACTTTTAGAATGATCCATAGAGTGATATTCTGAAACGATTTGCAATTAGGACTATGAAGATTTTCATTCATCCAGGTCGTGGCATATCTAATATAAGTAATTCTAAAACAACTGGACTAGCTGAGTAATCATTGAAGACATTTCACTACTCATCCAAGCAATTTCTTTAGTTCAACTGACTGGTGTGGGAAGTATTCAGCATTTAAACTCGTCCATTAGTCCAATCACAATGGCACATTAGGAAAGGTGACATCTGAAACTCACAGAGGTGTTGATTCTGTGTATTTACTCTGATAGGATTACCAATGTGTCATGCAACTCCTAGAAACAGGCGTTGCTTGTGAGAGTTGCATGAATGGATGTGTGCAGTGTTATGAAACCGCCAGGGTACTGATGTAAGAATAGCATTGTATGTACAGCATTGTACTAATTTGCAGTTAGTTTTCATTTTTTATTATTTGTGTTTTTTGAGTTATTTAGCTTTTTATTCAACAGTTCTCCAGTTGCAATTTCAGCAATATGGTTGCTAGGGTACAAATTAACCTGGCAGCCATGCACTGATTCGAAAAAGAGACTGGAAGATGACTAGAAGAGGCCCTCAACAGAAAGATTATTAATAAAAGAATAGCAGAACCAATACATTTGTAGCCTTTCAGAGCATTTGTTTCTAGATCGGGGTCAGTGACTACCTATTTGAAAGGCGAATTGAAAAATAATAAAAGTTAACTTAAGGTTAACCATTCTCTCCAGTTCTCAGCCTAAACTGTTATTTGCCCAGCGCCCACCACATCCAATACTACGGCCAGCCCATAGTTATGGCATATATAGCCTAGAAGAAAAGATGAAACCCTGTGTAAGAGACTGTGTACAAATGTTAAACAATGAGGAGAAATGGCATATATATTTGGTAAAAAATAGTAGAAGGTGTAGTCTGAACCTCTTTCAACTATAAAAATAAGCTCAAGCTTAACCTTTAGCACTTATAAGGCATTAGCATATTCAAATAATTATTATTTAATATTCTTTAGAATGACTAATGGCCTTCTTCTAAACATTACAGGAAAACTATACCCCGAAAATGAATACTTGAGTAACAGAAAGTTTATATAAAATTAAGTGACACATTAAAGAATCTTACCAAACTGGTATGTATATTCAAGTAAATATTGAGCTTTTACATCTCTTGCCTTGAACCACCATTTCGTGATGGTCTGTGTTCTGCCTCAGAGATCAGCTGAAACTGTAACAGGAAGAAATGTGGAAGCAAAAGACAAGACTCTGTCTGTTAATTGGCTCATGTGACCTAACTTTATAGTTTGTTTGGTATGTTAAATCATACGATCCCAGGAGGCTGTCCTTATTTTTTAAAATGGCTGTTTTCTATTTAGGATTACCCAATGGCACATGCTACTAAAAAAAAGTGTATTATTATGAAAATGGCTTATTTACATGAATTAGGGTTATACATACGAGTTATTTTATATATCTTTTTATAGAGACCTACATTGTTCGCGGTTATCGTTTTCCTTTAACATGCTCACCCTTTTTAGCTGATGACCTGGGTGTATATACCCCATGTCCCATGCTCCTGGTTTTGCAAACTCTTCTTACAATATGTAAAGGTTTAGAAAGGCCGCACTCACCAGAGTAGATGAGTGGCCCGGGTGCATCGCCCCGATCCTGTAACTGTAGGTGATTTTCACTCGAAACCATAAATGTAGGCAAGCACTCCTTAGTCCACTCATAAGGTAAACGCTTCAAGTTTATTTTAATAGATTAAAAACATCTCAGTCCGGACGCGTTTTGTATCGAAGTAGTCATACAGTGCCGGCGTCTCGCCCATCACTAATGGCTGCCTCTATTACTACACAGAAGCCTATTTATGTAAACAAACACACCAGCTTTAAAAGAGCAGGGCAACACTGCATAATATTTTTATTACTTTAAAACACTTTAATTTTTTTTTGTTGCTGTGAACAGTGCATTGACAAAAAATAGAAAGCATTATTAAAACTGCAAAACTAGCACAAAACATAAGTTAAGAGCAGATGCAAAAAATTAAACCATTTTACAATAACTGTGGCACATAGATTACAAATCATTCGCTACAAGGCTGCCCCTTTATCAAAATGAATGGTTAACTGTCATACATGGGTCCCTTAATTATCAAAGCTCTCTGATAGGAGTAAATTAAGCCATGTAAAGGGTCAATTCCACTTAAGGTCCAATGAATAAGATCTTTAAGCTTGATAATAAATGGTGTTCATACTGAAGGTTTTGCTTCTGAATACAAGAAAAAATGGTTTTTAAAGTGAATAATTAGATGAAATGGCTCTTACATAATTGTATCACATCACTAAAACAGGGCTTTGTTTCTATATTTAAATAAAAAAGTTGTTATAGCACTGAAACTTGTAGTACAGGCAGGAGAATGGCATGTTATAAAGAAACAATTTGATGGAGAGTGATTAAATGCAGCAATTATTCCAAATAAGCATCTACACTAATTCACAACAGTGCATTAAAGGGACAAAGTCATCTATATAAAAATGATTTAAAATCTAGTTAATTCTACATAATTCTGTGGTCACTTATTTTTAGTCACCATGAGGGATTTGGAGTTTTGTTCATAGCTGAAGCATTTACACTTTACAATTTGTTTTTGTTCTTTGTATTAAAGGAGAACTAAAGCTTAACTAAATGTTTTGGGCTTCTGTACCAGCTGAAGGCAACCACAGCACAAGCTCTGTGCTTTCAGTTCCTGAGCTTAGAGATTGATGCAAAATATATTGAATATATCATGTAAATGTCAAAATATAAGGCTGATTAGTAAATAATTATTGGTACACAGCATCACAGAAACCAGCACAATAAGCCATATATAAGCTTATAAGACAGTCAAACCTAATTTTCTGTGATGATACACAATGACCCTAACTAAATTCAAGTTTGGAAACTCCTTTAACAACTTTGAAGGATTGGATCAGTACTCCAAAAGAGATGCTGAACCTTTGGGCTGTTGGAAAAAATTAAATATATAAAATATGGCATTTCTAGCCATATTCATTTTTAGGGGTTAGTTCTCCTTTAAGGCTAATATTTTCACTAGGGTTTTAGGTTTTGTGTTTTATATACATAAAAAAGTATACTTTTCTAGTAGTATGTGTTATATAAAAATCTGCCATTTTAAATACTAAAGTCTGCTCTCTGGCTCATATGAGGCACTGTTCTCTCACTAACCAAGGATATGCATATAGATAAGTTCAGACAATGATTGGACAGAGCTGTATCTCTTGGAAATTTGTTTATATTCGAATTGCCTAAAGCATTTTAGTAAAGTTTTTTTCACTTTTTTCACTATTACCGGAGTGCTGCTGTTTTCATTCGAATATATGCAGAGTTTTGCCTTGGTAGGGGGTACAGCTTGCACCCGGGGCTGCAATGAGCTTTGTTCACTTTTGAAGCACACCTGAACTAATTTCATGGAAATTTAAGATTCCTTAAATAGGTCACTTATCATGATATATATTCTCAGTTGGTTATGAATTTGTTCCCTTTATTTGACGCCAAGCTGACCCTTCTGTGTCATTTAACTTGGAGAGAAAAAGATGTCCATGTGTAACAACTGACTTATGCAATCATACAAGTAGAAGTCTTCAATGGGATGTGGTGGCTTCTTGCAGATTGGATATTTATAAACACTGAATTCAAAGAGCCTAGAATCTACACCTATACCAACAGGTGGATACATTTCTGGTAAAAAGAAACACTTTTCTAAGCATACTTGCATGGGAAAAGGTCTAGTTTAAGAAAGAGCCATAATGCTAGCTAAAAAAGAAACCATTGCCAAAATATGAAATCTGGAGAAGGCAAGTCTATAGGGCCAAATAAACAGATTCAGTCACTCTTCCTTTTTAAATATTCTCCATAGTGTGACAATACATTTGAAGAAAGACAATGGGGTTGAACTAATGATCATTATGATTGATTGAATGAATTCTGAACCATCCATAACAATCATCACTATTCATTACTGCAATCATATTTTAAGTATAACCCTGGATTGTGCTTCAAGAAAGTGGATTTGATCAAAATTGATATTGATGAAGTTCAATGTAAAGCTTAAAGGAAAACTATACCCCAGAACAATGAAAGTCTCTAAAAATATACTGTATTGCATAAAACAGCTCATAGGTAAAACCCTCCTTCATGTAAATAAACCATTTTCATAATATATTTTTAGTAGTATGTGCCATTGGGTAATCATAAATAGAAAATTGACATTTCAAACAATACGGGCCATCCCCTGGGATCCAAGGATTCACGGTGCACACAAACAAACCAAACAAACCATACATGTTATGTCATATGAGCCAATTAACATAGTTCTGTGTTTTGCTTCCAAGATTCTTCCTTTTACAGTTAGAGTTGTATTTCTGGTCAGGTGATTTCTGAGGCATCATAGAGACAATGAAATTGTGGTTCAAGGCAAGAGATGTAAAAGGTCAATATTTACTTGTATATACCTGTTTGGTATGTTTTTTTAATGTCCCTGCAGGGGGAGCTGGGAGGAGGGATTATGTAGGGTAGGGGTTTTTATTAGTTGGGGGGTTGAATTCTCCTTTAAGTATTTATTTTGGGGTATAGTTTTATCACTCACAGCATTCTCTTGCATTTTATTGTATACAGCATTCCATTTTTATAAACAGTTTTATAACAGTTTTTGATCAATATTTATTAAATCAAACTGCACGATTGATCAACGAGATATATTCCACTGTACTTGGAATGTCTGGAAATCTTGTAATTCTGGGGGAAATATTTAATGAAAATTATATGGTTAAAGTTGTAGACCTATGACAAAAAGAATATTAGGAAGAACATTACCCAATATAAAAGCTGTATATAGGAAACACACCAGCAGCAGGGGGAGAGAGAGTGACTCTCATGCGCCATTCGGCAGTCTGTAGTCAGCAACGCCCGTCCTCCAGAGAAATAGCCCATCTGGGAGGATTGGGCAGGGGCATATTTCAAGAATTTTCAATAATGTAGGAGGCATTTATTAGGCTTTATTGGCATTAACAAAAAATATCCACAAATTTTTTATGCACTTACTGTATATGTAATGAGTATTTTTTTGTGTTTTTTTCTTAAACAGCCCCTTCAGAACTTGCGATTTCTGAGATTCTACCTCTCTGGAGCAGCTATATCTACATGCTTGCGATAAACTATTAAGAACAATTAAAATTCAATACTGGATATTTTGTTATTTTAATTGCAGCAATATTTACTAGTTTTCCAACAACACATTTGCATTTTACCTGTTGTACAGTGTAAAATGTTATGTTTGTGTAGAAGTCTCAGAGGAATAATTTATTTAATCAGTATTCAATTTGGCTAAATCAGCACCTTCAGCTTCTGGATTGGTCTATTATAATTGGTAAACATACCAATTTGTTTTCAGTTAGTAATGTTTAACCTTAAGCTGAAGGTTTGCTTGTCTAGCTATCACAGAAAATGTTAAACATTCTGACTTTTTATAGTTGTATAACTGATTTATACAGCAAGGTATCTATAAAAAAAACAGTTATTTGTCTGCTTACAAATATATGCATTATAAAAAAAATATTGTATATATTTTATAACATACTGTATGGCGACTACAGTATTAATAGTGCATTGTATAATTATTTAGTACCTTGCCAATTTATTTAGCCAACAAAAAACAAATTTAATGGGTTTCAATTGAACATGTCAGAGTAAGATATTTATCACTATTCAGTTGCAGCATTGAAGACATTTAAAATAAAATATATACAGGTATTAGATCTATTGTCCAGAATGCATGGGACCTGCGGTTTTCTGGATAAGAGGCCTTTCTGTTATTTGGATCACCATATCTTATATCTACTAAAACATCAAACATTAAACTGCCCCAATAGGATTGTTTTACCACTAGCATGGATTCATACTGCTTAGTTAAGGTCAAGTATGAGATATTGTTTTAGTATAAAAATATTTTTTACATTTTAAATACTACTTTGCACCTTGTGTGATAAGCCTTTACATTAGGTGAACAAAATGAATAATTACTGGGGGATGCCAAAATGTTTAAACTGCACCAGCCTGGGATATTTTTGTAGAAGCGCAACGCTGTCAGCTTTGGATTGTTCTGTCTTCTTTTCATTCTGGTCCATGAAGAAGATTGAAAAGCTGATCTTTATAAGAAACAATGGGGCAGATTCACTAAAGGGCGAATTGTCAGCAGCGACACACTTTGCCAGGCACAAATTCATTGCCACTACACTAATTCCTAAAAATGCGAAGTTGCATCCTGAGTGCCAAACACTGGCGACTTTTCGCTAACGATACTTCCTCAGTGCGAGCATTTCATAGCAAAGATTAGCGTTCATTTATACCTAGCGAAAAGTCACTAGTGATCTTGCACTTTGGTCAATTTTAATAGGGCGGTACATTAAAGTTGTATGGACGTCTTTATTAGAAATGTTGGTGCAAATGCTTGAAGTGGCCACTTTTTATTACAAATGTCCAAGAAACCTCATTAAAGACAAAAGAGATACTCTAATTCCCCACTCATGAGCCCACTGTAAAATGAATGTTCCATGGCCCTCAAATGTCTGAGGAAAAATGTTAACCCAAAAAAGTTTAAATTAAGACTTTTGCAGGCAATTCCGCTAAAAAAAAGCACAAGTTGTCAGCTGTTTTTTTTTTTTTACACTTATGACTTTCTGGGGTACAGGATATGATGTCACTGACATCAGATTGAGGAAGATGTAGCTTAGTAAAGACGACAGAAGAGGAAGAACATTGAGGCAAATGAGCTGCTACAGCTGTTGCATTGCTTAACAAACAGAATCACTGGTATCAGGTAATGATAATAACTGGCTCCCCCATTAATTATGCCTTTCCTTCTTTTTCAGTGCATTTTCTGAATAAAAGGATTAAGGATTTGGATGAGTCTGATATTCTGGTAAAGAGATATTAGGGCTCATTTATCAATGACCATTGCACAAGCTAAGTTGCCTATAGCACGTAATCAGCAGAAAGTTTTGATCCATCTACTGCCTGTTAGAAAAAGAAAGAAATATTTAATTAGGGGAATAGCAGTAATGCACATTACCCATAATCAGTTCCATTATCTGTTGAAGAATGTTTTCTATATTAATGTTTACATTTTTACTTTTCTGCAGGAATTGTGATTCTTTGGTGTGAAAAGGGAAATTGGTTACATTTGTCTTCAAGATACTCTGGGGTTTTTCAACTCTTCAAGTAACAGAGGGTGGTGTTTTGGAGCACACCTTGAGTTTTATAGTTCAGTACATGGCTGGTAAGCTGACAAACTGACATTTTTCATTTGTGCATATCAAAGGCAAAACGGAATTCAGCTCTTCTTTCTTGTACGTTAAACACATTTTCAGGGAAGGCTATTTGATCCATTTTTGACAACTTGCCTTAATACTTAATCAAAGTAGGAATGGCATTCTTTTAACCACATAGGAGGCTAAAAACCTGGATAATATATAAAAATATATATAAAAATATAATAAAACAGTATCTTGAACTTGATCCATATTGGTTTGCAAAGCAATCCTATTGGTTTGATCCATATTGGTGGCAAAACATTCCTATTGGCTTTACAGAATATTTAAATGTTTCTTAACAGACTCAGGGGCATATTTATTATGCTGTTTAAAAAACAGAAGGATAATACACTACACATTGCCAGATATATATTTTTTAACAGTTTTTTTCTTAGAGTAACTTAATGGTGGCAAATCTGGTGTCAGTTCAAAGTTCAAAAGTCAGATCAACTTGATAACTTATTATTTCATAGTAACATAGTAAGATAGATTGAAAAAAAGACAAAGATCCAAGTTCAACCATTTTAGTCTATCTATAACCTGCCTAACTGCTAGTTGATCCAGAGGAAGGCAACCTCCCCCCCCCAGTTGAAGCCTCTCCAATTTGCCTCAATGGGGGAAAAAATCTTTCTGACTCCAAGATGGACTAGTCCCTGGATCAACTTGTACTATGTGCTATCTTCCATAACCTTGTATTACATCCTTTGCTAAAAAGCTGCCTAACCCCTTCATAAAGCTATATAATGTATGAATGCTTCATGGCAGGCCCGGACTGGCCATTTGTGGGTTAGGGCAAATGCCAGAGGGGCTGCTATAAGGTCCCATAGAAAGTCAGTGTTTAGTGGGCTGGTGGGGGCTGTTTGGGCATCTATGTGGGCTGATGGGCCTCTTGTGTACCTGAAATGCCAGGGCCTATTTTAATTCTCAGTCCAGTCCTGCTTCATGGAGAGAATTACACATCTTGACAGCTCTCACTGTAAAAATCTGTTTTGAATATTTAGCTGGAACCTCTTGTCTTCTAATCAGAATGGGTGGCCACATGTCAGTTGGAAAGATGTACTAATAAATAAAGCATTTGAGGGATTATTATTATGATACTACTAAAAAAGTATATTATATAGTGAATAAAGCACCCCCTCTTGTAAAATATAAGGATATTATAAGATACCGAGGAGTTTCATGACCATATAAAATATTTTATACAGGTCATGGAACTCCGAGGTAACTTCTAATATCCTCATATTTTGCAACTGGGGGTACTTTATTTATTATAAAACAGTTTGAGTGAGTCATGTGACAGAAATGACATCAGAACTCACCATTTATAACTGATGACAAGGATATAATCTACAAGATATTCACAGCTTTTGTGTATTATAACGAAAATTATTTATTCACATGAAGCAGAGTTTTATATATGAGCTGTTTTATGCAATATATTTTTATAGAGACCTATATTGTATAATTTTCCTTTAAGATGTAACCTTATTTTCTACTAATCTCAATAAATAAGATTCTGAAGCAGTGTGGACCAAAACTGGGCTGAATATTTTAGATGTTATGAGATTGTCTATGCCAATTAAACATGGAAACTTCCAAAGTCGTGAATATTTTGTATTGGCACTGTTGCTTTTGCCCTCATGATGTATTGTTAAACACATAATAATCATAACAACAACTTATTGTTGGCTAGTGTTAGTCATCACCCAATAATTATGAAATCCCTGTCTTGTATTATTATTTAGGCTAAGAAATCATGACCACTAATGTTATGTGTACATTCCAGCAGTAGTAATTCCTTCCTCAAAAATATGCAAACTGAGCAGAGTTTTCAGTGGATTCGTATAAATCAAAATTGCTACATGTAATATGTATTCCGTTCAAATTTGCCTCATGCATATGAAATAAACATATCCTTGAAATCCTCCAGGCAAGCTCTGCTGCTCTAAATGAACACCTGTATAATTTTCTCAGTCCCATAATGTTACTACATAATAAGAAGTCTGTTCTTATTTTGATGCCATGGTGTGGAAAAGAAAACAGTACAAGCCTTGGAAAAAATCACAAAAAAGCAAAAACTCCAGACTGACAAATCTGCCCTTAATAAAACCCACCGATCCAAAATAAAGTAATTACTCATGCTGGAACTATACCAAATTGAATCTGCATCACATTTATGAAAACACGTTCACTACTTATCATTTTAAAAGCATTGTTTAAAAACTAAAATACAGAACATTGTCATCTGTTTAATGCTCAAATCTAGGTTTACTCTCTGGTGTTCGATAGTTCGAATCAAGAAATATGAGGTGCTCCCATTCAGAGCAGAACATAATTTCAATTAAACATCAGACTGAAATTAAAATGGTGCTAGACAGCATGTTATATAAAGCCATTTTTTGTTTGGGTGACAGGACCATCAGTTGATGAATGTCAGTTAATTCTTTCCATATAAATCAGTTATATTCTATTTCTCTCTCTCACTTAATGAGAAAGGGAGAAAAACAGGATCACCAAGCATATCTTAGCAAGTTATTGGTCAGGGATCAAACTAAAATCAAAATTAGCATTCAGGTTGGCTATGTAAGGCAAGCCACTGGAAATAGTAATGTCACTTTAGCTTGGACATAAATGATAGCTTTTGAATAAATTAAATTGAGATGGCTTTATTGGATTCAATTACATGTAAAATTGAATATCAAGAAAACAAAGTATTATGAAAACAGCAAAGTATTTATTAAAGTAGTGGGCTACAAGCTCCATATAGCCATAATACAAATGTGAATTATTTAGGGCTAAGGCAATACTATTTAATCACTGGCCAGGAGGTAAAATTCCATCAATGTCTGGATTTTTAAATAGCATCATATATTCTTATTCTGAGGCTTGCAGAATTAATGATAAATATATATGAAGAATGATATTTCCTTCCTGCATCATTCACATACAGTACATTGCCTTAAAGTGCAATTTTACCCTCATTTTATCATTTTCCTCAGCATTTCTGAGATATTAAGAGGTTCATATACATATTAGTTTCTTTCTCCATTTGCTTTAATAAAGTGTAAGCAACAAATTTCTGCCTAAGAAGCTCTTGTCATACATTGTAACAAAAAACTCTGGGGAAAACATTTTAACCACAGCTTTTTTTTGCATTTTAGCACAGGCATGTTTTATTGCAGGTTTTGAATGCAACACATTGCATTTTTATAGCTGCATATTGAAGTCACACAGAGGCAAATTTTCATGTAGGCAGTAACCCATAGCAAATAATAAATCATTAGATTTTTAAGGTGACCATACTGGTACCAGTATGGTTGCAATAGATACAGAAAAGGCAAATGTGCTAAACCAGTTTTCTTGATTGTATAGAATAGAGGTGTGAGAGGTCCCAGGCTAAATTCATAGCTGCACTGTTGGGTCAGCTCAATCTAGTCAGTGGCTTACTCAGGATATGATTCATAAAGACTTAATAAAAAATGATTGTAAACAAGGAGCCAGATTGGCAATTATAGGCCAATAAGTTTGACATCTGTGGTGGGCAAATGATTTGACATTCAAATTTTTGTCCTAGTGAATGGCATTATGAGCAGCAATCAGCATGGCTTTACTAAAGTCTTTTGGGCTGAAGTCGTT
>CM044440.1:45975285-45994656 GCA_024363595.1 Xenopus borealis
TTTTATATATTTTTTTCTTTCATATAGGTAGGATCATAGCAACCAAGAGAGAAGTTTGGTTTGTTGTATTATAAGAAAAGTAAGGCTGCCTTTCACTGAAAAAAACAGTTAGGCAAGACTGAGGAAGTACGATTGACACAATAATAAGGATGTTCACTGACTATTGGAAATAAATTTTTACTTAACGTTGTAATTATTAATGAATTGCTGCCATTGCTGCCTCAAACTTGTTTATGCTAGAGCCCTCCAACGTGCCCTAAAGGGTCCATTTGTGCTGATTCTTTAGTTCATATAATACAAGCAACACTGAGCTGTCTGGCGCCAAAAAACAGCCTTCCACACAGGACATCCAGTTATGAGAATTGTGTGTCATAGCTGACATTTATGGCATGAAGAGCAATTTGTCACACTCCAGACAACTTCCTTTAACCAGTGAAGAAAAGTGTTCACTACTAATAAAAAAAAATGAAGACTTCCTAAAATTTTACTTTCCTTATGCAAAGTGGTGTTTGCCCTAGGGGCTTTTCTAATTGCAGGTTAACATGGGCGTTGCATCTCTTTGAGAACAGGCATCATTCTAGTTATTATACTATATTATACTGCATTCTCAGTTGCAGAATAACAATTCTACAGCTAACAAAGTCATCAGTGCACATATATTAAATAATAAGGATGGACAGTCAAAATTAAGTTAAAGGAAACTCCACCCAATAAGGATAAAACCAGTGTAGCAAAACTCAGTTCTCATCCACCCATGACTCCTGTTCCCACAATGCTTTGCATGTACTGAGATTAAAGGAAAACTATACAACCAAAATGAATACTTAAGCAATAGCTAGTTAAAATTATGTTAAGTGGCATATTAAATGGTCTTGACAAACTGGAATATATATTTAAGTAAATATTGCCTCTTTACATATTTTTTCCTTGAGCATTTTGTGATGAGTCTATGATCTCTCAGAGATCACCTGACCAGAAATAATGCAGCTCTAACTGTAACAGGAAGAAGCGTGGAAGCAAAAGACAGAACTTTGGGAATGTTTACTAAAGTAACAATGGAGGTACATCTCCGGAGATCTCTGGAGATCTGGCCCATTGGAAACAATCATCAATTAGATTTACAAGTTAGAAATCAAAAGCAAAGATCTGATTGGTTGCTTTGGGCAACATCTCCAGAGATTTACTGAGATATGTATCTCTAGTGTTAGTAAACATGCCTCTTAGCCTGTTAATTGGCTCATGTGACCAAACATGTATCGTTTGTTTATGTACACCATGAATTATAGGGTCCCAGGGGACACCCCTTAATTCTTAAGATGGTAATTTTCTATTTAGGATTAACCAATGGTAAATACAACTAAAAAATATATATTATTATGAAAATGGTCTCTTTACATGAAGCAGGGTTTTACATATGAGCTGTTTTATGCAATATATTTTTATAGATACTTACATTGTTTGGGGGTATAGTTTTCCTTTAACAGTCCTGTAAAGAAGCATTGTGGCAAATAAAGTTTTTCTGAAGGAGACCTGATTTTCTTCCATTTTTTCAAAAGTCAAGATGAACAACGCAGAAAAATTTAAATGGTTGCTAAATAAAATGAACTAATGCCTTTAAAGGAATACTGTCATGATTTTTTTTTTAATTACATTGTTTATACTGCAAATAATTAACTCTATCATATAACATTTTATTCCAGAACCAACAAGTATAGATTTTTTTATAACTGTAACATTGGTATGTAGGCAGCCATCTCTGGTCATTTTGCCTGGTCATTTTCTTTCAAAAAGAGCCAGTGAATCACCCTGGTGGTCTAGTCGGCTCCTTTCCCTTTTGTGCCCTTTTATGCCCCGTTCCCCCATGGCATGTGCGCTGGCGCACTTCCAGCTTCATGAGCTGGCGTGATGACATCATCGCGCATGGCATGAAATTCATGGGGAAATCAGTGTACTGCAAGCTGCCCATTGTTAGGTTCTATTTGTAGAGTGCCTGGGTGTTTAATCTTTGTGATTCCTGATTGACCTCCTGTTACTGACCCTTGTTTGCCTATTTGACTACTCTGATCTCTCCAATCCTGACCCTTGCCTGCCTGTGACTATTCTGATCTCTCTAATCCTGATCCCGGCCTGGCTGACTATTCTTCTCTGTTTATGTTAGCCCGGCCTGCATATTCCACTCTGTGGCATCTGGTGGTGTTCTTCTATCCAATTTCCTTGGTGAGACGATCGTGCCCGTTTGCTTGTCCAGAACCTGGCGGTGTCCAATTAGCCGAGGGCTCCTCTCGAGGTGAAAGGCAGCAGTTATAGGCAGAAGTGATAGCCAAGCTTAGTTTGGGGTCTGGATTTAGGGTGCCATTTGTGACAGCCAGCACTTCATGATGGAACTGCTTTCAGGCAGGCTATTGTTTCTCCTACTCAATGTTACTGGACAAGTTGCAGTGAGACTTGGATTTTTACTACTGAGCACTATTCTAAGGGGCAAATTCACAAAAGAGTGCAATATTGCCAGCGACGGCTTCAAAGCCATCGCAACACACCGCCAGACTAAATTTTGCTCAGAAAACGTTAATTCAAGTGTGTAGTTGCATCCAGGGAGCCAAACGCTGGTGAATTTTCTCTAACGTTACTTCAGCAGAGTGAGCAAATCAATGCAAAGCTGTGCTAGCGTTCGATTCTGCCTACCGCAACTTATAAGAGTTCTTGCACTTAGGAAAATTTGCATACGACGGGAAATTTAATGGAGCTACTTATGTTACATGGTGCATCTGATACATTACATTTACACTGATAACTAGACATGCCAAGGTAACCTTAATAAAGTCAGTAGAGTTGTTTTAATGCCCTACACAAAGCTGCTCCTGCTCAGCTATGCTACTTACTTTGCTGTAAGAAATTAAAGATGACCGTGTTATGCATGGAAGCGAAGCAGGGAGCAGTGGTTGGCTTTTGGCAGGGGGCACAGACCAACAGGGTAAGGGTTCACTGGAAATGTTCTGGTGGCCAGTCTGGCCCTGGCAGTAACACGTATATATGTGCCCCAACATTTCCACCAGCACTGGAAAGTGCTTAATAGAGGGATCTGTAGTGTGGGCATAAAAAAAGCTTTCTATTGAGACAGAGTTTTAAAAATCTCTTTTCAGAACCCTGTTAGATGTACATTATTGAAAAGTGCAGTTTGACTCACCCCACATTATTATTTAGACTAGTACCAACTAAACAAGTATTTTTTTTTTCTGTAAAAGAATGGTTGTTCTATAAGGTAATTATGCAGAAATGTAAACATTTAAGCAAATCCAATTCACATGACACTCAGGAGATTGCTTTGTGACTGAAATTTATAGTGGAAAGTGTCTCGCAAAAAGAAATGAACTGCTATTTCTGGATCTCATTGATCTGAAGTCTCAATTTGACATCAGCGTTTTCATCAATGTATTTGATAATTTCTCATTTATATGCATTTTTGTCCCGATCGCTTAAATACCACCAATTTTCAGACTCTGCAATTGGCCTCTCCATTGATCTCAAATTTAGATATGATATTAATATTCTGCTAGAAAGTTTAAAGACAACCAGTTCACAGAAAAATTGTAAAGTTTTATTATATTACACGTATCCGTGTTTTTAGAAGATAAGTTCAGAAAAGTAAAAGAATAATACTGATACAGTATACCAGTGCATTTAAAAAATCAGGGGAACAAATTTTATGGTTGAGGAAGCATCCACATGCTATGTCCCTTTAATATCTACATGGCTGAATTATGCTGTTATTATAGGTGACCAGGTGACTCCAGATTCGGACTGGGACATCAGGGGCTCACCCAAAAACGTTACACTAGGGGCCCACCAAAGAATTTTAGACCAGGGGCCCACTCTCAGTACTATTATTCTTCCTCTAATCATTCAACCTCTATTCTCCTAGTGTTTTTTCTTTACATACTATAATCTATTATTACATTTATTTAGCCTCTAGAAATAGGGAATGGCCATGAACTTGGCCAAATTAGCTGCATGAGGGCCCACTGACACCTGGGCCCACCGGGACTTTTCCTGGTATCCTGGTGGGCCAGTCCGACACTGGGTGAATCTAATAATGCAATCAGTGTATAATGAGGGATGGTAACTCACTATACATAAAAGACACTTTTGCAGTCTAGCAAAGAAGGGGCCCAGCACCACAGTATAGGTTTCCTCAAACTACAAACATCACATTACCATCTACCAGTCTGCCTTCAAGACAAAAAGTTAGTTCAATATGTTGCAAATGGCCAGTAGTATTAAAAATTATACAGTTCATATAATTATCCCATTTAGCACTTTTTCATGTACACAATTGGCACACTTGTAGTGATGGTCGAATCTATACCATTTCCAGCGAAATTCGCGAATTGGTGAAAAATTTGCGAAACGAGTCGTGTCACATTTTCGAGTCGCGTCGCATAATTTTCGGTGCGTCGCGTCTCATTTTTTTTTTACGCCAGTGAATTTTCGGCAATTCATTTTCACTGGATTTTCGCGAATTCGCACCTGCCGAATAAATTCGCCCATCACTACACACTTGTCTAAATGCAGCAGTCACTAAAATGTGGAGGCCACTCTGTTACATGTCTACCACTCTGGCATTTCTTTGGTCACTCTGTCATATATCACTAGGCCCACTGTGTCATATATTGCTGGAGACACTGTGACATTGTGTCATATGTTACTAGTATCATTATGTCATATAATTCTAGAACCACTGTGTCATATATTGCTGGAGGCACAATAAAATATTGCTGGAGACACTGTGACATTGTGTAATTATATTATATTATCAGTATCAAGCACAAGCAATCTAAAATTGGACCCTAAGTGTCAAATGATGGAGGCCCCTGCCCAGTACAGCTTACAATCTAAATGGGAGGAAAACTTACAGACACATAAGTATTGTTTGATAATAAAGAATGTTTCAGACTGAAAAGCTTTAAGGAAACACACTTTTTCCTTTTTTGTCATATGTATGTGTATATAAAAGAACACACAAATATATATATATATATATATATATATATATATAATTTATGATTGCTCTCGTTATTAAACTAGAAGCGGTAAAACCAATCCAATTACACAATTACAACATGGCCTCTGTGTGACATATAGAGCTATAAGTAATAGCATAGTTTTACCATATAAAATTGATGCCTGTTGGACAGCTGAGGAGGTCTCTGTGGAGCTTTTAAATCAGTTTATCAAAGCATTGATTTATTTTCCTTTTATCCAAGTAGGCTGGTGTTTAAGTGGGTGTCCATGATCATAAATGTACCTTATTCATCAAGGGACAGAGAAAACATTGCATTTAGCACAGCTTATTTTTTCTACCGTTTCTTTCTTTCTCTCTCTCTCTCTCTCTCAGTCTCTCTCTCTCTATTTTTTTTTTTTTTTGAAAATTCACTTGCTTTATATCATTTTAAATTTAGACAGGCTAAAACAGGAACTGCTTTACAGCATAAAGAAGAAATGACTTTAACTTTATTCTTTTTTTCAGCTCAGCTGTACAATTTATTTTTGTCCTGGCAACAGATTTAAATCTCTTTGACTGTCTTTTTTTTTCATGGGAACTACTTGGTAAAGCCGACAAAGCTTTGTGTGTGAATGTGTGTGTGCGAGTCTGTGAGTGTGTGTGCCTATTTTCCTTGCCTGGTTTCTGTGTCTGTGTGTGCAGGCATGCATTCATTAACTTAATTCCCCAGCATTCAACAAGAGAGCATCATAAACCAGGGAGGGGAGAAAGGATTCATAAATATTTAGATTCTCTAGGCTACCTTACAAAGCAAAGCAGAGGAAAAAAAAGAGTATTTAGTAAGGCCTTGGTCTAAGTTCATTTGCATGTGAATGAAAAAGGGGTACAAAGAGATGACACGGTGATACAAAATAAAATATAAACCTGGTATTCTCTAAGGGGTCATTCATCTAGTCCCTGTCAATACAATCTCAGTGTCAGTGCTAAGCTATTCTCTGCGCATGGCCAAACAGACAAGCTGTGCAGTGTTGCAAATGATGTTCTCAGTTTGTTTCCGTTTAATTCCAGCACACAGGACTCCAGCGAACAGCGTTAATAGTTCTCATTTTTGATAAAAAAATATACACTGCGGTTCACATACAATACATTTTAGTATGCTGGTGTTCCCATAGGAAATTTAAAGTTTGTTAATTTACCAGTACCTAGCATTCTAATATAAAAATCCCTTGCTTATACATGCAGAGACATTTTGCATCATGCAGACTCATCATTTCAAAACACTGCTGATGTTGACATTCAACTGAAAAGTGAAAACTATGGTATAATTATATTGACACAAGTGTTATTTTCGTCTGGCGCATATTTTGGTTGATGTGTCCAGGCCCGGACTGGCAATCTGTGGGTTCTGGCAAATGTCAGAGGGGCTGTTATAAGGTGCCATAGAAATTCAGTATTTACTGGGCTGGTGGGGGCTGATTGGACCCTTTGTACCTGAAATGCCAGGGCCTATTTTGATTCTCAGTCCAGACCTGGACATGCCTTTTTTTGTGGCTGCCAAGTAATGAATGAACACCTTTGCATTTATTGGTATCGAATTGCTTTGGTCATAAACAGCATTAAAATGCTCATTGAATAGCTCTAGAAAAGAACAACACACATTCATTATTTCTGTTACATTAGCTTTCATTTCATACAGCGAATAGATTCGACTTGTTGAAGAGGTTCAGCAGAAATTTACACAGTACATATGTACCACCCATGTAACATACCTGCACACATAAAACTAATTTTCAGCATCGTAGGTATAATAAATGTTTTTGTATTTTAATAAAGGACTTATTAGAGTGGAAGCAGTAAAAACAGTAAAAGCAAAGAAAAGCTTTGATCTGCCAAGCATTGGCTTATGAGGATACAGAGGTCATCAGAGGGTGAGCCAGGCAGATAGTATTTATAGAGAACTACCAATGGAAAGGCAGCAAAAATAGCAAAAAAACAGAAGAAGGGTTACTAGGAAACACAGCATACTGGCAAAAGATTGAGAGATACAATAGAGTTGTAACACTTGAAGTACAGAAAAGCAGGAAGTAGGAAGTTGTAGCATAAAATAAAAACAAAGTTATCATCAGTTTGTAACATGTCCATGTTTAATAAAAGAGAGAATAAACCTATTGATATTTTAAAGCACCTCAAAGTTTTGTGGTCTGTATAATGTGACCTACCATCCCTTGCCTTTCCGTAGCCTAACACATCATTATTTTTTTTAGTTTTACCATATGTCTGTTGGTTAACAATATATGAAACATTTATTTCTCAAGCACTCATTTATGTTGTTAAATGTGATTCCTCTATTTACACATATGTAAAATATTTAAGAAATAACAAAACTTCAGCAGGTATCAGATAAGGGAACCGTGTTCTCCCTTGAACAGAGCCTGAGGATGGAGCTTAGCTTTGAGAGGTGGGAGAGGTTTGTATGTTTGGCCCCCTGTTAAACCCTAAACCCATGTCTTGCTTAGAGGAGTACTCCTTACACCCTACCCAAACTGCAAATATCTAGAGCAGAAAAGCATATTTAAAATAGGGTAGGGAGCATAAGGGAAGCAATTACATTTAGAATGAACTAAAACTCAAACAGTACCTCTTTACAAAGGACACACCTTTCAGCCATATTACCAGATTCTCAAACAGCTTGCCCCTCATATGCAAACAATATTACAGGTGGAAGTAATTAAAAATAACTATATATTACATTCATCTTATTATAACAACACAGGGCACCACTTATTTGCCTCTCTTAGGAGCATCAAATATTAGAATTTAATAGGAGCATCAAATATTAGAATTTAATTTCAAGTGACTTCAAGTAAAAAAATGGCCAATTTGAAGTAACTTTCCAATTGGTCTTCATTATTTATTTTTACAATTTTTTAATTATTTGCCTTCTTCTTCTGGCACATTTCAGTGTTCAAATGGGAGTCACTGACCCCATCTAAAAACAAATGCTCCGTAAGGCTACAAATGTATTGTTATTGCTCTTCTATTCATATTCCAGTCTGTTATTTAAATCAATAAATGTTTGCTATGGTAATTTGGACCCCAGCAATCAGACCGCTGAAATTGCAAACTGGAGAGCTAAATAACTCAAAAACCACAAATAATAAAAAATTTAAACCAATTGCAAATTGTCTCAAATATCACTCTCTACATTAAAGGTGAACAACCCCTTTATGTAGAAATGTAAAAATCCAAGTAAGGAATAAAAATTGGAGAATGAGGCACATTGATTAGAGCAGGTGAATAGAGAGGATGGCAGCACTATTTTTGGAAGCAGGGGAGTGGGGACTGGAGTTAATTGGGGCAGGGGTTAGCAGTGCAACTAAGGAGGGGAACAGTGGCGTAACTACTCCCTGGTGGGCCCCGGTACAGGATGGGCACCTGGGCCCCCCTGTCGGGCCCTTACCTCTATAAATCCCATGCTGGAGTGTTGATAGGATGTGTGCTGTAAAATTTCCCCCTAGATAATTGTCTGCCATAACCATTATCGTTGCTCCGATGGGCCCCAAGGGGTGGGAGCCCTGGTGCAACTGCACCCACTGCACCTCTGGTAGTTACGCCACTGGAGGGGAAGGTGGGCTGGGGAAAGACCCATGGCTACTCTGCAGTACAGAAAATGCAGGATTTTATTGTCAATAGAGCCCCTGGCCAACAAAAAACATGTTGTTTTTTAACCATTTTAACCCCTGGGAAGACCTGAAAATTTTGTTGTACTGGGCCCCATGATTTGTGATGGAGGCCCTGATTATTGGTATGGTTCATTTAATAGAAAATATAGTGATATACATTTAACAAGTTAACTTGTAAATATGTATTATAAGGGCAGGACCAAGCCGACCAGACGCCCTAGGAAATCCGGCTGGTCTCGTCGCCTTCCACCCCCCGACACGCACGATTGCACATAATAGGCACACACAGTCTCATGGGTGGAACAGAACAGAGATTATGGTGAGTGGAAACATGGGACCAGACTAGGAGTAGGCGCAGAGAAAGTTCCCCTTCCCAATTTTGCATTCTACACTTCTGCCTACCCTAGTTCTGGCCCTGTGTACTTTATATACCTTAATCAGTGCATTATGTTAAAGAAAATGTTATATGCTAACAGGATACCTCTGTCAGAATAAAAATGTAAAATCGCCTAATAACCATGCTAAACATTTTGTAAAAATGTGTGGTTTTTGAACAAAAAACATTTTTTATGTTTCCATGGAATCCATTACCTGTAGCTAATTTGGCTAAAACAGAAGGATCCACAACTTTCCTTGCATAAGTAACTCATATTTAACTCTCATTTATATATAATTCAATGTCTATATTCTAAAGAGTTTTATAGTGGAGCATGAAACAACAACAATATGGATAAAAAGTCTAAATTACTTACACAACATTATTTGGGCTCCATTTGTTACCCTAACTTTTGTACTTACTCTACGTTCTTAGTAACCTTAGGGATATCGCTAATTTCTCTTTATCTAAATATATGTCCTAGACTGCTGCTTGGAGATGCCTGGTAGCTGGTTTAACAACAAAATTTAAATTAAGAAAGCTTTACTTAAACATTCCTTGGCCAACTAATCGAGCAGTAGTGATTTCATCACAGTATTGAGTAGAAAGATGATGTAGTAGTAGCAAAATAGGGGTTTTACAAATGTTTATGATTCTTTGTTACCGACTTTCTGGCCCTGTATCTCAGCACCTGCCCCAGGCCCCCAGACCTTTGAATGTCCATTGTCATTGGAAAGAATTGTTTAGATATTAATCCTTTCTGGCAAATTGAAAATCTATAGAAATAGAAGCGCAACCTTATATTTGCTACCTGGGTACCGCCAAGCATTAACATGGAAACATCCATTATAATGAATGTAATATCACTATAAAGTACATGCAGACAAATCCATTGTTTATTGGAAATTGAAAGGACTTTTTATCAATACAGTGTGCAATGTTAAAACATGCATATATTATAGCATGACAAACTTATTTGTTCTTTTGAATGCAATAGAGAATCTATTTAAAATTGTTTTGAACAGGTTCTATTGACTTGGTGGTATGAGATGTAAATGAAAGCTACCAAACATTTAATGGAACGAGAGCCCTGTACCAGACATTATATTTCCATGTGCATCTTTCAATAGAGTCTATTCATGGTCTGTGAAGTCATCTCCTACTCTGTGGCATTTTAAACAAGGGCAGCTGTGCTTAACGTCAACAATTTGGTGAAATTGCTGCAACATACTTATATTAGGAACCTAATTAGATATTTATCAATTTTAGCTTCAGACTTATGGGAAATGTTGGAAAAAACTTTGACATATGTTCAGATTCATCTCAATTTTTAGGTTCTTGTGATGTCTTTTGGTATGAAAACCTGATTGTTAAAAGAAGTACGTTGTCTTTCAAGTTTATTTCCACTGGGGAATTTATATGAAACTGAAGAACATCTAATAACTGATGCAAAGTAAAACTAAGAAGTAAAAAATTGCAAAACCACAAACAGTGTGAAGCTAGCAAGCCTTGACTATGAGGCTGTGAAATAGGTTGAATTTCATTCAGACATCAAATGCTATTAAATGTGTTTTGTGTTCCATAAGGGACCACTTTCTGCCTCACATTTCCATGTTTTATTCAAATGGGAAATCTTCTAATAGGCATTTAAGATGTACAGACAAAGTGGTTCAGACAGAAACTCAAGTTCACCTTGATTCTGATTTCGAAGATCCATCACTTTCCTCATTTGCTTTTTGTTTGATTGAAAGGTAACAATATTTCATACCACACAGAATATGCCAATAAAACAAGGCAGATAATAAAAAGCAAATATACTGCTTGCCAACTTACTTTCAGTTTATAAAAGTAAACAAGGAAAATATATATCATTGCTTCACAATGTATATTCAGCAACTTAAGTCTTCCCTAACCTAGTAAAGCATTCACCAACTAGGGTTGATTTAATTACATACCAAATAACCTATAATTGTATTTTCAAGTATGGGAAGAAACTGCAATACCAAAAGAAGGCCTATGGGGTAAATTCACTAAAGAGCACAATTTTGCCACAGCTTCGCAGCCATCACAGCACTTCGCCAGGTGAAAATTATCTCACACAACGCTAATTCATTTAAGTGCAAAGTTGCATCCAGGGCGCCAAACCCTGGTGAATTTTCTGTAGCGTTACTTCGGCAGAGCGAACACATCAAAGCAAGCTGTGCTAGTGTTCAATTCTGCCTAGTGCAACTTCGGTAGAGATCTTGAGCTCAGGCTAATTTGCATACGGCGGACAATTTAAAGTGTGCTATTAATGTTACGTGGAACTATTTATGTTTCATGGTGCATCTGATATGTAACATTTACACTGATAACTAGACATGCCAAGGAAACCTTAATAAAGTCAATAGAGTTGTTTTAATGCCATTCACATAACCCCACAGTTAAATAATGTGCCATATGGTAGAAAATGTATGGGGAAAACCGTGTGCCCGAAAAAAATGTTTATGCCTTTTGCAGTCTATCACCATGAAAAATTGAAATGCCAGTGTTTAGTACTTTATATGTACAAATATATTATATTATAAGTTGATTATTTATTATAGTCAAAAATTATTATGTAAGTAACTGAAGATTGAGGATGTTCTATGCACTTTAATGCACTTCGCCAGGTCAGAGCTGGCGAAGGCAAGTCTGGCAAAAGAGGTAAAGTTCAGTAAAATCCACATCTTAGTGAGTTATGGCTATTTGCTAGAGCGAAAATTTGCCTGGCGTTGCAGTGCGAAGCAATGCTAGCTTCTATCTCTTTCACTAGCGAAGCGGCACCTGCGCTTGTTAGTATATCAGCGAAGTAACAAAATTATGTCACGCTGGCGAATTTTCACTAGCGTTCTGCCCCTATGAATCATGAGGATGATATAGCCAGTAGCTCACAGCAGCCTATCTGGAACTGCATATACAATAATGAAAGCAAATCAGTGATTGGTTGCTTTGCTTTTCAACACAACAACTAGGTAGAAAGGCTTTTCATAGGATGTCAATGGTCTTAAAGGAACAGTTCAGTGTAAAAATAAAAACTGCGTAAATAGAAAGGGTTTGCTAAATAAAAATGTTTATAATATAGCTAGTTATCCAAAAACCTTTGAAGGGGGGCACATGGGATATAACTGTTCAGTGAGTTTGTAATTAATCCTCAGCATACTTCAGCAACGGTTATGACCATTGTGCCCCACCTTAAGTCACTGATTGGTTGCTGCCTGGTAACCAATCAGTGGAAACCACTAGAGCTGCAAAGCAGAAAGTAGTGTTCTGGCTATTATGTTAGACATTCAGACACTACAGCCTTTATACATTACATTTTTGGCTAACTATATTAGAATTTTTTTTTATTTTTCACAGCCTGTTTACCCAGTTTTTATGTTTATGCTAAACACTAAACAATTCCTTTAAAGACATTAAAGCATAATTACCAATGCATCCATCATAAGTTACTGATTTTATAAGATTGCATTCTTTTGTGACAAAACTGTGTTTCTTGCCATCTTTGTTTTCTTCTTTCAATGTAATGCTTAAAAATGTTTAGTGTGTTATGTTGTACCATTTTTCTGCACCTTGTTTTCAAAGTGTAAATATTTTGGGGGAAAGCTGCAGCAAGTCTTGTCTACAAAATATGGTTTAATAAAGAAATAGTAATACGTTGAATTTCTTGCCAGTTTCATTCTTTGCATGGTGCAGGCCTGTTCCAGAAGAGAGAAGTTCAAATGTTTGGGTGAAAACACTGTTAGGATTGTTCCTCTGCTTGTAGGAAATAACTTTGCATGAATCACAGTCATTTTTGTTCACCATGGATTTTCAGTTGATTAAATCTCTGAATGTTCTGCCACTTTTAGATGTAAATGAGCTGTCTGTGCTGAATGTAATTGGCATGGGCATGAGATCATCGCTACCCAATCAGAGCAACCTTCCCCATCCCAAGCTCTGAAAGAAATTTCTTAATGCTGTTAAAATCCTTGCTTACTTACTGCATAACTCAAAAAACTCCATGGTTCCCATCTCACTGGCAGAGGGTACACAGCCATTGCTTATTGTTTGCTCCTAATTCTTTTATCAACTGGATATATTGAAATAAAGATCTAAGCTAGACTGAGATTTCTCTGTTCATTTCCCTTTTTTTGGTTTTTGTTCTGAAAGAAAAAAGTTACAAAAACAATGGCCAGTTTAACAATTAAATGTTAAATGTAAAACTTTTTTAGATCCCTATCTATACTAAATCTTTAGCCCACTGTTATAAAGCTTCTTTGTACTGAAAGCTGCAAAAAAAAAAAAAATAGCATGCAAAAGTAATCTGTAAGCACTAAAATCAAATTCTGGGTCTAATGCCTAAAACTTAGGCACAGTCAAGAATAAATGTCTTCACTGAAGTGGCAGCCACAAAATTATAGCAGAGGCTTTACAGAATTAAGCAAATCTAAATCTAATAAACACATATTAGACAACAGCTGCATAAGGATGACCATTAAGTACTGTCTAAAAGCATTGTCATCTGTTTGTATGGGTCTTAGTTTTGTTTAGTGTGCTTTATGTTCAGATGTAGAATTTCTATTGCATTAAAGCTTATAGTGATTACTAGTTAAGTCTCCATTCTCTGTAACAAGTGAGCAGTAGCCAAATCCCTTGGGAGACAGCATAACAATACAGCTCATCTCTGTTAAAACAAGCAATTATATCAGGTTATATAAAATACGTATCATTTTCTGAAACGTTGGTGTCCCCTTCATAATTTCATAAGTAAATGTAAATCTAGATTTAAAATACCTGTTTATTATTATACATGCAGATTGCTTTTGTATGTTGATCTACATAAGGGAACATATTTTGTAAATACCTAGATGCACCTTTATATTGTATATTATTTCTCACATTATGTACTGAGTAGCCTGCTTATGATAGGAGAAATATTAAAGCCTCCCTTAGTAATTTCGTTAAAGAAATCATATATTTTTTTTAGCATTAAACTACTTTTGATTAGTCAGCACTAATAACAATCATTTTATGAACTGCCATTACTAAGGGGCAGATTTATTAAGGGTTGAATTCAAGGTTTAAAAAACCCTCGAATTCGACCATGGGAATAGTTGGGAATTGTTGGGGAATGAAAATCCTTCGAATTCGAATATCAAATTCAAATGAAAATATTCGATCAATCGATAAAATCATTCGAAACGAACAATTCAAACGATTTTAACCATTTGATCAAATTTTTTTATTCGATCAAAAATAATGAAACCCAGTTTGGTAGCTTTGATCTGGCGAACTAGGCAGTTGAATACAAATTTAAAGGGGAAGTAATTTGACTGTCGAATAGTCGAAAATTCAAATAGATTTTTATTTGAATTATTCGAATCATTTAATTGAATTTTCAAAATTCACTGGTCGAAGTGGTCTTCAAAAACATTCGAAAATTCTAATCTTTTTGAAAATTCAATCGAATCATTCAATCCTTCATGTAAATTTGATAAATCTGCCCCTAAATGTATGCGCCCACCCTAGGTCACTCAGCTGGGGGGGACCATAAACTTGGAGGAAGTGCCTGGGCCCCCAAAGTTACATTACTGGTACTACTTCTGAGGTGGCCATAGACGTTACAATAACGATCTTTCTTGGAAAAGATGTTTCCAAGAAAGATCGTTCATCTCAATACACACATGTAGAGTGGAATTATCAGATATACAGGTAGAAACAATGGAATTCTACCAGTATCT
The DNA here is from genome assembly GCA_024363595.1 of Xenopus borealis. Taxonomy (NCBI): domain Eukaryota; kingdom Metazoa; phylum Chordata; class Amphibia; order Anura; family Pipidae; genus Xenopus; species Xenopus borealis. The sequence continues at coordinate 45,990,085 of CM044440.1, forward strand.
GATGATTCAGCATTAACAATGGCCGAAGTGAAGGGTGTCTTCAAAGGCATCCGATCAAAATTTTCTGTCCAGCCCAATCGACGAGCCGTTCGTCTTCTGCCAATATCATTCGGCTTGTTTCCCCCCATACAGGCACCGAATATAGTACAAAAATACTATCTGTGTGTCTATGGCCACCTTTAAAGGAACAGTTCAGGGTAAAAATAAAAACTGGGTAAATATATAGGCTGTGCAAAATAAAAAAATGTTTCTAATATAGTTAGTTAGCCAAAAATGTAATATATAAAAGCTGGAGTGAGTGGATGTCTAATATAATAGAATAAAACACAACATCCTGCTTTTCAGCTCTCTAAATCTGAGTAAGTCAGCGACTTGAGGGGGGGCCACATGGGACATAACTGTTCAGTGAGTTTGCAATCGATCCTCAGCATTCAGCTCAGATTCAAAAGCAACAGTTATGTCCCATGTGGCCCTCCCTCAAGTCACTGATTGGTTACTGCCTGGTAACCAGGGTAACCAGTCAGCGTAAACAAAAGAGAGCTGAAAAGCAAGAAGTAACATTCTGTTCTGTTAGGTTAGACTTGCAGTCACTCCAGTCTTTATACATTACATTTTTGCCTAACTAACTATATTGAAAACATGTTTTATTTTGCACAGCCTATCTATTTACCCAGTTTTTACTTTTATACTGAACAATTCCTTTAAGCTGTGCAAGTATCTTCTAAGAAATGGAAGTGGCTGAAAAATGTTTGATAGTATTTATGAATGTACCTAATAGCAACCACCAAGAGAGCACATTATAATAAGGAAGGTTTTTTTTTTGCTTTATATTCAGCAGCTTTCTAGTTTGCAATTTCAGCAATCTGGTTTCTAGAATATGAATAGGAGAGGGTCTGAATAGAAAGATGAGAAATAAAAAGTACCAATAACAATAAATTTTAAGCCTCACAGAGTATTTGTTTTTTTTTAGATGGGGTCAGTGACCCCTGTTTGAAAGCTGGAAAGAGATAGAAGAAGAAGGCAAAAAAAAAAATATATAAAAACTATATTAAAAAAAAAGAAAAAGTCAATTGAACAGTTTCTTAAGGGGGCTATACATGCTACAATTATCTTTCCCACAACCATTGGTCATACTAAAGATCTTTTGTGTACTCTACTAACGTTAGGATCTGAATCATTAGACAAAAAGAATGTTTTAGCTCTATCTGATGATTCAGCATTAACATAAGCTTCAAAGGTTCACAATAAAAATCTTCATTCCTGCCCAATCAAATGTTTTCCCAGACTTTTTACTGACATTAGTTGCCTATTAGTTAATGAATATAAGAAATAAATGAAGGCTAAAGGTTTGTTTAAAGTTTTGTGTTTTATTTTATGTTCATACCAACATGTATTGTTGGTGTTGGTGTAGATGATAATTTCATATAAAAAACATTATGTATCATTGTTATTTCATTGTACACAATATGAATCCCGGAACAGTATTTATCATACATGCATATTTATAAATGTCAGACCTTTCACTTTTGTATTGAAACATTACCCATCAAACTATGACCTTTAATAAACGATAAGCTAATTTATTCGATCAATACAGCTGTTAAGATGTGAGTCGTTGTTGTGTGATTAAGGCACATAAAGGAAAGGAGGAGTATATGCTATCATGAAGAATGCCAAAAAAAAAAAAACAACAATATGGTAAGAGCTTCCATACATCTGTCCCAGTAAGGAATGTGGATTGGTTAGGAATACTGAATGAACCACTGTCACTATTAAGAAAAAAAAAATGTCTTCCCTCACAACGACAGTCCCTGAGAGAGTTGCAGCCACTTTATGAATTATGAAAATTGATGTGGAAATTGCTGGTCTGTTGTGCCTCTTATACTTTAATGCTTTAATACCTTTAATCCACGGGAAGAAAAGTTACACCACATGCTGTTTATTTCAGTCAATATTATCTTGTTGAAAGAATCAGATCCTTAACCTCCTAGGGCTGAGAGTTGTAGTTTTTATATTTTCATAGTAATATTTGTGTATCTATGTGCAAACATTTGAATACCACCCAAGACTTTAATCCAATGAAGATCAACCATTCCAAATGGTTCCCAGTAATGATGGGTGAATTTCTGGCATTTTTCTTTGACGAAAAATTTGTGTATTTCCCTTGGAATTCACAAAACGGCGAAAAATTTGTGAAAGTTTCAATTCGATGTCAGGTTTCGATGGCAGCATCAAAAGTGTTGATGCCGGCGAATTTTCGCAAATTTATTCACATGGGGCGAAATGCGGATATTCACTGTGAATTCGCCCCTGGCGAATAAATTTGTCCATCATTAGTTCACAGCGCTTATATACACACATATACAAACCTACTCATATACAGTACAAACACACATATATATATATAAGTTGTTATTTCAAATGTCTGATAATAATATTATGAAGATTGCCAAGATATGTTTGCCCCAAACCCTGTGTGATTAGTAAACACACATGGGGTTTCCTTAAAGCGGTAGGTCATCTTAAAGGAACAGTAACATCAAAAAGTTAAATTTCTTTTAAGTAATGCAGTGTTGCCCTGCACTAGTAAAACTGGTGTGTTTGCTTCAGAAACACAACTATTGTTTATATAAATAAGCTGCTGTGTAGCAATGGGGGCAGCCATTCAAAGGAGAAAAGGCTCAGGTTAAACAGCAGATCACAGATAAGCTCTGTAGAACATCATTTTGTTATCTATTTTCCACTATTTAACCTGTGCCATATAGCCTTTATTCGATTTCTGCCATTGCTACACAGTAGCTTGTTTATATGAACTATAGTAGTGTTTCTGAAGCAAACAGATCAGTTTTTCCAGCACATGATATTTTCATTACTTTTTTCATTACCTTTCATGTATTGTTCCTTTAAGTTACCTTTTAGGGGGAGATTCATCAAAGAGTGAAGTTCCGCCACTAGAGGGAAATTCCGCAGCTCTCCATTCATTTCTATGGGATTTTGAAAGGCGTATTTATCAATGGGTGAAGTAAATACGCCTTTCAAAATCCCATAGAAATGAATGGAGAGCTGCGGAATTTCCCTCTAGTGGCGGAACTTCACTCTTCACTTCACTCTTTGATGAATCTACCCCTTAGTGTGTTATAGAATGGTAAATTCTAAGCATTTTTCGTTTGGCCATTTAGTTTGTCTTTTTTTATAGTTTTTGAATTATTTACAAATGCTCTGTAAGGCTACAAATGTATTGTTACTACTACTTTTTATTACTCCTCTTTCTATCCAGGTCCTCTCCTATTCATATTTTAGTCTCTTATTAAAATCTATGCATGGTTGCTAGGTTAATTTGGGCACCAGATTGCTGGAGAGCTGCTGAATAAAAAGCTAAACAACTCAAAAACCACAAACAATAAAAAATTAAACCCAACTGCAAATTGTCTCAAAATATTGCTCTCTACATCATACTTAAAGTTTATTTAAAGGTGAACTTCACGTTCTCCCCAAACACAAACCTCTAGCTGTGGAAAATAAAAAACCAAAACTGAAAAACATGTAACTCCTTTCATGCCTCTAACATGAAGGTTATGCCATTTTTTTCTATTATGTCCTTGTATGTTTATTTCATTTCAATATCATTCTGTTACTTCTCTGCCAATATTTATTATTGTGCTAGAAAAATGATAGCACATATAAAGAATAGCAACATGTAATCTTTTCAAGGACTGGGTCAGGAGACTGGGTAATTTTAACCAAAATCTCTACTTGGTTAAAATGTCCTTTTATGTTACATAAAAAGGGTCACTATAGCTAAAATAAAAGTATTTTTGTTTCAGAACAGAATCTTTCTTTTACAGCATGTAAAAGTCTCATAATAAAAGGTAAACTTGACATATATGTGGAAAACTATTTTATTGGATTTTAGTAGATCCCGTTTACATGTATTTGTGAATGTGACCAAAAGGAACGTTTCATAAAAACCTTCATGGTGACAGTTGGTCATCAATGGGCAGGTTTATCAAAAATCTAATCTGATTTTTTTTCCACAATTCAAAATTTTTTTGCACCCCAAGGTAGAAAAACCCTGACACAACTCACACATTCGATTCTTGATACATATGCCCCTTAATGTGCCCTTAATATTGTATATGTAATACTATGCTTTCCAAGTACATATTCTAACCCTTAATTTTTTATAATATCTTATAAGAATCAAGAAGACTGCAACAGAATAATGTAATATAAGGTTCAAGGTCTGCCAAATTAAGCACATTTTTGCTTAAAAACACCTAAACAATAAATGCTCCCTTGTGATTGGTTGCTAGGCGGCACCAGACCTTGCAACTTTCATAATAATACCCCCTCCTAAATAGAGTTCCCATCTATTAGCCCCCATTTGCCCCTGATTCCTCCCTGTATAGTCCACTATTTAGAAAAGTGTAGCTGAATGTCACACAGGCCTCTCCATGCAGAGTAGTGCAGTGGAACTGACGGGCACCATCTTCAGTATCTTCGGATACTCTTCTTCTCTTCAACTATTTATGGAGGGTTCCGGAGCAAGCCTAGTAGGTGTGTATATGAAAT
>CM044440.1:46003179-46036312 GCA_024363595.1 Xenopus borealis
TTTTTTTTTTTTTTTTTTTTTAAAGGAGGATTATCTTGCCTCTCCTGAGCTTGATTGTTGAGTAGAACAACTCATGAGCCTTACTCTTAAATTACTAACTTTACTGTTTGCTATTCCTAGTTTTAAAAAGCAGAGTCCTGTGGATGGTTTGGTGGGCACCATCTTCTACCACTTTATGTCCTCATCTCATCTGTACAGTTGCAACTAATTCAGGCATGGCTTCAACTGTGGATGCTCTGGGTTGCAAATCGCAGAGAGGAGTTGTGAAATATGGCATCAAGTATGTGCAGTTGAAATCGGGTCTAAATTGGCATTGACAACCCATGCCTCTGTTGGGAGATCACAACTAGTGATGGGCAAATAAATTTGCGAAACGCCAGCAAAAATTAGCTGAAAAAACGAGTCGTTTTTGACGCGACAAAAGCGGCGCGCGCCGAAAATGACGCGACGCGTCGGAGTTAACGCGACGAGCGTCAAAAGCGTGCCGCGACTCGTTTCGGCGAAGCAAAACTGGGGAGATTCGCCCATCACTAATCACAACATCAGAACTGGTGCAAGATGGTGCATGCCAACCAATCTGCAATAATTTGAACACAGAAAAGTTTAGGGGGTCCAAGTAGTGCAGTTTGGAATTTTTTTTTATCCATTAAAAATGCTCCAAATGTAACTAACAAAGTGATTGTTTTCTGGTCTGCATAGCCTGTCCCTTATGGAAGTCAAGTAGAGGTGTAATGATGATCATCATCATCTTTATCTAAATGAAAACTAATTTAAATGAAGTGCATTAGAGGAACAAAGTAACATCTAAGATCCAAGTATGCAAAAAAGGCCAGGACAGAATTTAATGTACTATTCCAAAAGAGTTTATTTCAGTTGAAATTAAAAAGGTGAATGTATAGAGGTAAGGCATTAAAAATAATGTGCCTTACATGGGGCTTACACAACTCAGTTTGCAAATTCTAATGTACTTCACCTGCTATCACTTACTGACTATTTCATATTAGCAATTCACATATAATCTCAGTTCTGTCTCACAACGTGGATGCATTTTTTTCATTGTTCCATTTTTACGCACAAGAATGATTCATTTATGTATACAGTCTGGCATTCTTGATGACTCTTGGTGAAAGAGATTTATGATTAAACACAATGATTTATCATTAAGTATAATAATAAATAATCTTGTGGTTTCTATTGCACAATTAGAAAAACATTCATTTGAACCATTTAACTATCCGGACTAAGTGGAATATGTATTGAGATTCCCACAATTTACCACGGCATTCATGCCAGACTTGATCTGATCTCCTTGTCTCTAGGCAAAATGTAAAAGCCGCAAAATAATTATATGCTTTTAACAGATTAATTATCAGTTAACTCAGAGCACAAGTCATTGAAATAAGAATCAGAATGTATTTGTAGAGCTTCTATCTTCCATTTCAATATACAAGAAATATATAAAATAAAAAGGCTTTTATAGGCACAGGTATGGGATCCATAATCCAAAAAGCTCAAAATTAGACTCAAATTTATCCAAATAATACAATTTTTTTTTAATTATTTCAGAATTTTCAAAATTCACTGGTCGAAGTGGTCTTCAAACTTCGAAAATTCAAACTTCGAATCCTTCATGTGAATTTAATAAATCTGCCCCATTGTATGATGCAGAGAGGGATATTATGAGATAATTTGAAATTTGTTTACATTTTTTTATTTTTTGTCGTTTTTGAGTTATTTAGATATTTATTCAGCATTTATCCAGTTCTCCGTTTCAGCAATCTGGTTGCTAGGATCGAAATTACCCTATCAACCATGCACTGATTTGAATAAGAGACTGGAATGTGAATAGGAGAGGTCTGAATATAGAGATGAGTAATAAAAAGTAGCGATAACAATACATTTGTAGCCTTACACAGCATTTGTGTTTGAGCTTGGGTCAATGACCCCCATTTGAAAGCCGGAAAGGGTCAGAAAAAAAGGCAAATAATTATTATAATATTATTAATATAAAATATTATTAAAAAAAAAAGGCCAATTGAAAAGTTGCTTGGATCTGGCAATTCTATAACATACTAAACGTTAACTAAAAGCTGAACCACCCTTTAAATGATTTTCTAGTACAGTGTTGTATATAGAGGGGATTACTGTCTGAATTTTAGATTTATACAATGTAGGGGCCAGTTATTCTCTGTAGTGATACACTTTAAAGCTTACATATGGTAAGTAGACATAGCAGGCATACTTTCATGTGGGGGGCCACACAAGGGGGGGGGTTGAGGGCCGCCAGTTGAAAAGCTTTGTTCTAGTAGACTTAAGGTAAGAAGATCTTAGAAAAAAAAGAAAATATCTGTTATCCGGAAAACCACAGATCCACAGTATTCTGGATAACAGGTCCCATACCTGTACCAGACTTTGTTCTACTGCAAACTAGTTATCAAGTTCGACATTCATTGCAATGAACTTATTTATTTTTTACAATATGAAGGAAATCATAAAAATATGTATAAAATATAAAAAGTGTGATTATGTAAAAGGTAAATCATCATGTGAATTCTGCATGGAACCCTCACATTAGTATGTATTTAGAAATTTAGAAATAAATTTGACAGTGTCACATGAGGCTTTGTCGCAGACCACACAGCTCGGTAATAGAATTTAGAAGCTAAACCTTGAAAAAATATTTTGTTTTCTCACAACCCTTTCAAATACGCATTTAGCCTCTCCGCTCAACATGAAAAGTTATACATTAAATTTAGAGAAGATTTTATAAAGGAAATGGATACCTGCAGAAATAGCTAACCTTTTAAAAAGTATTATAGTATTTTAATAATAAAAATATTCTGGTTGATACATGGGAGGAGGAGGTTATTCTTCCACTGTTCGGAGCACTGGTAAGGCTCCATCTAGGATATGCCTTACAGTTTTGGCTTCCAGTTCAAACAGGACATTATTGAATTAGAGAGGATGCAGAGAAGGGCAACTAAGCTGGTAAAAGGTATGGAAAATCTTAGCTATTAGGAAAGAATGGCCAAGTTGGAGTTGTTCAAGCTGGAGAACATGAGATTGAGGGGTGATACAATAACTATGTGAAACAATGTACAAATTGATCCAGGGACTGGTCCAATTGCCATCTTGGAGTCAGGAAGGAATTTTTTTCCCACTCTGAGGCAAATTGGAGAGGCTTCAAATTGTTTTTTTTGCCTTCCTCAGGGTCAACTAGCTGTTAGGCAGGTTATATATATTTTCAAACTAATTTACTATGTCACTATGTTATCAGTAAATGATACCTGTGGATTAACTCCTGTAGGTTTCTAGACCTGGAGCAACCTTTTTACCTGTTATTACCCCCTCAATGGCACCAGTGTGAAAGCTTACCAAAAGCATATTAGTGATATAAACATTTAAATAGTGCTTAAATATATTCAATACCACATGTCCACCTCTTTGAGATTTGGGTACCACAATTGTACTAAGGGGTTGTGAAATTCATTTAAGTACTAAACCAGTACAATTTCAGTCCACCAGACATGGTTCTGCAATTGCCCTCTGTGCAGCATAACATTGACTGTACTGATTATGCTATGCATGACTCGTAGGAACAAACAGTTAAAATGCTGCATTAAAAGTATTATTTAATTTCAGTGTCTGGTTAACACGTTCAATAACTGAAACACATACTGATTTTAAGGCCACTATGCACTGAAATATTTCTGCTGAACTGTGATATGGTTTATGTTTTATGGCTAATGGGACAAAGTGGGAGTGGTCCCTGCTATGAAGAGTTCTGTTTATGGCACTGCATAACTGGCCATGGCCCTAGTTATTGTATCTTTTGTTTTATAATTCCCTAAATTCACCCATTATAGCTGCCTTTAAAGGTATTAAATAAGGAGGGTTATGGTAGGTTGATACAGGCCCAGATTTGTGGAGAGGCCACCTAACCCAGGCCTAGGGTGGCAGGATTTTAGGAGGCGGCATGCTGCCCAACCACACCTGCATTGGTTCAGAAATTTAAATTTCCCTTATGCCAGTTCCCATTGCTCTGTCCCAATGATGAAAATTTGAGCAAATAAAAGGGAGGGGACAGGGCCAACAAATGACAGCGGGTCTAGGGGCACCCGCTATGTAAATCCGGCTCTGGGTTGATAATATAGGGGATGGAAGACCATCCTCATACAATGGTAGTGTATACATAAATCACATCAAATTGTATAAAGCTCCCCATAGACGCAACGATCTTTCCCTGCCGAACGACCGACTTTAGGGAAGTCCGACCAATCTGTCAAATTATCGTGCGGTTAGTGGGATACAAACGATCGTTCGTCTTACGATTTTTGTCCGACATTGGTCTGATGATTGATCGGCCAGGTTAGAAAATCTTTATCGGTCCCCATGCAATCTACCTATATTTGCAGGGCAAAGCAGGCTGCGATCCTTCAGTTTTGCTGGCAATATCACCTGAAATGGTCTTTTTAGTTGATGGACACATCAGGCATTTAAACGATCGTTTTGAGACAATCGTGGTCTCACGATAACAATTGGATCTTTCAAAAATCTTAATGTCTATGGCCAGCTTAAAGGTTGCCCAATAATGGCATTAATAGAATTTATTGGGCTGCACAGCAACATATTTTTAGGGTTCTCAAAACTTCTCAAAAAAATATTTTGCAAATATATATTAAAACTGCACTCAGAAAAGGGATCAATCCCAGGACTCCATGCAGCTGTATAGTCTTCTAGAAATTGATGACCTCATTTAGCTCCTGTCATCAACTGACCCAGAAATTCAAACTTTACAAATAAAGGAATTAATCTATTTTATTGTAACCAAACTGCAGTATAATCTGGTCAATTACCCAGTGGGATAATCTGTGACATGAGGGTGGTAGATTAGGCCAAATACAGCAAAAAAGGTAAAAAAAGGACTGCTAGACAATCCTATATGTCTTTTGTACAACAAAATTAATAGACAGAAACAAACTGTGCCTAGCTGTGTTGTTAGAGAAATATAAAATATATTCTTTTAAAAAAGGTAGATACAAGTAATTATGTTTTAAGAGAATATAGCTTAAAAATACGTATGTTCATATATCTTGCTTCAATAGCTTGAATTCTGACTACATATGGCAGACACTTGCATGCAGACAGGCAAACTTCTGTTGCTATATGGCCATTTGTGTAGATCCGCTCAGCTGGTAAAATGCCTAAAAATAGGATATCTCAAGGATGCAACACCAAAATAGAACACGCTCTCAAAAAAAAGTTTTATATCTATAAATGTTAAAGCATGTTATTTCATGCCACAGCCCAATGTAGCACAAAACTCTGTAATGGTTACATCTCTCAAGGACAAAAAAACTGCATTTCTCGTTTACAAATTATACCAAGACAAGAAGATGACAGAAATCCTGAGTTTGTCTTTTTTATTTTTTTTCCAGCATGAAGTACAAGATTCACTAATAGCTTTAGAGGTTAATGGAATTGAATACTGTAGCCAAGAACTGACACACTTTATGTCCTCATTTGTGTACTCATGACAAGATTCTTTAATGTGATAGTCTGAATTGCTCATGAACATGAACTGTTTTAGCATTTTCTGATAAATTTAAATTGTTTAAGTTAGGTATTCACTGGAAAAAAAGCTATGAATTATAATATAACCTCTACTAAAGTACTTCAGCTCCTGCAGAATAAACATCCATGATGATTTTCAGGTACAAGTGGTATTAGTCTAATTGGTTAAAGGAAAACTACACCCCCCAAACAATGTAGGTCTCTATAAAAAGATATTGCATAAAAACACTCATATGTAAAACCCTGCTTCATGTAAATAAACCATTTTCATAAAAATATACTTTTTTTTAGTAGTATGTGCCATTGGGTAATCCTAAATAGAAAACCATTTTTCCTAGGATCCAACGGTGCACACAAACATACCAAACAAACTATAAAGTTAGGTCACATGAGCCAATTAACAGACAGAGTTCTGTCTTTTGCTTCCACACTTCTTTCTGTTACAGTTAGAGTTGCTCAAGTATTCAATTTGGGGGGTATAGTTTTCCTTTAACATTGAAGTCTCTGAGTGTTTGATGTAAGAAAAAAGTATGACTCAATATCTATTGCAATGTAAACCAATGAAGCTCACTTGAGACATTGCATTCCATGGACATATTTGAAGACTTTCTTCATATCCATTACCATAGAGACAATTAACTTTTTAATATTTTTAATGTTGGTAACTTCATTCTTCGATCATCATCATAATCATCATCATCATAATCATTGTACTTTATATAGCAGCAGCAAATTACACAGCACTTTCCATTAATATATAACAAACCGGTTTTCTGTTCGTATAGCAAGTATCCTACTAATTCATGGAAATGCAGGGTACTTGGGCCTCCGTATCTAAATTGTGAGTATTTCAATCAGTGGTCTCCTGTGCTCCTCTTCTTGTAAATAACTTATAGTATAATTAGAAACCTATAGTAATTAGGAAACAGCATTTTCATTAACTCAAATAGTAACACAAACTACACATACAATATTTGGCTTTTTAGCATGGGAGAGAATACAAGGTTATGGAAAATAGCTCATAGTACAAGTTGATCCAGGTATTGGTTCGATTACCATATTGGGGGCAAATTCACTAACCTGCAGAGATTTGCTAGCTATGCTTTCACTGTACTTCGCCAGACGTAATTTCGCCAGGGCACCGCTAATTCACAAAAATCCAATGTTGAACTCAGGGAGGAGATTAGGGGGAAAGGAGGGTACCCCCAAAAAAATTACAATCTTTTTCACCCTTAAAAAAGTAAGACACCAGTGTTTTTTGGGACTTTTTAAAAGAAACTCTTATCTACTCTATTGCGATCCCTTTGCCTGATCGCAACTTCGCCAGGCGTTAGGGTGCGAAGTTACGCTAGAGTCTATCTACTTCAATATCAAATTTACACAGCACCCGTTAATAAATTGGCGAAGTGGCAAAATGACGTCACTCTGGTGAATTTGCGTTAGCGTTTGCGCTTCGCCCTTTAGTGAATTTCCCCCTTGGTGTCAGGAAGGATATTTTTCCCCCTCTGAGGCAAATTGGAGAGGCTTCCAATGGGATTTTTTTTTTACTATGGATCAACTAGAAGTTAGGAAGGTTATATATAGACTTAAAAGGTTGAACTTGATGGACATGTTTTTTTTTCAACCTAACTAAAGGTGGACATACATGGGCCGATAAAAGCTGATCGATATCTGGCCGAAAGTCCAGTCGTATTTCAGCCGCATCTGTTCATTGATGCAATACTGCAATCTGACCGCCCGTACCTCCTCCATTGTCATCAGCCCAGTATCGCCAACCCCCTTAATATCCCACCCTAATGCATTTGTTTATGCTCCACATTTGGTCACAAGCCGTAACTTACTCTGTTTTGTATAACGTAACTGTAAATCTGAATTGTCAATTGGCCAGAAATGCTTAAAATATCATTACTAATGGCAATATTTATATTTTGATGCACATTTGTGTACCATTACTAAAGTTCTGCCATGTTTTATTGAAATGTTACTTTTATTGAAAAGTTAGGTAAGCAAAGTTTAGATCTGACACCTATTTTAAAATAAGTATAATAATTAATACAGCAACATGCAGGAAATATTTCACAATAAATTCAGAAATGTCAATAAACATCATAAGTACCATGCATATACTGAGTACATAAAAAACATGGCTGCTCCTGCCATGTGAGTCTGGAATATGAAGAGTGGGGTACTGAATAGAAAGATAGGTAATGCAAAGTATCGATATATTTGTAGCCTCAAAGAGCATTGTGTTTTTTTGTTTTGGCTGCAGGGGCAAATCATTCCCATTTGACAACTGGGAAGGGGCACAAGAGAAAGGCAAATAATTCAAATGAATACTAAGGGGCAGATTTATCAAGGGTCAAAATGAAAATTTGAATTCGAATTTTGGAAATTGTTTTATTTTCGAGAGTTATCATACTTTGGTCCTTTAAGAATTCAAATTCGACTATTCGCCACCTAAAACCTGCTGAATTACTGCTTAATTACTGTTTAAGTCAAAGGGAGAGGTGCAGGGATCAATTTGGAGATGTATGCAGCTTTCCTAAAATTCAAGCTTATTTTGGAGAAAAAACTTAAATGAAGATAAATCAAGTCGATATAAATTTCTTGGTTGTTTGAATTTCAACCAGTCGAATTTAGAATTTATGGGAGCTTTAAAAAACTCAAATAAATTCAAAATCCGACTCGATAAATGTGCCTTTAAAAATTAAATTAAGTGGGTTATTTTTCCAGCTCCGAATTTGTCTCAGTATTTTCTTTTAGAAACTCAGAGCAAATCTGTGCAGGTTTTTAAGGCTTATTTATTTTCCCGAAATTTTTCTTTTGGGGGAAAAACGCTTGATTTCCACGATTTTTTTCGGCTCTCTTTTCTGAAAACCATGAATTTTACATATTTCCCCATCCAAAAACTCCCATAAAATAGTTGGATTGCACGAAACCCAGAGCACTCCAAAAAATCTGTGGAACTTTTCCCATTGACTTATATGAAACCTCAGCAGGTTTGACATGCAGTATTTAAATATTCTAAGTTTTTCATCCTCTGGGTTTAATAAATCCCAAAAAATCTGTGATTTAAAAAAAGGCCTATTTAAAAAACACACATTTTCTGGATTTTTTTATTTAATAGCTTAATAAATAACCCCCTAAATGTAAGCTACCCCTTTAATTTGCTACCACAACATATAATTTTTATAACCATTTTCCAAGCATTTAGTCCAAAGAGAACTAAATCAAAACAAAGAATTAAGATAGCCATACATAGGCAGAATTATGCTGCAGGCCCTTCAGACCAAGTTGGCAGTTTATCTGCTTGTGTCTGTGCCCATCTCAACAGCCTAGCCAATAGGTACAGTATCTGGTTAAAAATCTGTCATCTATAAGAAATTCTTTCTATCAGAAATTCTGTTGGCAGGTACCTCTTTGGTGCATTGATACGGTCCTCTCCCAACCTGCATAGAAGTTTGTTATGATCTGATCGTTGGTCCAGTATCCAAAAGATAGGATCAGCCCAATATGGCCTAGCTCAACATGGCTATTTCGGGGAAGGATTAGGTCATTTGACGACCTTGCCAAATGACTTGATCTTCAGGTGTATAATGAGCTGTAGTCTGGGCATATTATACCATATTTTTGGACTTTTGTAACAGCCCAAAGCTGGCAATGCCCTTCAGCAGTTAAGATATGTGCTACCAAAGATGCCCCCACTATCTCCCCATTTTGTTTTGATTCACAGCATATGCATTTTGCTGTTGCCAAGTATCTTCACTTGAATATAAAAAATATGATAGACAAATATAAGTAGTTAATTCAAATTCACATTTTCTGGCAGCCTGGAATTTACGATAGAATTCTTTACAAGCCATAATGTAACCTCACTGCCTTCTAATATTGTGATAATTTTCAAAAACTCCTAGACTTATCTCCTTAACAGCAGCCTAAAAACACTGAGCATGGTCAGTGCCACTGAAAGACAAAGATGGTCTAACAAGATCCAAGATGGGCAGCAGCTGTGAACAGCTTTAAGGGCATGGAGAATCATGGTTATAGGGCTACTGAACCTCTGGAGTATGTTCAGTGTTTGAAATATGTAATCTTTCTTAGGCTTTAGTTCTCATTTTAAAATAGCTCTTTATATGCCCCATGAAGAAATGTTTAACAGTGCATGATGTCCCTTGTATAATGTAGATGAAATCAAGTGATGCATCACCACAACAATAAAAGCATTCCCAGGATACTTGTGGACTTGGTAGACTGGGTTATTTGCAAAACTAACTGAAAGGTCATCTTTGTGAATTATTTTTTGGTTTAAGCGATCTGAAGTTTCTACAACTCCCTGTACCGTGTGAGCAGGGTATGAAGCACTTTCTGACTGGAACAACCAGGACACCCTCTTCAAAATGCAATTTATTAGAGAATATCTACCAATCCACAAATACATTAAAAACTATTCATATTTTTTATGCTGAGGCATAAAGGATCATTTACAAATGCAATTTTAAGTGTAGTCACAGTAAACACAAATGCAAACGATACCATTAATTATAAAGGCTTGTCTTCAAACATGGCGGTAGATTCATCAAAGAGTGAAGTTAAGAGTGAAGTTCCGCCACTAGAGGGAAATTTCACCCTTTGATAAATACGCCTTCAAAAATCCCATAGAAATGAATGGAGAGCTGTGGAATTTCCCTCTAGTGGTGGAACTTCACTCTTAACTTCACTCTTTGATGAATCTACCCCATGGTCTTTGTACCATTGAATCCATCCTGCCAGTGGCATAACTGCCAGGGGGCAGGGAGTGCAATTGCACCAGGGTCCGCTCCCTCTTGGGGCTTGATGGAGAGGCTAGGAGAACTCCAATGTGCAATTCATAGGGGGAGAACCCGATGGGGGGGAACGGGTGAAAATCCTGCACCAGGGCCCACCATCAAGTAGTTACGCCAGTGCATCCTGCCTTTCAAATGAACTGTGTGCAAGTCTGCCTACTGATGCTGGAGAATCCTGGATCATCTACCACCACTACCATGAACATACAACAGTTCCAAGGTTCCCACAGCAGGTTGTGTCCATAGGTGTACTGGACTCGTGTCAAAATAATCACACATCAATGGAATTTTACCTCTGCCCTTCTGAAATTTGTAAAACCCACTCTGAAGTTACTAGCTGCAACCTGAACCCATTTTGATGTGCTTTGATGCATCAGGCACAATTGTAGGGGAAGTAAATCCCCAAAAAATAGGGGAAGCCTAGAACTGCAAATGCATTGGAAATAATCCTGTACTGTGGTAAAAATGTCAATATGTGCCTGAAAATTCCACTTTGCACACTGCCTCTGGTAAGTTAATGTTTATAATCTACAGTATGTGTTAGTATTGTATAGGTATGTTATCCAGAATGCTCGGGATTTTTCAGTAATTTGGATCTTTATACCCTTATTCTAATAGAAAATCATGTAAACATTAAGGGGCAGAATTATTAAGGGTCGAATTGAAAATTAAAATTCTCAAAAAAATGTATGGACAAAATTCTCAAATTCTAATTGTGAATAATCCAAACTTGATTCTAGTTTTATTTCGAATTTGCGAGAGTTATTTTGCCCTTTAAAAACTCGAATTCGACTAATCATCATTTAAAATCTGCCAAGTTTATGTGTACTGTAAGTCAATGTGAAAGGTCTAGGGACCAACTTGGAAATGTGGTAGCTTTCCTGACATTTGAGGGTTTTTTTCAGAGAAAAAACGTGAATCAAATTTAGTCGAATTTGATTTGAATTTGTTTTTAGTTTTCTAGCCTCTAAAATTTGTACACGTTTCAGATATTCAATTTTTTTAAATTAAATAACCCCCCAATCGAATTTCAGTATATTTCAATTTAATAGAGTTAAAAACTCACATTCGACCTTTACTAAATGTGCCTCTCTATAAACCCAATAAGCTGATTTTGATTCCAGTAAGGATTCATTATATCTTAGTTTGGAACAAGCACAAGGTACTGTTTTATTATTACAGAGAAAATGGAAATCATTTTTAAAAATTCAGATTTTATTATAATGGTATCTATGGGTGAAAGCCTTTCCATAATTCAAAGCATTCTGGCTAATGGGTTTCCAGATAATGGATCACATACCTGTAGTGCAAATACAGTGGGCAATTGCACTCCCTCCACTGAACTATATTCGATCAAATAGGTCCATTTTTGATTGAATAAAAATCATTTGAAACGTTCAAACCAGTACTTTAAAAATTCGACTTGCGGAATTTTCAAATATTTTCAATTCGAAACTTTCGAAAATGTTGGGCTATTCGAGTCGAAATAGCCCAAAATTACTTCAAAATTTTACATTTTTTATTTGAATGTTATTAGCATATTCACTTTGACCCTTATTAAATATGCCCCTAGGATTATCTTCACAAATATATTAGAACTATATGCAAGAGTCATTGTTTTGGCTGAAATGCATTCTATGCCAGCTGCTGGGAGGAGGATTCCTAAAACATCTGGAGTGCCAAAGGTTACCCATATCTGCCCATAACTACTCTGTGTTAGAGAAAACAGATGTCTATAGCTGTCAGGTCATTTTTAATTCACTGAGCCAAGACTAGAGAAAGAAATCAGCAATATCATGTTCCATCTTGCATGAAGTAACAACAGTGTTCATTTGTAAATACAGTAGGGGAGTTTTGCTTCGTCAATAGCAATGCAAATACAAATTACTGTTTCTGCCAAATCAGGTAGTCTGAAAAAGCTTTTAATGAAAAATTCAATAATAATCCAATTCAAAATGCATCCTTTATAAACAGGCTAGTTTAACTGTACTGTTTCATCCTAATGCATACAATGTTATATTCTTTATTCAAATAGATCTATTCGATAAAATATTGTTTTTATTGCTGCTATCAAAATGATTATTTTATTACTGGTGGGCTTCAGCAAAAAAGAATATTTATAAAATAATATATTATAAAATAATATTTATGTCTAAACTAATATACAAGGAACTGCAGTGTTATAACATTAATAAAACAACAACAACCTGTTTGGTATAAGTAATGTAAGTATAGCTTGCTAAGCATGTATACAAATAAATACATGCAAACTAGTACAGGACATCTTACAATAGTTTTGGGATTGCAAATTCATGAGCACGTTTTTGGAGATCCTTTAGGGCTCATTAATGAGGCACAAGTGTCATAAATGACACTACCACAGGGTTCCAAAAGCACAGTCGATAGATGCAGTGTAATTGTACCTAAAATCAGTTTTTATTTTGATGACAAGCTCCAGAAATGATGACATTCAGATACTGAATTGTATTTGTGCCAGATTTACCTACTATTATATATCAGAATTATTTGTTGTTTAGAGCTTTCTCAAATGGAATTAAGGTGATACTAAAAGCATGAAAGAACAATATCCAGAGCCACTGGTTTTTATTTATTAATACAGAAGCAGTCAGACTTTTTACTGGAAAAATCAATATACATAATCAATTTGCTTTACCTGTATATGTCTATGATATTTTCTGATCTACCAGCTATGACCAGTTCCAATTTGAAGGCAGGTTGCAATCAACCTATACTATATTCTTAGACTACTGTTGCAAGTGGGTCTGAGGAGTGTTCAAGCAGATTGGTCAAGGAAGTTGCTCAGAAATTAGGTAATAATTGCTTTGAGCACATTAGAATTGCACTTTCTTCCTGAAAAATTCAACCTCTGGCATGGTGCTAACATATAAAAACACAGTCAAACCCTAAACTTACTTGAAGAGTTTGATATTATTTTATATTTGAATTATATATTGATATAATTAATAAAGAATAGAGCTATGTTTGGTTAACAGATCGCTGTCCAAAAGTGGGGCTCAAGTAAATATAACCAGTTTCAACTTTTAGTGAGTTATCTGAAGTAGATAATTCCAACCGGCAGGGGTTTCAATATGAGATTAGCTGCATTGATTATTATGCAAAATTTACATTTTTGAGGTTTAAAACCATATAAGAATTGCAATAGTCAATCTTGTTGTTAATGAGAGTTTGCTTATAAAAAATCTACATTATTATTCTATTCACATATACAGCAGAGAAACTGTAGTGCTGAAGTTTGGCATCAAAGTTGAATTAACATAAGTTTTTGTCGGAATTTTATTTAGTTATTGTAGCTCTGAAAATCTTGGGCTAGTGACTAGTATTTTCCAATTTTTTTTAATTATTTACAGAAACCTTCTAGAATATAAATACAGTTGTGGCCACTGTGGGATTTTGGACTGAGCAGAGATGAAAACCAAGAATCTATAAATGTTACAGAAAAAGTAGTTACTGTAAAAATTTATATATAAAACACTGAAACATTGACATTACTATAGAGGAAGGAGATATTGTTATTGCAGCTGAGGGGTGTGGCTTTGTGTGGGCAGGAGCGGCATATATGCACTGGGCCCCTTGCAGGGAAACCCAGTACCCACTTCTTTTGTTGCTGTACACAAATACTGAAAAAATCTTAGCTGTTCATGAACCTACACTGTATGAGAATTCAATACAAAGTCCATGTGAAAACCTTCTGGTTGTGTTGACACAAAATTATATTGTGACACATTGCAAAGTAAGATCAAAACACAGCAGGGAGGTGTTTAGCATATGTAAAACAATAAGCATCACATATGTGGCAGAAATAATGGAAAAAGAAAAATTTTAACATGGCATTCCTATGTTTTCCAAACTAAGCAACCCAGAAGCAGAAATTGATACATCCAAAACACCCAACACCAATGAACATGAAAGATAATGTGGTCCAATGCAGTGTAGTGAAAAGTGAACAGGTCTTACGTGGAGAGAAGAAACAATGGCATATTAAACAATTAGAGTTAATTAATTCCAGATGTCCATGCGCTAAGATTACAAGGTGCCGATGAATATGGTATCTGTGAAAAGAAAAGTACGCTATATGGTGTAATAACGTCTTCCAATATTAATTAGAAGTGGGTCTGTGGGTACTCACACATTAAATGAATATATATGGCTTGTCAGTACAGGTAGTGCTTTCGGCGGAATCCTCCCCGCTGTTGGGATGTCTAAAGAAAGAAAGCGAATATGGTGCAGATACCTAGAGGCTGATTATAGGGCCCCGCACGGGGATTACACTTACCAGACGTTGTCTGGATACGATCTTTGTATTTCCGGTATGTTTGTCGAGGGTTTCCCGCATCAGGGGCAGATCAAATCTTCTCCTCCTATGTTTTCAGCTCCGGCATCTGTCGGCAACCTCCATACGTTGGCCGTTGTGACAAGGAGACAAGGTCTCTGGTAGCAAGGACTGGCTACCCGCTACTTCCCTAAAGTGATTGGGAAGTGAGCTGCTTCCAGGAGGAAAACAGAGTGAATCTCCAAAGAACTGCGGGAGAATCAGGAGCGGCCAACGTCTGTGCAGCTTACCAATTCAAAGACTTAAGCGCAAAGCAATTTGTTTTTTATTTGATATTAAACAATTAGCCCAATATATGAAGGTTAGCGCCTCAGGACAAGACTCTATTCATCTAAAAGAAAAGCGGCACTCCTTTGAATACAGTAACAAGGACATTTTGGACAGAAAAGACTGATTTCAAAAAATGCTTCAAAGAGGCTAAACTGGAAAAAACACCCGTAAACAAATGTAGGATGGTCTTTGACACCATTGTCAGCAGTGAAATATTGCTCATCATAACCCCAGTGGTTTCATTACAATCATGTAAGTTGAAAAATGAACATCTACATTAGTAAGAATTTATATTTTATTTTATATATATATATATATATATATATATATATATATTTTTTTTTTTTTTTTTTTTTTTTTTATTTATTATATGGTACAGTTGTGACTGGATTATACTTTCACATCCTAAGTGAGTTTCACTTTATATTGTCCTGATTAAGTTCAATGGAAGTTCATTGTGATTGCATGTTGGTTTTAGAAAAAAATGTAGTCGTTTGGAGTAGAAAGCCATATTTAACAATTTAGGATTTTAAAAATATATATGGTTTTCTGTGGTCACCTTACGGGCAGGGGCCTTTTCAACCTGAAATATAAATTATGCTTATTTATGGTGCTGTGCTTTGAAAATCTGGTATTGTATTGCTGTGAGTTTTTGATCTGTACAAGTCAGGAATCTTGAAAAAAATATTTGGTACTGATTTTTCTTTAAGGGATACGGGGCTTCTAACTCATTTCTATTTTTCTATATCAAAAAGTATTCTGACAAATGTTTATGTAATGCAAAATGTGTGATTTTTTATAGTAGAGAAATATATCTAGTTGCAGAAGAAGACATTCACAAAAATTTTATTTTTGTCACACCTTTAATTTCTTCTGCGCAGGGACAAATCCTGTGATAATACTCTTCTATTAGTGCCAGTGCAGACCACAGTCAGTACAATATTTCAATTAAATAAATCACTGAAAAATGTAGGAGAGGGCAATTTCAGGTGGTTACAATTAACACTTGTGGAAAGATATGTTGGACACTTTGTTACCTACACTGAATGATATTAAGCATGGGCATCAAAACATGTTGCATGCCATTACCTTTTAAAGTGCAGGACAACAATATATTATGTTATCTGATGAAGGAGCAGCACTAGGATTTTTCCTCTTTGGACTTGTCCTTTATATTCCTTTGAGAGAGCAATGTGTGTGTTTAATCTTATATTCATTCGACTACATATGATTTAAGACTATATCCAGAATGAAATATTATAAATGATAGAATCACTTCAACAAGTGAGAATACCTGCCTTTCTTCTGTTCTAGTCTTAGATCCTTGAAGTTCTTATTTCACAATATAACTTGCCAGTGACAATGAATCTCTTCTGGGAAACAGGCTGGCAATGTAACATTAATCTGGGATTAAACAGCAATTGGTGCTGCTCATATAAAATTGTATTTCTTCCTTTTGCTCACCCTTTGAAACTGCAAGTTGTTCTCTCTTGAACCCTCCTTTCTGTATCTATGTGCCATTTTCCTTTCATCAAATAACAAACAAAGAAATGCAGGATTTCAAGGATGAACTAAAGCAGCCTTACTAGGATGACAAAGAAATCAATAAAGACAAATCAAAAAGAAAAATGTCAACAACAGAAAAAAAGTTCCAAAACAGCAAATAAGGAAAAATAAAGTGAGGGCCCTTTTAAATAGTACAGTACTAGATACGTTATTCTTTGTCTATATACATTATTTAAATGTAAACAAATATTAGCTTTTTTCAACAGAATTCAAAAGCCCCACCATTGCTTTAAATGGTGGAAAACATGCAGTTTATACAAGTTTATCTGGTAAATGCAGTCTCATGTCTGAAATGGAAGTGGACATATCTGGCTGACTCATCTAACCTGATTTGTTGTGCTATTTGTACATTGACAGAGAACCAACTAAAATATTGATGTAGTTACATAGTTACATAGTTAGTTGTCAATTATATTAACAAACTGGACTTGGTGGTTGACTGACAGGGTTCTGTATTGGGTTCACTTTTATCTGATCATTTACTTGGAAGAAGGAATTGAAAGCAATTTGAATTGATAATTCTAATTGTTTTATTGTCAAAACTGTCAAAATCGACTAGGGAGTTATTCAAATTAGATTCAAGTTTTTTAAACAAATTCGAATTTGATTTTTGAGATTTAGCTTGCTCTACTAAAATCACCAGAAAACCTGTCTCTCTACATGCAGAATTTGTGCAAAAGGCACATCATATTCTGGCCCTTTAAGAACTCAAATATGACTATTCGCCACATAAAACCTGCAAAATTGCTGTTTTAGTCAATGGGAAATGTCCAGGGATCCATTTGTAGTTGATTGTAGCCTTACTGACATTTGAGTTTTTTTCAGATAAAAAACTCGAATCGAGTTTTGAAAACTGGAATTGAATTTGATCCAAATTTCATTCAAGTTTATTCAGATGAGTTTAAAATGTTATAATAAACTTCATTTGGTTGAATTTCAAGTCCTGGGATAAATTTGGAGTTGTTTGCTGCCATCAATTCCATTCACCTGAGTTTTAACATTTCACATTTTTTAATTAATTGCAGTTGGTTGAATTTCGAGTTCAGGGAGTCCCATGAACTCAAAATTTGACCCTTGATAAATCTGCCCCTCTGTGTTGATATATGTAAACGCCTTGGGTTTTCAAATTATGAAGGCTACTTACATGGTTACAAAGATTAAGACAGGCACATCCTTGACCAGAAAGATATGGGAGAAATATATTCAAGGTAAGTATTTTTGAGCATTAGGGAACAATAATGAAACTCCAAAAGCCTAAAGTACAGCAGATAATTTGTCAAATGGTATGAAAGAACTCATTCATAAAGAAAGGCAGCAAGCTTGAGATTCACTCATAAGAAGAACCTAAGGGTTCTTCTAAGGGTAATATTTAAAAAAAAAACTCTTATGTCTCTTCACCAGAAGATTATTGAAAAGGATTTGCCTTGAAGTTACAGGAAAGTAGGTTTCCATCATAAAGTAAAAAAAAGTTTTTACAGTGAAAGCTATGGAGATTTTTCAATTTGCTCTCTAAACTAACAAATACATTAGATGACTGTTGACCAATGAACTGGTCAAACAGCCCTTCTGAAGTCATTTTTCTCCAAATCGGCAAGTAGGTTGTCATGATACACATGAAAAAGATTTTAAAACTTATTTAACTTATTTCAGCCTCATCTAGTTTATGTACCGGTGTAACTAAATAGTATAGATCTGAAAACCCATTATTCCGAAATCTCCAAATTACAGAAATGCTATCTCCCATGGACTCCATTTTATCTAAATAATCCAAATAATATTTCCTTTGAAAAAATAAACAGTACCTTGTACTTGCTACAAACTAAGATATAATTAGTCCTTGTTGGTAGCAAAACCAGCCTTGTGGGTTTATTTAATGTTTACATTATTTTCTAATCGAAGATCCAAATTATAGAATTGTCCTTAACCTGGAAAACCTCAGGTCCCAAAGATTCTGAATAACAGATCCCTTACATGTACTCCAAAGATAATCAGTACACACATTATTGAGGGCACTCTTATGTAACTTAACCACAGTTGTAGAAAAAAACTAAAAATGTTTGAGATTTATTAAACTCCAAAGGAGTCAAAAATCTGAATAAAAATGTAGTTCATGTAGAGATCAATGGCAGACGTCCCTTTGATATTCTAATCAGCACTGGGTTTCATTCAATAATACAAAGATTTTATGGTTTTGGGCTTCAAAACTTACCCAACATACCGTAATCTGCATTGACAGAGTGGTAACGTGGTTTAAAAATCAGTACAGGTATGGGCCACGTTTTCCAGAATGCTCAGGACCCAGGCGTTTCCAGATAATGGATCTTTGCATAATGTGGCTCTTCATACCTTACTTGATTCGAGTATTTTACAAAATTAGAATTACAATTTCAAGATTTAGGGGCAGATTTATTAAGGGTCGAATTGCAAAATCGAATATGAATTTCCAAATCGGTTTTTGGTGTCACGCATTCAAATTTTAATCTCTCAATTCTAATGCAAACTTGAATGTGAGATTTATCACACCATGACCATGGAAACGGTTCTAATTCAAATATTCGCCACTTAAAACCTTCCGAGTTCAATTACAAGTCAAGTGCAGAGGTCCGTTGAACCATTTGAATATGTTAATTGCCTTCCTGACATTTGAGGTTTTTCATCGGAAAAATTGATTCAAATTCGATTAGAAAACAATTAAAATTTTGTTTTGGATGCTCTAATTTATACTCAAATAACCTCACATTAGAGTTGTGACTATATTTGACTTTATTAGAATTAAAAAGAATTCACATAAATTTGAAATTTGACTTTTGATAAAATAGGGACCTATTTATTAGGAAAAAACTTTGAGATTTATTATGTTCCAAAGCTGAAAAAATCCACCAGCTGAAACTTGTCAAAGTCATGTAAAACTCAATGGCAGATTTCATTTTTAAAATTGAAATATGTTTTTTGCCTTTATGATCTTTGAGGAAATTCTGAATGTTTGACGCTGGTTTTCGTTCAAAAACTGGAATCATTTTCATGATGCGCTTTTTGTATTCAGATTTTAAAGTAAATAAAGTGCATTTGTGGTTGGGAGTTTGATCTAAAAAAAATTTTAAATAAAAATGAGAAGAAAAATTTTTAATAAATACCCTCATAACATAAGTATCAATAGCCATTTTCGTTTGGTCTGTGTTCATGAATACACATGAATTTTCATTGAATATTTAAGAAGGTTGTAATTTCTTACCTGGAAATTTTCTTTTCTTCGGGTCCCCTCAGGCAGCACCACAAGAGAACTTGAAAAGATCAATGGGAGGGAACACAGGCCGCCTGCAACACTTTCTGACCAAAAGCAGCCTCCCCCGAAGAATATACGTCCAGCTTGTAATGCTTGGAGAACGTATGCATCGAAGTCCAAGTTGCAGCTTTACAAATCTGCTCTGCCGATGCCTCTGCTCTCTGTGCCCATGACGTAGCAACAGCTCTAGTAGAGTGTGGTTTAATCCCAGCAGGAGGAGACATACCTCTGGATTCGTACGCCAAACCAATAGCCTGCTTGAGCCACCGTGAAATAGTAGGTTTGGATGCAGCTGATCCCTTAGATGGTCCCGAAAAATTAAGGAAGAGGTTACTGGATTTCCTGAACTGTGCAGATCGAGACAAATAGTACACCAGACAGCGTCTGACATCCAATTTATGAAGCTTGCGTTGTTGATCCCCCACTGGATGTGGGAAAAAAGATGGAAGAACAATCTCCTGAGAAGAATGAAAATTCGAAGCCACTTTAGGAATGAAGGAAGGTGGAAGTCTCATCACAACTTTATCAGGAAACATCTGAAGATACGGTTCATCCACAGAAAGACTTTGCAGCTCCCCTACTCTCCGAGCTGAGGTGAGGGCTACGAGGATCACAGTCTTTAGTGACAGCAACTTCATATGAATAGATGATAACGGTTCAAAAGGATCGTCAGACAGGACTGACAAAAGAAGGTTCAAATCCCAAGGTGGACAAATGTCTCTAACAGTCGGCTTCAACCTGCTAGTTGCTTTAAGAAATTGCTTAATCAGATGATTCTCACCCAGGGAAAAACCTTTCACCGCCCCTAAGGCAGCCACATGAACTCTGAGAGTAGCTGGCTTCAGCCCCATACGAAAACCATCCGAAAGGAACTGTAGAATCTGAGGAACTGAGGCCAAGAGTGGGTCGAGAGAGCGATCTGCACACCAGAAAGAAAACTTCTTCCAGATCCTAGAATATATCTTGTTAGTGCCGGACTTCCTGCAGTGAACCATAACTGAAATGACCTCAGACGATAACCCCTGCCGAGTCAACGACTGCCATTCAGGAGCCATGCTGATAGATTCAGTCTGCTGGGATCCGGATGACACACCGGCCCCTGATGAAGCAACGACTTGCTGGAGCCCAAGAGCAATGGATCCGCCTCCGCCATTTCCATCAACAGGGAAAACCAAGCCCTCCTGGGCCAGTACGGAACCACCAAGATGACTCTGGCTTTGTCCAGCCTGATCTTCTTCAGCACTCTGGTTATCATCGGAAGAGGGGGAAAAATGTAATTCAGACCTCCTCGCCAACATTGAATCATGGCATCCACTTCCGTGGGCCTGTCTTGAGGAAACAGGGAGTAAAAACGGTCCAGTTTGGCATTCTCTCTCGTAGCCATGAGATCTACAGTTGGAAGACCCCAACGCAGGACCAGAAGCTGAAACACCGACTGACTGAGAGACCACTCTCCGGGAAAAACTGACCTGCGACTCAAAAAATCCGCTCTGATATTCTCTGAGCCTTTTATGTAAATCGCCTGCAGGGTTTGCAGATGCTCCTCCGCCCAGTACAATATTTTGAGAGTCAGATCCAGCAATGTCTTGCTGTGAGTTCCTCCTTGTCGGTTCAGATAAGCCACTACTGTGGTATTGTCTGATCTGATTTTCACTGCCTGACCTCTTGTCAGATGCGCCGATGCCTTGAGCACCCTCCAAGCAGCCAGGAGCTCCCGGTGATTGGAGGAGAGAGACGCTTCCTGAGGAGACCACAGGCCCTGCCAGATCCTCCGCTCCAGGGTTGCTCCCCACCCCTGCTCGCTGGCATCGGTGGTGAGAATGAGCCATCGCTGCACGACCCACGGGACTCCCTTGGATAAATTCAGGTCCGTCCACCACCTGAGTGAGTAGAGTACATGAGGAGCCAGCGTCCTGGGATTGTCCAGAGAGCCCTCTGTGCCATCCCAACATCTCAATATAGCTCTTTGAAGGAGTCTCATATGCAGTCTGGCCCAAGGCACTGCCTCTATGGTTGCCGTCATTGCTCCCAACACCGACATAGCCTGCCTGATCGAGACTACTCTTCGCTGAGAGAGACTCGACAAGGAACTGCATAGACTGATCTTCCTCAGCTGAGGAAGGAAAGTACGGCATTGCTCTGAGTCCAGCAGGACCCCCAAGAACTGTTTCTTCCGTGAAGGAACGAGATCCGATTTTCGGTAATTGAGCTTCCAACCCAGAGTCTCTAGACAGGAAATCGTCCTCT
This sequence comes from Xenopus borealis, assembly GCA_024363595.1. Classification (NCBI taxonomy): domain Eukaryota; kingdom Metazoa; phylum Chordata; class Amphibia; order Anura; family Pipidae; genus Xenopus; species Xenopus borealis. The sequence goes on from CM044440.1 coordinate 46,025,315, forward strand.
GCAGATGGCTGAGCAGTAGACTGTTGGAAGGGGCTTTCAATAACCAATCGTCTAGATAAGGAACAATTGGAATGTCCTGAGTTCTCAGAAAAGCCACCACTACCACCAAGACTTTGGTGAAAATCCGAGGAGAGGATGACAGACCGAAAGGCAGGGCTGCAAACTGATAATGTTTCATCCCGTGCTGATCCCTGATCGCAATTCTCAAGAACTGTTGATGTCCCTCCCAAATCGGGATATGGAGGTAAGCATCCTGAAGGTCGATTGTCGCCATGAAATCCCCTTCTTGCAATATTGAAACCGCCGATCGGATGCCCTCCATCCGAAAACGAATCTTTCTCATGAACGTGTTCAGATAAACTAAATTGACCACCATCCGAAACTGGCCCGACCGTTTGGGGACCAAAAAAACTGAGGAATAAACTCCTTTCCTTTCTTCGCTTCGAGGAACCGGAACCAAAACACGGGACCGCACAAACTCTTGAACTCCCTTGAGGAGAAATGTTCTCTTCACAAACTCCCTGGGAACTCTTGTACAAAGAAAACCAGGTAGTGGGCGAGAGGCAAACTCCAGCCGGTATCCGTCCCGGATAATATTTAACACCCACGGATCCTCGGTGATCCTCGTCCACTCGTGAAAAAAATAACGGAGTCTTCCCCCAACTGGTCCGAATGAGTTGGCGTCAGAACTGGTCAGTTTTACGGGTTTCCTCAGACCGATTCCCTCTAGACTGAGGTTTTCCCGGTCTACCCCGAAAGGAACGAAAAAAGGTCTTCTTCCTTTCTCTAGATTCCTTGGCTTGGCCTGATGGACGAAAAAAATTCCGTCTAGGAAAAAAACGTTTATCCTGCGGTAACAATTTCTTTGTTTCCCCTAACTTCGAAACAAGCACCTCCAACTCCTTGCCAAAGAGAAAGGGACCTTCAAAGGGCATGGCACAAAGTTTGTTCTTCGACGCCAAATCCGCTGCCCAATGCTTAAGCCATAGTGCCTGCCTGCCAGCTACAGCTAGGGCAGAAGATCTAGCTGCCATTCTAATATTCTCAACTGAAGCATCACAGATATAATCGGCAGCAAGCTTAATTATTTCCAAGGAAGATTTCATATCCTCACGGGAAACACCATCCTCCAGGTCTTGATCCAGCTGAGTAAGCCAAAGCCTAACAGACCGTATAACACAAGCTGTCGCCACCCCGGGTCGAAATCCAGCGGCCGACGACTCAAAGAGCCTCTTGAAGGCAGCATCAACCTTCCGATCCATCGGATCCCTGAAACTAGCTCCATCTTCCACAGGAATAGTAGTCTTCTTAGCCAATCTGGCCACTTCAACATCAACCTTAGGCGGGAGATCCCAACCCGCCGCCACTTTATCCTCAAAAGGAAATAAAACCTTTAATTTCTTAGGTAACGAAAACTTTTTCTCAGGTCTCTCCCATTCCTTAGAAATAATATTCGAGATCATCTCATGTACAGGAAAGACTCTAGGAGACTTCTTCCGTCCTAGGAACATCATGTCTTGCTTGGAGCGGGGTTTTTCCACATCCTCCAAATCCATCGAGGATCTAACAGCCTTAACAAGATGATCAATATTCTCCACTGAGAAAACATATGTATCTTCCCTAACATCCTCATCAGAGGAGTCCAACATCACCTCATGTACTCCTGGCAATTCCATCTGGCCAGCCGCTGAAGTACTTGCTTGTGGTTGAACCTGCGCAGCACTTTTAAACGTGTCAAAGGTCTGTTGCATGTTAACCTTGAACCAGGACATGAAGTCAGACATGGCTTCCGGCACATCTTGTTGGAAATTTTCCTTAAAGCAATCCTGACACACTTTTTTCGGAAAATCACGAGGAAGTCTAGCCTTGCAAAGCGCACATCTTCTAGATCTTTCCCGGTCATCTCTACCTTCAGAGCGAGAGGACATGGCTATAGAAAAAAAACAGAAAAAAACAGAAAAGAGAAAAAAATGCAAAGCCAGCTAATAAAACAAATAAAAAACACAAGCAAGTAACAAAAAAACTCACCAAACGCAGAAAAAAACTGCACAGCAGCCGCAGACAGGGAGGCTGAGCGTGCTACACGAAGAAAGCAACCTTTTTAAAACCGGCGCTGAAGATCACGTGACCCGCAGCCGAAACCCGGAAGTGCTTCAAGCAGAGCGCATAGCGCTGAACCGGCAAGCGCTTCCCCACTAAGAACAAGGGAGCTCCCGGCAACACATGTCTGCAGCACAGGGGAGGGAACTGCGCCTCGAACCGGACTACCCTTCGCTGAGAGAGACTGGACAGGTAAGGGCAATTCCCCCCCCTTCCCCCTGCACGAACCCGTCCAAGTCCAGCAGCACTCTCTCACTACACGCCGGTAGTAGAAGAGAGGGAGAGGAACGCACCGCAAGCCCCAGTTAGGGGTGAGCGGTCAGGGAGCAGCATAGCTAAAAAGAAAAAAACGGATAGCACCGCAACTTACCTAGTCCTCGGAGGACAGGAAACAAGAACACATGGGATTGCTGAAGGGGGGGTGTTTTTGTTCTTGTTTCCTGTCCTAGGAGGAGGGGCCATCTCTCTCTTGTGGTGCTGCCGGGGGACCTGAAGAAATATGTATTATGCGGTGCCGTTCATAAAAATTATTTTAATAGCATGGCAATCTGGGTAGATGTAATAAGCACTAATGTTGCACCCAATCTAGTAACTCACAGTAACCACTGAGCAAAAAGCATTTACTTGTCATCTATTTAAAAATGAATGTCTGTTTGGTTGCAAAGGGGCAGATTTATCAAGGGTCAAAGTAAAAATTCTAATAAAAAAAATTGATTTTTGTGCACTTTCATTAGGGAAGAGTCCAAATTCCATTCCAATTTGCAAAAAATTTGAAAATTAAAATTTTGACATTTATCATGAAAATTCTTTTTAAAAATTGGACTTTGACAATCGCCATCTAAAACCTGCCAAATTGCTGTTTTAGCCTATGTGGGACCTTGTTCAACCTATTTGGAGTCAATTGGTGGACTTTGAGGGGCACATTTTATTTTTTTGGGGGGGTCATATTCGATCGAATTTGAATCCTTTGAATCAAACGTTTGCATCGTTCGATTCGAACGATATCCCTTTAAAAAAATTTGAATTTGCAAAACTTTGCCTGCAAAGGCTGTGGGGGACTATAATGGCAATTCGGCAGGTTGAAGGTGGCGAATGGTCGAATTTGAATTTTTTTAAAGGGACAGTACCTCGAAATTCGAATTTTCATATTTTTTTCAATTCATAATGGAATTTTGGGCTATTCGATAGTTGAAGTAGCCCAAAATCATTTTAAAATTCGAATTTAAAAAATTTAAATTTTATTCGAAAATTCACTTTGACCCTTAGTAAATGTGCCCCTAAATATTCAATTTTTTTGGGGGGGGAAATCAAATTCAATCAATTCAAATTACTTCAATTCAAACTATTCGAATTAGAACAAATACAGACCTATTCGATTGAAAACGGACCTATTCAAACATAAAAAAACTTCAATTTAATTTTGGTCGGTCTTTTTGAATTCAAATTTCGACGTTCTTGCAATTCAAAATTCGATCCTTGATAAATCTGCCCTTAAGAGTTACAGGACCTTGAGTAAGCTCTTTAACATTTATTATGGGTTTAATAAAGTTATTGAAATAATTAAGTGCATGCCGATAAATGTAAGAACATGCCATTTTATCAGTGAAAACTAAATTTTACATTAAATCAAAAACAAACCTAAGCTTGTTCCCATAGTGTCATGGAACTATCTATAAACAGCACATTTTCTCTGGAGTATAAACAAGAGTGTGCAGTTAAGTGAAGAATGAAATCACACACTGTCAGCAATGAAACTAATAAATTGAGTTTAGTGGAGAGATCACAATAAATACATATACAATTTCAGTTATATTAAGTGGAGCGCAGCAGTTGAGGATTTCACTACAGCTATTTTTTTTGTTCCCTCTCGTTTCTTTGATACTTTTCTTCAGTATATAATACTAGATGTTCGTGCTTCAACTCCTATGAGTGTACTAGACTTGACCAGCAGAGGATAAAATCCAGGTCAAGTTTTCAACTCATAATATATTTTTAAAAGCTGTGGGGAATCATGATTTATTATTCTGCAGAGGTTTTGTAGCAGATAATCAAAATGTACTGAACGTAAATAAAGTTATTATTGACCACCAAGTTCATTATAGTTTGTTTGCTGAAAGCAATAGTGTATTTTAATTAAAGCCTGAGGACTAAGCAAAACTTCCAAATTCAACTTTTTTTAACTGACAATTTGCAACGGAAATTTATAACAATCCACAGCAACTCACTTTAAGCATTTCCTCAGAGGAGGAAGAGCCGATTGGTGCAAAATGCGTCAGGAGGGATTGGCTGACATGAGGTATGTAGACGGGAAAACATTGCCTTGTGGTATATTTTGAGGTTATGTTTCTATATTGAATCTTCACTATTTCATTATAATTTGCTGTGGTGCACTAATAAATGCTTGTAGTGCGTTACTGTGCATTTTTCGTGGATTATTTGCTTAATGCAGTTAGTGCTCACCTATAGATTGTAATATCCATGATACAAAGTTTTATACTGTACATGTACAATAAAAGTGGATGTGACTCATACCATTAGAAGCAGCCTCTGAGTTGTTGGGAGGTGAGGAAGCGTCTCAAAATTACTACTTCAGTAGATTTGATTCAGTTCAGTCAGTTTCAGTTTCAGATGCTTCACCAGAATAAAGACCTTTTCCAATTACTTAGTATTTTCTATTTGTGAATATTTTTCTAATAATGAAGTGTAAAATTTAATGTCTCACCTTCTAAAGCAGCTCTGGGTGGGTTGGGGTGCTGACTCTTTAAGGGGCAGATTTATCAAGGGTCGAAGTGAAAATTCACATTTCAAAGTAATATTTGTGTACTTTCATTATCGAATAGGCCAAAATTCATTTGAATTGAAAAATTCGACCATGTCTCTTTAAAAAATTAAAATAAAATAAAATTCTAATAAAATTCTAATTCAACCCTTCGCCACCTTAAACCTGCCGGATTGCTGTTTTAGCCTATGGGGGAGCTCCTATAACCTATATGTAGTCTTTGGGTTAATTTTGAGCAGTCAAAGTTTTTTTTGGTGATCGTACCATTTGAACAATTTTAATTCTATCGAAAATGGACCTATTAGATCACAAACGGTCCGATTTCAAAGAAAAAAAAACTTTGACTTAAATTTGATGGTCGAATTTTTATGTATTTTCACTTAAAAATTTGACCCTGGATAAATCTGCCCCTAACTTTTCTAAATTGATACATGGGGAGGCACATTTATCAAAGGTCAAATTTCGAATTCATGTGGTTTTTAAACTCCTTTAAATTCAAATATACCCCAAATTCAATTGGGGGTTATTTAATAAAAAAAATCAAATATCTCAACTAGTACTAATTTTACCGAATTGAAAACTCGAATCGAATTCAAATTTGACTAAACTTTAATTCAACTTTTTTTCTCTGAATAAAAACTCGAATGTCAGGAAGGCTACTAAAATCACCAAATTGGTTCCTGGACCCCTCCCTTTGACTGATGCATGAAGGTTTTAGGTGGCGAATAGTTGAATTTGAGTTCTTAAAGAGCCAGATTATGATAAATCGTAAAATTCGAATATGAATTAAAACTCAAATTGAGTTTAGATAACTCAAAATTCAAATTTGAGAGATTTGACCATAAAATTTTTTTTTAATTTAAATTAGAATTTTCAATTCAACCCTTAAAGGACCAGTAACATAAAAAGATGAAATTGTTTTAAAGTAATAAAAATATAATGCAGTGTTGCCCTGCACTGGTAAAACAGTTTGCTTCAGAAACTCTACTATTGTTTATATAAATAAGCTGGTGTGTAGCCATGAGGGCAGCCATTCAAAGAAGAAAAAGCTCAAGTTACACAGCAGATAGCAGATAAGCTCTGTAGAACAAAATGTTATCTGTTATCCATTACGTATCCTGTAATTTCCACCATTGCTACTCAGCAGCTTCTTTATATGAACTATAGTAGTGTTTCTGAAGCAAACAGATCAGTTTTAACAGCGCAGGGCAACACTACAGGATATTTTCTTTACTTTAAAACACTTGAATTTTTTGGTGTCACTGTTCCTTTAATAATGCTTCCCCTCAGTTGATACATTTGTTATCATTGTCCCTGCTGAGCAGAATCCCTGCGTTTCATTAAAGGCAGCTGTTAGATTTGATACAATAGTTGCCAATACAGTATGTAGCTAAAATATATCACCTAATTGTTTCAACTAAAAGTAGCAAAGCAGAATGCTCCTGGATCACTGAGGTGCCAGACTAAAACACCAGAGAGAGGAATATTAAACTTTCAGCTCAAATTTTGGGTAAATAATATAAAATGGGGAAAAAGTAAAATGTCTTTGTTTCTGGTGAACAATCTGAAACCACTCAGCTGGAATTATTAGCGGGAATAATTCCTTACATTCAATTTATTTGCTTTATTTTGTTTATCAAAAACAAAAAGAAAAAAGAGCTTTGTGATTTGGCTTGGGTGGGTTAGACAGACTGCTAATGATGGGAAAATAACATTGTCTGTTTTTGTTTTCTTTTTTTGTTTAATCAAAATGACAGCATATGCCTGTGTCCCTGTCCAAGCAACTCAAATTCTGAATCTTAAATTCTTGAATCATGCAGTATTCAACTAGAGTGGACATCCATTTGGCAAATGATTATACCATGCATTTATATGGACATGGCCCAAATGGTTTAATGGACCATCTGCCTCATCCAAACATTTTGGTCAACTGCTGACTTCAGATCTGAACTTGGTAATTAGGCTACCAGTATGTATATTCAAACTGAACAATAATGTTCTCATTTGGCTTTCAGGGATGAAATAGTGAGGGAATCTTCAAAATGCCTGGCCTCATTAGTTTGTGATAGAGCGATGCTATAATGACAGGCTACAGATTTGTAACCAATAACCGTCACACAGGAACCATCACAGAACACTGTGTTCTAAATATAGCTTAAAATGTAGTCATAAAACTAGCAAACTTTGTAAATGCATTGCTTTATTCTGGCATCAAAATACAGCAACATTTTCAAAATGTAACCAAATGTACTGTATTTTTTGGAAAGGCTTTCTACTGGATGTTGGAACAGTGTTGGTGGAATTTGCTTCTATTGAGCCAGAAAAGCATTGTTTGATTCTGGACATTAATATTAAAAGAGACAAATGTTAGGTGCCCCAGCCCACTGGTGATAACAAGCACTTATTTGATACCAAACGAGTGAATCTTATAATGTAAAACTATACTCCCCAAACAATAAAGCTCTCTATAAAAGTATATTGCATTAATACTCTGCTTCATGAGGCCACCCCTTCAGACTAGAAGAAAAGGACTTTCATTTGAAGCAGCGTAGGGGGTTCTTCACAATGAGGACAGTGATGTTGTGGAATGCACTGCCGGCTGATATTGTGATGGCTGATTTTTTGGACAGACATAATATCAAAGGCTATTTTAATACTAAAGTCTACAGTTAGTATAGTTATGGGCATATATAGTTTGTGTGAAAGTGTGGAGAGGTGTGTGTGTATGTTGGGTTTTAATTTGGAGGGGTTGAACTTGATGGACTTTTTTCAACCCAATTTAACTATGTAACTATGTACATCAACCATTTAGTAGTATGTGCCATTCGGTATTCAAAAATAGAAAATTGCAATTTTAAAAAATAAGGGCCACCCCCTGGGATCCTATGGTGGACACAAAGAAACCATACATGTAAGGTTCTGTCTTTTGCTTCCTCATTTCTTCCTGTTTTCCATTTTTACCCAACAGGTGCCTTTTAAAGATGGACTCACAAAATATGTTTCTGTAGAATAGAAAAGTCACAATACAGGTCTGTATTAGTAATTATTTTAGATTCTCATTACTTGCCAGTTCAGAAACTAGTTAACAAACTGAACTGAACATATTGTGGCAACTTTTAAGGCCTGGATCATTAGTATTGTAGAATTGCTAAACCCTTAGACTGGTACAGTAAGTTCAGTATCTAAAATATGACATTTATAGCCATATTATCTGTTAGGATTTAGCTCTCCTTTAAGTAACAGACAGCAGAGCTATCCTCCTTAATACATTAAATGAGCTCCCTATCGTAGATAATGTATTGGAACACTTACAATACAAAATATACAATCACATTAATACAGCATTAGATAACAGACATCAAGCATGAGAAAATAATTTCTATATTTTTTGCTGCTCCATTTTTTTCTGTGACATGAGTCCATTGAGTACCTGTCTTGTGATTCATGGCCCTACTATACAAGTGACAGTTCTAGCCTCCATCATCTCTCTGTTCAGTTGACATCAGGCCCAGGCATTGATGCCACACCACACCTAAATCTTTCAGTGTCTGATTTTAAAGCATCAATAAACTCACTGTGAACACAAGCTGCAATTTTTTCAGCTACAGGAAGCCAAACAATACTGTATATTATACACCACACTGCTATGATAGAATGCTTTCTTGAATTAGTATAATCTCACATTTTCACATACATACATATTATGTATCTTAAGATTCACATAAGGGAAATATTTATTTGTACTTTCTCCCTGTCAAATTTGTACCAGCTTAGCATGGTAGCCTTAAAAGTAAGCTTATGATTGCACACAAAGGAACTATGGGGGGTGATTTTCTAAAGCTCAAATTTTTAAAGAAAATAATTTCCAGAAATGTCAACCATTTATCAAAATATCTGAACTGAAAAAGTTGCGAAAGCCACCACATTTTTGATTTGCTACATGATAACTACAACTTTTTTGTATTGCCACACAAAAGCCAGAGTCAAAAACACCCAAAAACCTCAAAAAGCCCTGAAGGCAAAGAAAGATCTTCCAGTTGTATAGGGAACATCTGCCATTGACTTCTACATGATTTCAAAAAGGTTGTAGCTGCAGTGCTTTGGGATTTAGAATTGTGGCACATAATAAACCCCAGAAATTTTGTTTTTTTCAGAGACTTTTTCAGGTTTTTGGCCTGACCCAGAAAAAATTTGGAAGAAGAAATGTTTATAAAATCAGGCTGCAATGAAAAATTCCTTTCTCTTGTTTGCTTATAAAGGAAGAATGAAAAAAATAAATCCATCCATAGGAAAATGGTTATTTGTGTGTGACTTGCTCATGGTCCCCTAGGTCTCATATACTTTTTTCTCAGGTGACCTTGTACTTTGTTAGCATGTGACCCTTTCATGAAAGACAGGAAAATTCCCAGAAAGCATTCCATCAATTGCAGTGCTAATTTATAATATATTGTACCCCTTCTTGTAAAATGTAAATATAATGGACCTTAGAAAAAAACACCTTTATCATTAGCAGGGAAAAGGCCAAAGTCTAAATGTAGCCATGCTTGGAAAGGCTTATTTTTGTATCACTGGTCAGCAATTTGGCAGACCTGTTGTTGTTAATGACGTGCACAATGACAATGGTCAAAATGTATATAAATGTTCTTGCATATAAATAAGAAAGCTTGTTCTTTATCTGCACAGTATGAAAATGCACCAAACATTCTCAGGGATCATTGACTCATGCATAAGGATCTCAGCAACTTTTGATTCAAAGCATATTGGGTCTCCACATACAATAGTTTTCATATCCCAGCACCCAGTCTTGTTCATTTTCTTAGGTATTTATTTATGGTTGACATATTTACACAGTGCTTTAAAGAGATTATACATCATTCATATCACTCCATGTGCCATGTGCCAGTGAGCTTAAGGTGCTAAGGTTCCTATTGATTCTATCAGGAGCATGTTTGTTTTGAGAGAATGCAAGGAAACAAACGGAAACCCATATAGACACACAAACTCTTTGCAGATATCGCCCTAAACTACAGTAGCATCAAACTCAAAACATGTTACTATTGAAGCAGTGCGCTACCTTTTAACCATTATCAACAGTTTCCTACATAATTCTCAGAAGAATGCACTTTTGTTTGCACTTTTTAGCAATAAAACATCTAATTAATCACCAGTCTAGCCAATTCAGCAATCAGACTTTTTTTGCACTTTGCACAGTGCGTTCTGCCCTTTAGGAACTGCTGTGGGTCTCTGCACTCCACAATAAAAAGGCACTTTCATTTATAAATGGTGCACCCATCTAAATCCTACATCTTCCTACTCTCTGACCTAAAGCCTAATGTTTTAATACGGTAGCATACCTTCTCTGTGTCTTCTGATATACTGGTATTTAACAGAAATTATATTTTATTATTAATAATAATAATAATAATAATAATAATAGATTTCTAGGAGACAAACAAAATCAAGCAACTACTTTTATTGTTTAACATTGTTTACAAAGGTTGAAAAACATCTATTACCTACTGTACTTTCCAACGTTTCTACAGAGTTATAGGCATTACTCCCAGATACACCCAGAGTATTTTACATTGTGAATTTGTGAACAAAGACATGTAGTGGTTCAGTTATTTTGCGTCTAGTAAAATAAGAAATAACTTGTTTTTCTGCATTCTTAATCACAGTCATAGAAATACATGTAGCCATAAATATAAAGCCTGACTTGTGGTTTGACCTTTATTCTAGAAATTCTAGTTACTCTAGCATTCTGCCTCACAGGACTCTTGCCTGATCAAAACGGAAGGTTAGTTTATGTGCTCATGAATGATAGCCTATCATAGAGTGATAAGCAGTTAATGCATGAAGACAATCTGTGTTTTAATATTGATTACAAAGTCCCCTTGTGCCTTGACCCTAAGATCGTTCAGTTATATGGTTTTGTTTCCCCTATGGTTTGTATGGTACTTTCATAGGGTGTTTTATGCCAGTTCAAGGTAAGAAAGCCCTGGTGCAACAACCATCTTTTAAATTTGCCAATAATAATAGAGTAAGCATAGGGCCTATGTGTAATAAGAGATATAAAACATAGCTCATATGGTTGTACCTACAGCTTATTGACTTTTATA
>CM044440.1:46087531-46124089 GCA_024363595.1 Xenopus borealis
TAAAGGCCATTTTCCCAAGGCTGGAGGAAGTGTAATCACTTTTCACTCCTGGCTTCCTTGTGACAAGGCTGAAATATAATTGTACAGCCCAATGATTGCATTGCATCTGTAAATGAAGCACGTGCAGAATTCTCATATCTTGACTCTGTCAAGACATGTAAACATTTACATGGCATTTGGTAAACATCTTTCAAGTCTGTGTGTTTTAGTTTCCAGCCATTTTACCAAGGTCAATGAACCAAGGGCAAGTATAAGGACAAGCGTGCTACCTCCAGCCAACATACATACATACACACACTTGTGTAAATAAGAACTCTAGATTTTGTTTTGCAGAAACCCTTCATATGATTTAGTTAAGGCTTCAGGGATTTAGGTATATGCTTTCAAAACATTGAGTTATATTGTGCAATCAGCATACCTGCTGTTACTTGAAGGTTTACAGAGTACAGGTATGGCATCCCTTATCCTGAAACCCGGTATCCAGAAAGTTCCGAATTACGGAAAAGCTGTCTCCCATAGACTCCATTATAATCAAATAATCCAAAATTTTTAAAACAATTTCCTTTTTCTCTATAGTAATAAAACAGTACCTTGTACTTGATATCATTAATCCTTATTGGAAGCAAAACCAGCCTATTGGGTTTATTCAATGTTTACATGATTTTCTAGTAGTCTTAAGGTGTGAAGATCCAAATTACGGAAATACCATGTGGTTTTTATACAAATGGCCTGTGGGTGTCACTGTGCATACACAGGACTTTCTGTACAGCTTGAAAGTGAAAGTAAGAGTTACTGTTGTTATGTAATGGCTGCATGAACCTGCTAATAAAGCACTGTTATACTCTCCTCATCCTCTGCTACCAAACACAACATACCCGTTATCCGGAAAGCCCCAGGTCTCAAGCATTCTGGATAATAGGTCCCATACCTGTATTAGCAAGTGGCTATTCAAAGGGGACGTGCCTTTAAAAAACTTATTGAAAGGGTTTGTTTTCCAGTTAACTTGTAAATTCATAGATCGTAGTTCACTGCAGCCATCTTCCGGGTCTTAAGTAATCTTCACGTCTTCCCTCTGTGCTTTGTCAATTTCCATCAATTTCGGCGCATGCGCAGTTGTTGTGGGCCAGGAAATTGCTCCAACTGCGCATGCACCAAAATGCCACTCCGCTCACGAAGACCTGAAAGATGGCTGCCATGAACGCAGATCCCTGAATCTGCATGGGGCATTTCCTGGGGTAGCGGCTGGGGGTCTATGTAGGGTAGGGGTTTTTAACTTTTGGGTTGAATTCTCCTTTAAGTCTACTAAAAAATATATTAAAATTAAATAAACCCAAAAGAATTGTTTTGCCACAAATCTGGATCCATGCAACTTAGTTACTATCAAGTGCAAGGTACTGTTTTCTTAAAACACAAAGGAAATCATTTTTAAGAATTAAATAATAGGCTCTACAGGAGATGAACATCTTATAATTCCGTATTTTCTGGATAACTGCTTTTCAGGGGTCACATACCTATATTTACAACTGAACCTTTACTTGTTACTTTCCATAACAATACTTAGTATTACAATCTTTACATTTCCAGGTATTACCAAAGTTAAACATGCTTGAGTTCTTGGCATGTGAACAAATTATTAATCTTTAGCAGCCTGTATTTTACAGTTTTTCATTATATCTTGATAGGCATAATCCTGAATGTATCCAATGCTTTGCAGGGTTTCAGAGTTGAAGACCCAGTGCCAAATATTTGACAAATTTCCTTACATTACTTCTTGGTCATTTTTTAAATTGCAGTAAAGTTGCACAAATTAACACAATTAAATACTGCAGGCAGCACTTATTTGGATTGACCTAACTTTAAAATAAAAGTTATAGGGTTCCCATAAACGTGGAACAGAAAGCTTGCAATGCATTATTAATGAAGTAGCAGGGCTTTATAAGTGTCTCATGTGAAGTTAAAATACTTCTTTCGAGGCACTCGCAAGCAACTCAGAAGTCAAAAACTGCAGTTATAATGAAGCTATTTGACACTGCCTACAAGATACATTTGAAGGTGATTTTTTTTTCTTGTCATGCCCTTCAAAGCAATGCCAACATTTTTTCTTTACTATTTTAAGATCACAGTTGACCGCTGTGGTGGTCACAGGGCACCATCTTCTGTTTGTTTTCCCTTTTTGCATCCCTCTAGGCATCACAAAACATGTATGTGTCTGACTACTACAGGCAGTAGAGCTGAACTGGCTAGTACAATTTTATTTTTAGGAATTAAATTTCACATTTATGATTTTTAAAAAGCCACCAAGGGTGGGCAGAGAACAAAAATCTTTGGTAGCATTATCATAGCTCTTAAAGGGCCTGTGTTATGCCATATGTTATCCCTTTTTATTTATCTCCAGTAAATGTTAAAACCTGTGCTTTTTTTACTTGGCCTAATACCACAAATAAATCACCATAATCCAAATCATAATTTGCATTAAATTGTCAAACTGAAAAAAAAAATCAACAAAAGGGGTCTAAAGTCACGTTGTTATGTTCCGATTTGGTTTGGCAAGGCACATGGATTAGCTAAAATCAAAGCTTTGACGAAAAAGTCTTATTCCTTGCATCTCTACTAAATATTTATTTATTATTTTTCACAAATTCATTTCTCTGCCCTTATTCTGGGTGTTTTCTGGAGTTTTTTGCTCTCTAATTAGGTGAAGGTATTGGGGGGGGGGAAAATGACGAGATTTAATGGAGGGGATTTGGAAATGGAAATGCTTCTTCATTCCCTCCTCATTATTATTGATTAGCTGGAGATGGGTTATACATGTATGACATAGTTAATAGAGTTCCTATTTCCCATAAATTTACTTGATAAATGTGATGGGGTTAATTGAAGAGTATTTGGGAAGGAAATTGAAATAGCATACTTGACAGTTGGTGAATATCTATATCTGTGACACTTTTAGTAGAAGGTCTATTTTCCAAACTATCTGGTGATGATGAATGGGTTAACTGAAGAGTATATAGGAAGCCAAGACATTGCCCATCTTTATTTTGGTTGAGGAGGCCATGTGGGGGTAGTGAAAGTAATTGTAGAGGGGGCTGAGATTATGTGGCTGTAGTCTGTACAGGTATGGAACATTTTATACAGAATGCTGGGGTTTTCTGGATAAGGGATCTTTCCATAATTTGGATCTTCACACCTTTAGTCTTCTAGAAAATCATGTAGACATTAAATAAACACATTAAACGGATTTTGCTTCCATAAGGATTTATTATATCTTATTTGGGATTAGGTACAATGTACTGTTTTGTTAATACAGAGAAAAATTGATGATTTGGTTATAATGGAGATGGCTTTATCATAATTCAGAGCTTTATGGATAACTGGTTCCAGCAAAAGATTCTTTTTGGAAGAATTATCAATGACTCAAAAATTATATTGTGGCACACACATCTGAAAAAGTCTCTGAATTGAGCTGCTAATGAGACATGCAAGGGATTAAAACCTCAAAAAGAAGAGAGGGGACAGTAGTCTGTGTGTGCACTAACCATGCATTTTAATAAACATTACAACAATTCCATGAAAACTGTGCCAGAGATATGTTACTCTACACCAGGAGTGTCCATACTTTACTAATGAGGGGTCTACTTTTAGGGATGTTGTCGCATTATGATCTGCATCCATAAAAACATTGTTGGCATTCTGTTCCAATAAAACATTACTTGTATATTGTATTGATTTTTGAGCAAATGTATATTGCTAGGTGTAAGTAACAACAATTTATTATGTAACTTTCATAATAAACTATAATAAATATCTTAATGAAAATAATTAAACCGGATAGTAATTAAGTCAAGCTGTTTCTTGGCAGTGTCTTGAGATCTACTCATCACCAGCTAAAGGTCTACTGGTAGACCCCAATCTACACTTTCCTAATTTTTCTAAGGTATAAAATCCAGCAGTGATACTGATACATTTAATGGATACATTTCTTATCTTTGTCCCTGCTGAGCAGAATCTCTGGGTTTCATTTCAGGCAGCTGTTAGAATTGATACAATAGTTGCTAATACTCCAGAGATGTTGCTGTGAAATGTATCCGCTAAATGTTGCAAAATTGTAACAGTTTAGAGTCTGCTCCTGAATTACTGAGCTGCCAGACTCAAACACCAGAGAGACCAACATTCAACTTTACACTTAGATTTTCGAAAAACAGTAAAAGATAAATAATGGAAAGTAATTGAAAAAAGTCTTTATTTCTGGGGAACAATTTGAAAACAATTGAACAGAAATAAGTGTTTGGAAGGTGAACAACCCCTTTCAATGTCATTATTGATGTTAAATGATGTTTTAGCCTGTTTAGCTGAAGCCATTAGGGTGGTGGCATACGTAGCATTTCGGGGAGTTGGTCGCCCAGCAACAAATCTCTTCTTCGGGCGACTAATCTCCCTGAAATGCCTACCCGTTGGCTGGAATGTGAATCGCCAGCTGGATGGCATGCGAATCGCTTCATTTTCTGAAGTCGCCTCATGAGTAAACTTAGAGTGACTTCAGGAAAAAAAAAAGCATTAGTCACTCGAAGAAGAGGAGATTTGTTGCTGGGTGACTAATCTCTCCAGAACACATGTGCCACCACCCTTTAAGTTGTTGAGTAAATTTGGCAAACTCCCAAAAAGAACAGCAACTTGGTATTTGAAAGGTGAAAAAAGGATTTAAACCTAAACTAAGCAGGGTGTTGAGTATGAGACGTCTTCAATTTCTAATGCTCTCAATTAGCTGCTCTTGTTAAAACAAATGTTATTTGCAGCTTGATAATAATTACTTTTTTTTATATTATTCTTGTGTCTCCAAATGACTGAACATCCCATAGTCCAGTTCCTAGAAGTCCAAACAACTCGTAAATTTAGGTTGCAAGTGTTTGTTGCTAGTCTGTGGGCCTGTAATAAGTTCAAATCAAGATGATTGTGAAGGTCGAGAGCACTAGCAGTTTATCTGCTCTAGTTGTTAAAGCAGAAAGGCAGAAAAACAATTGCACATGAGCATTGGCATTCTCTTTAAACAGAGCAAATTTGATTTTGTGCAGAAAGTATGCCACGTTTCTATATAGTTTTTTGTAAAAGCAAATAACGGATATCTTAACTGCTTGGAGAGTGATTCAAATAATTGTACTGTATGCCCAGAGGATTTGGAAAAAAATTTGTTCATATTGCACTTGAATCTAAAGGTCATTGCAGACTGTTTAAAAGGTTCGGAATGATTGTCTTATCAACACAACTCTAATCTGGCCAAAACAGATTAATAATGCTTGTGATCTTGATAACATGCAGATTTCAGGAAACAGGTGCCTGGAGGCTTAGAACCAAAAATAAAAATGCATTTAAAAATAATGCAGCTAGGATTAGATAGAACATTCTAAATCCTTTAAGTCTACATTATTCACATCTAGCAACAGAAGCACAGGGTAGTTTCAGGCATTGTTCAATGGAGATTAAGATTTGCAATCACCATGGATGCAATAGATCCAAATACATGAGCTGGGTTTATTTTTGCAGTGAAATTGGTCATGTACCTTAGCATTAGCTAGCCCTACAATTAACTATTTCTCACGACACAGTCATTTTAAACATACCTTCAGCTACAGATTTCATGACTTTGACTTTCCTCTAAATATTAAGCCTTTCCTTATATATAATATATAAATAAAAAAATTTTTTTTTAAATTTCTGGCAACATTTCTGCCATTTCACTGAATGTAAAATATCTGTAATCATCTCTGGCCATTTATTTAAATAAAATCCTCCCCATCCCCTTTCCTCCAACTATTATGAGATTAAAAATGTAAGGACAGCTACTCTTGTTCTTTTGTGCATTCATTGACATGCATATTGAAACATAACATAAAAAATTCATGTATCCCTTTTATATTAATGGTTTTTAAAAAGTTAAGTCTTAATATATTTGAAATGTGCACCAAATGCATAAACCTGTGTATATGAGGTTGTAGTTTACATAGGCATCTTCATTTAATATACCAATTATTTGTCTTCTGCGTTACAGCCTCTTTTAAAATCCAAACCCATACAGACACTATGAAATAACAGCAATTTTAGAATCAGACAGGCTGCTGAGCCTCTAAGTGGAACCTGTAATGTGTTCTGGCAGGAAGGTTTTTCTCCTTTTTTTTTTTTCTCCTACCTTAAAGTTTAAATAAGAGATTATTCTGTCCTGTCCTAGTGACCTTCTGCATGGTTCCTATTTTCTCAGTGGAATCTTGATTGTCTGTTCTTCCTCCCTGGAATATTGACTGGGAATACAGAGAACATAAATCTGCCGTTCAATTTACTTTTGGTGGGTCAGCCGTGAATATGTGAAGCCTCTGCTGTGTTGGGGCTGTGACAGAGCTTTGTGAGTGACTAGGAATTGAAAACTACATCTGTGTGTTCATCTTGGCTTGATTGATTCTGATCAGTGTTGATTTACGTGCTGGCTCTTCAGCAATCAGACAGTTCCTGTCTGCACCACACAGGCACTCAACTCGCTCTGTTTATTTCTCTTCTTCATGTGCTCGGGCTCTGACCTTTCCCATGTTCACTGGAGCCCAGCAATATTGCTTAAAAGGTTTGAGGATATAGTTTTTTTTTTGTGATACTGGTCAGTTGAATCATCAGTATTATTATGAGTATGTATATATTTTTTAAATTGTTATTCATATATAAAGGAATTCACTCTATATATTTATTTAGAATACTTTTGCTGGATAGCTTTAGACGTAAAGTGTCTGTATGAAAAAAAAAAAACGTGTTTAAATCTATCTTTTTATTGTTTGGTTTGCTATTTTTTGTTCTATTTCTTTATTTAGATATTGCTCATTTTATGTTTGTTTAGAGAAATCCTTGAAAAATGGCAAAGTATATTGTTGGGGGGGATTTGGCCAAATACTAAATCCTGTACAAGAAGATTGGCCTCCAAAACTAAATACAAACCCTAATCTGCAAACTGAACCAAATCCTGAATTCAGAGCATTACATTAAATTTGATGACCTTTGTTTACATTTTCAAGCTAAAGTTAAAAATTGTCATCTGTGAATGAAAAATGATTTACGTTCACTTGTCTAGTGAAATAAAGTTATGTGTTAATCTTTAGAGTGGTTTTTAATTTCTTTGTTTCAGCTGAACAGTTCCTGGTCTAAATTCTGGGTTCAATACCTCCCAAAATAAGGGCTACTTCAGCAGTAGAGCTATAGATGACCATTTCGGCCTAACTTGCTGTGTTAACTGAACAGGGTTTTTCTGAAGATTAAAATAACCCTTGTGATATTACTAGCAAATAAACCTAACTACAGCATGTGTAAACTTAAGTTCTTACAATATTTGTTCTTTCTTTTCCTTAGTTTAATTTTGTTGGACGTATTCTGGGACCCAGAGGACTCACGGCTAAACAACTGGAAGCAGAAACAGGGTGTAAAATTATGGTCAGAGGCAAAGGCTCCATGAGGGACAAAAAGAAGGTATGTGTGTGTCTATGAGCAGCTTCTGGATGAAATGTTATTGGATTTCATGCTGTATATGCCCCACTGTATGACCAAGTTTTTGTTTTGAAGAGCAGTTATCAGGGAAATAGAGGAGCAGCTGCCTATGTTGATAGCTAGAACCACCCACTCTTTGGCTAGTGTCGCAGATATTTTCTCTGTCAGTATAAATATGCGTGTAGAGCAAGTACTGATCCACAGCCTTCCATCAAATCTTCAGTGTGTTCTGCCAGGCACAGCATCCACCTGTTTGTCCCAATGCAGGGGCAGACTTTGTCATGAAACTACAATAGTATGCATTTATGTGAAATCAACCCCACGCGCACTGACTGGTGGATGCCATGCATACCAGTGCAAAGTCAGGGTAGAATGCTACACATGTCCTTCTCCTTGGAAATACTGTGTGTGGAACTAGCCTTATAAGCAATTACCAGGGAAATTACTAATATAACGTGGATAGTTTTGTGTACTTTTTAATGGTGCATACTTAGGTTAAAGTGACCCTGTAATTCTTGTACACACTCTGCTCCCTTTTATGTGAGGCTTTTGTTGTCCTTTAAAGCAAACCAAACTCTTATCTTACAGAACAAACATTCACTACACTGTGTTAAAACAAACTGGAAAGTTTTTTTCTACCTTGATGCATGCTTCCTTGGTGCATGCCTCACAAGGAAATATCAGGGTGACTTCGGAAATCGAAGCGCCGCAAGTGCATTGCCTCAGGCGATTTTTAATTTTAGCAGGGAGAAGGCAGTTCTGGAAAGAAAGAAAATTTACTTTGTAATAAGTTGTGTTGTAAAAGAATAAAGACGAATACCATTTTAGTTACTTTATCTTTTAGACTTGCATCACTCCTTAGATGTGAGATCCATACAGTTATGAGTTGGCAGATGACCAAACACTCGTCAGATGCTTATTTGCCTCCTGAAGAGTCACGACCTATACTTGCTTCTAAGTGTATAATAAGAAAAGTTGGGGATGAGCAGGATGACACATGGTGGTGATAACTATTTGGAGTCTGAGTGTAGCTTAGGACACAAAAAAGTACAATACTTATATCTTGACTGTTTTACACGGTTTACTGCATTGTATCATGGTGGGGTAAGAAATCTGTGCAAAATGACTTATTTGAATGTTTGTATCCTTCTCTGCATTGTATATTCGAGCATTGGGGTATTTGTATAAGAAGTACATTGTACGTCTCATTTGTTAAATGCTTAGTAATAATGTGTAAACCCCACAAGCCTAACTAGTCATTATTACTGTTTCAACATGCTTCATTCAGGCTGTTACCAATATACTGGAATGCAGTATGTTGGCACTAAATAAGGTAAGTAAAGATTCTCTCTTTATAAACTGGTTATAATTAAAAAATGTATGTATTAGTGTCCATGTTTTCAGTTTTAGTTTGAACAGCTAAAATGCTTTCAGTTCTCTACATGAGGCATTGCATTCCATCCTTGATTTTTGTAAACTAAATAAATAAAAATCTGTGCAATCAGCAATTCCCCCCCCCCTCCATTTTATTTGCTTATGTCACTTATAAGGGGACCCATTATAATAAGAAATAATTTAAAATACTTGTCTATGTTGCTGGTTGAGGAGCTGCAAACAGGCAAAAACTATACATTCCTTTTAAATATATTTTGATTATGTCATAATTAAAAACCTTTGTGCCCTGGCACATTGGAAATGGGGAACGGTTTTGTCCCCAATGTGATTATGAGCTCTGTGAGCATAGACAAAATAATCAAAAGTATCCACTCCCATTTTAAGTCAGTTGCAGCAAAATAGTTGTTTGAATGGTGCTTGCTTGTAAGGGCTGGCTTCTGCTTTACCAAGCTGTAGTAAAATATGACCTAAAAATCTTTTGATACTCTTGTACATTCATCCATATTTTTTCTTTAAAGGGGTTATTCGCTTTTAAACTAACTTTCAATGTGATGTAGTATGTTTGTTAATTCGTTGAACTTTCCAGTTTATTTCAGTCTGATTTTAAAGTTGCTTAGAGTAAAAGTACACTAAAGGTTCATTTGAATGTGAACTACCACTTTAAAGGCAGTAGATCCATCTCCCTGCAAAATGTATGCCTCTTAAAAGTACGTTTCATATAATGTCATCTTTATTGCAATAAGTCTTATGGTTTGTGCTTTTTATTGACACATCTGTTGGAAACTAAGGTTTGTGCCAAATTGTGCTATTCTTTGTATCTAAGTGCATAGATATGCACCGCTTTTTCATTAAGTATATTTACAGTGTGCTGCAGGTGGCAAATCTTTACTGTATTTTGATTGATTTTCAGTGGTGTGCTGGTATGACAGCCATCCTCCTGCACCTCTGAGTTGATGGTTCATTTATCTATTAGTGGAAAGCTCCTTATTCACCTTGGCTTGTGTTAGAAGATGACATTATAGTGAATTCTACTTTCATACCTCCCAACTGTCCCTTTTTCGGAGGGATAGTCCCTCTTTTGACAGCTCAACCTGCAGTCCATCATTTCTACTGGAAAGTCCCTATTTTCTCTGCATTGAACAGCCAGAAAAAGAAACCGTGTCTAACTTAATTGGCTTTTGGCAGAGAGCCCAGAACAGCTAATGGGTGCAAATAAGATACTTTGTAACAATTTTGAGATAAGAAAATAAGTAATTGTAACAGTTTAGATACAGAGAAATATTTTCAAACTTTTATAACCTGCCAAATTTTGTAAAATGAACATGTTAATTAGGGGCTGTGGCAACCAAAATGGGTGTGGTCAAAAATGTTAGCTGCCCTAGGTGCGGAAAAATTTTTTGTCCCTCTTTTTACTTCCAAAATGTTGGGATGTATGTCTACTGTGCATTTCCCTGTGTTTCCTTCCTTGTCTGTACCTGGAATCATTGCTTAGGCCTACACATACACACAGCAGATTTTGGTGGAGAAAAGTAATAGTTTACATTGTGGTCTGCACACTGGGACCAATGCAATGGTTCCAGGTGCAAGCAAGGAAAGAAGCAGATAGCAGCGTAGGGGAATTTTGGTGCAGGCTAACAACCACCGACTGGCAATTGCCTTACCAGTTTGTGTCCTTACTCTCCTGATCTTTAGCAGGATTGTAATCGTAATATATATATACACACACACACACACACACACACACAGATTTTGGCAAATATTGGAGGGATCCTTGCCCACCTCTTTCAGTGTTTTTGGCTGCCAATTTTTTTTACTTTTTTACTTTATATGCTAGATAAAGGTATGGGATACATTATCCAGAAATGTGTTATCCAGAAAGCTCTGAATTACGGAAAGGCTCTCTACAATAGACCCCATTTTATCCAAATAAAAATTTTGTACTTGATCCAAACTAAGATATGTAATTATTGTAAACCATGCAAAACCATTCCAGTGAGTTTATTTTAGGTTTACATGATTTTCTAGTAGACTTAAGCTATGAAGATCCAAATTACAGAAATATCGATTATCCACAAAACTTCAGGTCCCAAGCATTCTGGAGGTTCCAGACTTGTATAGAATTTTGCATTGCATATAGTGAGCATTTGCATTAGAAGAAGGAGCAGTGGATATGTTATGCTGTATTTAACGTCGGGTCTTTGTGCAGAAGTTTCTATGCATGAATCTAAATGCTTATGTGGAATGCTGGGTCTTTATAATGGCTATATAAAGACGAGAACTGTAGCTAGTGTGTGTGTTTTGAAAGACAAATGGCAATCAGTGGGAGGAGGTTGCTGAAGTAATGTGAGCTGATGAAGTATTCTGGAAGTGATGAAACAGAAACCTATTTAGCTGCAAGCTGCTTGGCAAATTTGTGTGATATATATTTTTTTACCTTAGGCCTAGAAAAGAAACCGATGAGTGTCTTAAGTCACCGATGGCGTGCTTGTAGACTTCAGCAAACACAAATTCCAGGACTTGACATGCTATTCAGCTGTGTTTGCTTCACAACAGTATCTCTTTCTGGCTTCCCGCTATGGCTCAAATATTAATACCCCACGATGCAATGTTCTTTTTCCTGACATTTAAATGTCAAATAAAGGGAGGGGAAATAACTCAATTGTTTTTCTGTTACTTGCAGAAGGTAAAAGTTTAAGGTTTTTCTAACATATCATTTGATGATCATGAGAGTATGTTTTGCTGAATAACCGTACAATTCTTATTTAGAATGTTGTATCTAAAGAGCACTTTTTAACTTGATGACAGAAACCATTCTGTAAACTTTAGTAATTGCAAAAAAAGAAATAAATAAAATTCACCTAGATTGTGCGAAAAATGTCACCTGCCAATCTACGTGTCCACTTTCCTTTTTCTACATTCTGGAAAGCGTGTTACTATCCTGGTTGAAAGAATTACACAGACGTTTTTTGTGCGATCCGTTGCGCTACGACAAAATTGCGTCAAATAGACTGCAATGGAAATAAGGTAAGAAATACAACAAGACACTACTGTCGGATGCAAACGCTGCGTCTGCCTCTGACAGTCGTGTCGGATGAAGTCGCAGCGTTCTATCTCTTAACTTATTTCTTTTGCATCCGACTTGTCGCTCCGGGGTCGGATCCGGCAGAATCATGTCCAAATCGTTTGTGTGCTACCCTTAAAGATGTGTTATGGTTAAAAAAGGATAACTTTTCCCACCCCTCCAAATTCCATATAGGTGTTATTGGTTTACCATCTACATTATGTTTAGTAGTAATAAAATTTGAAGCCTCAATGGGTGTGGGCTGATATGATTTGTTGTGTTTAGTCAGGCAATTGAGGACATTGGCCTGCAGAGAATCCACTCCCCCCACTGCTCCAGTGCTTATTCTTTGTCTGCACTTTGGTCTCGGCTTGGGTGCAAGCAAAGACGGGGGATTTGCACAGCAAAACACAACCTATGCATTTCTTGCCAAAATCCGCTATGTCTACATAAGAGAAGGGGGCAGCAGCCCTAACCTACCTCTCCATAGCAGTGATAAGAGGCAACAATATTTAATTTTTGTTTTACAATTTTTAGAAGAAATACATCATTGGTGTAGTTTGAATTTAAATAGATTCAGATTTTTAGGGTTCTTATCACATAAAGAAGTAATAAGCATATTTTGAGGATGTGGCTTTACCTATCACTGTTGTGGTTTCTCAATGGTTAACATTACTTGGAAACAACTTCTAGCTGATCTTTGCACTCACCAAGCATCTTAATGCCCGTAAACCATCTAATAACTGGGAATACAGCCAAATGTTCATAGAATATTCTTTTCTGTTATAGTTACTGTAGATTGCATGTGCAGTTCTCTTAATAATTCATTTCGCCAGGAATAACGCATGCGTTTCACTGTGTAGTTCCTTGGGGACTGGTCGTTTATGGTTGTTGCTCTCTGGTTCTGCTGGGTTTACAAATATGTGCGGCAGCCTAATTTTGTTGCAATGCAAAGCATCGATTCTGATCCCTACTGTGTGTAAAAGATTGACGTCTCGGGTAGCTGGTGCCACAGCATTTCATAGGGCTTTTATCTTCAGTGTGTTCTGTAGTAAATCAAATGAGCAGTATATATGCACAAACTGCAGTTTGTTTTCTTCAAGTTTGTTCAGAGATTTGACTATACTATTTAGAACTGGGCCTCCAAGCTGAGTCTGCATTTGATGCGGACGCACCGAATTTGACACAGGCACATTGAACTTGATGCAGGCGCACCGAATTTGACACAGGCGCATTGAACTTGATGCAGGCGCACCGAATTTGATACTGGCTCAATTGAACTTGATGCAGCGTGCGCAGTTGACCTTCCCCCTGGTCCTTGCAAAATATTCTGGCTTTATACCAGTCTCTGGGGCAAATAAGGTTGTAGACCGCTGATCTAATGCATGGAGGAGAACTATTAAAATGCAACATCGTAATTTATTAGTTCGAGATTTTCAGAAACTTCACTGCTTTCTCAGGGGCCAGTGATAGGATTATACTGCTTGCCTACTGTGACCAGTTGGGTGAATACTGAATCACTTTCACCAATGTGGTACTCATCTGGCAAGATTTAAAAACCAGACTACATGAGCCAAAAAGGTGGCAATGTGGTCCGGGGGTACCAAACCAGCGGGTGCCCCTAGTCCCACTGCCGTTCATCAATCCCCCCTTCAAAACCCTGCTGCCCTGGGCCGGACCTTGGTGGCCTTTCCACAAATCCAGGCCTGGTTGGGGCTGATTTGTAAGACTTTTTAATTCCAACCACACCTTGAAAAGGAGGTCCAAACTCTTGTCAGGGTGCCCCTTAGGGTTACCCATATCCAAGTATAGTGTCCGTTATCTGGAAACCCATTATCCATAGACTCCCATCTCCCATAGACTAAATTTTATCCAAATAATCCAAATTTTATACTTGATCCAATCTAAGATATAATGAATCCTTTTTGGAAGAAACCCCAGTCTACTGGATTTATTTAATGTTTACATGATTTTCTAATAGACTTAAATTATTAAGATCCAAATTACGGAAAGATCGGTTATCCAGAAAGCTCCAGCTCCTGAGCATTCCAGGTTCGATACCTGTACCAAAAATCATTGATGTAGCAGCCATTTAGCCACAATTCCAATAGCACAGCAAATAAGTACTTGCTCAAACCACATTGTGGTTTATACAAAAGTAATTAATGAGGTAGGGCAGACAATCCTTCAATTTGGGGCTTCACTGCCATAATAGCATCCAGTAGTGGTGACCAGGGTGGCTCAAACCATAATATTTGAAAACCAGCAGTCTGAACGTGAGATTATTGGATTGGATTGCCCTTAAACATTCCTACCAGGAAAAAAGTTTAAACCATTTGAGTCATCTATTGATTTCTTGGAAACAGTTAATTTTGTATTCCCACATTTTAGGTTTTACCAGTTCAATTTTTTTTATTTGTGCTCTCATCAATTCAAATATGTTTCACTGGGTTAATTTCCCAGATTTTATGCCAAACGTTTGCCAATTTTTTTCTGAAATTGTCTGTGTTCAAATTAATGCGGTGTTGATAAAAAGGTTTTAGCAGTAAGGCTTTGTATTAAAAAAAGAAATAAATACTCTGTAGTTATATTGACGGTGTTTTCACAGATCATACAAAATGAAAGTTTTAAATGTTTATAAATTTGTTATGCCAACGTGCAACTCCCAGTAGCCTGTGGGCTTTTATACATCGATTGGGACGTAGATGTTTTTCTTCGACAAGTTAATTACTTTTGTATAATTAAATAATTCTGAAGTTGATGCCAGAGAAGAGAGTCCATTTTATTGCTAATGCTGTTAATTAGTTTTAGATGACCTTGATTAGATTTTCGTCCATACAGTTAAAATATCTATTAATTTTTATTTTATCTTAAACTTATCTTCATAGTTTAACACAGCATATTCCTTCAGTCAATTCAATCTTTAATAGAATACATTGGGGAAAGTTCACCAAAGGGTTTAGACTAGACTTTCCTTAATCAAACCAGTGTTTTTAAACTAAAAAAAAAGTATTGGCAGTAAATTAGAAATCCATATTAACCAATAATGTGTCTAGCCCATTAAAGGGGTGGTTCACATTCAGGTTAACTTTTAGTATGTTATAGAATGGCCAATTCTAAGCAACTTTTCAATTGGTCTTCATTTTTTTTATAGTTTATGAATTATTTGCCTTCTTCTCTTGACTTATTCTAGCTTCCAAAAGGGGGTCACCGACCCCATCTAAAAACAAATACTTTGTAAAGCTACACATTTATTATTATTGCTTTTTATTACTCATCTTTCTATTCCGACCATCCCCTATTAATGTTCCATATTCTCATTCATTTGAACTATAGCAACCAAATTGCTGACTCTGCAAACTGGAGAGCTGCTGAATAAAATGCTAAATAACTCAAAAACCAGAAATTATTATAAATTAAAACTAATTGCAAATTGTCTTATCGCTCCCTAAAACATACTAAAACTCTATTAAAAGGTGAACAACCCCTTTCCCCTTTAAAGGGTCATTATCTTAAGCTGGCCATAGACGCAACGATCCGATCGTACGAATCCTTTTTGCACAGCCTATCTATTTAACCAGTTTTTATTTTTACCCTGAACTGTCCCTTTAAGGTGGCCATACACAGGCCAATAAAAGCTACTACAGACTGAGTGTATGGGGCCCTCCAGGCTTCCCTCATCCGACCGCCCGTATTTACTGTATTGTGATCCGATCGTTAAGCAGAGAGAGATGTCGTTTGGCGATGGCAACACCTCTCTGTGTGTGGCCACCTTAACCTGTGCCTTTTCTCTGTTTGTAGAAGTGTCATAGGTACATATTACTGGTCTGTATAAGCCTTTTCGTTCACTCGATAAAGTTTAAAGAAAATGCCTTTTGGGGTTATTTCCTTCGAGTAGGAAACACATTTAGCACATTTCCCTGGCATTGACATTTTCTGGTCTCCTTACAAATTAAAATAGTCTTGTAAGAATGCCATACATTTTTATCTGTGCCATTGTCTCCTACCGTATCATACAGGAAGGCTGAAGTCAGCGGCTTTGGTGAAATGTAAAGATTTGAGGAAAATAGAAGTAGTAATGTTGTGTAACAATGCTCGCAGATGCCTGGATGAGGAAGTGAAAATGCTGATGGATTCAATTGTTTTGAACATTGCAATGGCAGCTTTTTGCAGCTGTGCATGGTTTCAAATGTGACATAGATGTAATCTATAGATCTGTAATTCAGAATACTTGGGTCATTGTTTTTTTTTGTTTTTTTAAGAATATGGTGTGTTAAATAATTTTTTTTTCAATGCTAAATCAAATCTCTAAAAAAAAAAGTAGCATTTAAGGGAAATTAAAACCCTTTTTTTTAAATGAGCTTGTCCTACTGGTTCGTTTTGGCAACATATTATCTTTGATATGGTCTGGTTTCACTTTTCTAAAAAAAAAAAAAATCTATTTTAGTTTTTTTTGCAAAGTCTGCTGTGTATTTATTAGCTTAAAATGTACATTTCAGGAAACCTTACATTCTTAACTTTACCCCAAATAACTGTTTATGTGGAAGTCCAAATTAGCTGTTCCTGTTGATGGTGAAATGTACCAAAATGAAAGTCACAAACGGCATATGAAAATGTGCCACTGTCAGTCTACTGTGGAAATGCAATTTCTTCTGAATCGCTTGCTCTAGTAAATAGCTCCCCGATCATCTGCCTGACTTTTTATATTTGCTAAACTAAATTCACCAATGCAGGTACTATTGTTGTTTCCATGGTCAGTTTACTGCAAGTTAAGGTGGCCAGGCACAGACTGATTTAAAGTGATACTGACATTTAAAATGACTTTTTAAAATATGAATGTACATTAAAAGTTACCTATAGGTCATTTTGAGGTATTTTTGTAAGTAATTGTTAGTTGAAGTTTCTAAATCTGACTGTTTTGCCAACCTGACTGTCCAATGTAAGCCTGTCAGAGTTTCATCTACTAACGGACTCCTGCTGCACAAATATGACAGACTCCTCATAGAGGAACATGGGGCATCAGATAGAAAATGTAAAAGTATCATGCAAATACTTTATTGCAAAATTATATGTAGCTTTCAAAGGCAAAATCATGATAGATGTAAAAAAAAGTAATTTCTGGTGTCAACAAGGGGTTGTTCAACTTTGAGTTAACTTTTGTAGTATGATGTAGAGACATTAAAATTAGTTTTCTTTTTTTATCATTTGTGGTTTACCTTTTTATTCTGCAACTCTCCAGTTAGCCATTTCATCAATCTGATTGCTAGGGGCCAAATTATCTTAGCAACCTTGCATTTATTTGAATAAGAGACTGGGGTATGAATAGGAGAGGCCTGAAAATAGAGGAGTAATAAAAAGTAGCAATAACAATACTTTGTAGCATTACAGAACATTTTTTAAAACCTTTAAAGGGTTAGTAGAAAAATGCAAATAATTAAACAACTATCACAGATAAATAATGAAGGCCAATTGAAAAGTTGCTTAGAATTAGCCATTCTATAACATACTAAAAGTTAACTTAAAGATGACCCACCCCTTTAAAGGACCAGCAACATATTTTTTTTTTTTTTAATTGTTTGTACCTAACAAAATAAACACCAAGACACATTTAAAATAAAATTCGCAAATTCTTTATTAAGAAATAGCTTCCACTCCTCTTCAGAAAAGGTGACGGCAGCAATTCATCGTGCGGCACTCTATTTCTCCTCCCTGGCGATATCCTATAGAAGGCAGGGAGGAGAAATTGAGTGCCGCCCGATGAATCGTCACCCTGTCGCCGTTTCTGAAGAGTAGCAGAAGCAAAGTATCCGTAAGTTATTTCTTAAAGACTTTGCGAATTTAAAGTTAAATGCGTCTTGGTGGCCGCTTCAGACAGAGTTGTTGGCTTATCTGCCACTTTTAGAAAATGAAAGTAGCAATCTGGTTGCTATAGGCAACTGTAGTGGTGAAATTTAGTACCTATATTCATAAACTAGTCCCTGTGTGAACTAAACTTGCTTCTTTATAAAAATGTATAGCCCTCAGTCTTCCAAACTTATTAAAACTAATTTGAGTTTTGATGATATTCTAAATTTGGGGAAAAAAAGCTTTTAAAATAGCTTACTATACGGTTATGACTGACTGCTTTATTGTACCTTCACAATATGTTGTTGGAAAATTGGAGCTTTATGAGCTCAGCATGCATTTTTATTATCACATTCTTAAGCATAAAAAAAAATACTTGTAGTTTTCTGCTGTGAGGAAATGAATGCGAGTTGCTCAGTGTCGAAACTTTACCAGTTTAGAGCTTATCATTTTTATAGCTTCCTTCAAGCATTCACCAATGTGAAAAAGAAACTTCTGACAGGAATACAATGTGGTGTCGATTTTGGGGGTGGTTTATAAACACTGGAAGATTTGCATTTGGGCAGTAACTGGTAGCAAACAGTGATGGTTTTTTTGTTTTTTTCTCTTCAGGCAGCTGCAGGTGGAATAATAAAAGCAAACCTATAATTGGCTGCCGTGGGTTACTTTCCCAGGTGCAAATTTGTCCAGTGTTTTATAGACAACATAGTACAGGTGTGGGGCCTATTATCCAGAATGTTCATGACCTGGGGAGTTCCAGATAACTGATTAGTATTTTGGTTCTCCATACCTTAAATCTACTTAAAAATCATATTAACATTAAATACACTTAACAGTCTGGTTTTGCTACCGATAGGATTAATTATAAATTAGTTTTGACCCAGTACAGGGTACTGTTTTATTTATTATTATTATTATTATTATTATTATTATTATAGAGAAGGAAAAGGAGTTGGAGAGCAACACAAGCATGCAAAAATATTCTTGGGTTGCCATATAAGTGCTGTTATTGGCTATTAGGTAGCCCCTATGTATATTGTCAACCTACATCGAGGCTCTGTTTGGCAGTGCATCTAGTTTTTATGCAACTAAAACTTGCCTCCAAGCCTGGAATTCAGAAATAAGCACCTGCTTTGAGGACACTGGGAGCAACGTTCGTTGTAGAGCAACAAGTTGCTCACGAGCTACTGGTCGGGTACCACTGGTCTAGGCAGTAAGTAACGTTAGACACGTAAAGCACTTCACTGTAATGTGAAACTGGTGTGTTTGCTTCAGCAACAAAACTATAGTTAAAGGAACAGTAACACAAACATTTTTTTTAGAGGAATTACAATAGAATGCACTGGTAAAACTGGTGTTTTTCTTCAACTTTAGTTTTATATAAACAAGTTGCAGTTTAGCCATGGGGGCTGCCAGTAAATCACAGGATACTCAGTAGAGAACAGATAAATTGAATAATCCCATTGTATACTACATAACTTGTCTGCTGTGTACCCTGTGCCTTTTCTCTTGTTTCACCTTACAGTGGCTGCCCCCATGGTTACACAGAGGCTTGTTTATATAAAACTATAGTTGTTTCTCAAACAAACACACCTGTTTCACCAGTGAGGCACAACATTACAGTACAGTGAAGCACTTTATATTTTTTTGGTGTTACTGTTCCTTTTATCAGGTTACAGCCATACCGGAATATAGCCCTGATTGTAAGCATCTGGGACTGTGATGCAAGTCTAATTGCTATGCAATCAGAAACACAAAGTGTAGCTACTTAGAGCTACAAAATGAATTGCAATCATCTAAACAAAAAAGGAAAATGCTCCCATGTAAGCATACTTGAATATTGGTATTATTTTCTCTTTTCTGTTTAATTACAGGTGGCTGGCTAAGAACCGAATTTATGAATGTGACCCTGAAACATCAGTCAGGCTTTGTTCTTGTTGAGTGCTGGCATCCAGAGAACTTATAGCTGCTTTGTGTGTCTCATTGATAATGGTTAGAGCCAGAATAGCTGTTAATTAGCTGCTTTTGTTTGATGTGAAAAGTAGTGAATCCTTCTTTCTGTTCACACTGGCTATAGGATTCAGCGGAAACTTGTTTTGAAAGGTGATACCGTTTTACGTTAACTCTTTGTAAACATTTTAGGCCTGTGAAAATAATTGTAACACATTTTGCCCACCTTTTTTCAAACTTGGAAAACCTTTCGAGGTAATATGAAGTATGTGTGGTCCTCCAGATTTGTGTGCATGGAGCACATTCAAGGCTTCTGTAGAATCCATTGTATGATATATTTTATGCAATCTGTATTGGATTAGCATCCAATTTAATAAAAGACATAGGCCAGTGCTGTGCACAGATTAACACCTTTTCATATTTTTACATGGAGTTAAAAACCTTACATGTAATGATTTTCAAGTTTTTTTGCATATGGATAGAAAATATAATTTTAAGCAAGTTTCCAATACACATTCGTTGTATATAGCGTTTCTAATGATAATTTAAAGATACTTGTTTTATTAGTAATTGATATACATAGCAACACTGTATCTGTCTGGCTGGTTACATTGTATTCACTCCTGGCTCTGACTCCTGAAACAATGTTGCAAGCTATCCGATTAAAACTGACCAAAACACTAGTAATGTGCTGGCTGACCCGATACCCACAGGTTTACCCATGAGTCGGGCCAGTGGATTGGGGCCGACCTCTCACTACTGTTCACGGGCGGGTGCCGGTTGAGCTCTTCTCCTCTCCCTGCCTGCCACCTTCAAATGCCGGCTTCCTAATTCCAGCTGTATAGCTCGCTTCTGAACTATTAAACACATAGAGAAACCTAACTTCTGTTATGTTGTTAAAGTAACAGTAACATCAAAAAATTTTAAGTAATAAAAATATAATGTTGCCCTGCCCTTGTAAAACTGCTGTTTTTGCTTCAGGAACACTACAATTGTTTATATAAATAATCTGCTGCCTAACAATGGAAACAGCCATTCGCATGAGAAAGGGCTCAGGTTACACAGCAGATAACAGATAAACTCTGTAGAATATAATCTTATATAATCTGCTATTCACTTTAACCCATATAGACTTTTTTCCAATTCCCGCCATTGCTACACAGCAGCTTGTTTATATCATTTATAGTAGTGTTTCTGAAGCAACCCGGTCCTTTTAACCAGTTCAGGGCAACAGCACATGATATTTTCATTACTTTTTAAAAGCTTTCATTTTTTTTTGTGTCACTGTTCCTTTTAGAGTCAGATGAAAGAATGCACACAAAAAATCAACAAATACTTCCATTGCAATTAAATGTGCAATTAACAGTGAAAATCTTCAGTGATTGTATATTTCTCAGAATTACATTTTCTTTCATTGATGCGCAATAACAAAATGTGGAGGAACGCTTTCAATGTTCAAATTTATAGGGAATATGAGGTAAACAGCTTGAGTGACTTTACAGGGACTAAAATGTCCGTTGTCTTTCATTTCTGTAAATGCAAATGTCCTTGTGCTAGCTGTTTCTTCTGCATAATTTTCTGTAATTAACTTCCTGCTATTGCAAATAAATTGTGCTTTTCATATTGAGGGAATTCACTGGCAGCGATATGAGGCTCAGGGTTGCAGTATTTCAGCAGCTTGTGATTCAGTAACATGGTAATTTTTTCTGAAGGCCCCTCCTGCCTGAGCAAATAGGTTAAGTTTATTCTGCAAATGCATCTTCTTGTAGAACTCTAACAATGCCAAAGTACCTGTCATAATTGATGTAGTCTCATGAGGTGATATACCCTGCAGGATTATAATAGTTTATTGCATTCCTATCTTTAATAAATGTACCTAGTAGTGGTTGTTACACAGAAGCACATCTTGAAAAACTATGCAGCAAGAAAATGTACATGTACATTAGATTTGTATCTGTTCTTAACCTCACTTTCCTTCATACTGCATGATTACCCTCTAAAATGTTCTCATTTTAATAACTGGCCAATCAATATCTATATGGGAAACTGTTTAGCACAGGCATTGGAATTGTGAGGTTTTTATTGTTTTTATTTTTTTTACAGTGAGAGCTGTGAAGATGTGGAATTCTCTCCCTGGAGCAGCCATATTGGCTGATACATTAAATAGCTTTAAGTAGGGGTTGGGTGGCTTTTTAGCAAGTTATAGAATTCAGGGATATGGAAGATAGCTCATAGTACAAGTTCATCCAGGGACTGGTCTGGTTGCCATCTTGGAGTCAGCAAGGAATTGTTTTCTGCCTGAGGGTTTTTTTGCCTTCCTTTGGATTAACTACCAGGCAAATTATATATAGACTAGGGATGCCCCGAATCCAGTATTCGGCCAGGATTCGGAATTTTTCAGCAGGATTCTGCCAAACCAAATCCTAATTTGCATATCAAAATTAGGATTAGGTTCAGTATACGGCCGAATCTTTGGTTGAGTGCATCTACAGTGCGTCTAATATAGACTAAAAGGATTCAGCTTGATGGACATTCGTCTTTTTTCAATCTAACTTGCTATGGTACTCTTGTACGCTAGTCATGGGCAGTGATTTCATCTCTTTCTCTGTTATATCGGCAGATAAATCAATGACGTGAGTGGATAAAGGTTATATATTTGTTCAATCACTAACAAAGCCTGATCTCTGAATGCAAAGGGGCAGTCTGTGATTAGAGAACCATGCATGGTGCACTTCACAGCCCAGTGTAGTTAGAATGACTAGGCATGGGAAATAGCATTAAGACCAGTGCTGTGTCATGCAGAGTTGTGTGAGGAAAAAGGTTTGCTCCTCAAAAATATGCAAAACGTTTAAATTAAAATTACCTACAGTTAAGAAAAAAGTCTTGTGATTTGTTTAATAGATTTTCAATATGGTATCTGTATCATAACCAGATGTAAATGTCATTCTTACTGTATAAATGCCATTATCAATAACTTATCACAAATTAAATGGCTTTATTATACAATATTCTGTTAAAATATAATATAAATTATGACATTTTTTAACGTGTGTTAATCCATGAGGATTAGTCAAAAGAATTTATAATAAGATTTATTGTTTTTTGGCGTTCAATGAACAATTCTTATAGGGAAGCATAGACTGAATTTTAAAACGAGCAAAAGAACAGTGTGTGTAACAAAGTGATGCAAAATGCCTGGACTTTGCTTCTGCGTCCAAGCGTCCACTTTCGATTTTACTGCATTAATGAAAAGTGAAGGGCAGAGGAAGTGTCCACACAGGAAGGGAATAGATGCAAATCGATTTTAGACATCTCTTGGCGAACACTATAATTGTATGCATTCAAAGTTGTACACAAGCATGCTTCTTTTTTTATTTTCCTTGGACATTATTTCCTGTACAACTTCCTTTGTGTGAACTTTTGCCATTAGAAGCACAGTAGGAGCAGAAGTCTTTGCTAATTTCCCTGGCTAAAAATGCACAATTAAAGCTGTGTATCAGCAGGGGTTAGGACAATCCGTGTTTTCTGGAGCTTAGTCTTACAGACTTGCTGCTGTTGTTGAAACAGATAATTATTGTATCGTTTGAAACCTCTTTTCTGCACAGGGCAATCCTTCCAGCTAATTAAGAAAAAAAATCAGATTTTGTCAGGTTTTATAGCTCAGCTGCTTGTTTTGATTTTGTTGTATACTGATCCATATCCATCACATCTCTTAAAACTGTGTTGCAAGTTTAGCTGGTGTTCTTTAAGGCAGTTTAGTATGTTTAAGCTTTGTTCTACAAGTAAAAACAATGTTTTGTTAAATAGATTTTTGAAGGTTCACATACTTTTTAAAAAGCTGTATTCATGTTTTAATTCCTTCTGGTTACCAAATTTTAAAGCATGCCAGATGTCTACATATCATTTGCCAGTTTTGTGGATCATGGTCATACTGCTGACCATCTGGAAACGTATGCCCCCTTGGCAGACAATCTTTTTAGATCACAGGTTTCTGTCTAGACTGAAAATTTCACCTGCCTGTGCACCTTTCCCAGTGGGTGCATGGTGGATCAGTCGATACACCGTTATTTCTCCACGTAAATTGACCATACACTACTCCTTAATGTAAACACTTCAGACATGTTTACTTAACAGGCTCAAAGTCAACCTGCAATTATTTTATTACTAGTTCTTTTCTGTTGGACAAAGGAAATACTAAACAATAACTTCTACTTCCTTATTCTCTATGCCACTCGATCTGTTGATAAAGCAGTAGAGGGAGCAGGGAATATAGGTTTTGCAAACCCTGGCAAATTTACACTATGCATTATCCATTTGTCCAATCCCATGACTGCTTTATGGTGCACTCGGACCATAATGTACTGTAGTGCAGATAGATACAGTATTAATGGGTTGCCTTCTCCTTATGAGGAAAGATTAGCATTCATTTTCTGTATCTTGCACAGGGATCTTCTTTCTGCCAAACTCTTAGACTGCATTACTACTTAGTGCCTCATGCTGGCAAATCACATGAGGCATATTCTAAAATACTGTAGCCATATGGATCCTAAGTTTGTAGTTGGGCACACAGCAAGATTTGGGGACATTTAGTCTCACCTCTTCTGTGTTCGGGAGATTGTTGCCCAGAAGAAGAGGCAATTAGTCACTAGGCTACTAAATCTCGCCTTGTGCCCTTACCCTAAGAATAAATTTGCTAACACTTTGTGCATGGAATTACCTGCAACTTTCCTTGCATTTTTCACTTCAAACAGCATTGATTATTTTATCCTTCATCATTTAACCTTTTTATTCTTTGAAATGGCTGAAACGTCCGCTGATTATCTGCATCCATTTGCATGGGGGAGTGGTGGTGAAATAAAACGTTGAATGATGAGAATCCATCAAAACATATTAGTTTGCAGTCTCCCCTATGCATCATCAGAATATGGTTTTATTGAGTATTCAAAGTACCCTTTTCATTTGTAAAATTCCAGAACTAAAAAGAAGAAATGACTAATCATGGTGTTTATAAAGGTGTTTTTTTTTTCTCCCAGGCACTGTAATTGCCAATATGTTTTATCCCTTAAGGTGGCCATATACACAGAGATCTGCTTGTTTGGCGATTTCGCCAAACGAGCGGATCTCTCCCCTATATGCCCACCTTGATGTGAGTGAAATCGGGCTGATCCAGTTGTGGGCCCTAGGGCCCAACGATGGGTTCATAATGAAAGGAATACAGGCAATCCAAAGCGAAGACTATATATAGAAATTTCTTTTATATGTGGATGATATCATTCCCTATGCTGCTATTTCTACCTTGTTATTTGTACCATATCAGGTTCCTGGAATGCTTCATTCCTGTGCCAACTGTGAACATAGTATGTGTTTTTTTTCTTCTATTTGACAAGGCTCTATTAAACAATGTATAGAGTAATGTGAGAACAAGCTTGCAAAGTGCAGTGGAGCACACAGTTTTTTATATGCATAACACTGTACCAGAGTTAGTTCTTTGCTTTATGTATTTTTTTTCCGATGAGCATTAGGCTGCAATTGTGCAAAAATGAACAGTCATTGTTTATTTATCACGATATATTATCTTTTATAGGAGGAACAAAACAGAGGCAAACCTAACTGGGAGCACCTGAATGAAGATCTGCATGTGCTGATAACAGTTGAAGATGCACAAAACAGAGCAGAACTAAAGTTAAAAAGAGCAGTGGAAGAGGTCAAAAAACTGTTAGTCCCAGCAGTAAGTAACTGTTTTTTTTTTCTACTGGCTTTCTAGAAGAAACCTTTCAGCAAATGTGCAAATTAAACACCACTGTTTTAAGTACTTTTACTGATTGGCCCATTTCCCTTACCTTTTTGAAGGAATGCATGTTAATAATTCAGTGAATGCTAGGTAGCTGTACGGTCTACCAAATAAATATAAAGGTTATTCAGTCCAAGTTACTATACAGAGCAGAACTTTGAGGTCAGGCTGTACTGATTGACCATTCCACTACTGTCTCTGTGACAATGTACAGTCCTACAGGCTCTTACAAACTTAAGACCCTTTAAAGAGCTATGCGAAGGATAGTACAGAAAGTGGCCTTGAGCAAGCTGTTAAAGAAGTGCTATAGTTTTAACAGCAGCACATTCTGCTTCAGTGGATATATATCAGCTAACATAAACTTCTGGATATATTTTGTTCCCACTGTGCCATGTAAAATGTCTCCTGAGCCCCAAGCCTAAGAGCTGGTTCTGTGTCATGTTTAAGCGGTGCTACCTTCCAAAACTATAAACTTGGCACAGTTATTTGCCTCGAGTTTTAAACCGTTGTCTCCCACTCCCAGATATTTTTACTCCTGTAAAGGGAAAAAAATGTTAATGTCATGACTATTAGAGCACACAATACATGTTTCATATTTCAAGAAAATATACTGTATCCTTAAAGTGCTTTGTGATCGGTTATAAGTGATGCAAAAGGGCGATAGCTGTCGCATGAAACCCGCATGTAACAAAAAAGATAAAAAAAATGTAGGTAGGTTAAATCTATTATGGAAAAGCCCAGGAAAACACAGGTCCTGCATAACAGAGCCCATCCCTGTGTTAAAAATTAAAGGAACTGAGCATAATGCAATCATTTCGCATTAAAGAACATTCACGTGAAATTAAAAAAGTTCTGCAATATTTCACTATAGGAAAATTGATCATTTTCAATTTAAAGTAAAGATAAGGGTAGGATTATTTAAAGCTACAAGGAAAAGTGTTTTCGTAAAGTAAAGTAAATTCGGGCGATTCCGGAAATCGCTGTGCTGCGTGTGGATTAGCGCTGGCACTTTTTCATTTTAACAGGCGGCAGACAGGGAGAAGGCAGTTAGGGGAGATTGTCGCCAGCGATTAATCGCCAGGCGAGAGAATCTCCCCGAATCTCCCTGTCTGCCCCAGCCCTAAGAGCTAGATTTGAGCAATAACATACTGAGTTTTCCATGTTTGAGGTTGGGAAATCTTTGTTCTAACCTCGTGATCGGCATTCAGCATTACTTATCTTAATCTGTTGGTCCCTTCCCCTGTTCATGTTGAAGGGTGATTTGTGTGGCCATTGAATGCTTTTCTACTTGCTATTTTCTCTAAGCTGAAGCATATGATTTTCTGTCTAGAAGACACTGCTCAAGCAATAGCGAAAACGTTTGGGCATATTGTGTCTGCCAACAAAATATATATGTGGGAGTTAAAGCATGGGGATTTTACTGCTGCATTAGCAGATCTGTTGGACTGTGCTACATTGAAGCTCTATTCAGGTCCCTTTATGGGATTATGTAAAAATATGCTGATAATTATATGGTTTTTCATTTCATATAATTGAAATGCTGCTTTTACAATAAGTGCACTCCACTGCATCAATGTGTTTGTCTTGCTAGTTTATTTTTGCAACTTCTTTGTGATTGCCTCTGACATTGCACATGATGATAGGATTCACATCATAATATGATTTTAATTGAAAAAGTTGTTACCTATTTCGAGTTGAGACCGTCAATTTCACCTTACTGAGAGCAAACCATAATAACCCTAGCTATGTCCTTATTAAAACAATAGGCAAAAAGTAGCCCTATTCGTTGATCTTATGTTGAAAAGTAGTCTACTGTCCCTGTAATCAGATCTTCCTCACAATTAATTCTCTATATAATGAACCACTTCTTGCCTATAAACTAAAGACAAAGGCAGAAATAGGTTTGGTTATATAGAATCTATCTATATTTAATGTCACTCTTATGATACCAGACGGGCTTAAGGGGATACGTAAAGTTTACAGAAGATAAACATGATTCAGTACATGTGTACAGACCTATTATCCTTGTAACTAATGCAGAGTAGACAGAAGCTTCAAGTTTTTAAACTACATAAAATGGCTAACGTGACAGAAACTAGCACAATGCTCTGTGTAAAATAACATTTTATAAAACGGCTTATGTAAAGATGGTAATAAAGTGTTTGTGATTTTCTCTGATTATTAAAAAAAAAAAAAAAACCTTATATGAAAGAATATATAAGCTAGTCATCACTTCAGCACTTCAGCACACCAGGAGGCAGGCAGAGGTGCATCAGGAACTCAGCACGATGCAGCTTCTGATTTATACAATGACCCTATTGACCTTGTTGCTAGTAATCTGCAAACAACAGTTTCTGCTGTATCTTAAACTTCTAATGCAACAGCTATGAAAAAGATAAATTAAACATGATAAAAAGAAACAAAGGGAGTCTTTTAATCCATTTGTTTTACCATGCACAGCAGGTCAGTTTATGCAGCGGTATTGTTTGCCTGTGCTTAAGATGTAGGTGTGCACCGCTCTTGTGTCTGACTCCTTCGCTTTCTAGTATAGTTTTCAGATCCCATACCCAGAAAGCTCAGAATTATGAGAAGGCCATCTCCCCTAGATTTCATTTCAAGCAAATGTCCTTTTTATTTGTAATGATATAACTGTACCTTGTACTTGGTTCTAACTAAGATGTAATTAATCCTTACTGGAGGCAAAATAATCCTATTGGGTTTATTTAATGTTTAAAGTGGACCCATCACCCAGACACACAAATCTGTATAATTATAGTCCTTTTCAAATTAAACATGAAATCCAATTTCAAATTTTTATTAAACCATTTATAGCTGTTTTAAGCTCATTTAAAAATCTCAGCTGTCAATCAAATATTGTCTGCCACTCCTCTATGCCTTGGGCATAGAGGCGGGGCACATAATTGCTTTCACTTTCCATTCAGCACTTCCTAGATGTCACTGCGCTTCACACATTCCTCCAGTTCTCTTAACCATTTAATTGTGTAGCCAGGACATGGGGATAGACATAAGGTCCCCCATTCTGGTGCACAAACAAGATTCTGAGATGATGCAAGGCTTGTCTTAATAACAGTGTCCACAAAATGGCTCCTGCCTGCTTGCTATAGTTATGAATTCCCAGACTGAAGAAAACAAGATTAAAATAATTTATATAGTCTAATGTTCATTTTGCTTGACTAATGTGATAAAATATGATTTTGAATATTTTTTTGGGGTGACGGGTCCACTTTAATGTCAACCATGCAAAGCAACTCTCCTATGACATCCTATATTCCTGCTATTTTTTGCTTTGTCAAATTGTTTTGTAATTGTTTCAACATCTCTGTAATCATTGAATACTGTAGGTAAAAAACATATAATTATTCTTGTACTACTTTAAATATACCTAGAGCAGTTCTGCAAATGCACACAACCTGGAAGTGTGTCCGAATGTCAAATATAAGCCGTTACAAAGCATTAACTCTGCTGGTTTGCAGGACCTACTTGGTGAGCATATCAATTCTACCTGCAGGTCTTTGACTGCTGACTTGGAAAATCTCCCTTGCAGGTCAGCAATGTGTGCGGCAACCCTACCCGTCACACACTGCTGCAGAGACCTAGGAAACTAGCAGGAATTAACCATGAAAACGAGATTTATAGATGGAATTGATTTTTTTGCTATATTTATTGCTGGCATTTTTCACTTGAACACGGATTAATTTTGTGAGACTGACTACTGTTTAGGTTTCCTGTGAATGTAAAAAAAAATTACATTCACAGGAAACTTAAAATAAAACTAAAAACTTGTGTGAATTAAAAAAAAAAAAACACATTTTCCTCAGCCAGGTACAATTGATGGGCGTATACAATGAACATGCAGACTATATACACGAAGATTAATTGATAAAAGAGACAATGAGGGCCTTAATTAAAAATGTTGGTGCTCGAGCTGGATTATCCTAAAATTGATTGAATGGTTCATTAACAGTTATTTGTAGGGATGCACTGAATCCAGGATTCGGTTTGGGATTCGGCCTTTTTTAGCAGGATTCGGATTCGGATAAATCCATCCTGGCTGAACCAAATCCTAATTTGCATATGCTAATTAGGGGCGGGGAGGGAAATCACATGACTATTTGTTACAAAAAACAAGTAAAAAATGTTTACCCCTTCCCACGCCTAATTTGCATATGCAAATTCGGATTCGGTTCAGTATTCAGCTGAATCTTTTGCAAAGGATTCGGGGGTTCAGCCAAATCCAAAATGGTGGATTCGATGCATCCCTAGTTATTTGAAATTTTCTTTCCAAAACATGACCCTGTCATATTTCTTTGAGGTTCTTACTCATGATTGTTCAAGTCCTCTTTAGTGAAAACACCCACATATAGCTTTTTAAGATAATTCCCATAGGCTGGGAGTTTAGCAGTGATTCTCTGCATCCCTAGTAATGTTACTGGCAGGGTCTTCCTCATATTCATCCTTCCAACATTTTTTTTGTTGCCTTGAGAACCTAACATAGCACTCCATGGAGCTTTAAATGGGGATATCCTCTACCTCAAGCCCCTATATTGTAATGTTCTCTGTACGTGTGCGGCTATGACACCTTCTTCAAGTCAAGGTATTTAGGATAGTTTTTTAACAACCCTGTGGAATATATTAGATTTTTTTTTTCATAAAAAAGGCTTGGTCTGGAAAAGTATTATAAACATGGGCTGTTTTTATGTGATTTGTTTTTAGAAACCTTTAGGCCAAAGTCACACTAAACATCTGCTTCTCTTCAGCGGCGTTTTGTAAGGAGGGTACAGAGATGCGGATCTGCTCCTTTACATTTCTGAGTCTAGCTTCACTGACCTACACCGCTTCAGTCTTGAGTGCAGTTACATGAAGCAGAAAATGTCTCGGAAAAATCGAAAGCAAACATTTTTCATGCTGATTTCTACCCCGTATAGCTCTGCTCTGTGTACCTGCCCTCTGGTCAATGCTGTGTCTGACAGTGAAGCTAGCATATATAGGCTGATCTGCTTCTCTCTGCCTTCCTTGCAAAATGCATATACTTGCAGGCATATTTATCATGCTGTGTTAAAACAGAATTTGCTGAAAAACAGTGTAAAAAAGCTGTGTAAAATAAACTATGAATTCATAAAGGTGTGTGCAATTTTATGCCATGCGAAAACCAGATTTGACAAAGCTATTTGATATGGATTCTGGCACAAATCACTGTTAGAAAAAAAAGCACACCCAAGTAGTTTTTACATGCCGAAGCCTGGCAATGTTTGGTGTATTATCCCTCGGGTTTTTTCACAGAGTAATAATCATGCCCCTTTGTGTGCCCTTGCCCATATTGTTTATCAGTTTAAACCAATTATATAGCAGAAATGTGCACATTTAGCTTTGCTTTTTACCATCCGCAAGGCTAATTTAAAAAAGAATTGTATTGACTTTGTATTTTGTGGTATTGTGAAAGCATCTACACTCTATTCACTTTCCATTAGTTTATTTATGGTTTATTGTATAGCTCACAATCATCCGATACCTGACTTTCTGCACCTAGGTTTCTGTCTCAACATTTATACCCAGGGATTGATTGCTTAAACTAATTGCCTCGTAATAACACTGCATAATATCACTGTTATTATTATACGGAAAGGTCCCCCATAGACTCCATTATAATCAAATAATCCAAATTTTTAAAAAGGGATTTCCTTTTTCACTGTAATAATAAAACAGTAGCTTGTAGTGATGTACCGAATCCACTATTTTGGATTCGGCTGAACCCCCTGAACCTTCCTGAAAGATTCGGCCGAATACTGAAACGAACCTGAACCCTAATTTGCATATGCAAATTATGGGTGGGAAGGGGAAAACCTTTTTTACTACCTTGTTTTGTACCAAATAGTCACGTGATTTCCCTCCCTGGCCCTCATTTGCATATGTTTTGGATTCAGTTCGGTCAGGCAGAAGGATTCGGCTGAATCCTGCTGAAAAAGGCCGTATCCCTATCCCGAACCGAATCTTGGATTCGGTGCATCCCTAGTAGCTTGTACTTGATCCAAGCTAAAATACAATTAATACTTATTGGAAGTAGAACCAGCCTATTGGTTTTTTTTTAAAGTTTACATGATTTTCTAGTATTCTTAAAGTAAATTACGGAAAGACCCGTTAACCGGAAAACCCCAGGTCCCAAGCATTCTGGATAATAGGTCCCATACCTGTATACACAAAGGCAATTCTCTCCTCAAAAAGACATTCTATCATTTTATTTCTTTTCTATTCTTCTCTTCTTCTTTTTTTTTGTCACATTCGCTAAACAAAATGCCCCCAGCTCCAGCTTCAGAAAGGCTGGAAATAGCCACCAGGCTATGACTACATGTGGCTGTTGTGACCCTGTAAGGACGTGTCTTCACGGGGCCCTTTGTAATTAGATTATTGGTCCATGAATGAAGTGATAGATGAGTTTCCGCCTGCAACCTGGGTGGCCAAACTAGTCACAGATCTGCTTGGTTGTCGACTGCACCTAAATGCATTGCTCAGTCTATTATAAATCCTGGGTCACTTAAAACTATTCCATGAATAATACAGGTTGATGTGGTCAGACACTATTATTCCTTTTTAGCCTACTGGCCTGTTCCTTCTGATTTTCTGAACAAAACAATATGGTCTTTTTAATTAAACTTCTGTCTGTTCAGCAGGTTGTGCATAATAACAAAGGGCTCATAAAATAGACTGATGCTTAATTGTCGGCTAAATTTCAAGTTGAAATTAAATCAGAAAGCCTATGCATAAAGCATGCCAAAGCAAAGTGGAAAGGGGAAGCTGTTTGCTGGCTGTAACACACTGCCTTGTCGTGCCGTTAAAGCTTATCCAGGACAAATGTCTGTGCAGGCCATTTATATTTAAGTGATTAGTTTTGCAATTTAAGTAATCTTTGGCTCTGCATTAGCATTTCATTTTTCTTTTTGCAAGGCCTATGATACGCTAATAGTAGGCTTTTTCATTTGTTTTTCCTTTCATTTAAAAAACTTTTCTCCATGTACACTGATCATCTTAAACTGGCCATAGACGCAAAGATCTGATCATACCAAGCGAGGATTCCTACGATTTTCGGATCATGTGTGGAGTGTCCCGACATTTGTCTTGCCATGCCTATCGATCGTGCAGTTGATAGGACAGGCTAGAAGATTTCTGTCGGCTGCTGATCATATCTCTGCATGTATTGCTGATCTGACGATTTTCAGTGGAAGGCAAGCTTTGTCAGACATACACTTTAGTATGATTGCTGCAGACGCAGAAAATCACCTGAGGAAATCATGATATCCTGCCTCTGGTTTACACAGTATTTTCCCACCTCCTTTGGTTGGCAGTGATTTTACCCTTTATCCCCACCTTGGTCAGCATTAAAATTAAAGGAACAGTAACAGCAAAAAATGAAAGTGTTTTAAAGTAAAGAAAATATCATGTAGTGTTGCCCTGCGCTGTTAAAACTGATCTATTTGCTTTAGAAACACTACTATAGTTCATATAAACAAGCTGCTAAGTAGCAATGGCAGAAATTGAAAAAATGGC
The DNA here is from genome assembly GCA_024363595.1 of Xenopus borealis. NCBI lineage: Eukaryota > Metazoa > Chordata > Amphibia > Anura > Pipidae > Xenopus > Xenopus borealis. The sequence continues at coordinate 46,120,645 of CM044440.1, forward strand.
TGTACGGCACAATATAAGTAATGGATAACAGATAACATTATGTTCTACAGAGCTTATCTGCTATCTTCTGTGTAACCTGAGCCATTTTTCCTTTGACTAGTTGCCCCCATGGCTACACAACCGCTTATTTATATAAACAATTGTAGTGTTTCTGAAGCAAACACTGCTGTTTTACCAGTGAAGGGCAACACTGTATTATATTTTTATTACTTTAAAACAAATAAATTTTTTGATGTTACTGGTCCTTTAAAGGAATGTCGGCCTTTGAGTCCATCTACTTTCTATAGTGGGCGGTTTCTAAATGTTCTGGAAAGCAGAGGGAATTAATGTCTTTCTGTTGTGTAGCTAGCAGAATTTAATACAATTTTGCAGTTTTTTTAAGGTTTATTTAGTTTTTGTTTTGGTAGTTTTTGGGCTACAATTTAAGACTTTATCTGTTTGGTAGGGGTAGATTCCTAGCGATCTGTGGCCAGTTTTGGATTAGCAGATGAATGGCCTATAAAGGAAAAAATAAGAGCTAAACACTCCGAATTGCATGATCTTTGTTTAGAATAGACCCTTCTATTTCATTGTAAAAATGTGTAACTTGAACATCCCCTTTAAAAGAATGAGATACATATATAGATTGGCCGCTAGCAGAATTTTGTGCCATTATTGGTATTACATTTACTGCACGCCCCAATAGATCTATGTACGCTTAAACACACACTGCAGTGGTTTTTATTTGCCTTCGAGACTCGGGAATTGGTTTCCTTTCATGTTTTGGACAAGCCTGCTTCCCACTAGAACTTCTCAGAAGCATTTATGGAAAAACATTAATATTTGAAATGTTTATGTTCCTTTTACTTGGCAAATGAAACCGGACACTAAATAAAAAAAAAAGAAAAGTGGTTTTTGGAGGCAGTCTGTCGAGAACAGCTGTAGCCAAGCAGGGTTCCACCTCCCAGACTAGGCAAGAGCCATGAAGGCTGATTCTGTAATGTCTGCTGTGAGCTTCGGGAGGGAGCTGACAAAGAATCTTTGTGATGCAGCTCAACTTCGTGAAAGAGCTTCTTATTGAGTGTTTCCAACACCACAAATGTAGACAATGGCTGCTCTTTTCTGCACTTATTTTACTGTATCCTTTACAAAATATATTCAGCGTTTAGACTCTTTCACAGCAAATATTTTTTTTTTTCTTTTGTGTGAGCGCTGCAGACTCATGTATAGATAAAGAAGTCATTTACATTTGATGTATAAACTATACACCGTTGAGGTTCTGTTCATGTACTGTGCATACAGTGATTGGTGCTTGGGGTTTCATTTTTGATTGGTGCCCAGCTGCATAGAAAGCTGTATATACAGAGGTAAGCATATATAGAATAAGGGGAAGACAGAATCTTGGGGCATCCTGTGTTTTTATAAACGTTGGTGCTTTATGGGCTGGTTAGACTTTAATTATCCAGTAGAATGTGTGCCATTGTCTGAAAATTCTTAGAAAATCTGTGTGGCAGATCTGTCCAGATATTTACATGCAGCTGAAACACTGGCCATTAGCTAATATTAATGCCTTCCTGCATCCATGGGAACCATTATCCGGAAACCAGTTATTCAGAAAGCTCCCAGTTACAGAAAGGCTGTCTTCCATAGGCTCCATTATAATCAAATAATCCAAATTTCCTTTTTCTTTGTATTCATAAAACAGTACCTTGTACTTGATCCATACTAAGATATAATTAATCCTTATTGGAAACAAAACAAGTGTATTGGATTTATTTAATTTTAGCAGATAGGCTAGTTAAAAAACATTAAAAGTTTGAGCTTGATGGACGTGTCTTTTTTTCAACCTAACTTACTATGTTACATGGTTTTCTAGTAGACTTAAGACTGAGTCTGCAGTTTATCGGCCCGTGAGTGGGGCCCTCCGACAGGCTCCCCCGATCAATATCTGGCCGAATGTCAGTCATAAGTCAATCGGGCAGGGTTAAAAATCCTGTCTGATGCGTTCCCGCAATCCCACTGCCCATATGCGCGTCATTCTGATGCTATCGTTGGTCCCTAAGGCCCACGATCGTATTAGACCGATATCGCCCACCTCAAGGTGGGCATATCGGACATAGATCCGCTTGTTTGGCGACATCGTCAAATGAGCGGATCTCTCCGTGTATGGCCACCTTTAAGGTATGAAAAACCAAATTACCAAAAACTAAACCCAGCTATCTCATTTAGCCCATTTAACACAGAAAAGTGTGTCATGGCATCTCATCCAATTAAAGAGTTCACCATTGACAACAATGGTGCTTTTGTATGCTAATGAGAAGGTTAAATGCATTAAATGAGTTAAAATTACTTTAGGTAACACCGTTTCTTAATCCAGAGTCATGACGCATTTAACACACAAATCCAAGTGGCTTCATCTGTAAATCTTTTCAGGCTTTCTGTCTAGGGACATTGAGAGCAATAATTAGTAATCTCATTTGACTGTCAGAAGAATTGCGATTTTAGAGGTTGAGCCTTAGAATAAAAAGCATTGGTTTGGGATCTACCTATCTCCCATCCTAAATTAGTTTCCATGGGAATTTCAGAATCCGAGAGGCGTGTTCTTAAAGTGGTTTGGTGAGTTTGCACAAAACCATAAATGAATGATTGGAAAATTAAAATTCCTCCTTCATCTTGTGTAGGGTGAGCTGCCAAAAAAGCCTCTAAAGAGCTGCTTTCCCAATGAGGAGGAGTTCAGCCATTCTTCCTCATAGACGATAGGCTTATTAGGCGCCGCTAAATTGTTTCAGCTAAATACAGTACAGTAAGCACATTTCAGGAGACAGTTTGTATGAAAACCCTAGAGTGAAAGAAAATGAAATAACAAGTGCATTGTTCCAGTCCTAGATTGAATAGCCCTTTGCTAGATTAGATCTGTTTTGAGTAATCCTGCTAAGCATCAATGATTTGTATTGTTTCAGCATGCATTATGCTGGTATTGATTTTTAACTACTGTGCATGCAATGTTCTGTTCTCTGCTTGACAGATCAGTGTGTTAAGGCTCACAATTTGCAAGGGAAGGCTTTAAATAAAGAGAAAATGAATTGGGCTGTCACCTTCTTTTAGTAGGTTCTGTTAGGTCACAAGTTAATGCTCTCTCCGTTCAGGCTCACATTCATTCACGAGGAATCTAAGCTATGACCTGCTGACTTGTTCGGCTTCTCGAATGCCGCTGAAATGTGAGAAAATGGAGTCTGCGTTTTCACAAACGCCTAAAGTGATGAACATCATTTATGCTTGTTTAACCTTCACTTGTACTCAAGAAGTCATGTGTAGCAATCAGAAGTGATGTGCTGGTGTTTTTATGCCAACTGACTGTAACGCGTTTGTATTTATCCCAAAAGTAGAGTGAGATCCACTCTCCTATATCATAAACTGAATAGCAGTGTATCTATCTTGCTACAAATACACTTTTTTTTTTTTTTTT